>JAKLNA010000007.1:0-600000 GCA_022813105.1 Cystobasidium onofrii | reverse complement strand
GGAAAACGGGGACGTGCGTACTGCAGATACCTTGTCAGGGTCTGTCGGACGTGAAGACCTGCTGGGGAAGAGGCGACATGCAGGCAATCCGGGTTCCTAGCAAGTTATTACCGGTACCTAGCCCAAACAGTGATAGAGTAGAGCAGTTAGTGCACCTCCAAAATCGTACTTGAGTGAGTCATTCCGGCTGCCTTCGACGGGGCGCTATGGCAGAGTAATCATTGAGACATTGATATGCCGTGGCTATACGTGGACTTCCGGTTGTTTCTGACATCTCCGTCAAGAATCGTGTATGATGGGGTCCGCCCTGTCTCAGTGCGGTAGTTATGATCTGCAGTTTTGTATTCCTGCCGTCGCTGTGGTAAATACGGGCCCCCAGGTTCCGAGCCATTTTGTGCTTTTGGGGAGTTCTGCGTCCTTCCGTGGCGTGGATGCGATATGCATATATGCAGTGTCCGGACAAAGTCAGAGGCTCAGAACATAAAAATCATCAGGAAAAAGCTTCGGAAACGAACAGGCTTGAAAGCTTGAAGCACCATAGAAATGACAGCTTGCTAGCTTAGCTCAGCAGGAGTAGTCAGTCGAAACCTTCCACCCTCAGAGCGGGTCGCCCGTCTGGGAGGAATCTTTGCCCCGTCTCCGTCGTTTCACCAGCAGCAGCGCAGGTGCGGTTGATTTAACCCCGAAAGTGAGATTGGAAGATCCAGCTTGGACTGGAAATACATCGAGGCTTGCTACGATTTGCCAGTCCTGCAAGAGTTGCGAACACCTGCGGCAGTCAGGCGGCGTCAACGAGAACTCTGGCTCAGCCTCCGCTTTCCAGAGTACGCATCCCACACCAGTGTCCTGCAAACAAAAAGCGTGCTCAAAAGAAGACGAGAGTGCCAGAGGCGAAGCAGCGACGAGAGGTGCATATCAAAAAGGCAGGAGCACAGGCAATATATCAGCAGAGCTGTCCAGCGGCATCATCCGACGAAGCCAAACAAACTCGGAAACCAAGATCCTGCCGTCTTTTACCGTACCTACCAGCTCCATCGACAGCAGCAGCAGCCGTTTTCATCGCCAAGTTTAGGCAAAGCAAAAGTAGTGAAAGCAGCGTCTAGCTACCGAGCGTCAACTACACACCTCAACAGTAGCATACCGATATCGAGCGCAGGAACAGGGCGCAGCTGCCTGGCCCGGCTGCATGATGGCCGCCGTCGAGGATGAGCTCGACTTCAGCTCTTACTTGGTTGACATCGACGACGATGAAGGTGGACTAGACTCTGCCACCGACACGACGAATGCAGCGTTTGCCGCATCCTCTCTATACATGCCCCCGGCCTCGCTGCTGAGCTCGTCGGCTGCTTCTTCAGCCTTCAGCCCGTCCTCTGCAAGCACCTCTGCTTCCGGACGTCCATTTCAAGCGGTTCAGACTCATTCAGCGAAGAACTGGCCAGCAGGCATTGTACAGCAACACACTGCTGCAGGCTCTATATCACCTTCTCCAACCGAGTCTGCGAGCGAGTCATCCTACAAAGCATCCACTATCTCCTCGACCGCAGGGACGGCTCCTTCCAGCATAGCAAGCAGCTCTTACCCAGATTCGGCTTCCAGCTGGGGAACCCAAAAGACATTTGTCAATCCGCGAAAGTCGCATACATCGACACCTTCGACATCCCTGTCATCTGCTGCATCACTTGATCGCTCTTCAGCTCATGCGGCACCTCATAGAGCTTCCTTCATCACCATTCCAAGCGACACAACACCACCTGCCTCTGCATTGAACGGTACTGCTACCACACAGTCGCCGGCAATGAATCTCTCCTTCAACTACGACTTCGCTCACAATCCCGCCCATGGCACTGCTCTGAGCCCCTCTTCCGCTTTCACACAAACGCAACCCTCCACTTCCTACGCCAATAACGATGCACATGACTCTACGCAATATTCCGCTTCCCTGCCATCAAGCTCACGGCCGACGGGCTTCTCGTCTAGACATGGCTCATCAGACAAGCTTTCCTCCATGGACAGCCATAACTCTTTGGGAAAGCCCATGTCACCCAGCTCAGGGCCTCAGCATGTTTCTAAAGGTCACAGAAACCGTCAAGCCAGCGCGTCAACGGCTTCCTTATCTACCTCTTTTGGATCAAGCAGTGCCTCATCACACTGGTTGAGCATGACATCTTCGACACCATCAATCGCAATCCCTCAATTCGCATCAACGCCATACTCTCGTCCCGTACCCCCTTCGAATGACAGCAGTAGCCTACTTGGAACAAGTCAGCAGAGTTCCACAGGCGCAGGTGCACTGAACAAGAAACCATCAAAGCGAAAGAATACAGTGCCCAACTCGAGCACGAACACGACCCAAGCGCAAGCACAGCTGGGATCCAGGCCAGTGCAGAACCAGTCGCGACAGTATGCTATCAATACTACCACAAATCTTTCAAATGGGAATGCGCCTGGAATGCAGCAGTTCGGCTTCCCTATACCTACCCCAGCGTATCGTGATCCGGCCTCGGTTATAGCATCTCCCATATCCCCAAGTCTTGACAGCTTCCCATCTTTCGCCAATTTTATGCCCCAGACTGCACCCCATTCCACCGTCACCTCACCTACAGATCAAAGCAACATTCCCACCATCACCTCCAAGCCAGGCTCTAGAAATAACTCCAGTGCTTCGACACCTAATGATGCTATTCTATCAGCGGTCACTGCGCCATCGCCCTTCGATCCGAGGAACTTCGGTCTCTCCACTTTCGACCCTCTGTCCGACGATTTCAACGCTATATTAGCTAACCTCGGCGCATCTTCCTCATCTCAATCGCCAGCGTCAGCAGCGGCTTCGCAAAGTGCAGTAGAAGTCAATAAGGCCGCGGCCTTAGCTGGAGTGGGAGGGAAGTGGATGAACTGGACAAACTCGCAAGAAGGAAACCCAGAACTCGATGCAACGCTAATTTCGAACGTACTGGCAAAAGCGCCTGATGTCCCTACAACTGCCGGTCCTTCAGCCAGCGGAGCGACAGCGAAGCAAGCGAATCGCAAAGACACGGCGAAATCGCCGGCTCCCTTTGATCTCTTTCCTACTCGCGAGAGCTCGGTGGTGCCTAGTGGATTTGGCGATATCGATGGTGAAAGTCCTGAAGATCTTGCTGCACGCGACCCATTGGCAACGCATCTCTGGAGACTTTACGCTAAGGCGAAAGCGGGATTACCCAATGGTGCGAGGATGGAGAACATTACTTGGAGAATGATGGGCTTGAAGTTAAATAAACAGAAGGCGGATGCTGTAGCCGCCGGTCTCGGCGCTGTTCCTCCGCCAGTGGAGTCGACTTCAAACGACAAGCGCAATGATACTGTTCAGGAGGAAGTTGAGGAAAGGGGCAGGAAAGGCAGAAGTACTGCCCCTAATTCAGCATCTCCTGGTGAAAGGTCAGTGTTTCAATTTGTTCGTGCGTGTTTCTTTTTGTCTGAAAAACCTGTTCGCTTACAGTGGAGACTTTGTTGAGATGGATTGGCGGCAACAAAGTCGCTCTCGATCTCGAGTTCCACAAGCTATTGCAGGCGGCATGGACTGGCGTGCTCAGTCACGTTCGCGTTCCCGGGCTCCGGGCATGCGCCTCTCGATGCCGTCCGGGCCACAGGGCTTCCATTTGCCCACGTATGCAGACATTGTCGAGACCATGGCGTCTGTCTCTAGAGCACCTCAGGATGTGTCAACTGCAGCGTCAGCATCTACACATCAGCAGGTCGAACCTAGTGGACAAGCGTATGGTAATCATTCTAGACAAGCCAGTCAAACTCAGGTGGATTTGCAGTCTTTTGAAAGGACTCTCAAGCAATACATAGCGGATGCGGAGGTGACCAAAGATGACAGTCGAGCGGCATATGACGATAGTCGAGGTAACGCCAACGAGGCGGCATCTAAGCAGCAAGATCGCCATCCCGAGTCTTCGGCACTGTCCTACAGCTATGTGCCGCCTGCACCGCTGCCCGTCTCAGCATCTTCTGGGAGGAAGCAAGCGACCGAAGGGCAAGGTGACAATTCTTCCCTGTCCACCAGTATGCCGCAGTATCCGCATATACTCCTGCAACAGGCCTCGCAAATACAGCCTGCTATCAGTGGAGCTCAGGATATGTCGAGTGCTTCGAACGCTCCAATCTCGGCTGAGAACGCTATATCACAATCCCAGAACAGTATATCAGCTAGTGTTGAGGCTTACTTGTCATCTCTAGAACACACACCATCTGTCATTGATTTGCCGCCCCATCGACACGTCGGAAGCATACCTGGACTTTTCAATGAGCAAGACCTCAAAGCGAATCATCACGCAGATTACGGATTCTTGCCCAAGCTGGTTCGCAAAACAAGCTTTGATGCCAGCTATCCAGCGCAATTGGCACAGGAAAACCAAAAGTTGGGGCAAAAGAAGAGGAGTATTCAGCAACAGCAGCAGCATTCTCATCTTGCGCAACAGCAAACTCAGCAACAACCAGCGCCAACCATGCCATATGCTCAGAATACTCTACAGCAAGAAGATGTAAGCTTTACGATCTCTCCTTCGTACTGGGCTCTACTGACGTTCCTCCGTACTCCTCAGCAACAGCTATCGCAGAGCTGGACCGATTCGAATAATTTGTTCCTTATGGACAATATCAACAATTATCTGCGCGGCGCAGCTCAGTCGGTCCCAACGACCCCTTCTGTCGCAACTGCCAACATCCCTTTCAATTTCTTTGCCAATCCCGCAAATGTGGGGCCATTGCCATCTCTAACGCCGTATGCAGGGGCATCACCGGACATGAGTCAGCAAGCCCAGCTTCTTGCACAAGCACAGGCTCAACTTCAAGCACAGACTGCGGCAGTGGAGGCCTTTAGACGATTACAAACAGCCCAAGCTTTGCAGGCTGCTGCGCAACACAATCAGCAGCAACAGCAAGCTTACACGCCCTATCTCATGGAAGCTGCATATAGTCCCGGCAGCCTGCCACCGGAGCTTTTGGCTGCAATGTCGCCAGGCCAGTATGCCAATTTTGGCATGCACGTCAATCCCTCACAAACTCAACACATGCAGTACCCGTCCAATGCTCTTGCGAGATTCGGTGAACCAACTGGCGCACCTTGGCCAGCAAGTCCTCCGAGCAGTCAGACCTCCCCCGCTGGGCAGCATGCTTCACCAGATGATCACGCGGCTGCAGCCTCAGAGGACCGTTTGCGGTCTGCCGCTACGTCGCGCTCTTCCAGCTTTACCAACATCCCGAGTCTACTCTCTCATAGCTTCACCGCTGCGGAGCCAGCACAAGGCTCGAACACGCAGACTGTTGAGGAAAAGAAGAGTCACAGTCGGCAACAGAGCACGGCCGTATCTTCAAATAATGTCGGTGAAAACAGCGGTCCCCCTACAATATGCGTTAATTGCAAGACTACCAATACCCCTCTATGGCGACGTGATGAGAATGGGCAGCCTCTCTGCAATGCATGCCAGCTCTTCCGCAAGCTGCATGGATCTGATAGACCCGTTTCACTCCACAACTCCGTTGTTAAGAAGCGCAATCGCACTCGGAACAAAGAAGCCCCGAAGAAGAGCACATCCCGCTCACAGCGCCGAAACAGTACGACGAGTTCAGCGATGCCGGCGAAGACGCCGGAAGACTCTACGCCTGAAGATGTCTGAAGCAGGACGGTTGCCAGCACTACCAGTAAGCCGTAGGCTTGTACCAATACAACATTAGAACATAGAAATGTGGAAACTGATCAGTCAGACATCCATATGAGCTTGAAGTGCAAATATATTGGCTTGTTGTAATGCATTATGGCATTGTCGCACCTTTGAACTATAAGTATGAGTTGAATGTAGCTTATGGGTGGTCAAGTGTATATAGATGGCTGAACTTACTTTAGAGATTTCTCAACATAATTCAGTATTCAATCAGACTTGGAATGTCAAATTCAGCCTTTCATTTGCAGAACTATATGCTAAGACAATGACTTCTGCTACGACTACAGAAGCTTTAGGTGACCTGTGACCTGATTGATTAACTTCACGGGAGCTGGGCCCACGCCCAGGACTGTACGAGAACCCGCGGCGATTTGCGTACGACCGCTATCCAATTGTGTAAGACTGTATGCATTTGATGGTACATCAAAATAGAAGATGACTCACGCATCCTGTATACTTCTGGCGCAGATGTTGAGACTTTGAGCCTGAGCTTCTAGTATGAGGAGCTCTTCTTCCGAATCTGCCTTGAGGGCGATCTTCGCTTGTCTGCATTCTTTCTGTCAGGTTCCTGGAATGAAGGCAGCAGTCTATGAATGCATAGCATACCCAGTCCTCTCCCAGTGACGCAAAAGTGCAGGATTTTGTTTTTGTAACGTCTTATAGCAGGCTAGCGTAGCATGACTATGGGGAGGAAAAGGAGAGACGCGCTCATCAGCGGCTCATTTTGGTAGGCTACATCAATGTGCAAGCTGTCCTACCCGCATTGTGCAGCAATCTTGCCTACAAGAGTTCAATAAGCATGAATAGGTCAATATGGTGGCGTAGTCTTTCGCAGACAGTGAGGAGCATATCGAATACCTTTTGTCATGCCGAGATCTGTCCGTACGATGAGGACCTATCATTTCATGTTTGTAAGCTTTGACTTCGGTTGTGGCACACCGGCCGCTCAGTTCAAGACTCGTCGCAGCGTACCATTTTGCACTCGTCGAGCATGCCAGCTTTGATGTTGCCTAGGTCTCGTAAGTCGCCGTCATCGCTACCAGTATCGTCGGAATCTCCGGCAGCATCATCTTTTGAAGTTGGTTCCTCGCTCTCTGATCCCTAAGCACGAGCATGGCTGTTAGACTGGCAATAATGTCTTCTTCGCACATCTACGCCCCCGATGATCGAAGACACGACGCACTCTAGTAATTTGCAGACTCTTGCCAACGCCAATCCAGTATCCTACGACACTTCCACATACGAGGAGAGCTAAACTCGACCAGACATCAGGTCGCTGTGCCATGGCGTGCCGTAGTCCCAATCACGGATACATCAAGAGGGAGAGCCAGAGTGTCCGAAAAGTCGTGGCATGGGTGGGCTGCAGTATGGCAGCCAGTGGCAATGTTGTAGCATTATGTCTGCAGCTAATTAGAGGAACATCGTCCAGCTCAAGTACATGACGGGATGAAGTTGTACTATGATACAACGCTGAAGTGTCTTGACTTCTTGTATTTCTATATGCGGGTACGGAAACGAAGCCGGAGATGTACTAAAGGAGGCCAGACCGGGCCAACTAGGGTGATGTTGCCAAGCTCATGCAATACTTAGTCTAATTTGCGGTGTGAACGACGATATAAAGTAACAAGAAGTCGCTTCAAGCTGAGGTCTCTTTGAGCCCGTCTTCGACCTGCAAGCCATCGAACTTAGCAGCAAGCTCATCACGTTGCTGGGACTTCATAGCGTTCTGGTCATGCTTGACCTTGTCGCTATCGATGATAATCTTGAGCTTTCCATCCTGCATCACCTCAACGGTTACGTATTCGAGATCGGGAACGATGTAGGAAGTTCCGCAGTTGTTGATCTTCTCGACAGCTGTTTCGTCAAGATGACCTTAGCCAGGCTCTACATGAAGTCTGAGTTAATCTGACTTACGATGCGATGTGCAGACGGCGATGACTTTTCCACCACTAGCGACACCAGCTTTAATGCCGCTCGGGCTGTCCTCTACTACCAGGCAGTTCTTTGGGTCATAGCCGAGCTGTTCCGCAGCGAGAATGAATGCTGCGAGACGAAATCCGGATGAGCAACAGCCAATTGAGGGAATTCTAAAAGCGGCAGTACTTACGGTCAGGGAATGGCTTGCCGCGCTTGAGTCTTGGGTCATCGGCAGTGATAGTGACCTTGGGTGGAACGATACCGACTCGAGCAAGAGCGCCATAGCAGTAAGTGGTAGCACCAGAAGTTGCAACGGCATATCTTCCTTCTGGGATGGAGTCAATCATTCTTCTGACTCCAGGAAGAATCTTGACTGAACGGTCAGTCAGGTCGCTGGTATCGACCTGAAGTTCGTCAAGATTGATCTCCTCATCGTCGCTGTCGTCGTCAGCAAAAGGATCTTCATCAATTGCTGCGGTGCCTTTGGGAGAATCTGCCTTGGGCGATGATCCGTTGCCAGAATCATCGTTGATAGGTGTTGTTTTGGAGAAACCTCCAGCAAGACCCGAAAACTAGAAAGTGATATTGTATTCAGCTTATGAGGACTATAAATCTGGGTGTTCTTATGCGACTTACAGCCAAGCGCTTGGTCACTTCGGCAGCAAAAGAACTCTTTCGGCTGGGTGGGTGACTGCTTGGTGGCGTACCGCCGGGCGAAGCTACAACGGAACCTCGACGGGACTCGACTCTCGATGCTCTGCGCGAGTTTCTTCGAGATGTTTTCTGTAAAAAAAATTGACAAGAGACATCAGCAAAAGATCATTCTTCGAGACATGCTGCAAAGACGCCTTAGGAGGAAAGAAAAAAAGCTTACAATCTCTTCGGCCATACTCTGTCTTCGGCTGCGAACTTCCTTGTGGAACTCGTCGGCGCTTGCAAGAATCTTCTCTTCAAACTCTTTTACATGTGGCTGCATTTCAGGCTCTGGTGTTCCTTGCAATTCTGGCTTCAAGTCTCGAAGGTTGTCGGTGGCGCGTCTTCCGTGCGTATGATCGATGACTTCTTGAGGATCCATCTTGAGCTCTACAATGGGATGGCAATACACAAGCGTTAGGATTGTTGAAGCCGCATCCAACAGTCCATAACCCACCCTTGGCTACATTGCCCCAGGCTTGTTCTACAGCTCCGATGGAGTCAACAAGCGTGCCATCCATATCGAACTATACAGCGTGATAAAGAAAGTCAGACAGGAACGGAATTAGGTCTTGACGCCTGTATAAAACTACTCACAAGGACAGCATCGACGATAAATTCGGCCTTCTGGACTTTATGAGTACTGTAGACCTTCTTCTCAGGCTCGGTTACGATAGCGTGATCTGCTGTGGAAGCCATGTTGACGATGTGTGATATGATATAGGTTATGTTGGGAAGCTTTCAGGCACGTGTGCGTTCGTTCGACAAAGCCTCTGTTTGTCGAGATGTATAGGTGCTCAAGCAGAGGTGTTCACGTTTGGATGGAGCAGATTCAAGAGATAAGAACCGTCTTCCTTCTCTTGATGGCGTTAACAGCGCTACGTTTGCGATGCGCAAGGCTGGTCACAAAAATTTCAGCTTCGACGACGACGTCAAAAAAAAAAAGAAACCGAAAAAGCCTTGATTTTGAGTGACCGCGGCGCGCCTCTGCAGAGGGAGAACTCTGAATCGAATTTCTGGCACGGACCGGCTGGGGTGATGACAGGTCCAAATTGAAATTATTGCAGCCATCAGAATCTTCTGATTGAGGGCAAATACTCGGACGGTGACGACTGAGACCGATCGAAAGCATGGCCACACCGCACCTCCGACGTTTGTGGCTAGGAACCCCGGCTATTAAATTCGCTGGATATATGTATGAGCTTGGCAAGTAGTACATACACGTTGTAATTTGTTAATGCTGTCATGTTTTCATTGGGAAAAGCGAAAGGGTAGGTATATTGTATGGAGATCGAAAAATAATAGTCAGCTTTATACAGATGATTATGCTTCACTAAAGCTCTTCGAACAGGTCATGTATACATACTGTATACAGCAGCGAACGGGAAACGAGGAGAACTGTCAAATCACAATGGATAGTCTGACAGTACAGTGTTGCAGCATCTGTCATCCCTTGTCGTCAAGCTGCACGTATGGTCGAAGCTTGAGGGCTTGCAGTCGTGTATGCGGTTCGCGTTTTCGGTAGCCACTCGCAAAAAACCCAGCTATGAGTAGTCAATGCCAAAAGCTGCTAACAAAGCATGCAGTCTTTGTCTAAAGTCAAGCACACAATCTCTTCTAGCAGTGATCTCGGGGCCTAGCCAGGTCAGGTACAGCTCATCCATCATATAACATGAAAAGCGTTCCGAGTCGACGCTACTCAAAGTACGCAGACTGACGCCATCCAGAATATTGCCAAAGTGGCTCGACACATTCAACTCTGCATTCTACATGTACTCTGATCTATTGCTGAGTGCTTGCTAGGCTTGTATCCTGCCTATATCTATGTCGAGGAGCTTGCACCATATTGAGGTAGACGTCCAAGGGTATCTATAGTGAGGAAACCGGAAGCTCGAAGTCAACCAAGAGCATCGCGTGCGTGTGCTTTTACTAGAACTTACGGTAACTGTACACTGCGATCCGCTAGTGCAACAGGAACTCGACAACCAATATTTCACGTGCCGGCAATAGCTGCAGTGGCTGTCTGTCGCAGTTATAAATCAAGAGGCCAGGACCATACAGAAGATGCGTATTACTGGGTGAATTAGCTGCACAGCCTCTCAAATCCAGGGCTTTGGATTCTTACTATATCCTGCTACTGCGAATCAGACCTAGGCTTGTGTCACACCATTCACATATTGCCTGTCTGTCGCGCCTTAGAACGCCGGATCATGCTCTTGCTCTGCTCCGGTTTAGACCACATGAACATCCGCAATGTCCGAAGCACCTGAGCCCATTGAAGCTGGTATGCAGCATTCATCACAGCCCCAGTATCAGAGAGTCTGACGGAGTCATGTCTAGCCCTCGAGCTGGAACAGCTTGACAACGATATCTTCAGAAGCGTCCGCTTGTGGAAGCCATTAACCGGCCGGTGAGTGGACAGGACGCCAGAGTAGACCAGACATTTCTTCATTGGCTTCACGCACCACATAGCCATTCTAAGGCTATGCAGACATCGAAAGCTCGCTACTTCCATGTCGAGCCAAGGCGTTACGGCTGTCTCCATATCCAGGTGCTCTTGATCACGCAGAAGAAGCTGTAACGACCCATGGCGACCCTTAGGAACAGTGGCATAGCCTCAACGTCAATAGCGCACCTTATAAATCTGCAAAGCTGACTATTTCCCTTATCTTCCACTCTCTAGAGGAGCCTTTGGCGGCCAGATTATAGCCCAGTCAGCACGTGCAGCGGGACAAACAGTGGAACCAGCATTACTTCTACATTCACTACATTGCTATTTCCTATCATTCGGCGATGTGGATTTTCCAGTACTTTACATGATAGATAGAGCAAGAGATGGAAGATCTTATGCAACAAGGACGGTGAAAGCTGTTCAGAAGGGAAAAGAAATCTTCGTTCTTGTCGCTTCATTTCAGAAGCCGGAACCGGAACAACCTCGTTTTCAGATTGATATCTCGCAACATGAGATATTCCGGAATGTTGCAGCACCAGATGTGAGTGCTGGTCTATTCCTGCTCTGTCGCTACCATTCTAGCGACTTTCTTTCGTTATATGCACAATGCTGAGACATGGTCCCACACGTGATGTTTACACTCCCAAAACCTCACTGGCTATGTATGTGTAACACAGCACTGCCTGCCTATCGAAGAGAGCATGCAGCAGCTAGTCTCAGCGGATCCATCCATGTCTGAGAAGGTCCGACAATACTTCCTCAATACAGCAGAAGAGCGACGTCTATCATCTATAGAGATTCGCTCCGCATATCCAGTCGACCCATTCGCGTGGAGGAAAGGAAAAGATTCGAATACACCTCCTCCTCCTCCTTGTCCTCAACAAGCTATCTGGTTCAGGTCTCGTGCCAAGATGCCAGTTGACGATCTGTTCCATAAATGTGTTATCGCGTATGCTAGTGACTTCCAATTTATCGGAACCGCTGCCAGAGTGTGTAGTATTTGCTCTCGTATGTAGATAGCGAGCGCAACTGAGTATTACAATTCTTCCATCTAGGCGCTGGGCCTGAGATCCTCGAGAGAACCCCGATTAGCAATGATGGCAAGCTTGGATCATTCTTTACACTTCTATCAGTGCGTCGAAACCTCGCCCTAAGACTGCACAGGGTTCTACTCATGACTTACGTGTTTTGCTTTCATGCAGTCGCGCCGATGCCTCAGAATGGCTGCTTTTTGTTATGGAAGCGCAAGCTGCGGGAGATGGTCGTGGTTTAGTACACGGTCGAATCTACACCCAGGATGGCAGACTTGCC
The DNA here is from genome assembly GCA_022813105.1 of Cystobasidium onofrii. Taxonomy (NCBI): domain Eukaryota; kingdom Fungi; phylum Basidiomycota; class Cystobasidiomycetes; order Cystobasidiales; family Cystobasidiaceae; genus Cystobasidium; species Cystobasidium onofrii. Next base: position 587,925 of record JAKLNA010000007.1, on the reverse strand, counting down.
GTGGTAGTACAGCAAGAAGGAGTAGTACGTGCCCAAGTCCCCAAGAAGGCCGCTAAACTATGAGCGTCCCGCAGGTGCAAACTGGAAGTTTTTTCATACTGCCATTGATTTATTAACTCAGGGTGAAAGGTTTTAGGGGTTGTGCAAGGTGACCGATGTAGTATATCCAGTGGGCTGCATGATACGTATATAATGCAGATATGTGCTGAATTGTCTAATACTAATATGAAGTATGGCTACAAGTAAAATGGATGATAGCTTATCATACAACACAAGCGTGCCAAAGAGACCTGTACAGGATTGAGACTGGAGATGACAAGCAATATTGCTACAGAGGAGGCCTTCCTCCTTTCAGGATACTCAACAATCAGTGTTCCTGAATAGGGGAGCTTACAAGTCTCTCGCTGCCTGCTCTTCTGAGAGGAGGATTCTGATTCTGCTGATTTTGTTCTAGCCTAGGTGAGTCTAAACTACTTCTAGCAGAAGAAGAAGATCTTCTAGTATCCGATACTAATTTCTCCGACATAGCAGGATCAGAATTATTCCTTTGAGTCATAAGTTTTAATTTCTGTGGTGCGTTTTTTACTGCAGAAATGGGGAAACTTGAAGTTTTGATTAATAACCCACTTCCACTACTATCTTGTCTAGAATGGTGTTGACGTTTCTCTTGTGCTTCTTTTTCTAATCTTTGTCGTTTTTCTGCTCTGTACCTTTCTGCATCTTCTTTGCGTTTGAGAGCTTCTTCGGTAATGGCTTGTCTGAGTAGAGCTTCTACAACTTCTTTCTTGCGTGATAGTCTTGATCCCACAGCTATACAAATACCGCCTGAGATGTTGCAAGAGAGGGAGAAGCATAGTACGATAGTAGTGAGGATCTTCTTGTACCAGTGATGATAACTGATAGACCAAGTCGCGGATCCGAGAGCGAGCTGGAAGCAGGAGTGACAATCGCAGAGGACAATGATAGCAATAAGGAAAGAGAGAGGGAAGGCGTGATGAGTGAATGTCTCGTGCGGACGGTAATAGGCTGCGAAAGGAGATTATTGAAGCAGTCAGTTGATAAGCTGAGGGGTAAAGTATCAAATATTAAGCGACGATTCTCCACTCACTATGCGACTTGGACAGGGCAGTCTGATGTTTAACTAACAAAGTCTGTTCTTCATCATTTAAAACAGCATCTTGAGCATGACCAGCCATTTCTAAATCATGATTATAAACTTGATCATTAGGTAAATCATTATCATCTGCTAATTTAGGTAAACCTCTTTTCTTTCTTAATTTTAAAGTTTTACGATGATATTTTATAATATAATATGCATGATATGTATCTCTAATTCTCCATGGTATTAATCCTAATCCTGTTACGCAGAATAGAGCAACTAGAATTTGATCGCAGATTTCGACAAAGTAGGCTTGTCTATCGCCTGCTGGTAGCCAACCAATACTGCGAGAGGATTGATTATCAGGAGACTGCGTTATCTAAATGTGAATAGATAGCAGGCTTACAGGAAGAGAACCCAAGCAGCACCCCAGAAAGTCAAGAGTGAGGCGTAGACAGTGACAAAGCATCCAAGGGCTATTGAGCAAAGGAAGTAAAAGAACGAGTCAGCATAAAAGTCATTGATAATGGAATGCAAACAAAACACGTGAGGGCAGTGAAGATGGATGTAGGGATATAAGGGCGAGACAATTGAAGGGAAAGCGAAAGAAAAGTACGCAGAAAAGAAAAAAAGGAAAAAGATAAAACTTACGAGTTCTAACATATTTACCAAATCCTCTTAATCTTCTTCTAAAAATTTCTTTTTTATTATGCATTAAATGTCTAACATAATCATCTAAATCAGCTTTTTCTTGATCTGACCAATCAGTCATATCAACTAGTTTTGAAGGTAAAACAAAATATCTTCCTTTAACATATTTTTGATCTGCTAAAATTAATTCTTCTGTATCTATTGCTTTACTTGGTCCCAATACTTCTCCTGTTGGTAATTCTTCTGATGGCTTTAATGGTGGTGGTGGTCCTGGTAAAGGTTTTTCTGTTCCTTCTGTACTTGCTCCTGCCGCTTCACCTTGACCTTCACCTCCTGTTGCTGCTCCTTGAGCTAGCTTCTCCCCTTCCTGCGTCGTTACTATCGGTGGAATAGTAGTCGTGGGCAATCCTTGTCGACCAGATGTGATAGCAGCTTGTTGAGCTTGAGCCTGTTGAGCTTCCCTCTCCGCTCGCCTAGCATCAGCAGCAGCTTGTTCCGCTTCCGTTCTAGGGGGTGTATAAAGTTCTTGCTGCTGCTGACGACGTTCTTCAATTGTCTCCTTTGACTCTGGTGGTTTTGTCAATTGTAATTTACGAGTTCGGTCAAATAGACGATTAGGAGGTATAAAGAATGCATTTTGAATATCTCCTAAAAGGTTTACAGTTTGTACTTCTGGATCGATGACATCTAACATATCATGGACTTGATTATCGTATGCTTCATTTCTAGTGTTTGATGCATTATTGTTGTTATTATTGAGGTAGCTTGGTCTGTCTATAGAAGCGTGACTTGCAGCTCTAGCACGACGGGTCGCTTCGATATCGCCAAAATCGACACCTCCGTTATCTGCTCGTGTAGAGGAAGGGTCTTCTCTACCTGCAGCACTACTACCACCACCACCAGTCAAAGTCCTGCCAAGAGCTGCAGCAGTAGTCGCAGCTCTCCGTCTCCCGCGGTTCATAAGCGCAGCACCCCAACCAAGGTTTTTGTTCTCTTCCGAGTTCCCTTGAGCTGGAGTGTCAGGGTCAACGATAGTGATATGTCCATCGGCAGGAGCTGTTGCTGTACTTCCCCTTCTGTTGTTGCCTTCTCCTGAGGGAACGCTGAGGAAGTTGTTGTTGCTGTTGTCATGATTGTTTGTCGTGGTGGTGGTGGTGGTGGCTGGCTGAGTATAGCCAGCTGACGTCCGTAGGCCTAGCTCTTGGCCTTCGAGATGGGGTGGATACTCCCTGATGGGAGAAGCTACAGTTGCTGCTCTTCTACGCCTGGCAGCGGCGGCAGCAGCAGCACTCGCGCTTGTATTGCTGCCATTGCTGCTGCTCGCTTCGCCTCTGTCCCAGTTGCGCTGTATCTGGCACGAGGGCACTCTGACCGCGGCTGGCGGCCTTCGAGGACCCGTCGGAGGGAGCGGCACACCGTTCGGACGTGATGATGAGGGAGGACTGCCGTTGTTGCTGCCCTCCATGGTGGTTTATTGGGTGGAGGTCGTATGTCGAGGTGGGAAGCAAGAAGAGTAACTAATCTCGAGTTGCAAATCAGAGCAATAACTCGCTCTCCGCCACCGTGTGGTAATCAGCAGGGCCGACTGCTATATTCGGTGGAGCTGGGCAAGGGAGTGCGGGAAGTGGATGGTGATTGCAGACAGTCAAGTGGAATGTCGGCAGCGGAAAGCCCTGCTCTGTGAAACCACCGCCTGTCAGTAGTAGGTGGTGATGGCCACTCCCTGCTGCTCTTTGTTACGGCCGAGAGACACGAGGTACCTTACGGCGTGTGCAATGCTGACTCAAGTGGGAGTGCAGCAGAAGTACTTGTAGTGCTGCGTATACCCAGCATGCCATTAGTACACTGAACATGCCCACCATCCACTCTATCTGTGTCTGCGATACCTTCTTCCACTACTATACCAATCCTTCGTGTATGATATAGTGGGCCGGATTCTGATACCCGCTCTCTCTCTGATCGGCAGTAGACTGCGATAGTGCATGATACAGCTCTTACCGTTGGAAGCTGAGCATCAGTCCGGTATTATCACTGCTGCTACTCCTACAGGCGCATAGCGACTGCCTAGCTGCTGCTGCTCTTCCGCTTCCTTGCCGCTGTCGATAAGTTATTACCTGGACCTTGCTATCAAGCCTGAGAGAGCTCTTCTCTTCTATACACAAGCATGGCAGACAACAAAGCCAGCACAGATGGCGACAACGAGAATGCCCCGGACAGGATTCTACTCTCTGTATTCTCGCATAGGTTCATGTCTGTAGCAGAGGTGAGCAGTGGTATACGCGTCTGACAGGCCGATGATAGCTCATCATGCTTTCACATAACGCAGGCCATGGGAACAGTCCTGCAGAAAACTTCAATCTCGTAGGAGCTGTTAAGCTCCTTGATCAAGACTGCCTTACTGACCTTGCGATATGAATGCAGCACCAACATCAAAGGTGTGCCCTTCTCTCTGCTCTCTCTTCGGCAACCATGACCCGGCCGATCATGCTCTCTATCCACATACTGACGCTGCTCTTATCGTCCCTATGTATGCAGAACGGCTGGATTTTAGCTGTGCCATATTCGCCCCTAATGGAGATCTTATCGCAAGTATGTTACCTTCCTTGAGCATCGTCACCGACGACCTTTGAACTGAATGCAAATTCCAATACATCCATCCATACAGATGCCCCACATCTTCCTGTCCATCTGGTAAGTCGCATGCAGAAGAGTACTATGTAGGCGTCAGGAGATTGTTAGCTTTATTTGATCTTTCTTTGAACGTCTTCAGGGGAGCATGTCCTTGTGAGTAAATTCAGACACTCACCAGACAAGTCTATAAGGAAGTTCATGACTTACACGGTATCAAAACTTCTACGCAGTGCTGTCCGCTATCAAACTTCGTATCTCAGTAAGCTCCAGCCATATTTGCGTACTTTTCTTGAAATCAAGAACTAACTTCCATGGTATACCGGAACAAAAAAATAGAGGGAAATTTGAAAGAAGGAGATGTACTACTTACAAATCATCCAGTAGCTGGTGGTAGTCATTTACCTGATTGTACAGTTATAACACCTGTTTTTCAAGATGGGAAAATCGTATTCTTTACTGCTTCAAGAGGTCATCATGCCGGTCAGTCCTTTATCTTTCGAATCTGTTCAATCCAACGCAATGTTTAGTGAAGCTGATGACTCTCTGAACGTGTACCGGTTTATAGATGTCGGTGGTATCCTACCTGTGAGCACAAGAATCTCGCTGCTTAGTAACATATTGCGCGTCGATTTGATCTGATCTAACCCATCTTCTTCTTTGTATGGTATTTAGGGTTCCATGCCACCTACCTCAAAGACTATCTTCGTAAGTAATCTTTGGAAACACTGTCTTTTCCATTATCATTACACGCTTCCCAATCTCGCTCTAATGTTTATACCTTTATACCCTGTTCTAACTTAAAAACGATATATAGGAAGAAGGCGCTCAAATCAAGTCTTTCAAGATCGTAAATGCAGGAGAATATGACAGAGATGGATTAGTAAATTTATTATGTGACGATCCTGCCCAGTAAGATGATTCTCTACACTTTGTCGGCATGGAAAGTGGCACAAGAGAGCTCATGTTATCCTTCTCGTCCGTGATTTATCGTCTGTTCCCTTCGAATGGCAGGTATCCAGGATGTTCGGGAACGCGGTGCTTACGTGATGTAGAGAGTGATCTGCAAGCACAAATCGCTGCCAATCAGAAGTGAGCTAGCCCATGCACTGATGATTAGTATGGCATAAACTGACTACTTTTCATTCTCTCTTTACAAAGAGGTGCAAATCTCATTTATCAAATGATAGATGAGTACAGTCTGAAGACAGTACAAGAATATATGTTACACGTGAGTGATCCTTGTTTCGCTAGGACTGTCCATGAAATTGCCTGATCCCCTTTTCATTGTTGAACATGTGAATATGAAAATAGATCCGCGATAATGCAGAATATGCAGTTCGAAATTTACTCAGAGATGTAGCTAAAACTAGAGGAACAAAATTACATGCTAAAGATTATTTAGATGATGGTAGTCCAATTGAATTGAACGTTGAAATTAATCCAGAAAAAGGTTCTGCTATTTTTGATTTTGAAGGTACTGGATTAGAAATGATTGGTAATTTAAATACTCCGATTTCAGTTACTTATAGTGCTGTTATTTATTGTTTGAGAGCTATGGTGGATCTTGATGTGAGTTAACACTATTCACATTCACATTATCGACTACATCCCGAATGATTGCTGATTTCTTGAACTTCGTCGTTGTTAGATCCCACTTAATCACGGTTGTTTGATTCCTATCGATGTTCGGATACCAGCTGGAAGTCTCCTTTCACCGTCCGAGACCGCTGCTGTCGTAGGAGGCAATGTATGCACAAGTCAACGTATCACAGATGTGGTCTTGAAAGCTTTCAACGCAGCTGCTGCTAGTCAAGGAGATTGTAAGCGATACCTATAGGCCTCTTTTGCTGGAAATGTCTTCGAAGATATCGCTAAGTGTAGGATGCACGCGTGCTCTTCTCCAGGCAACAATTTTACGTTCGGACAAGGTGGAAAGGATGAGCAAGGTAATGTGACTGAGGGATGGGGATATTATGAGACTATCTGTGGAGGTTCGGGAGCTGGACCCAGTTGGGCTGGAACATCGGGCGTGCACGTGAGCTCTCAAGTTACTCTATTTCTCAAACGGAAGACTGGTCATACTAATGTCTCCTGATTTCGTATCGCTACAGTGTCATATGACAAATACTAAGATTACAGATCCCGAGACGCTAGAAAGAAGGTATCCCGTCATCTTGCACGAATTCAGTATTCGCGAGGGATCGGGTGGAAAAGGCTATTATAATGGTAAGGGCGCATATGTTTCCAGAATGCCTAAGAATCCGTCTGCTAAGCTAAAACCGTACGCTATACCATGCGATACCCAGGTGGAAACGGTGTGACTCGAGATGTAGAATTTACCGAGCCTTTACAGTGCTCTATCCTTTCTGAACGACGCGTGTATCGACCCTTCGGTTTAGCAGGCGGAGGAGACGCTCAATGTGGACAGAATATCTGGATGAAACTACCTCGAAAAGAAGATGGTGATTTATTAGAGGGTACAGATCCAAAAGCTTATAGAAGTATAAACGTTTCGGGAAAACAGACTGTGAAGCTCGGGAAAGGTGATAGGTTCGTCATCAAGACACCTGGAGGTGGTGCTTGGGGTAGTCCAGATGATAAGGAGAATACACCCATCTCTTCGGGGTCAAGCACGCCTAACAAGTGGCATAGGGGATCGACGAGAGGAAGTGTTGCAGATCGCAAATCGCATGCGGAGGGAGTGTGATGTCGTTCTACACGAGGGAAATGTTGTACGATCTGCCGAAATGTATGCTTTGCAGCTTAGCTCTGTGTACACACCTGATCCCGCTTGGAGGTATGCTTCAGGAGCGGATACCGTACCCGACCCTTTGCCGAGCTCGGAAACTTTTCTAAATCTACTGCTAGTATTTGATTTGAATGAGTCGTGGATAGCTCGGTAACAAAATCTAGCCATAAATGATGCCCAAAGAGTCTAACCAAGCCCCGTATGTTCCGAAGACTCCACAAACTTGCGTGCCCTCGGGAGGTTCTGAAAGAAAAAGATGATGTCGGCGTAAATTCCGTCATCTCGACAGATAGTCTTCCTCACCTAGAATCCGCAAATCACCGCCCCCACCTCCACATAATCCTGTTTCGCCACCTTCCCAACAAACTGAGACAGCATCCATCCAAGCTCCACTGCGGACAATCAGACGCACTAGGCGACTGGGCGGATCCACTCTGAATGTGCGAGCTGAACCACCTTTGCATGGCCCAACAACCTGTTTCGTACCGTCCTCCCAGTATAGCTTAAAGCCGTCCAAAGCAAAGCCAGCATGGATCTGTGACACAGTACTGTCAGCTTCAATTGACATCCTCAAAAATATTACTTCGACCAACATCGACTTTGACCAATCTTGGATGATGAGGCTTTACTGAGCTGAAGATCGTCTGGAAAGACGGGTTCTGAGGCTTCTCTGATCCCACAGCTATTCCTTTAACAACTTCCATTGTTTTCGACCCCGTAGCGTGACCGTTCAGGCCGTTACCAGCAGAAGTCGAAGCAGCTGCGTGTTTGTGACCGAGTTTGCCTAATCCTCTTTTGAATATGCTGCTAGCGCTCGTAGTCGGGATCGGCGATGCTGGACCTTCTTCGCTGATTGTGATGACCATTCTAGAAGTACTACTCAGCTCACTATATTCTTGTAGTTCTGCTTGTCTTTGGTCCGTGCCAATAGCAGTCAAGGTGACTTTCTTCTTTGTAGGGTCTCCACTGATGAGTTCAGCAATATGCGAAGTGTTTAGAATATACTCTTGAGGTGGAGGGCTGTGGTTTCTGCCGAAGAAAGGAAACTCGATATGCGAGACATAGCGATCATCAACTTGGATCTCAACACTTCCCAACCCGACAGGTGCCTTGATGTGAACTCCGTCTTTGACGACTGAGAAGGACGGCGCAATCTTTGTGAAGTGATATGGAATCCATGGATCTCGAGGTAATCGAAGACATGGGTGATATCGCAGGCGGATTAATGACATTCGATTCCAGTGATTTTCCTTATCGTCCGTCTTCGGCGTGATGGGCCGGAAACCCGAGGTTTTACAACGCTTTGAGGGTCCTTCAGCTGTCATGAAGGCTCGATTCCACTCGTGATACCCGCGTGCCATAATACCCGTTTTGTGATGCGGCAGATTCAGAGCATGTCCCACTTCGTGTATGAAAGCTGGACGTAAAATTCCATCAGAAGGGGCCGAAAGGTCTGGTGTGAAGAATAACCAGCTCACCTCCATGACCGACATTCAGTGTCTCCCAAGCTGTCCCAATATTACCAAGATCGTTTACTACATATCGTTCATCCTGTGCGTAGTCATCATTAGCTTACTCAGAGCTCATGCATACCTACCGATTGCACTGACCACATCACTGCAATCCATGAAGGCAGGCACTACTTCAGGCAAGCTTCGAGGCCAACTCCAGCAAGAATGAGACCCGAATACCCCGATCTTATTACCGGGACTTATAGGGCCTCCCGCGCCTAGTGCAGCGTGCGCGAGTAGGAGATTCTGCGACGGATCCCAGTGTGCGTCGAGCGTTAATACAGCAACGTATGCACCGTTCGGATTGCGAAAGCAAGGCGGCGCTGAAGGATGGTTGAGAGCCTCTGTAGCGAATTCATGCATAGCTCCAGCTCGCTTCGCATTTTTGCACTGTAGTATAAGAGGGTATCAGAGGTGAATGTCAATAGTGCAATGGGCAGAAAAGATAGGAGAACAGAGGAAGACTGACCTGCTGGGCGCAGTCTCGCGACCTGAACTCGCTCAAGCTGTGCGTACTGCGTATAAAGTGTACGAAAGGTCTCCGCCTTTTACCTTTGGCAGGAAAGCTTTCAATATTATCTGGACCATCATATTCCTCCAATGCAAAGGGTCTTCTGCCTAGATCGTTCCTTCTGCACTGTTCTGCTGTAAATGCTTGACACATATATGCCCATAGCTGGAATTTGGCCACTATCGCATCGTACGTATCCTGCTGGCCTCTTCGCTCGGGCGGACAGTCTATGGTAAGAGGACTGTCGCTTGCAGCCAGTATGACGAGATGAAGAGGCGGATTCTGGGCTAGTGGGTGGTAGTTCAGCGTGACCGTCGTGGAGGAGTTGGGTATTGCGCCACCTTGCGCCCACTCCCTAGGCGGCACAAATGTAAACTTGACCGTATTGCTTCCTGGTTCCAAGGGAACGAGTGCCTTGAAGAACGAATCTGTAACAAGCCATGTTTGGGGCCGATAAGGCTGACTGCTCTGCGAACTCGACTCCACTATGATATGCCCGTCGAAACTGGTATCCACTGGTCCTGCACGACCCGTGATGAGTAGCAGGCTCTGCGAAGGGTAGGAAGGTTAGCAGAGATGCATTGAACCGAGGACACACAGACGTGCATTATAGACCTCTTCATTATCATCTATGTTCTCCAAATACGGTGCAGGCCAGTCTGCGGTCGGCGCCATTGCTGTTTGCGCAGGTTGGCTGGAAAGAAACGTTCTACCTCTGTCCGAGCTCTCGAAAGTATCACAAGAACTATAGTAGCAATTTTATAGGGAGTTTTTGAATACAAGCACCATCGTGTGTCACAATAGCTTTATTGTATAGCATTTCAAGCGACTCCTTGTAATCAAAAGCAGTACAACAAGCGCCACCAACTTCTCGTCGATACAACCGACACGCTTTTGAACCTCAGCAATTATCTTTCTGTCTCCCTCGCTTTGCCTTTAATAGACATAGTTCTAGGTGGAGGCGAAGCTGAACGATCTCTCGAATCCGTTCTTGGAGACGGCGACCTTTTCGACCTTTCATACGACCTGGATCTTGACCTCTCTCGTCTTCGAACAGGCGAGCGTGAGCGAGATGCGGAACGGGAGCGAGAAGCTGAGCGCGCTCGACGTTTCGTCCTTGTGCGACGTCTTGATCGACTGGAAGAGCTGCTTGATCCTGAATCAGATTCGGAGTCGCTAGAATCGCTGCTGTCACTACCGGAGGAGCTGCTGTCGCTGGAGTCAGAGGCCGAGCTATCGCTTGACGTAGATGATGAGCGTCTAGATGACAGGATCAGCAATTGCGCAAACGAGCTCGGGACGACTGCTTACGATCGCTTTCTTCGCCTCTCTTTCTGCTTGTCTTCAAGGATCTTTGCAGCCAAACCCGACTCTATAGCGAGCGGCGCTTTAGACGTCACGGGTTGGCCAGATCCTCCAAATTCAGCTGGAACTTCGACACTCGGTCCATCTTTCGCCTTCTTGGGTTTGAGCAGCTGTTGTGTTCTAGAAGGGCGAGACTAGAGAAGCAAATGCCTGTATCAGCATTGTGCCGGTAGCCGTTTCAAGTGAGCATTGTGCAACTCACTTTGTAGACCTGTTGATTCTTGCAGTCATATGTGTAGTGGCCGAGCTTGAGACACTTCTGGCACCGTACGCCCGTAGCATCTTGAGGTCCAGAAGTTGAAGCTTTCGTATAGCGTGCAGGCGGCGCAGCTCCCTTGATACGCTTCTCGTCCCCAGGTCGCCCTTTCAGCCCAGCTACACCTGTTGGAAGAGAACCAAGAGTCAGCTACGACGGTCTCGTCAACAATCTCAAGGCGAATATATACCTAGGTAGTTCCCGAACATAGCAGTGGCGGGTTCAGAAATGAAGCTCTGGGAGCAGCCAGAACCAGGACAGTAGAGAAGAGGCTCTGCGGTTTTGATGTGTGATTACCTAGCCGTCTCTGTCTGAGTACAGACTATGCTCGTCTCACTTTGCTGTCACTTGTGTCGAATTGTCGTGTGGCCAACCTCGAAGCTTTGAAATCATCGCTCTCAACTTTCAGCTCATCTGTTGCCTTCCATCCGACCGCACACTCAGCACCCAGGCAGTTCCTGTTCGACACCTGGTGAGTACTGCAAGTGCTTTCTGATATCTGCGCCGGTGGTCTGACCCATCCTCGTCACATTTCACTGCCTCCATCGCCGCCCTTACTGGACCTGTGTGAGCCAGCCGTCCGCTACTCACGAGCGACAACCGATTTTCCAAGCAACACCAGCTTCGAATACAGAAACAGCAACCAGCACAAGAGTTCCCATTGCACGCTTTTATGACCTCGTCAGACACCCAGACTGCGCATGCTGCATCCGCACCAGTAGACGCCGCCAACGCAAAGCCCAGCGACACTGCAAAGGCTGCCGTTGACGGCACGCCTTTGCCAGCAGGTGAGCGTTGCTTTCGCACAGCCTGCCTGACGGTGTACACACGATTCTGACTCCAGACTGTCTTTGGTATGCTTAGACAAACTCGAGGATCTCGCGAGCAAGCTCAACATCAAGGACGCCAGCGCCAACGATGACACTCGTAAGTCTACTCTTCTGTCACCTTGTCGGAGGTGTTCCGCACTTGAGGGACAGCATAGACGTTGTTGACACATGTTGCGTTTCCTTCAGGCTCTGCTTCTCCCTTACCCACCGATGGCAGTGGTGCCGAGGTAGCTGAAAAGAAGAAGAAGAAGTCATCTTCAAGCAAGTCCAAGGAATCAAAGTCAAGCAAGGGCCCAGCTCTGCAGAACTTGTCTACTTTTGGTACGTTGAAATCACTCAAAACACAAAGCTAGTACTCGCTGACATACAGTGTACAGATGCTTTCGCGGACGCCGACGAGCTCGAGACTCAGAATGCCCTAGAGAAGTCGACCAAAGCTCCCGAATACATCCACATCCGTATTCAGCAGCGAAATGGACGCAAGACCTTGACCACTGTTCAAGGTGTACCCGACGAGTACGACCCCAAGAAGTTGCTTAAGCACTTCAAGAAGGAGTTTGCCTGCAACGGCACCGTCGTCGAAGACGAAGAGCTGGGTCAGGTTATTCAGCTCCAGGGCGATCAGCGAGCCAAGATCAGTCAGATGCTCATTGAAGACGTCGGCCTTGGTAAGTCAGATTCTCACGCGTTTCAATCGTATGTCCAGCTGATCATTGACCGTCGCGCTCTAGGCAAAGAGACCATCAAGATTCACGGTTTCTAAGCTATCTCACAAGCCATGTCTTCTGTAGCTCAGCTTCAAGCCACTGCTTTGCTGGCCGTATTTGACTGTTCCTATCCATCTATTGTCTTTGCCTCTGCTTAGTCTTCTGCAATGGTAACGCCTTCCGATGAATCCAATACTGTCACTGCTTTTTGCTTTGCGAAGGCCGCCTCCGTACCTCGACCGACGGAGGTGAATGGGCGCAAACTCATTGCGTCCGCTATTGCTTCGTGTCGGGCCTTTTATAGTACGAAGTTGCACGACCTGACAGCACCTTCTATCCTTCGCCACTCGCCTGCACTTGCTTTCTTTCATCGCAACTCCCTAGCAGGGCAATGTTTCGAGCGGTGATAAGGCCAACAAGTCGCTGTGCTGGTCCCAGCGGGCGAGCGACCTACTTCACAAGGCGGACGAAGCTCGTAGTACCGGATCCAAAGCCTGGTGTAAGTGTCGTGTTTGGAATTCGAAGTCCTGCAAGTACGTGATCGATAATGTTTGAAATGCAGACCTACGAGGACATCTTGAAGCTACACGAGCAGATAGATGAATGCGTCTACGAGCGCGATGAGCTGCGAGAAAGGACATTGCCGCTACAGGCTCAGGATAACCGCTTAAGAGCAGTATTCAAGGAAGAAAACTGGAAATTACGAGAATTTGATGAGTGGATAGCAAGGCAAGACCCTAACTGGGTACCACCCCCGAGACTTCCACATAGTCGAAAGAAGCGCAATAAACGATTAAGAGAGATAGCAAGAGAAGAAGCGGCGAAGAGACGTCAAGCAATGGCGGAGGGTAGCTTGCCGGAGGATTCACAGGGGATGACCGCAACTACCACTCTCCCTGAAGGTTGCGACGGATCGCTTGAAAGGCATACTTCGCAAAGGCAACGTATGTGACTACTTTGATAACCGTCCTACAAGGGAGATAGCTAAGATTCCTTTAATCGTAGCTCTAGAGCCGCGTATATCTTCACCATCGGAAGATCTGTCGAGTTCGTCGAGAGCCCGGATCTCTGACAGTACTTGATTTTGAGCTGCAAACTGCTCGGCTCATGTTTTGTTGTACCCAATAGAAGCTTGTCCGTTCCGAAGCTTGTCTTCCTGCTATGTTGGCGTTTCTACATGCGATGTGCCAGCAAGCGTTTTGAGTAGTAGGCGCCCGAACCGTAGCTTTAAATGGCCATGTGCATGCGAGCGGTCTAAACGTGGGATCCTGGCCGTGACGCGGCAGCTTTGAAAGTCAGGATGTGCATTCTGGATGTAGCGTCTGACCTTGCGAGTTTATTCCTTCACTTCCTTTGGGGCGACGATGCCCTTCGAGATCTTGTAATAGACAATGGACGAGTCTTCACTTGTTATTGCCAACAAAATACTCTCTGGACTCTGTTCCAGGTGTGTGAAGGGTAGTTCCAATCTGGATCAGGAATATGAAAGCGTCAGTGACTGCGCGAAGCTACAATGGAGCTAGTAGAATCACGTACAGAGCCATGGAAGTATATCCGGCCAGACTCATCGGATATATGACAGACTTTTCGTTTGTCTACAAGCAATCTCAGTTTCAGCCTTGGCGAGTCCACGGGAAGCTAGAATCTCACAGCTTGTTTTGGGTTATGTGCCAGCAAGACGCAAATACCAGCATCTTCAAGCTCTTTGATCTCTAGATCTTCCCATCTCTGGGCTATATTAGACTCGATGATATCAGCAGTGCATGAGAGGTACGAATGGCTAGGATGATGTTGCTTGTCTCGTACATAGTTTCAAGTCGAGGTACGCTTGCCAAATTGATCCTGCTTGTTCTGGATACTTGTCGATTACTTGCGAGACTTCTGGAAACTATGGAGAGTGGCTATTAGTGCAGTGCAGCGATGGAATAGACTTGTTCAGCATAGACGCCTCACGAGTGGATGAGCCTCCATTGTCTCTTATCAGATGCGATTGTGTTGACGAAAAGAACAAGAGCAACTCGCGATCACTCGCCCAAGGTTGACTTCAGCCGACCGAGTCAATCACCAGCACAATTGCAAGATATAGATATGCATGTGCAGAGGTAATGATATTTAGATTGGCTGAACTCCAGGATGGAACGTTGGGGATACAACGAGAAATACTAAGGGACGCAACTACGATTGAACCAGTCAACCAGCTTTTGATGATATCTACGATACGATATTACAGTCACTTCTATGGCTTTCAAGAGCAAAATTTCCTACGGTCATCACGATGATTATGGGGTTTCTGCCTGCGGCGCCTGTGATGAGGCTGGGACTGCTAATGCGACTAGTGGACAACGTAATGCTGATCAGCCACAGTTTCGGAAGCTGACAAGACAGTAATAACTCACTCGTAGATGGCTCGGTAAAGAGACCTGACTTGGTTTCCTCGATAACGCGCGCGACAAGTGCTGGCACATCCCAAACTGAAGAATCAAGATCGTCCGAGTCACGTCCAAAGCGGAAAGTGGTTTGGGAGTCTGAAAGGCGTCGCTTTCCTATTTTATTCGAGCGATGCTTGAAATGCTTGATGAAGTGGCTTGGTTGACGTGCACTGTCACTGTTGCCAGCGGAAGAGGTTGCTGATGTTGCATCGGAAGTAGAAGCAGAAGTGGAAGATCCGGCAACTGGCATTACGAGATCTTCTTCAACTTCATCTTCACTGCGTTCATGGTGGGTGAGCACTTCTGAAGGAAGGCGTTTGTGAGAAGCGGCGATGCCATTCTGGAGGTGTACCTCAAATAGGTTCTGGTCAGAGAGCTGTCTGACATCTTTGGATGCAGCTGCTTGAGCAAAAGGTGCCGCGTAAAGAGCCAGAGCGAAGGTGAATAGTGCAACTGGAGTTGTGGTGCGCATGATGGTGAGATTAAAGTAGTGTGGATGAGTACGATAAGCTATCTGCTGTATCTGAAAGTGGTAGATTTATAGATGGAAATGCAGCTAGATGAAAGCTTCTCGAGACGCGTATAGAGGATCTTGGGCTTGATAGATAAAGAGTGTTGGGTGCTGTGTGAGCGTACTTGGTATGAATTCCAGTAAAGAGTGTAGGGTAGCAAGTGAGCGAAGCAAGAACTAGATAGTAAAGACTGTGGTGTTGATGTGTTGATAATAATGTAAGAAAGGAAACAAGAGGTGCAACGAAGCACCACTCTTGCAGGGATTTCCATTTCGCATTTACCTACACAAAGATGCGCGCGTTTCGGCGTGCAAACGAGCTCGGCACACGGAAGCAGAGCTACAAGCCCATGCCTGCCAGTGTTTATGGCTCTTCACCGGAGCGCACGACAGACGTGTAAACAGGCGGTGGTAGTCTGCTTGACATGCTTTTCCATTGCGGATAAAGGCAGGCATGCTGGAAACTATACGCGTAAATTTACTCACGTGCAGAATGTGCCACGCTCGGCAGCGCAGAAGAAGACAGCTCCTCAGACAAGCTACCGCATCCAAGACACGGGCAAACTTGGAACCAAACAAGACATTGTTTGCAATAAACATTCACCTTCATCCCCGGGTTGCACGGCTTGTGTTGCTTGACGTTTGGAAACACCGGGTCAAAGAACGCAGCGAACCGATCGTGGCTTCAACCGAAGAGCTACTGAGACTTCAGTCCGGCCTTATAGCAAAAGCCCAGCATCGAGCCAGCTCTTGGACACTCTTTACACTGGGATTCATTTGTACTGTCGTATCAGTAACGGTCCGGCTTGAGGTTTCGTTTCAAAAAATGATACCATGCTCAACCCGTTGACACGGTCAATAAAATAAAATCGGTACTTGCTGCTATTACGATGACTGGCCCGTAGTATGCGATAGAGATGGTGATTCTATTATACAAATGTATATGCGTGCTCAATCTAGACGCGACTTTCACTTCGTTCACATGCTTCTTCTAGCTGTTCCCGCTCGAGATCTGCTTTGGCAGCCTTCTGGATCTATTATCGCAATGATGCATTAGTCCACGAAAATGTTTATCATTCTGGTATAAAATAACCCAACTTACCTCTAATGCGTAGCGACTGCGCTCTCGGATTCGAGGACCATAATGGGCAAATACAAATGGCAGAACGCCCAGGACTGTAGCAAATGCGGCCAGGATAGAAGTAGCCTCAGGATATCCAACTGTCTCATAGAAGTCCTGGCCGGCCACAATTAGACCTGCACTCATGAGCTCCCTTGCGAAAGATTGACCAGTAACGGCCGAGCTGGCTAGATGGCCATAGGCTGCGGAGCAAACACTCAGCCTAGTGAACTTCAAGGCGACAGGCGCTCTCCTCACATTGTACTGTGAAATCACTGATCATGATGAACAGGACGTGGCTAGCAGCTCCAAAGAGTGCCAGAGGTATCATCGAAGCGAACCAATGAATGGATGGAATCGAAAGCCAGGCGAAAAGGAACAGTGATACAGGGAAGGCGATGGCGGCGAAGTATCCCCATCCAGTGAGCTTGGATTCCGGCGGTAATTCACCTCCACCCTTCTTAGCTTGCTGCCAATGTCTATACTTGAGCTGGATGGGAATTAAGGCGAAGCCGAGGATGTAACCGATAAAGATCGAAAAGAATAGGAATTCAACTCCGGGATCGTTGAAGCCATGTTCATGGTAGATGAGAGGAACAGCTTCAATCGCTAGATAAATCACTCCGCTGTTACAAGACGAAGTTCAGTTGCTATGCACTTGTGATTGGCGCTTGGTGGCGGGAACTCACTAATTGAGACCATCCCATATAGCGAAGAGGTTGACGATCGGTTCTGTCAAAAGCATGAATACTGGCCTATATAGTGTCCCTTTGAGTATTTCGTTGATAGACCTTCTCTCAGTAATAGCCCCCATGACATAATAATCTGGGTCTCCGGTTTCCCGCCGCAACTTCTTTGCTCGTCGCTCCAGAAGCACCGTATGCCTTGTTTCGGGAACAGTAAGCATGAAAAGAAGCGTTAAGGCCGCTCCCACTATGGCTGATATGCCCCATAACCATCTCCAGCCGTATCGCATGTTGATGTAGGCGCCCCATATAGGGGCGATCACAATGCTTTCAGCGCTGAAAGCCCAGATATTGAGAGCGAAGAATGGTATGCCCTCATCGGTTGTGTGCCATAGGTCTGGTATGTTGCAACATGACTGTCGAGATAAGTAGACTCAGCTGCTAGACCACACTTCAGTTTGACGAAATCTCACGTTAAAGATGGGCGAAGCTATAAAGCCCGCGATAAACCGACAAATAGATAAGGCAGCAAAGTTGGGTGCTAGCGCTATCGGGATTTGCAAGATATACGTGAGAGCCAAACAGATTGTGAAAGTCCAGTATCTTCCATAGTCTTCAGCAATAGGGCTTAACACTACTGGCCCGAAAGCGAAGCCGACGAGATACATAGCTTGAGGCACACGAGCGACGATTTGTGTCACACCGAACTCTTCTGCTATGTCTGCGTTGGCGGGGGCCCAGGCAGAACCCAAGCCGGCGATCCAAACAATCTTCATGAAACAAACGCATTAGATCATTTGACTGACTATCAAGATCCACCTCAACGCACTTGGACTGCTAAGACGAGTACGATCATCCACTTCTTCCACATGGGATAGTAAAATGGACACTCGGGATCATTGCGCTGCAGTTTCACATGAAAAATTAGTGAGCGTGTCAAAGTTAGGTGCCTTCGAAGTATACACACCCTGAAGTAAACCAAATGAGGATCTACAGTGGGTTGCGCTTGACTGGCAACATTGTTATCAGTGTTGGAGGCCGCTTCTGGCTTGGCTCTGATATTTTTGCCCTCAATGGAGGGATTGGTGTTATTGGTGGTATCCATGGCTGTCCATCGATGTGATGATGCTTTACGAACTATCGAGAACGAAGAAAAGAGTGTTTCCCTGCGTTGGTAACTTATGAAGCTTTCCTTCTTCCAAAAACTGCAATTGCCGCTCCAAGCGCTGGCGGTGGCGGATTCGATCATTCTTCGACAGATGGAGCCGGATGATTGTCGTTGTTCGCTTGACAGCAGCAAATAGCCGCCAGAGCTTCCTGAACATTGTCTTGAACATGACTCGTGACACGCCGTCGGTGTACTGAAGTAGCCGCCGTGAGAAGATGGCCAAGCAACGGTCGGACAGCGGCTCGCAGCCTCGACAGGCAAACGGGCATCAAGCACACGGAAAGACGGAACAACGTCATGAAAGCCTTCGAGGCGTGGATACCCTTTTCCTCCTGGTGAGTCAGTGTGCAAACTGGACACCGTCTGCATCATTCCAGGTGAACTACTGCCGCCGTGGCTGCCTTGCTTGACGGCACGACCGAAAAGCATCATCTGCAGACGATCGCGTGCGTGCTGTCCTTAGTGGAGGAATACGCAATACATACGGATGCAGCTCGTCCTGAAAGAGATTTAAAGCGTCATTTGCTGTACTATCCGGTCACTTCAATGATGGCCTGCAGTCGGAGCAGTCCGATGGTACATCAGATGGGTCTTGAACTTCCTTTGTACAGCAAACTATAGATCCTACCTACCCTACTCCGCGGTCGATTTTCTGAAGCGGGTTCGAGTGTGGAAGGCTGACGAATGAGCTGGGTCATGTAGCTTGTCCGGGCAGTCCCAAGCTTCAATCCGGTGTGTACGTCTACATACGTCTTCAACAAGGAACTAGACATAGAAGATCTTCGCGAAGTTATCCAGAAGCAATGTCAACTTTTTCCAAAGTATAAACAGAGGTTAGCGGTCGGAAACAAGTTCCTTCACCCTCCACACTATGCAGATGATCCCGACTGGTCCCTTGACCGTCATCTCAAGGTAGTAAGCTTACCTGAACCTGCTGGTCAAATGGAGTTGAACGAATTCGTAATTAGCGAGATCCATGCTCAACATGACTCCCAATACTGATAAGACTTCCGTTCAGGTCTCTTCATATATCGCAAGATCGTGGGATGAGAACAGGCCTTTATGGTCGGTGGCATATATACCAAATTATCGGGATGGCAGTAACGGAAGATCTGCAATGGTCTCGAGAGGCCACCATACCCAGACCGATGGACAGGGCTTCATTCTTTCGCAACTTTACGTGACTAGCTATGGTCAAGATTTGCAAAAGATGATGGATGAAGGTGGGAATGCTGTACCATTATTTCGCCAGCGGGATGACCTCTTAACGATATTCCCGTAGGCACCGCAAAATTGCATGACGCGCGTCGAGGCATGCTTCCACCGGATGAGGTCTCGCCGTACCTTCGACACTTGCGCCCTGTCTGGGATGTACCTCTACTAAGGCCCATCCTAGGCTTGCTGCTCTTCTCACTATATTGGGTCATGGAAGCGGGCGATTGCGCTGTTCGCCTTCTGTGGACATTCCTTCACTTCTTCTACCTATTATATTATATAACTTCCACTTTATGGCGGATAGACACAATAGTACCAGTAAGGCCTGGACCTCGTCAAGTTGTCTTTGCAACGTCAAAAGGCTTCAGTCTCAGCGACGTCAAGACGATGCAGCGAGCTTTTTCAGGCAGTACACCAGGTAAAAGTCAGTCTGGTACTTTAGGGCACGACCACGTCACTGTCAACGACGTTTTGTGTGCAATTATGGCCGATGTGGTCTCGCTCGCTATTCACCGCAAGAAGGAGCCCGATATGCTGAAATGGGCAAAAGCTCTGGTAGAACCCTTCTATCCCATGCCTATCGCTTTCTTCATGTGAGCCAGAGACCGCTCCCTCCGTACCTCCGTCGCTCGTCCTGACTTCCTCCCGTGAATATAGACCAATTTCTTTACGAGATCCCGGGCAATGGGACATGCGCAACCTTTCAACGGGCATGATAACCTACCTTACCCACTTGCCGCAAGCGCGTCCAACCATCCGACAGATCCATAAACACATACACAAATGCAAGACAAGCCTGAATTTTTCTAAGCGATCTTACCTGCCAGTCGGGGCATTCCATGTGCTGCAATTCCTAGGGCAGTACCCCTTCTTATTCTACCCTATCTGGGCGGATACTGGTATTTTTACACAACGGCCATTTGCTGCACTCAAGGAAGCCGTATTTGGCAAGATTCTTACTTCAAGTAGGTATCTCCTCGACCCTACCGTTGTGATTGCTCACACAATTCTGGTTTGTAGTGCCAGCTATCTTGACCAATATTCCCGGTCCGCCAGCGTCAGCGGACCTTGCTGGATCTAATATTCTACGCTGGACAGCTTTGCCCCCACAAGGCGCCAAAGGTACGGCAGCTATAGGCATCATCACCTATGACGGCACAGTTTCGGTGACGATCGCGGTCGATAAGTACGTCAATTTGTTTTCTCGCACTCTGCAAGAGGATACTGATCAAAGGCATTCTCTTCAGAGTCCCTGGCTACGAAGATGCAGCAGATCGTATGTGCCATGACTTCGAACAGAGATTTGACCTCTACCTCACAGCGGCCGAGAAAGCATTAGAAGGCCGGTCATAGGAACAGTGACGAGCATAGTACCGATGTAGCCATAAGTTATCGAAATGTTATCGAGATAAATTCCGCATAAAGAGTGTGAAAATGACTATACATTGCTTGCAGCTGAGTTAGACAACCCGAATTTTCAAGACTATGCAAATGACTATGGGTATTCCGGATGACTTCGTCTATTCTTGCTTGACTTTGCTAGGTGGAGACACATAAAGTTGAGATACCAGCTTAAGAGCTTCGTCCAAGAGAATTACTGGTAGACTGATATATAGAACTGCCTTCCACTCCGCCCAATTGAGCGGCGTAATCACGAAGAGATCCTGTTATACAATGGCATCAGCAAAGTTCTTCAGACTATGACTGTCAAAAGCTTTGTAGACTCACTGCTAGGAATGGCACGTATAGAATCATGAAATGCAGAGACATGCTGAGAACGACTGCGCCGCATAGATACAGATTTGCCCAAGGAGGAAGAGTGAGAAGTGATTCGTTCTCCGACAAGGAATTGAGGGCGTTGGCCATCTCAATTGTGACGAGAATCGACAGTGAGACCGTCGTGGCTCTTCTAGAGAATTCGTTCACAAACATCTGGCAGCCGATCTCGGGGAATTGAGACGAGCAAGCGTGGAAATGCGTGAGCTGGTACCACGAGATCTGAGGACCGCCAGAGTAGTACATAAACCACCAAGCATATCCTCCGACTGTCGCGCAGCCGACGTATGTGCCGATGACGAGGTATCGGAAGAACAGCCAGCCCGTAACAAGTGGTTCACGCGAATCTCTGGGAGGTCGGCGCATGATCTAGGAATGAAGCGGTCAGCTTCCTGACACAAGGTGAGGGCTAGTACGCGGCTCACTGTGTGATCAGGAGGATTAAAGCCGAGCGCCGTAGCTGGAAGACCATCGGTTACAAGATTGACCCAGAGAAGCTGTACTGGAATGAGAGCCTCTGGCATGCCGAGGACAACTGTGAGGAAGATGCTGACAACTTCACCAATATTTGACGAGCTGGGAGCGAGAAGGTGTCAGTGTATGCGAATGTTGGTTCAATAGGCAAAACTTACATGAGGTAACGAATGAATTGCTTCGTATTTTCGTAGATACTGCGGCCCTCCTCTACGGCCTTTTCTATAGATGCGAAATTATTATCGGCAAGGACCATGTCCGACGCGAGTTTTGCGACTGACAACAAGTCAAGTCAGTATCTGGCCTGTCAAGGTCGGGGTAGCGTGGACATACCATCTGTTCCGGAGCCCATGGCAATACCAATGGAAGCCTTCTTGAGGGCAGGAGCATCGTTAACACCATCACCCGTCATTGCTACGACGAGACCCTGCTCTTGTAGGAGATCCACAAGTTGACGCTTGTGACCTGGTTCCGTTCGACTGAATAGATTGGCTCTCATGACGGCATTGACCTTCTCCTGTTGACTCAGAGCATCGAACTCTTTGCCCGTATAGCTCTTGCCAGTCAAGTCCTCTCGGAGCCCAAAAACGCCAATTTGTCGGCAGATTGTTTCGGCAGTGCTCTTGTTGTCTCCAGTGATGACCACAATCCGAATACCGGCACTTCTGCACTTGGCAACAGCGCCCCGTACCTCTGGGCGAGGTGGATCGAGCATGCCGACGAGACCAACAAATGTCATATTTTGTTCGAAACGAGCGTATTCGCTTGATGAGCTACTCTTGTAGTGTGAAGCTTCGGAGTCCACGTTGTCAATGTAGGCCAGAGCAAGAACCCGTAGACCATTCCTAGCGAACTCGGATTGTTTGAAGAATAGCTCGTTGCGGGCGCTATCGCTCAATGAAACGGGGCCAGATGGAGATAAGACAGTACTGCATCGGTCGATAACCGTCTCAGGTGCGCCTTTGACGAGTAATACAGCACGCTCGGAACTGTTGTCAACACGAGCTAGTACGGACATCGATTTGCGGTCTCTTGAAAATTCGAAAGTCAAGAGGCGAGGATGCTTTTCTGCCAGATATTCGTTGACTGCACCAGCCCGGACGCTTTGCTCGAGATTTCCCAGGTTTGCATCGAAGCTTGCATCTCCAGAACCAATCTTTTCAGCTAGCACTTTTAAAGCGGCCTCTGTCGGTTCGCCGATGGCAGAATAGACATCGTTATCTTCGTTGTAGGCGATTTTGGAATCGTTACAGATGGAGCATATCTGGACAAGTCTGTTGACGATAGCATCGTTCGCCAGGTTGTCCATTGTCTTGCCATCTTCGTTGCTATTATTGGTTGTGTTCAGCTTTACTACTGCATTTATCGTGTAGAGAGAACTTACGTAATTGTGCCGGTGGGTGCGAAAGTTGTGCCAGAGACTGCGAACTGTCTGAAGCCTGATTTACCCGCAACAAGGAACTGTAATCCCGGGTTAGAACGAACAATAACGATACTTGACGGGGGTGCCTCACCTTGTTCACACTCATTTGATTTGTGGTCAATGTGCCTGTCTTGTCAGCGCAAATGACGTTCGTGCAGCCGAGAGTCTCAACACTTGGCAGACTTCGCACAATGGCATTCTTTTTGGCCATTTTCTTGGTACCAAGTGCGAGGCAGATAGTGATAACAACGGGCAGACCTTCGGGAATAGCAGCGACTGCCAAAGCAACGGCAATCTTGAAGTAGTAGATTGCACCTTTGAGTAGACCGCCATGACTTGGGTCATTAAAGTTGCGGATATTGACGACCCAGACCAGAATACAGATGACGGAAATAACTTTGGCGAGCATGTCACCAAAATCATCAACTTTCTGCTTCAATGGAGTTTTTTCCGAGATTTGCGAAGAAATGGACGTATGGATATCTCCAATGGCAGTACGACTGCCTGTCAACGTGACGATGGCGAAAGCGCTGCCAGTAACGACGGTAGTTCCAGAGAAAAGCGTGTTGATCATGTCCTGCTTGACAGCCTTTGGGTCGCTGACTGGCTGCGTGGTCTTGCTAACGCTAACACTCTCGCCAGTCAAAATAGCTTGATCTACGGTGAAGCTCGCAGAAGTGATTGACAGCACACGGCAGTCCGCTGGAATCTTGTCTCCTACATTGACGCGAATAATGTCGCCGGGTACTAGCTCGTTTGCATGAACACGTGCAGTTTTGCCTTCGCGTATCACGGTCGCCTCTTCAGGCGAGTATTCCATGAGGGCCTGAAAGAGCCGGGTTCAGAAGATTGTACACGCATGCTCGCACGTTCACATTTGCAATATCGCTCACCTCGATAGCCTTTTCGGCATTATTCTCCTGCACGACTCCAACGACTGCATTGGCAATAAGGATCAAAAGGATGACAGCGGGTTCGACGAAAGCTGTCCCTTGGTCATCATGCTCCTCTAGAAGTGCTAGAACGAATGAAATGACTGCTGAGATGAGCAGAACAATGACCATTTGGTCTTGGAACTGTTCGAGAACCATCTTCCACAATGGTGTTCCTGCCTCTTCAGGGATTTCTGCATGCGACAACGAACATCAGTCAAGCTCAATTTGAAATCAAGACCAATCCTAGCTTACCATTCTTGCCATACTTGGCTCTGCTTGCAGTAACTTGCTGGCTGGACAGACCCCGTTTTTGGTCGAGTATCCCAAAATGCGTCAGGACCTCGCTGGTCGTCTTCTGATATGCGTCCTCCATGATGATGGCGCGCAGCCAAGACAGACCTGCGCAGGACTATCAGGTCTTGAAGTAGTCGAAGTAAAGGCACTTGTTTGTACGGAAGACGAGCGATGAAAGGCCACGTCGACGAAAAGATGGGCCTTTCAAGCAGTCGGTGATCGAGAAATTGTAGATTGTAGAGCTTTCCAGCTTTCAGAACACGTTCCTTCCATACTGCACAGCAAACAACAGCAGCAACATGTTCGGAGCATTCAGAGCGTCGCCAGTGTGCGGCGGCGGCCTGGTGTGGTGCGTTAGGTTCTCTGCGGCCTAGGAGGCATTGGAAAAAGTGCTGATCTTTCAAAACTCGCAGGAAATCACCATGGCGGATGTCACGGACGCGCAAGGCAAATCAGAGGAAGCGTCTGAAGGCTGTTGATGAAGTTATCAGTGTGCTAGCCTCGACGGGCATCAAGACCCATTCGCTGGTGTGTTCGCAGTCTCATTATTCCCAGAGTAGGCATCAAGCTAATGCTTGTCTGATGCTGCAGGAAAGAGCACTTCAGCTGCCTAAAGAGCACGAAATGGACCCAAAGGACAAGTATACGACATTTAGTGCTTCCGCTCGGGGGTACCGCAAGTCCGTCCACAAGGTAAGCATAGGAATTGCTTGGACTGAAAGCTCGAGCGGATCGCAACCAATATGCACAACTGACACCCCAAATCTCCATCACTTCGTTGCAACAGGTGCCCAAGTTCACTCGTCTGACACTTCGTGAGAATCCCAAGGGCTTCTGATTTTGCAGCTGTCCCATCGCTGCGATCTATACCTATCCAAGTACATGTAAATCTGTATTGATACATCAACATGCCGTCTTGCAAGCAAGCTCGCACTGTCACCTTGCACTGCCTCAAGTCGTTCATCATCAGTACATCACTAGCTTCAACTTTCCGTCCTGCAGTCTGTTGTTCACATTAGGGCTTGCAAGCAATTTAAACAATGCAGTACGCGATTCAGGGATATCAAGGAGATTGCGCTTCTTTACGTCCTTTTTCAGGTCAATGACGAGATGCGAAAGATTTTCTAGATGCAGAGCATCTGCAGGTAGATTGTATAAACATTAGTGAGAGCCTTCTCATAATATACGCTAGACTTGCCTGCCTCGATGAGCTTTTGTATGCGATCCGGCGTACCGGCAGCTACACTGAACTTGGTCTTTTGGCAGTAAGTACACTTCGGAAAGAAGGCTAGTCAGTAGCGCTTTTCTGATTACCTGAGATCATACTCACATGCTCGGCGAGCTTGAAATGTTTTGCAAAAAGCTTTGCTACTTCACCATTGCCCGCGATACCCCGTAGATCCCTGCCCACAAAGTCAGCCGAAGACTGCATCAGGGCAGCTTAAGCATAGACTAACCTGACGACATCCGCAACACGTAGTGCTGCACCGCTCACTATGACTAGCTTGGGCGAACCTGGTTGCAAATCCTTTGTCTGCAGGTCTTTCTCGGAAACGCCCGTTGACTGTTTCACGAAGGCTTTTAGCTCCTTCCGTGATTCTAGATGTTCAGTGTCGACGAAGTATTGTTCTGAGTCGGGTAGAAAGGTGTGGTCGACTTTAGCAGATATCCCTTCGTGAAGCTTGAAAGTGGCGAATCTCACCTGGAATGCGAAAGTCTTCCATTTCTATGGCTGAAAGCTTTGGCATAGCTTGAAGTTGCATTTCAGCCATAAAGTCCGCTTGTAAAGCAGGAGGCTGTATCGATATGAAAGAAGTGTCGACTCCAGCTTCCATTTCATCTATCGGTCGCAATCTAGCTTTCTACGCGGTGAAGTGTAAAGATAGCGTGCAAATTGATTATGAGTAAGGTTGCCAGAGTGAACGATCTTAAAACAGATGTCCCACCTTTGCTTCCTTCTGCTTCTCTTTGCGCTTCCGTTTCTTCTCTTCAGCCGTTAAAGCTGGCTGTCCTTGTTGGTTTGGCTTTGATGCTATCTTTGTTCTCTTAGCTGGCGGAGACTGTTCAGCGTCTTCGCCTTCGGCGACATCGTCAACGTCCGAGCCAGACACAAAGTCATCTTCTTCCTTCTCATCTATCACTCGGTTTCGCTTGCTTGGACCAGCTTGTGCAAGGTCTTCGTCGCCGCTGACTTCGTCTGCCACAAGTCCAGCGTCTAGTTCGAAATTATCATCCAGGGCGTCCGCCGACATGATGGCATGCGAGTGTCAACAGCTATGAGCGTCTGAAGTGCAGCGGATCTTCTTTTGAAGCTGTGTATATTCTTGCAATGCTATGCAGGCAAAGCAAAGTCGAATACTGAAGATCCTTCATGTCTAGGAAAAACGTGATCGGGATAATGGACAGCAGCACAATGCATCATGAAGAGCTTGTCTGCTCAGCACAAGCAACAACGACAGCAGCGGCAATGTCACAAGCATCACACATGTCGCAGGATGATGGGAACAGGCACTGGCTCGAGAACATACTGCCGCTGTTGGCGGAAGCCCGCGGCATGTTTGCAGGCGACGAGGAGATCAACAAAGTGTTCGAGGTATCAGAGAACCTGCAGAAGATGGACCAAGCACGGTCACAGGAGCTGGATGTGCTGCGAGAGAAGCTGAGAGGTACGCCTATTGGGGGTGGTGTGTGCTAGTCAAGCTAAAGAAACTGATGGCGAGTCCATCCTGGCCACAGCCCACGCGCGTCAAGCTGAAAGCTACAAACACTCGGCGCAGAGACCAGCAAACGTGCTCACGGAGAAGCAGCACGAAGCCAAGCTGGTAGAGCTGGATGCAAAGAAGTATGGCCTGGCAAAGACCGTAGCGGATCTGGAACAAGCTATCGCGAGCTCGGAAATGGGGCTTTCACGAAGCAAAAGCGAGGCACAACAACGCGAGCGAGAGGATCCTACCGAGGGCAGCGAAGCAGGACTGAGCGATGTGTGAGTGTTGCAGCTTGCATATACCTATCCTTGACGAGGTCTGTACTGAGCTATACTATTCCCATCACTCCAGCTTCAAACTGCAATTCTTCAGGGACATGGGTTTCATTCCTGTAGAGCAAGGCAGTACCCATACAAAGTTGCTGGTCTGTAAGCTTCAAGCCTTTCTTTCACAGTCTTAAGGGAGATTAAAAACTGACTCTCTATCTTTCCCACCCGTTCCAGCTTCAGGATCAGATCTCAATGCATTGGCTGTAGAAAAGAGAATGTCCAACTTCGACTTTGCAAACAGAGCCTGGCAGATGGCTATACCAAAGTGAAGAACTTGCAGACACGTAGTCACGCAAGCTTAGCTTCAACGTATGTGTCCGACCGTCGCTCGCACGACGGCCCTGTCTGTATATCGGGATGATCACGTGGACCTTCACCACACTCTGTAGCAAGTAAGCTGGCAGTCGCTGTTGTTGTGATACCATCAGCCAGTTGACGGTAATGTAGCATGCGGTAATATAGTATGGCAAAGTCATTCGACATAGCTTTGGCTGCTCAAGCTACTGTCTCTCTTCAATCTACAAAGAAGCCTTCTTGCCGGCAACTTGATGTCCCTCACAATGCATCGATCATCCTGGGGCACCGCGGTTACCTCTTCTTCTTTCCTTCGGACCAATCCTCGCAAGAATGGACCACCTGGGATAGATGACTTCAGCCAATTTCCCAATGTATTCCTTCGTCGTTCCGGACAGAAGTCCGCAGGTCTGGATGCGTCTCGCGCGTGAACAGAGCGCAAATGGCTACAGGACCTCCCTGCCGACATCCGAATCACCTCCATCTTACGATATTGCGATTGATGGATCCTTACCTTCGCCGAGATACGAAGTAACACCAGAATTGTACTCTGCATTAGAACAAGCTACAGGAACCCAACAAGCAGAGTCTTCCACTTCGACGAGTGTCGGCTCAGGCCCGACTGCCGTTCCGTCGGTGCCAGTTGCGCCACAATCGAAGCCATCTTTCACACTGAATGGCAAGGATCTTACAGAACCTTTCGTGACCGTCAAGGCTGTAAAGGCGCATTTAAGGCTACTTGCATGCTTCGCACAACTCCGTAAAGATGTCTTTGCGACTAAGCAGCCTGAACTCGAGGCTGCTGGCATCACGGACGAAGATCGCTGGGCTATCTTCCTGGTCAGGGCACACCATCGTTTCGAGACTTGGATTTCCGTACGAGCGTGCGAACCTGAGACCTGTTGGTCTTCATATCATCGCTACTGTTGCTTTCTTGGATACTGATATCAATTTCTTCCTAGATGACCTGCCGACAGCCGACTTCTTGTTCATATGGTATACATATCTCGTACACCCTCGCCTGTACTTCGAAGATAATGTAAGAAAGAAACCTTACTTCCATCGATGGACTACTTATGTTCTTTCCTTCTTCATTGTAGGGACGAGAAGCCATCAGTCGCGGCTTCGATGTCGAGTATGCTGTAGGTTATTTTTAGCCACTCCGAGCATTGAGTCTTCGGTCTGAACCGCCCACACACAGGCTTCTCTCATCGACCCCGTCAGCAACAGACTTGCACTTCCACCACTCAGTGATGAGCTGCGATCGCGCACGGAAGACGTTCTCGGCTACAATATCGATGTAAACTACGAAATTATGCCAGACCCCGACATCAACGACACGGATCATATTCTTCCAGTCATATGCCCATCTTGCCGACAAGAGCATTGGGTACCTTACCTCAGCCTTAAAGAACCTACATCTGGTTATGCTCACCGAGACTTTCGACTCGAATGCCGTCACTGTGGCATGCTCATCAATAGAGAGAGGCTTTCAGTGGCAAGATTCGCTCTAACACTGCTGCTGTTCATGAAACAGCAAATCTACATGACAGGCACACAGTGGGTCTCGAAACATGTCATAAAAGACTCTGTTAGCAGATGACTGATTTTGCTGTTAGACTGCATCCTTCTACCGGACGGCCTGATGGATTCTTCGCTGCGACCCTGAACAATGGCATGCTGCTACCCTTCGTCAAATTGTGCGATGATTGTCAAACCTTTGGAGAGATTGGAGACAGACTGGACTGGAGCATGGATGCAGTAGAACGTCTCTTGCGGGATTCTCCAATGGGCTGGCCCCTACCTGATCGGTCAGTCTCGTTCATTGAAAGTAGAAGGCATACTGTGACCTTACACTGTTTTTTATAAACAGCGTGACCAAGATATTGAGCTGCTATGGACAACCGCAGTTCTCGCTGGACCTCGTTGCGGCGTACGTTGAATAACTTGTTTACTCGCTGGGTGAACTGACAATGTCGAACAGTGCACAACGGCAGATGCTTTTCCTGGACCAGCTCGAAGATCTTGGCTGGCTGAATCCAGCTACGTTCGAAACGGAATCTGCGATGCTTGAGCTCGCCATTGGGCGGTACCACCAGTATTTAGATGTAAGGTGTCACCTGCTAGCTTGCAAGCAGATGTGGTGCTAACCAAGTAATTGCTTTTCGACAGCTCATGGCCACGGAGACGAACATGAAGAATGTCATGATACCCACTCTTGACATCAATGTCGTTATGCAGGCCCACCAAACACTAGCTACACAGTACCGTCAAACATGCCATCTCACAATGGGTATGCTCCCTGACAACAATCAAGAAATGTTAGTCTCCCTTCGGCCCGGGATTGTATGGTATAGGCTAACCAGAAGTCTATTTACAGGCAACAGAAGGACTTACTGGCAAATTACGAAAGAACCGCAAAGCTGTTTCAAGCTCGATTCAAGCAGCCTCTGTCAGCATGTGGCTGCGAGCGCTCTGCATTTGCCGCCAAGGTTTCAGGCGCCCTGAAAATGAGTGGAAAGAAAGCTACAAATCTTGACGATGTTTTACGAGTTCTAGCGGCCGCAGAAGGTCGTACCCCATCAATACTTGGCCGTGGCACTGCAACTCTAGGTTTAGCAACTCACCCATGCACTTACAATATGATATATCACGCGCGTACTAAGCGAGTAAGAAGAGCAATCAAGTCATCAAAGCTGCCTAGCGAGGGACATTCGAATACATTGCTGTTCCCGCCAGCATCTTGGCTCTCAACGCTTGATCCAGCAAGCGGATATGGCTATACGACATATGTACAAGATACACCAATTACACAGGTGCCAAGCAACGACAGCCGCATCAGACCTTGGCTGACGCGATAGCGATATATATTCCGCTCTGGCCTGTTTCTCGTCTGAGCCTCTTCAGATCTTCAATGGTCAAGGCTCTTTCGAAGCCGTGAACCACGACGTCTCGTTTAGCAACTGTACAAGCAAGAAGAAGACTGCAGTGTGAGCTTTGACACACCAAGTGTATCACGAATTGGCTTACGTGGCATGATACCGCACTCTTTTCGTACGAAGTTGTTGTCTACGTACCAACAGGCTTGTACCGATAGGACACAAGCTAGCGCTAAAAGCATGGACGTAAGTACAGTCCGCATGCTTCCCTGTAGCCATAGATATGTACATTAGCGCCATGCCTCGGAGTTCGCGTTTCAATCTCACCTGGTACCTGTAGATTTAGATTATCGGCTTATAGTGCATCCACCACAATGTGATTCTTAGTCCGTTTATGCACAGGAAATGCCGCTTGAAGTGGGAGAAAGGCAACAAGTTATAGCTGTCTAGTCTATCAGCCATCCTTTCGGAAGTCGTCTTCTCCCGCCTGCGCCTCGAGAGGCGTCTATGCCACAGCTGCCCAGGCGACGAGGTTGCCATTGCACCGACTGACAAGACAAGGCGGCGACATCGCGAGGAAACGGACGCCGGCAAGATGAGCGTACCAGCTTCACGGATGCAGCAGCTGCTCAAATTGCGTAAGTCTAAGTTGACCAGAGCGTAGTCATGCATTGCTTCATAGTCTTCGTCGTCGTCTGGGAAATTTGGCTGATCGTGAATGTCGATACAACTGCTGTCCGAATGCAGGAAGCACAATCTTCCAGACGCAGTGGAAGCCTGACAATGAAAGAACTGGACTCAAGTACCTCAGAGGCGCCCTTCGTGGTCCTGCTATGCTCAAGTATTACCCGCCTAGAATGCCCAAGATTTCAGCACTAAACAAGCAATTCCCTGAACTCGGCGCTGTGGACTACCTCGAGGAGCAGAGGTACGCCTGTCCGCCTGACTATGAGCTTCGTATGCTAACGATTGCCCTTTCGCACGTCTCATAGACTTGCGGACAACCTCGCACGACGAAAGCGAGGCAAGGGCGCACCAAAGAAGGGTGAGAAGCAGCGATTTGCAGAACGCAAGCGAAGAGCGCTTACTGACGGCTTCTATATAATGCAGGCGAGGGACGTAGATCTACAATGAAGAAGCGATAATAACAAGCAGAGCAATCAGACACATTGTCAAGAAAATCAAAGTGTATGTCCGAGTGTGCTAGCGATCACGTCCGAGCCAGGCAGAATATCTTTTCGGACTTCAGCCTGTTCCCATCAAGATTTAAGGAGAGCATGCGCTTATTCTTAAGTCGCATACCTCTTGGGTTTCATGTAGTATCAATGTTCAATTCCTTTCAACGTCAACTATAGCGAGCCTTCCAGGTCGAGGACGACTGGAACGTGATCAGATGCACCGTAGCTAAGTATAAATGGAGCATTAGTCACTATCTCAAGCCGCGTAATCAAGCTACATACCATTCATGCCTTATCTCGCACATCTTCGCTCTTTCAGCTATGCGCTTTGACAGAATGAAAGAGTCCAATCTCCAGCCTGCGAATCGCAAGTGTCAGCAACGATGCTAACCAGACTCGTCCTACCACGCTCACCTATGCCCTTTTCTCTGCATTTGAAGCGATAGCTGTAGTACGTATACTGGCCAACGGCATCGGGGTGTTTCTCTCTCCATACGTCGATAAGAGGTTCGTGACCTGATTCGGGCGAAGGTTGAAGCTGCGAAAAGAATGCATCTGATTCTGCCTTGGTGTATCCCTATTTAAAAAGCTAGCGTCAATGTTTGCACTATGATTTGCCAGGAATTTTCGTGATTTACCGGAGTTTTGTCCCAGTTCGGCTTCGCATGCCGGATATCCTTCTCTGTTGGGGCGCAATTGAAGTCTCCACCCCATATGACAGGCTTCTTTGCATCCAATTCTCGGAGATAAATCTCGAAAGCAGCGTTCCACTCGTTCTTATAGTCGATGTTCTGCATCGTAACGATGAGAACGGGGTATTTACAAGATCAGAGGTAGCTCTCGGACTAATGCATCCGTTTTTGCAGTATACACACCTTCAGCTTGTCTCCGGCGTTTGGCGTATACGTTGCTACAAGATAGTAGTTTTCAAATTCCCTGTTCAAATCCGATTTTCTCAGCAATGTAGTGTATATCACAGAGCTGTACACGAACAGCGTTATGCAGCGACCTTGCGTCGTAGTCTCATCGAGTGTCGGTAGGCCAAGTTTAACTGACTTGGGCTTGATCTTTGAGAAGACCGCAGTACCTGAATGGCCCTTCTTTGGATCTGCTCCCCATACCCGATACTAGGCAAAGAAATATCCATGAGGACAGATTTGAGTCGGCCTGAATAATCAGTATACTTACCGGGTACCGACTCTTCAGTATGTCATGGTCGACTTCCTTGTCCACTTTAGTTTCCGTGATTATGAGCACATCGGGGTTCTCTGCTTTGACGTAGAATTCAAAACCCTTCTTGATACAGGAATTGATTCCGCATACATTCCAGCATGCCAATCGCGTTGTACCTTCTGGTTTAGCAGGTAAAGTAAGATTGATAGGAAAGGTAATATTGATAGGTACCGAGGGGTCTAAAGGCTTTACGGGTTCTTTCTGCACTTTAGCTTTCTTTGCACTTTGAGCTTTCTTTCCGTTCGTCTGAGACTGAGAGTCGCTCTTCTCATCTTCATTGGCATAGTCCGACTCGTCTTCCACTTTGTCCTTGGTCGCTTTACGCTTCGATGAGCTCGCTTTGGGCGGCATCTTGACAGCTTCTCGACTCGAGGTTGACACCGCACGACGCAACAGCCGGAGCTCAGGCTTTCCAAGCTGACAAGTCG
This sequence comes from Cystobasidium onofrii, assembly GCA_022813105.1. Classification (NCBI taxonomy): domain Eukaryota; kingdom Fungi; phylum Basidiomycota; class Cystobasidiomycetes; order Cystobasidiales; family Cystobasidiaceae; genus Cystobasidium; species Cystobasidium onofrii. The sequence continues at coordinate 554,538 of JAKLNA010000007.1, read as the reverse complement.
ACGCTCTCGAGCTCGTTCTGGATCAGAAAGCGTCAGTGTATCGGCGGTCTGTTTCCCATCACCTCGACTGCACGCCTTCTCACCTCCACCCGCTGACGGCGACGCGTCGAAGCGACGTCGACCGAACAGCTACAACTCGCTGGAACAGCGACCTTAGACTTGCCGTAATCTTCAGGTATAGTCTGAGCACAACCAGTTACTCGTGTTAAGATGGCTACAAAGCAGCTGCCCAAACCCAGTGCAAAGAAAAGAGACGCCGAGAGTGCTTTCAACGCGGAGCATCAAGATCTAAGCTGGAGCTTCGACGATGAAGCTACACAGACGACAGAATCTCAAGGCGTCGCACAGAACCAGTCCGCCGTAGTTGAGCAACTGCTGAGTCAGTGAAGCCCGGCTTTGCATCGCTCCCAACTCCTTCGCTCTGTGTGCTGACTTGCATTTTGTTGCCACTTCCGACGAAACATTCATAACAAAAACTATCCCTACAGAATCATCTCGCCTTAAAACGCGTAAAGTTGTCGACAAGCTCCTTGATGACACTCACAGGGTATTCTCTGCTGTAGAGGAGGAAATTCAACCTCTGCAAGCAGCTTATCGGGCTGAGATGTAGGTCTAGCAGTCGACAACGACATCAGCCAGGATAAGTGCTAGCGTAGCATTCTCATAATGACCGTATTTACAGGGAAGAACGCCTGCAACAGCTTGAGAAGTCCATTCAAGAATCTAAAAAGGCCAACGTAGAGCCATTTTCTGTCTCTTTACAACGAATTGAGGTATGATGTTTAGATCGGTCAATCTCAATACAAGGCTGATATTCAGCTTTTCTATGACAGGAACAGATCTGTTTCCTGGACCAGCTAGGTCTCTGCTATGCCGACAAAGATATGGACCGAACAAAGAAGCTGGCGTGCGATACACGTGCGCTAGACCATATTTTGCTTTACGTGTTTCGAGCTCTGGTCAACTCACGTGCTACTTTCTTGTCACTGCCATACATCACAGATATCCAACAACGACAGCAGCACAAGATGAAAGTCAGCCAGCACGGTGCTCAAGTAGCGCAGAAACAGATGAAGCAAGCTACACAAGACGCCCAGGTTCGTCCGCTCGCTAGATGTGAAGCTGATTAATGGAAACTGACAATGCTTCGTTTCAATGCCTGCAGCTTCGTCTCGACACGAAGAAATTCGCGAAAGCTCATCGCGACTTTTTCAAAGCCATTCAGAGCAGCCAGGCTCGAACATGATCCGGCTTACTATTCCCGTGTAAGCCGCCGAGGCAGTGCAACTACACCTTGTCCACCGCAAGAATCGAGCAACTCAGTATAGAAGTGGAGCCCAAGATAAAACAAATACGCAGAAGGTTTCAGAGAGATACCAAAAATCAGGATGCAGTACCACCTTTCGTACCCATGTAGCTATAGTTTGAGTTCCAAGTGAGCAATGCTCGCTGCTGTTCTCGATGCAAGCACAACCGTCAATGTACTTTGTAGAGAGCCGTTTTTCATCACATGGCGCAAATGTTCCAGTACAGTCAGTGAACCAGTCTGTGAAGGAACTCGTTTATCTGTATTGCACAACGGACCAAGTAAACTGACATCCGCAAAAACAAAACAAAGAAAAAAGGAAAGGAAATGATAAGGACGGACAAAAAGTACAATAATATAACGCAAAAGAAGGCTAAATTGAGAGGGTAGAAAAGGTGGAACAAACAACCTACTTTCACCAACAAAACAGGAACCAGAATGGCAATCTGATTGAAGATTGAAGAATGAAAGATAGGATGCTTTTCTAATTGTTTCTTTCCAGCCGGGAAACTGCTACGTAACGAAAGTAACTACTTTGAGTTGTTGAGTATAGGCGTGCGAGAGTTTGGCAGTATGAGCCGCGGCATGAGAATCCTAGTTAAAGGGCTTTACGATTGCGCTAACTTTCATATGGCCATGAACGAGTGTGGTTGCCGGAAAGTATGTTTTTCCGACCGAGTAGAGTATATATGAGAGGAGTGTCCGTCTTGATGGAGGGGGAGAAAAGGTCCCAAGGATTGAGCATTGTCGTGTGTACACATCCGCTTGCCAGCATAGAAATGGCTGTGGCATCTATGATGAGGCTGAGCGTTCTGGGCGATCCTATGTGACGTCTAAGTTCGATAGAGGGGTATATGCGGATAGAACCATCATTGAGATTTGTGTAACGATGATAATCCATCTTCGATATGTACTTCTAAGTAGATGAAAGTGTTTTGATGATGGTAGGGAAGGTTGTTTGGTAAGTCATTGAGGAAAGATTGTCCATTTCGTTATCCATTTCATGCTCGTAGGGGTGAAAAGATGTTGGTATTGAAGGCATGAAAGTCTATTTTTGTATCGTAAAGGGAAAAAATGCATTGGAAAAGGAGTTTTCTTTGATATGGGTTCCTTTTACTTTGTTCCAGGACCAGCAATCTTTTTAGGAGCTTTACTTTGAGGACCTTTAACCATTTGATTCTTTTCATCTTCACTTCTACCCCAATTTGTTAAAAAATCAATAACATATTCACCCGCTAATTTTGAAGGTAATTCAACTAAGAAATGGAAAGGAATAGCAGCTACTACAGAAATAGCAAAGCAAACTACCCAAGTAACCCCTAGTATACCTGACCCAGAAGTACCATTATTAGATAAAGAAACAGCTAATGAAGGTACGACTGTATAAGTAAGAGGTGAACAAAGTAAATACATTCCAGGTGCTAGTTTTCCTAACATTCTCATGACGATATTTCCAAAGATCATTTGAGCAATGTTTGATGTTTCAAAGATTAGGAAGATGCATGTAACGAAAATAACATCACATATTTGAATTTCATCGTGATTTGTGACGTTGATGACAGATAATCCTTTGTTGACGTTATCTCTTAGCGGATTGACGAATTGGAAAGCGAGTGCGATCGCAAGCAAGACGATATGGATCGCCAAAGTACGCATGAAAGGCCATTTGCGAATGCGAGCGAAATGACCATGGACTGCAATGTCGGTGAGAGCGAGGCCAATGATGGCAGGAACGAAATAGTTGTTGGTAGTCCACATGAGGAAGCCTAAGATGGCGTAGATCCAGTGTCTGGAGCTTGAGAGATTGCCAAGCATCATATGGCAGATCTGCAAAGAAACAATCGCCAGCAGGTCAGCCTCCGCGTTCTGTATACCTACCCGTCGAGGCTTGCAAACTGAATCCAAACTGAATTCGACTCACGTAAACCATGAAAGAGCTATCAAAGAACCAAGCGCAGGTCCAAAGGTTGCCAGCAAAAGTCTTTCCCTGATTAGTATCATACTCGAAAGCAGAGAACTTTGAACAAAATCGAATGTTCACACTCAGTTCTATGGCTTGGGAAGAGATATGGCGCTCGAGTAAAAGAATGCTCACAGAGTTAAAGATGATAGTTATCCAACCAGCGAATCTTGAGATTAGATTCCAATAAGGTTGTTGCATACCAGCGGCATTGCAATCCTTAGTAGCATTTGTAGCGCCCAAACCCCAAATAAGAGCAGCAACGACGAGAACAGGAAGAATGAATCTGAATGTCCTCGTTAACATTGCTCTTGTTAGACGAGGGAAAGAGATTGAAGGTTGAGCGGGTGAACCATCTTTGGCGGTCTGTGGGAAAAAAGTGGTTTCATGTCAGAAAAGTATACGAGGCAGAGACAGTAGCACAAAAGCCTGAGGATATCGTGCGGCTAAAATGTCACAGAGGATTCCAAACGCACCTTGCCTAGTTGTGATAGATCCCATAGAGGAGCAGACAAACCTCTGCCGAGAATCATGAGGAAGAAAGTGAGACCGATACCGAAAGATCTGAAGATATAGAGGGGCGAGCTTCTTTGGATGGCGGAATATCTCTGTTGTTTGTTAGAGCGTTGGAGCAGTGATTTGCGTAGTTGCCCAAAAAGAAGAAGGAGACAGGGAAAGGAGAAGCGGCAATAGAGTAGGTGTCGAAAGATGGAAGCAGCGACACAGAAGAGTGGCATGCGAATGAACGCGGACAGAAGGAAACAGTCAGCAAATGAGTAGAAACAGACAATATCTCTCAATCACAACCGCAACCAACTCACGTTCGAGTTTCCAATGGTAGCATCGAAAAACGTCCCATTGATGACCAACCAAGCAGCGATAAATCTCAAACCATCAATCCAACCAATTCTTTCCGATTTCTTATGACTTTCATCGATACCAGAATCCGCAATAAAAGCACCTGACCATCTCTTATAAGCACCAGATAAACCACCTTCATTATTATTGTGAACTCTTTGCATTCTACGTTGATTTGAAGATCTAGAATCACCACCTGACGAAGCAGAAGATGAAGGAGGGAAAGAAGCTAAACCTTTCTTTTCATCTGCAATATCATCATTTACATCTCCAGCTAAAGTTGGAGATGAAGGTGAATCTGCATATAGAGCGTGACTTAGTGGATGTGCACCACCTTGAGCGCCAGGACCCCCGTTTCCATAGCCATAGTTTGAGAAGCGCGAACCTAAGCCATTGTTGTTGTTATTGTTGCTGTTATAGCCACCATTGGAGTAGTTTGATGATGGCTGCGAGGAGACGTAGGAATGAGTAGGGGATGGTCCACCTCGTTGAGCTGATGGGTTCAAAGGACTCAAAGAGGGCGAGGTCGGTCCGCCAGCCATGCTGTTCTGCGAGGCGTATCGGGGCAAGGTAGGGTGGGAGCCATATGCACCTGGCGACTGTGGTGGATGGCCATAGACGCCAGGTTGCTGTTGCTGGTAGTATTGCTGCTGCTGAGATGGGGGAGGAGGCATCATCTGCTGTCCATAGCCTTGCTGGGTGGGATGCATCTGAGGATGCTGCGAGTACTGGCCCTGCATGGTGGAGGCAGCGGGAGGTGTGACGCGAGGGTTCGAGTACTAGATGAGATGGCAGTAGCAGTGACTGCAGTGTAACGCTGCTTCTACTCCACTCTGCTTGCTGTCAATTGTCTTCCGTGACTGACTGAGCGGGAGCGCGGGTGACAAGTGCGCGAATGGTTTGCACAGGCAGGCGAGTGTCAAGGTGGAATAGGCGGGCAGTAGACGTTCCAGCAGTGGGCGAGTGTGTCCAGTCGTAGCTGTGTTAAGGGTGCACTCGATGGTCAGCAGGCAAGTCTGTGTGCGAATTCGCTGAGTGAAGCCCGTCCGCCTGCTGTGCTGTGCCCTCCTCCATCGCACTCGCAGGATTGCAGCAGATACGCAGGCGAGACAGCCTTCAACTATACGTTCACACTCACCTCAGTATGCCATGTATGTCGTGGATGGAAGCAGGTGTGCAGTCTCCCAACTTGCTCTTCGCTGTCCTCCTCCAGGCGTGGAATGCTCAGTGCAGGCCAGACACACAAACAAGCGCCCGATTCATGCCGCAAACTGGCAGATTGATTTCGTCTATTTTATGGCACTGCAAATCCTGCAGCTCGCCCGCATAGACATGCCAGAATCAATGGATAATTCCAGTAAAGTGCAGAACTGCTATTATTGACGTCTATGATGGACTGGCATTGATACAAAGCTATTACTGTTCATATGGGTGCACTTTGTAGTCCTTGCTAGTAGTATCAAACATCTCTCTACTCTCTCTCTTCTCCTGAAACCGCCTTCCCTCTTTGTTTGTGGCTGACAATTTGCTCCGGCATGCTTGCACGCACCAAACATGTCGGGGGAAATCTCAACGCGACGGTGATGTAGGTAGGATAAAAACGTGATTTAGTATAGAAGACATTTAACTGCAATGAAGAGTGAGCCAGACTACGTGCTCATTTCATTCCTGCATTGCCTCTAAAAAAGTTCCCTACAACAGGAAAATCCCCAAGCAGACCCCCTCTTCCTGCCACTTAATAGAATCAAATAGATAATTAGAATAGATTGGTAAGCTATATACTCCCCCGATACGAACCGAAACAGAGAGATAAGTATACAATCCTGCTTGACTGCTTAATAGCGTGTTCTCCGTACTCGATAACGAATACTCGATAATTAATACTGAATAGGATACTTTTTATTCGAAGAAAAGTGGATAGAGTTACTGCATATAGTACGAGGTTCTGATGAAGTTGAGACAGGCAAGCACCCTCTCGAAGGGTATCTCCCGTCTACTGATAGCGATTATTAACTGATCCAAACAAATCATCATATACTCTATAGGTATTCATGTTATTACCACCTGGAGGTCCAGCTTGTTGCTGTAAGTATCGATTCCTCTGTTGCTGTTGCTGTTGCCGTTGCTGTTGCATCTGACTGGGATGTGCTTGTTGATGAGGTGGACTCTGATATTGCATCCCTTGTCCTCCAGGCTGTTGTCGTTGCTGCTGTTGCTGATGCGGATATTGCTGCATCCCATTATCAGCAGAATAGGATAAAGATCCTCTACCCGATCCCTGCGCTGATGATTGTTGGATAGAAGCAGAAGAATGTCCACTACTATTATTTCCATTAACAGGAGTACTACTACCAGAAGGTGCTCCAAATAACAGTCCAGTAGATTGAGGGAATAAACCAACTCCAGGAGTAGGGAAATAATCCATCCAAGCAGTATCTAAATAACTATCTTCTCCTATTGATCCACTATTATTATTACTAGAACGAAGTTGAGTAGCACCTTGGTGTTGTTGTGATGAAGCAGCTGTATTTTCAGAAGGAAGCATTATACCTTCTTGAATAGAAGATCTTCTTCCATCAGTTGATGAAGTATAACTTCCTCCATATGGACTCGTAACAGGTGAAGGTGCCATTAATCCAGGAATAGAAGATAAGAATGAAGATCCTCCAGCTGTAGTATTACTACCAGAAGTATTCGAAGCGGTTTCAACACCACCCATTTCTGATCCAGTTCCGAAATTGAGTCCAGAAGAAGGTGAGACGCCAGCGTCTGGAAGTGCAGTATAGCCAGATGATGAAGTTGAAGCAGAAGCGACTCCTCCTGCTCCTGCTGTCGATTGATGAGAAGATGATCTCGTAGGTCCACTATTACCTCCCGTCGTTGTATTAGACGATGCTGTTGAAGGGGATAATGCATTCGGATTTCTAGGTGCTTTAAATCCATCACTTCCAGTAGTAAAACTAAAGCTCGAAAAAGCATTCTCGCCACCTTCATTCTGACCTTTACTTCCGGCTGCTGTTCCTCCAATAGCAGAAGGTGTATTAGCAGAAGGAGTATTCCCAGAGGGCATATTGAAATACATCATTCCTGAATCATCTTCATCACCATCATCTCCTCCTCCAACACCTCCTGAATTTGTCATATTCAAGTCTCTACCAGGTGATGATACTTCAGCTAATAATTCAGCTAGACTCTGATCTACAAATCCAATATTGACTGGCATTGCCCCTTTACCCATTGCAAATGGTTGTGAGTGTGCGGTTGGTGTAGAAGCATTGTAAACGTTACTACTTGGTGTACCTACACCTTGTAACTGTTGATTCTGTCCCATTTGTCCTGAAGATGATTGTTGTTGTTGCTGTAGCTGACCACCGAAAGACGAAGGGCTGAGACTATTGCCGTATGGGTAAGAGGCAGAAGAACCTGTACTGAGTGCACCACTAGATCCATAGGGACTATTGTTAGATCTAGGGCCTCCTCCTCCGACACTACTACCGCTAGTTGGGGCACCTCCACTACCGCTCAAATGCTTGTTATAACCATGATGTCTAGTATTTTGTCTTAATTTACCTTCGAGTACTCTAGTAGCAGTACCCAAAACAGCAAGTTTATCATCATCTTGAGTCGATTTATCTTCACCTGGTGGGCTATCTCCCATTCCATTGGCATTGTTGCTACCCGGATTACCATGAGCATGCCGCGGTGAACGGTTATCATTGTCATAATTTCCGCTAATTGCAGGATAGTTCGAGGAAATGATACTCTGCTGGTATGCATCCAGTTTAAGCTGTGCTTGCTCGCGTAAGCGCTTCAAGCGAGGCGCGAGATCGCGTGCATGTCCACCTTCGTGGACTTGATTTTCGAGGAGATTGACAGCATCGCAGAGTTCCGCCCATGCCAAGCGCGTCAGAGCCGATGCACTAAGGTGATGTAAGAAAGAGTACGTCAGTACTCTAGAACATGGGTGTGAGATCGTGCTTGCAGGAGGATAACTCACGGCGCCTTGATACATACTGCCGCTAAGCATGTCGCAGCGCCGAAGCAATGGATCTGTATAAGCCACCACCGCGCTATAGGGAGAAATCAATCCTTAGTCAGCTGCTGATATCTCGAACTGGTATGGCAAATCGCCTCACCAGCTAGTCTGGGGTAGCTGTGAAATGCCGCCCGGGTTACTCCTATCAGAGTCCGCGCAGCTTCAAGACATAAGGAAACGACACTTTGTGCCCAAGGTGAGCGGAGCTAAAGAAGATCATCCGTCGTCAGCTGAAATTAGTACGCCGCTCGTGTCAATACTTACTGGCTCCGCTGGATAGTTTTCGATAGCATTGGCGAACGCAACTCGATGTAAGAAGCTAGCAGGGGTAAGACCATCAGATACGACCGCAATAGAAGGGGATAAGAAGAACCTACAGCAGTGTTTCATGAATCATTACGACAAGAGCATGTCTTTGAGCCATTTGTCTGAACTCCCGTGAGCCAGCTTCGGGAGCAGGCTGCGAAAGCTCCACTTGAGGATCGAAGCGTAGCCATGAAGGTAGGTTTTCTTTGAAAGTTCTGATTTTCCTATCGTGTAATAGAATAGCTGAGGAACCGCCAAACAATCAGCAAGAGACTTGCGTATCCCGAGGGACTCTCAAATAGAAAGCATAGTCAGACTTACTGTCGTATCCGGGTCGTCCTACGGATAAGCATTCGTCACAGAGCTCTCCGACCAGAAGCGAGAATTGCCATTTAGCACGATGATATTCGATGGACTTCAGATTTATCACGAATGTCAGTTGAAAACGAAGACTGATACCAAAGGCTGTAGGAGCTTACCTCGCCCGAATTGTCCGGACCGCCTTCTGGCATCAGAGTATCGAAATGTTTGGAATTGAGCATATACGGCCGCCCTGGATACAGATTCTCAGCAATGACACCCTAGTCGCATCCATTGAGAGCCGACTGACCTAGAATAAGACCTTGGAAGCGATCATAACTTGCCAATTCCCAAAACAGCTGCCTTCGTATCGTGAGGTGAGGGTCGGGTATAGCCCAAATACTTCCGTCTGTTACCAACATATAAGAAGTCATTAGCAAGCGCATTCGTAAGGTTAGATATGCAAGCACATACCTCTGTGGATACCAGTAGACAGAACCATACGTCCCGCTAAACCAAGTAAAGGCCAAGCTCTAAAAGCGCCCGTTTGCGAATGAGTGGTGAGTTGCCAAGTGCTCATGAGATGTAAACACTGTATAGAAGCTAACGAAGGAACATTGAGGAATTTCGCATTCGTAAGACAAGATTGAGCGATATTGTGATACTTATTTGACCGTGGATCGCGGAATTCAGCTTCTAGATCGAATGAAACACCCAAAGCCAGAACCATGAATACGCATGCTAGCTGTTCTAGTGGTAGTGGATCGGGTATGTTGAAAGCATAAGCTGCTGAAAGGTACTTTTCAAATGCATCCCTTCGCAATGGCTCGAACATCTGGTTTGTACCGGTTGAGAACAGATGAGAAGGAACGAACATTTGAGTCAGATAAAGAATGGTAAGGTCTCGTGTCTAAAGCCTGGCAAAATCAGCGATATCGAAACTCACATATGCACAATTCGTATAGTACGCATTCGTGAGCCTTTGACCTTCAGGCATTGGGGGTAACATAGCTTGGAAATCCTCTACATCCAGACCCCTCGATACCATGGGAAACCCTCCAGGCTGGAAGCGTCCAGAGAACGTGCTCGCCAGATCGTCTTCATCATCTTGTGAGCCAACAGATCCTTCACCATCGTCAGAACCATCTTCATGGAACAGAGCATTCGCAGCTGATTTGCCCAGGTATCGACTACTTCCGTCGTCGCCAAGGAGGAGTGTTCCCATAACCTCTGCGACATCTTGTATACCGGGCTGATGACCAGGTTCTGCCGTCGCAGAGCTGTTATAGGGCTCATACGACTGATAGGATCCTTCATCATGAACAGAAGATGATGCATTCGTAGGGCTTTGAGGTCGAGTTCGATGACCGGCAAAGGCGGTACCGTTTTGCTGAGCTATTGTAGCTTCGAGCTCGCGAATGCGACTTTGCAAGGCTCCAACCTCTTTTGTGCGCGACGGTCTCACTTCTTTAAGGACATCGTCTGGACAGATATGTGCACACTTCCTGTATACAGATTGCGGCAGGGAAATGGAGATTATAAACCCGGTCAGCTCGGCACTTCGGCTCGCATTTCCCCAAGGGCCGTAACGCCCGAGCGATAACGCACCGTTTGACACAGCTCTGCAAGTATAAGGCACGGACATGATTGCATAGCAGCATAGCATTGAAAGCGCTCAGTATAGTCGTTTGTCTCGTCTCTGCAATTTGTGCAACTCACAGTGCATGGCCAGATGCGGGAGCATTTCAGCTTTAACCGTCTACACTCGGCGCAAGACAAGGCGTTTCGATTTCTCTTAGCAGACTTCTTGGCGCCTACTTCGCTCGCATACTGATGGTTGTAGCTTGTGTTTGCGTCTTGCTGCTGCTGTTGCTGGCCGTACGGATGTTGCTGCTGTCCACCTGGTCCAGATGAGCCGCCGAAGAGCTCGTGAGTTGAGGTTGCAGCGAGCTGCGACGGCGGTTCCCCCGGCCAGGCCTGGTTGCGGTCCATCTAGGGACACTCTGCGACTTCGATACAGAGAGCACTGCTCCTGCGCAATGCGCCGCTGCAGATGGGTGGTGTGCGATGCAGTGATAAGAATGGCAAGAAGCAGAGCTTTTGCAGCACGCTATGCCCACAGGCGACTGCATGATCAAGGTTTGGCACACCCAAGTGCACAAAAACACAAGCAGCAGCAAGGCAGGCATGGAGGTTACTAGCAATGCAAAGGCCTCTGTATGTGTGCTTGCTCTGGTCTCTGTCTGCTCGTCCTCGTTCAACAACGCTCTCGTCAGAAGCAAGCTGGTACATACTACGACCGGCAATCAGTGTCGGCTAATCCAGGCAGAGCGAGATGCACTCTCTCAAGGTCAGCACACCTGCATGCGAGCACCACTAGTACTTTACTGTATCATTGCCTGTGTACAGACTGCTCCAGTCTTTGCAGCCGTCATCTTGCAGACTTCAAACTGTTGCTTCCAATTTTGCCAGACACCACTTCAGTCGAAAGCAGCTGCAGTAGCCGACTCGGAGTTACCGAAGAAATCACGTGTGTGTGTGGGCCTCCATATTATTCGCTCGCTCTTACGTTGTCTGATTCACTCATCAGATTGTGCAAAATTATAGTTAAATAGGGGGGATACCGTCGAGCGTACAGACATTGCATATATATACTATACACTTTGGTCCGTAATGACAGTTGTTGCTACAAAGGTAACAATCCCATACTACTACCACAAAAGCATCAATCTTCGGTAACCATCGAAATAGCAAACAGACTTATGCGGCAGCAACGGAGATAGGCTCCTTGGGAACGTCTTGAATGCCAATTGGCTCGGTGTAGTCCTTGTATCCGTTGACTTTGAGTCGAAGCTTGCGGGATTCAGCGTACTGGCGAAGACTAATCGTATAAGCAACCGTCCGTTCGCTCTCTCCACACTGCCTGATCCACTCACCACAACCCGTCTCATACGATTGGTGCTTCCTAATGGCTGATGCTCCTTAAGTCCGTGCCAGCTGTTAACGGTGATCTTATCGTCCCACCAGTTCCTAAACTCGGGTCGCCAGCTGTCTTGTGGCTCAAATTCGATGGTACCAATTTCCTCGAATGGATACTTCTTTTCGTCCCAGATGATGCCGATACTATCAAAGAGGTGTAACACATCATAAGTCTGAGATGCATACACCCCATATGCCAAGGCATGTGTCCATGCTACTTACTCGTCAACTGGCTGCTCATCCAAATTCTTCAATAGCTGTGCGCAGAAAGAATAGGTAACTGTGTTCTTCTTGTGGAAGTCCTGCAGGGTTGTAGAGAGTATGTTGATAGGGTCGCCCTCCTTGACTCTCCCTGAGCGCCAGACAGTCAGGGCTTAGTTGAGCATGGCAAACCCGCTACAACATTAACTCACAATCGGCTAGCTTCTTCTGCTCCTCTCCCTTAGGGAAGACACCATACTTAGCTACATAATCACCATGTCTATAGGCAGACTGGGAGTATTCTGGCATGGCGGCCACTTTTTAATGCCACAAAGATCATTTGTCAGTCGGAATCGCCAAGAACAATGTGCATATGATGTAACGCACTATGCTGATTAGGCAGGCTTCCACCATATGTAGCGACATCTGCATCAGGCCTCTTTTGCTGTTCAGCAGCAAAGTTGGGGATATTATTCCAGTTCTTCTCTAAGCAATCTGCAATTTCATACGTGACTTGTGGCGTGCGAAGTTCGAGAAGAGGGTAATTATTGAATGTCCAATCTTGAGTCTGTTTATCTTCTCCCCACAGCTTCTCTCCTTCGATACCGAAGATCTTCATGCCAATACCTCTGGGTGCTGGGATATTGTCTGGAACTGTAACATTACAGATAAGATGGTCAGACCGTAGGCGACTTGAGCGGCGAGTATCCTGTATACATACCTAATTTGGGCGTCAAGGAACTATACCTCATTATCACATCGTAAGTGCCTGGCTTTGCAAACATGCCCTGACGGAGATGGTCTGGCAAGTTGTCATGAACCTTGAATTTGCCGATAACGCACTGCGGATGCACGCATAGTCAGTATGCGAAACAGCGACTACTCATGTTTCTACGCACGCCCTGTGTCTTGAGGTGCGTGCCTCTGAAGCAATGATGGTGCTCGTCGCTATCGAAAAGATGGCAAAATAGGTCAGATGACTTGGTGGGAATCGGTGGCAAAACAATGAGAAGGGCACCAGGAGCAACGCACAAGTTGTTCATCTGGAAGCGGTTGAATTGGTTGGATACATCCCAGATGCGCTTCTCCTCTTCGGGTGTGACTACCTCAACACCTTCCGCGTCCCTGGTTGTTAACATGCTCAGCGTCGCAGTTTACTGACAACAAGTGGAAATAGACTGACCACTTGATATACTGGTCGCTTGAACTGTTTGTTGCCATGATGATTAGTGAAGTAGAGAGTGTTCGCTTGAAGCAATGGTTAGGATGCGTGCTCCTAGGTGAAGAAGAGAAGAGGCTGGTGTCCTATATGTCAGGCAGGGTATACGGTCCAAGGTCCAACGAATCGGATCTTCTCCATATCCCGCAGATGCCAGCCTCGTCTATGTAGAAAGCCATGCGCGGAGCCCCATGTTTGGCGCTGCAGACTGGCTGTCAGCCTTGCCGAGGTTATTGTGGGGCAGCCTGAGGTGCAGCATCTAGTTTTTGATCGCTGCATATTACCAAAGCCGCGGCAAGCAGTCCAGCTCCCTGTATTATCAGTGTACAGGGGGAGAGGCAGAAGCGCGTATATTGCAGACGCGTTCGCATTGGAACCAAACGTTCTAGGCTTGTCGCCGGAGGGTCTTCTCTGATAATAGTAATGGAAGTTGCAGCTTGTCATCGCTGAAACCCGACGACAAAGTTGAATTCGGCACCTCGATAATCTATGTTAGCATCAGGTTCAGGAGGCCGATATTGGCTTGATTGTTAGATATGAAAATGTCTTGTAACATATCAGGGGTGCTCTCATGTTTCATGATGGGTGAAGAATTCGCGTCCACTTAAACACGGATATCTGAGATTTCGGGACTGTCAGAGCAGAGCCATCGGCACGTGTTAAATGCTCGAAGGTTGGGTGGGTGGGTTGTGCAGCGGATGAAGGCTATCGACAGACACAGCTTGGCGAAGCTCTCGTCTGTCGCCAATGGATCGTAGGGCCTTCTGCAGTCTCCGACGCGGAGATGTATGCCCTCTACGTTGCCTACGACTGACATTGCCATAATTTCCAAACGCGGCCTTGAAGCTTGTCCCGATCACTCAGCTATATCATTTCAGCCAACACACAACCAGGTCTGACCAGCAAGCCTGGAGCTTGCCATGAATTGCTATACAATCCGTCAGTAGAACAAGTTATCCATCCATCTTCCTGCCCAACCCTCACGTCTTGCGTGTAGAGGGGTACATTACCCTCTGGACCAGCTGGACGGAGGAGGCGGGAGATAGCCGAAATTGAAGGAGCCAGTCTGCGGCACAAAGGACGATGTATACCTCATAGTCCAGGTAACGAACCGTAGAGAAAACGCTATCCGAAGCCCCTCAAGCTCTTCCAGCGGTTTACAGCTGCCGCAAAGTTTGAAACTCCTGTTCGAAGCCCTCCGCCACCGACTACACCTCTAGATCAGCTTATCTATCTGCAATTATCCAATTCGCCATACTCGCGCCAGTGTCGCATTGATGGAGAAGATCTCATCACCAGCTATTGTAGATGTCAAACTCCGACAATGATCTCGCGGCGGCGGATCCGCATTATCTCGATTCTGCCGGAAGGGATTGGGGAGTTTCAGTCCTGCTCAAAGTGAATATCGTGACTTGCAGTTTGGTACGTCCGCAATAGGTTCACGTTCGACATGCGGTTCAAGCTGATGCTTTTGATGGCAGAGTTTCGCCGGCAGTCTTGTCATGATCATACCCTTCATTTTGTTCAAGCAGCTGCGCAAGATTCGGCATCGTCTGATACTGGGCATGGCAGTCAATGATCTTCTGCAGGCTGCTTCGGTAAGGATCTGCCCTAATTCTGAGTAGATGTACTTTCTTATCCCGAACCCTCCCGCAGGTTCTGATACCTTCAGTCTGGTCAACATATCATGGAGCTATCGCTACCAATTCGCCGGGCTGTAACGCCGACAGTTTCTTTTATCTTACTTTTGTCGTCGCGAGTTGCTTTTGGACCTTGACGTGAGCTAGACACGCACCCCGATCTCGCTCTATGAATTCTCCTAATAAGCTTTCCCGCAGTATCGCAGTCACGACCTACATCACTCTGGTACAACCAATGTCAAGGATAGCAGACTACATGCATCGATCTCGCTCCATCTATATAATATGGATATCAATCTGGCTGATCTGGTCAGTCTTTCTTTAATATCTGTGACTATGTCCGAGTCTCGCACTGATGAAAAATCCAGCCTAATCAACGCAGGTATCGGAACAGCCCTAAATGTCTCAGTCGATGGTGGCGGTTTCTGCTTTTTCCCCATGGTAGAACCGTACTTATATGGTAACCTCGTACTTTTCGTCCCTCGAGCTGGTACCTTCGCTATCATCATCTTTATCTACCTCCGTCTATACATTTTTTTCCGACAACAAGCGTCCTCGCATCATAAATCAGAATCTCGTCTACATGAATCCAGCTTCCACGTGCCCGTCTCAACGCCAGCTAGTGAATTGCAATCGAGCATGCCCATGAATCAGTCTCATCCTTTCCTGGAAGACCAACAGGCTGCAGTGCATTCAGGCCATCAGCCCGTAGACCTCACAAAACCCCCTTCCAGACCTTCCCAGGCGCAGATGACCGCTATGCTGCAACACAAGCTGTCCGAATACCAGTTTACGAGAAAAGTCTCCAGAAATGACAGTGCTGATTCGAGTACTCTTGTCGCTCCATCGACTCGTCGCCTTTCCAACTGGGCATACCCTGAGCGACGGAAGCAGAGTTCAAGGCTGTCTGATATGACACATTTGGACACTTTCAACAGTTCTTCAGACAATCCACCTATCCTAAGAAGAGACAGTGCTCTTGTACTTCAAGATAGCGCCGACATCCTCAACAGCCCGACTGGATTTGAAGAACAGCTTGTTCTGCTAAAATCGGGCGATACAGACATCCCCTCGAACGTGGACACACGAGAAGTAGGCAGCTCAATAGCTCCTGCAAGTGACAACGCTGGCATTCCCAACAGGCCATTAGCCATCGAAGTGGGCCCGCCTGTCATACATTGGCACCCGCCTGCGCCTTCAGACTCGTTACCTGCCACACCGTTCCGAGGTATTGTGTCAATGGGCGATGGCGTCAGCCCGGGGGCGGACAGTCTGCTCACTCTAACAAATCGTACGGATGGGCGGAGTGAATTTCCCGATTTGACTTTGGCTTCTCAATCCGCGGGTGATGGGAAGAGGGATAGCATGGTCATGGGTCTATGGGAGGCTTTGGCAAGTGTAGACCCCGTGGATTCGGACGATGCAGGATTAGCGGAGGCTTGTGCTGAAAAAGGAAGACGCTTATCGGCCTCTGAGGAGAACAAACGGGTTTCGTATCTGATGCTGTTATATCCTTTAGCGGTGAGTGGGCATCATGCATTCGAGATTCGGGAATCTAGAACTGATTTGGGTCCTCCTCCTCGCATACAGTATGGGATCATCCTGGCCGTTTCCATCGCCCGTCTGGCCGTGACTCTCGCTACGAAAGCATCACCCTCACCCTGGCTGCAAATATTGAACAGGGTGTGTGTTCTCGGTACGGGAGTTGTAGATGCCTGCATTTACACTATTATTGAATGGAGATTCCGAGCATCCTCTCGGAATGCTGCGCGGTCGAGAACTCAGTCAGAAGATACGCGAACGAAGGAGGGACGATATTAAGGGGGAGACTGTTGTTGTAGGATCATTGTTATTAGGTGTCATCTTGCTCTGTCTTAAAGCAAAATAGAATAGGCTAACCTTGATAAATGTAGAAATCAGCATCCTGTACATAGAGGCATCAACCACTTAAACTCAGAGTGTCCGCTTTGGTTCCCTCACACCCGTATTCGAAGTATCGTTTTCATATGCACATTTGTTCAGGGGCTACATCCTGCCCTTCATTTGTACGCATGTCACGGTTGTCTGCTTACGGCTAATTTCTGCCTCGCGATGCGGCGCTGATCACTGATCAGTTCTTTTCATCTTTTTTTCCGCCGCAATCTCCGGGGCTTTTTTTGTCAGACTGCTGATTGGCTCGCTCGCCTGATCTTCGAGCTTTTTCTGTGATCCTCTGATTAATCGTCGCAGCTGGGAATAGGCCACGCGGTCCGAAGACGAGGAAGAGAAGAGCATCCTGCTTGTTCACCGCGCAGCACAGTCCAAGCAAGATATATGCAGAAGAGCCTCAAATGAGTCCATCCCGGCTCTCACAATGACCACTTCCCCGGTGCAGCAGTCTGCGGACAGCGAGCTCCCTCCCAGCTCGAGCCATCACGGCAGCAGCAACATTGCCAATCCCGTCAAGCTGGAGCAAGAAGAGCAAGATGAACTCGCCTCTGACAGCCCACAAGACGGTGCTGCTGTGAAGCCTGATGGCCAGGCTCCAGTCGAGCGAAGTCCTTCTGCCGCCTCTCAATCCAATCTTAGCCAGACAAAGTCTCCCTCTGTGTCTCATCAGCAACTGCAACAAGTGCTATTTCAGCAGCAACAGCTGCAGCGCAGCCGCCCTAGCCCGAACCTGCCTGCAGACAATGGAGCGACCACCGCTGCCAGAGCAATGGCACACGTACAGTCCAGATGCGCGCTTTGTGGAGCTACAAATGTTCCGCTCTGGCGCAGAGAACCCAATGGGAAAGCTATATGCAATACCTGTGGTGAGTCAACGAAGCAGACGGCACGTAGAGCGACCTGTTCCATAACACTCACACTGTCACGCTTGCAGGTGTTGCAGCAATTAGACGGCAGCAAAGCCAAAATGAGACCGCCCATGCCGCTGCTGCCTTAACGCCGACGACTGCTCCTCAAGCAGGTTCATCGCATGCTGGTCGCACACACAGTCCATCCGTCTCATCCTCACCCGCTCCTCCCGTATCTGTGCAAAACCATGCAGAAGCCAGCTTGTCGTCTGCTGCCCGTTTGGGTAATGGTCAAGCTCATCCTCCTCACACTTCCGCCAGCACATCGACATCGACCGATCCAAAGGGCAACTCTGCATCATTACCATCTGGCCAGCTTCCGCCACCCAACACTTCTACTCACCCTTCGCACATACCCTCCACACTGTCTCAACCGTCATCTCCAGGCAAGCTGGATTGGTGGCGAACTGCAAATGGCAAGACTGCCGTCAACGGTGTGCAGACTGTGCCTCTGTCTATTTCAGGGAACATCAGACCTGTTCCTCCAACAATTATTCAGAGTCGCTCAGGTTGTGAAGCGCGTTCAGCCGAACAGCCCATCGGCAGCTGTCCAGGAGGCGGGCACTGTAATGGACAGGGTGGAAAAGCAGTATGCACCGGCTGTCCCGCGTTCAATAATCGATATAGAGTCATCGCAGCTGCCTCGTCTACGCAGAGCAGTGATGGAGGCCAGCCTGGTGGACAGGTGCAGACTGTCACGATTGTACCGCGCGAAGCAGTAGCGACGATTCCTGCTACGCCTGCAGCTTCAGCATCCCCAGGTCAGGCACTTGGTCTTGCTGTTGACGGCCGGCCGCCTGCTGCTTTCGCTGCCACGGATGCCCAGTCGCAGGGCTCGGAAGTGAGTGCAATGGCGTGTGAGAATTGTGGAACAAGAACGACACCTCTTTGGAGGAGAGATGGTGAAGGAAGAGTGGCCTGCAATGCATGTGGTGAGTGATTATTACCGATTTCTAGTCACTCACACCAACGCTGACCTGAACTCACTCCGATCCCCTAATCATTCAGGCTTGTATTATAAGCTGCATGGAGCGCATAGACCTGTCAACATGAATAAGACAACCATCAAGCGTCGGAAACGTGTTCCAGCAGCGACAGGACCTGACGGTGTGCAGGTAAGTCTGAAGATTGGCGGAAGCGTCATGCTCTCGATGGACACAATCTGATCAGCTTTATCAGTCAACTTCCGCCGCACCGTCCGCCACAGATCATGTTGATGGACCCGCAAAAAAGAAGGCTCGCAAGTCACAACAAGATGGACCACGGGCAAACAATGGCAGTATGCAGGGAAACGGAATTGCAGCAGAATCATCGCGATCTTCCGATGGCGGTCAATCTGCTCGACCGCGGGAGCTTACCCGTACAGAACTCGAAGTCATAGCCGCTTTGGCGATGAATGCCAACCACGAACGCTCTCTCCAGCATTCCGCCAATCTCGATAGCGACCTTTTGGACCATCATGCACATCCCCTGCACAGCGTTCCAGCGTCATTATCAGACGACCGCTTCGCATCTCTTGTTCCTCCTGCTGCGCATCCTGCGGCTTCAGAACTCTCATTTGGCTCGCCTCGTGATCGAGCATCGAATCTCTCGCTGAGTTCAGATGAAGAACATGTAGCTGTATACAGGCAGGAGCTTGCGAAAGAGTGCGAGCAAGCAAGGCAAACAATGTCCCGACTGGGGGCCTTCCTGGCCAGAAGCGAGCAGTTGCTTGCTGCAATGGATCAGAAACTGGACCGTGCAAGAAACGCAGCAGCGAAGTCTTCGGACAGTAAAGAGTATGCGCACTCACCGCTGAAGTATCAGAGTAAGTGTACAAGCCTGCAGTATCTTTGTTGGCACGCAGTACGATGACTAAGGCAAACTTTCATTCCAGTTGCGCCTGCCACGATATCTTGTACCAGCACTCCTGCTGAAGTTGCAGAACCCTCCAAGCTGGAGAGCATACTGGCCAAATTCAAACCGTCAGAAGCAAAACCTTCACAACTTTTGCGCAAACGCAAATTGGAGACCGCTGGCGAATCTAGGGATGCCATTCAAATAAGTAGCAAGGCGGTTGAAGAAAAGAGGCCGAAGAAGCTTTTATGGGAGATATGCCCTAGCGCAAATCCTGGAGTCCTAGTGGTGCCTACCTCGCACAAAGGAAGCGCCACGAGCATGAGCACTGGTAGCGGCAGTCAGGTCGGCCCAGTAGCAATCAGTACACACTAAGGCAGCAGCTAGCCGGCATCAGATTGTTCTCGCTGTAACGTAGTTCCTCCTTTTGCAGGCAGTCGTCGTAATCATGTTGCATGTTTCACTTTCGGTTAAGAGATTTCGTAATTCTGTATCGTAGAGATTCGCTATTATAGCCTGTAGTTTACGCATCCGTAGTTTCGTTAAGATCCTTATGCCCGCCAGCCTACCCAGACAACGTACTGTCGCTCTAACAGGCCCGATGATGTGTGATTCTCGTCAATTGAATCACTAGAGGCTTGAGCAGGCCCCGGTCGATATATCGTCCAGGACCCGCTCGCTAGCCAGATTTCGAGAAAAAGCCGCAGCACTTCTGCGCTTCGTAGCTCAGATACTACGATTACGTATTTGCATTTGAGGCGATTGAGCGTGTCGACAAACGGCTGGACCAGTGCTTCGTTGTAGAGGCAGTCTACGGCAAGCACGAGATCGTATGAAAGTTGGCATATGCTTTTTGCGTTCCTTCCATATTGCTGGACTGACCATGTCCAGTCTAATTCTGCAAGGTGGACGTGGCTTGACGCAAGTCTCTCCTTGTTCCTTTGATGATTTTTCTGTATAAGTGGAAGAAGCTCGGCTATATCGGTCACAGTCCAGCTTTTAACACAAGGTGCTAAGAGTGTTGACAGAACGCCTGTACCGCCACCCAGTTCGAGGATTTCGGCATTTGCAAGCAGTTCCGGCGAGAAAAGGTCATGTTGGCGCAATGATATTTGTTGAAGAACGAACGTAGCAAATAGAACGCTAAAGAAAGAATTAGCTGGATGCAAGTCAGACCAGCCCCCCAGTAAGGAACTTAGCTCACCTCGCTCGCCAAACGACCGAACCCGTGTCTCCGGCGCGTGCATGTAAGCCGTTAAGATCCTGTTGCACTTCAACTTCGATAGTGTCCACTTCAATGGTTTTCGGTTTGCCTTTCGGACTGGCTCTTACGGTGGGCTGACTCGAGGGGCCAGCTCGGACCAAGGAAGACCGCCGATTCGCACGTGATTTGTATCGCGAAGCAGGAGAAGTTGGCGAAGCCGGCTTAGGAACTTCGATACTTATGTGGATCATGTTTTTCTTGGCATCGACAAAACCAAGTCCCCGTAACTCTGGAGTTTTAGACGCATTCGATGACGATGAATCGCTATTACCGGTATGTGACTGACGATGCTGTTGCTTTGTTGCAGAAGACGACGAAATATGGGTATATAGATCGAATATCTACAGATCAGATGGGAGCAAGAAGCTTGATTGGCTCCCGTTATACCATTTATTGATCAGACTGCGAAGGTACCTCATCGTCGGCATCCACTACTGCAACCGAGGAGGGTGCAAGCTGGACAAGAGGGTCGGGAATCTGAACAGCTGAAGTCGCGCTTTCTCCGCTGAAATCTTGCGATGGAGTCACATCGACATGTTTATATGAAGGATCCGCGGCGCGCCGCCCTTGACGCTGTCGCATGCTATAATGGCTATCACTCAGCATTTGTCGGTGAAGCGCACGACCTTGGCCTGCTTACAGCTCGTGTGCCCATTTTTGAACTTCTGGATGCTGTATTTTAGGTATTGAGGATTCGAAGAAAGGCTGTATCTGTTCTGACGCACGGTCTTCATGGCAGGTAGCGAGGCTCAGGTTTGGACGGTAGTGGCGTTGATCTTGTGTGTACACTCACCTGCTTCGTATTCGGAACCCTGCAATGCCATCTCGAGCAAATCGAGATCTTTAACGAATCGTGCTTCTTTTGTGGATCGTTGTTCATATTCCTCGAACAACGCGCGTATGCGTTTTGATGCCGGACCTTCTGGATCAAGGTTCTTGCGCGTTAGAGTATGCATTGCGTCCTAAATCAGATGTTAGTCAATAACGTTCTGTTGGGGTCGAGCAGACTTTTTACCCTTTAGAGACGTACCTCCTCCAACTTTTGCTTCTGTGCCTTGCTGATGCCGTCGTGCGGCGTGATATCTCCGACCAAAGCTTCAGCGAGATCATGCACAACTGCCATCTGAACGCATTTAGCAATGTCGAGCTCTTCGTCTTCTTCCGACAGAAGCGATAGGACAGCCATGCGATACATGTGATCCGCTATACTTTCCACCCTTCCTGGAACTTTCACATTGACCCAACCTGTTCTTGTTTGTGTTTTGAGGCGTTCAATGATATGCATGAATTCCAGCTTGCCGGCAAGGCTACCAGCTGGAGTGTCATCCTGGCCGGCAGGCATCAGACAGAACGATGACCTTGACAGATAGTCCTCGAGAGAGTGAACGAAAGAAACGGGTGAGATATGGTAATAAAACAAGCTGGCCGGGCATTGAGCTGATTCTGCTTAGGTACGACCGGATGCCTGGGAAGCCAATGGGCGAAAGTGGCCATCCATTCACATGGCAAGCACGTCAGGACCACCAACTGATGGCACATCACAAGAGCTGTTGAAGAACACTCTGAACCACATCCATGAAGGCAGTCGCAGTTCACCAGCCACGGAGACGCCCGATCAGCCTGCTGGTGTTCGGCGGTATGACGGAAGACCGACAGCCGATGAAAGAAGCACAGACACAGCTGCGAATGTGGATGGCGCATATAATGATGAAGACGCTACAGCACCTGGGCATCCAGTCCGTTCTCCCAGTCTAGCTACTGAAAAATGGGATGGTCAGTTCTCATAAGGCTTTCAGCCACCCGTAGCATAAAAGCCTAAAAACTGATAGTATTGTATTGACGTACTTATGAAAACTGGGTGATAATACAGACGCATTGGTGATAGCCAAACTCAACGCTGCTGCGAAAGCTGCATCGTCAGGCGAAGACAATAGCCCAAGAGCTCGTTGGCACCGGGCGTTCGTGTTTGCGAAGCAGATTTCAGGTCCAAAATTAGAACAAGAAAGCAGTCAAGATCCAGTGGGGGTGCTGCCCAAATCTAGCAGTAACAAAGAAGAGGGCGATGAAAAACTTGTTAAAGCTACTAGCCATGATTTGAAAGGAATGGTCCAAAGAGCCAAGGAAAAAGCTTACAATCGTGATCCTAAAACTGGCAAGAGGAGACCTTTCAAGAATGCAGGTGGTCAAAAGGCTATCAAGGTAAAGAAGAAGCTTGAAGAACAACATTGGCTTGAGATGATTGATCCTAAGCATCGTTACGGGTCTAACTTGAAGGTGAGCCAGGGCGAGATCTTGCTTTTCCTTCGTACCTGAGACTTGAACCTCCCGTAGTACTACTTCGAAGAGTGGAAGCTGTCCGACGCAGAAGGCAATTTGTAGGCTTTCTTTGGCTTTCCAGAGCTAAGGAAATTGGCTAATGCTGATGTATGATGACGTTCAGCTTCTATTGGTTAGACAGCGGTCCGGGGAAGAACTTGTCATTAGCGAAATGTCCGAGAGAGAAACTTGAGAAAGAGAACATTCTGTACCTCTCAGCTGAACAAAGACGACATTACATGGTCTGCATCGATTCAGAAGATGGACGATTCAGATGGAAGTATCCTAGTCGAGAAGCGGTGGACTATACAGGCGAGGAACATCCGCTTGTGGATACTGTCAGTGCCTTCCAGCTTATAACGCGATACTGACACAACAAAACTCTCTCTGACATATGTCAATTCTGTCGTTGGTAGACTGCACAGCTATGGACTGATCTAGGAGACGGTAGAGGTGTTGCTCCGGCAGCGGCATTGCCTCAAGCACCACCACAGGAAGCACAAGAAGCCGAAACATCAACAAGCGAATCGGAGGATGAAGACGATGTGGTAGATTCAGCAGACTACTCGTCCGATGCGTCGCTCTCAAGCATAGAAATACCAGCTGAAGTGCGGCCTGGAGCTCTACGTCGAACTTCATCTGCTTCCATACCGGGGGACTCCTCTTCACCTGAGCCATCACCTCCTCTTTCAACATCTCAACAAGCAGGTGAGATTGCAGCATCGAAGGAAACCTCAAATGCTTCTTCAAAACAAGACTATAATGATAAAAAGAAGAAGAAGAAGAAGAAAAAGCAAAAAGGTGATGTTTGGATATATGTTTCAGATTCAAATTATAATATTTATTTAGGAATAAAACAAAAAGGTTATTTTCAGCATTCATCCTTTTTAGCTGGAGGTCCAATAACTTCTGCTGGTACTTTAATAATTAAAAATGGTATTTTATTAGGTTGTAATCCTATGTCTGGTCATTATAGAACTAAAGCTGTTTATTTTAAAAGATTTATTGAAGAATTGGAAAAACAAGGAGCGGATTTATCACAGGTCAAAGTTGGACAAACTGAGGTAAGCTTCCCCAATTTGTTTCTTTTTCAGGACCCGCCTCTCTGTTCCTTCAGAACAGACTGCTAAACTGATATATGTTGATGCACTCCGCCTTTCCTAACAGCTCAAACTCTGGTTCGTGGAAAGAGCAAATACACTACATTCCCTTAAAGGTAAAACACGAAGATTAGCGAAAGGAATGGAGAAGAAACTACATATTGATGAGAGGCATCATCAGCCTCTAGAGGGTGTTGTTGAACAACCTCAGGATAAAGTGAAATAGAGTCTTGTCAGAAATGGAATTCTCATGCAGCTATTATATTGTGTATGAGGTGGGTTAATGGTGAAGATGTGGGGCGTTCGCAAAGGCGAAGAAGACCAGAGGTGTATACTCGCGCTACAAATACACGTCCTCATCGGCCTAATGAGGGTCTTGTCTAATATTCATTGTTGTTGTGCGTAGAAAGTCCCATGCGTTGTGAAGGTTCGTTCAGAGTGTGTTTGAAAAGGTCTTCTGGCACACGAATTGCCTGAATGGTTCTGTCGCACCTGCTTCCGAAGTTTCGTCAGAGAGGTACATAGGTAAGCTTTCGTCAGACATGTTAAATGCTGGCGTATTTGAGGAGTTCGGAAAGTCTCTGAACGACATAGCTTTTGCTGAATGAGGGAAGGGAGCTTTCTGCAACAATAGCCGTAAGTGAATAATTGCTTGCGAATCGTCGTGGTATTTAGGTGTACTTGGTAGTGTATAAGGACACTGACAACCATGAAAGGCTAGTAGATTGCTTCCAGAGATGTATGTCCGATGTAACGGGATTTGGGAAGTTGGAGGCGCGTTATCCAACGCACTATACGCGAAGGGTATCGATTACGGCACTGTCTCTGAGGAGAGCGGCAAAATATCTTGCCTGCCCCTCAGCATTGAGGTAAGATCTCACCTAGACGCACAAATAGTGATGCCCGGGATGCTTTCACTACCGCAGACATGGTGGATCACTTGGACCTCTGCGGAAGCAAAATCAGGCAGGCCTGGGACTACCTATACGATCGAGGACCGTTTTTTCACGTAAGAGGGTAGGGAGTGCGGCGAGATGGGAGTCACTAGTGCCCCGTGTGTATTGTTGCTGGTACCTTGAACGGTATTTATCGTAGATCTGCGTGTGTCCTTCTGCTCAGGTGCCCTTCGTAGATCCAATCGCCGGCGTAGAGCATGAGACGAGGTGACTCCAATACACGACACAGCGTGAATTATGTGGTCTGAGCATTTGCCAAAGTACTTAGGAAGCCTTGTATAGATGTATTGTTTCTGCGAGGTTGACAAGATGAAGCGTGCATAGGGCGCTTTGACCGTCTGTCGTCTACCGTATGTATCGGTTCGCTCGGTTCGCCGCGAGCAATCTACGCGAATGTCAACTCGATCGCATTCCTGCATCATCAGCGCGTTCAAGTTGCTGGGACGTCCATGCTACAAGCTGCAGAGCGGGAAGAGGGACACCTGCGATATCGAGCACTGGACGGCTGATTAGCACGCGTGCATGTTAGTCGTCTTGCGGGACCGGTGACTCTGAAGCAGGCCCATTGATTTGTGAAAGAGCCACACTGCAGAGACAGACAGAGACACCTCAGTGGCGAATATTAAAGACGACGCGAAGAGAGAAAGAAGGACAGACACGTTAACACACTGGACGAGGTGTTAGAGTAGAAAGCTTCTTCGATAGAAAGCTTTGCACCTTCTCTTCTCCTTCCACACCCACACACACCCACACCACCGTCTGCACGGACAGACAGTGTGCTTCGTTCCACCTGCACCGTTACCGTATTCTTTAGAGAAGAAAGCTGCCTCCAGCATCCAAGCCTGGTGGAAGCTCGCACAGACACCCGGGACCAATCTACCGGTCTACGAGGTTGCAACACTATTGTTGGGCACGAGTGCAGCACACTCTCACTCTCGCCTATCTCTCCGCCCCACTGCTCCTTCTCCCTCGCTCATTTCGCATATCTCGCCTCGAGGGAATTCCCAGGTGGATCCCTCCTGCAGGAACAGAGAGATACCGGAGATATCGGCTGCCAGGTAGACTTGGAAGGACAAGAAGTTCACGTACAAAGACTTCACCACACCATCTTTACAATCACACAACACCCGTGAAATCCCCCTTCGCTTCGCACCCTACCGTCTTCCTGCGTCTTCCAGCATCATCACTGGCAGCCACGAAAGCACGCCGATAGAACAAAGAAGGCACGCCGTCAAACAGCAGCCCACAAAAGCAAAGCAAGCAAAGCCAAAGTTGGTGTATTCAAATCAGCACCAAACTTTCAGACTATAACAATGGCTCAAACATTGGCGTCACCCGGATCCGTGCCTACGCCGCTCTTGCCAGCTGGTGCGACGCCGATAGCTTCGATGGGCTGCGGTAGTGGAAGCACTAGCCGGGAAGTTGCGTTGGTTGAGAATCCTGCTGAGGATGAGAACACAGATGCAGACCTCGCTTCACTCTACTCGTGCTCCTTCTCTTCCGCTTCATCCTCACTCTCACCGCAACTCGTACACACTGCACCTTCGTCCCCGATCATTACGCGTGACTCGGCTCAAGACCTGCAAGCCAACAACATGGGAAGACTACCTCAGTCGCACGCTGTTGGATCTGTCAGCTTCAACACTTCGGACACTGCTCCCTGGTCTCCGAAAAGCCAATGCGGATGGGTGAGTGCTAGCATCTTTTCTTGTGGTACCTACTGCGGCGTCGATCAGCAGTAGTAGCCGCCATTTGAAACACGTGCCTGAGACGGGTTAAAAAAGTTCACAAAGATCACTCATACTGACTGCTTTTGCTATTATTCTACTTCTATCCGTCTACCCACGTGCTCCCTCTGTCACTCACATGACCCATGCTTGCACTTATGGAACACTCCCGACTTTCGGTATGCCATTGTCCTTGTCCACTCTCTCTCTCCTTAGACCGAGGCCCCTTCAAGACCTGCATTGCAGCAACATCAACAAGATGCTTCAAACAGCACCTCCGTCAATTCCTCATTGCTCAAGGATCTACTACACGATGCTATGCAGACCTCCTCTTCCATTCCCTCCGATCTAGACGCGACATCGAGCATGCATTCTATCAGATCTACAGGCGTCCCTATGCCTCTACATCCACGCATGGGTCGAAGAATGGGTATGACTGCTGCTTCAAGTATCGTCCCTCTATCTGGTGTCTCGCTGAACAGCAAGCTTACAGCTCTACCCGCTGCTGCTGCTGCTTCCTCCGGACCAGTTAGTACGCCAATGATGAGTAGGACAAGCTCGGAAGCTAGCACTTCTAGTACTTGCACTTCGTCATCGACGAGTACAACCTTGACAGACGATTTCAGATTTGAAGATGATGATGAAGATGAGCATGATCAAGAAGAATTGGATGATGAAGATTTAACAGATGATGAAGATGTTTACACTTCTTCTTCTTCTGATGCTACCTCAAGTAGAGGGAATGGTCATTCCTCATGCCCTTCTGCTTCTTCTTTAGATAGCTTCACTTTACCTAGGGACTGCTTTCCTAGTTCTTCTTCTTCTTTAGCTTCATTTCCAATTGCCTCATCCTCCTCTCCTTCTTCGTCGTCTTCCACTTCCACAAAAGCTCAACAGAAACGTATTGAAACGCCTTATACTTTCCCTTCTCCTACTCCTATTTCAGAATTGAGAGCATCAGATTTAGAAGCTACATTGAGATTTTCTTCTATTTTAAATGGATCGATAGCCTCATCATCGGAAGAAGAATCTGCTCCTCCTGCTTTCTTTCCTTTACAAAGAGTTAGCTTTGCTCCTCAATTGAAGATCAAGACTCAAGGTGGTATTCCTTTAGCTATAAATAGTGGAAATGGTAAAATTAGAGAACATGGTATTGCTGGAATGATGTTGGGCGTTACTGGTACAGTGGAGATCTTGGATGCTGAAAAGAGTCGTAAAACTGGAAGGTGAGTCGTTTCGCTCCAAATGGTCACCACCAGATCTTGCTGATCATTCCCTTTTTCTTCTCTGTTTCACTTGTACACTAATGAACAGAGACATCATCAAAAGTCAAAGAATGATAGCCGATTTCGCGACTGATTTAACGAATGGACTAAGAATATGGAGAAGAGATGCAGCACCTATTGTGAAAGAAAAGATTAATATTGAACGTCAATGGAGAAGAAAATATGCTTTAGATGAACAAGATCTTGATGATGAGAGATGGGATGAAATGTTGGCTCCTGGTACTTTTATGCTTCCTTTGAGCATGAAGATTCCTTGTTCCGATAAATTGTGAGTTTCCTTCCTTTTGCCTATCTCTTTCTATCTGCCTACCTTTGCAGGAAAGTCGCTGACATATTGTTTCCTTCTACGTAGACCACCCTCTTTCGAGTCCGCTCATTTCAGAATCCGCTATGTTATGTCGTTGGCTATCTTTGGTTCGCATAAAGGACCCGATGGCAAACCTGAAGTATTACATGTCCACTCCATTCCCTTTACTATCCTTCCATCAACTCCCCCTTCACCGGCACCTCAAATACCAATTCTCACGCACGATTCTCGAAAGACAAGCTTCTTTTCTGGAATGGCTCGAGCTCTCTCATTAGGCGGCAGTGGTCAAGCACCAGCTCCCAAATTGAGCGACAAGAGCTGCACTCATATAATTTGCCCATCACTTCCTACTTCGAGTTTCTCACCAGGCTCTGTCATTCCTATCACTTTAAGGATCGCAGACTGCCCTGTCGAACCTACCGATTTATACATCCGCCTTTCGTTGATACGGAAAGTGTTCGTTAGAGATGCGCCTCATCCTATGGTGAATGAGTGGGGTTTACCTGAAGATATGTTCATGGAGGAATACTGCAAGGAAGAAGAGGAAATCGTCTCGAGATGGGGTTATGTTCCTTACTCTGTTCGAGCGCAAGAAGGTGCTACTCCTGGTTCTAAAGCTCAAGTCATCATTTCTGATATTACCTTGCCAGTTGGTAATGGTATTAATGGAGAATGGACACATGGGTATTCTTGTGGACTCGATCTAGCTCCTACTGTTTCTCCCTCAATGAAACATGGTGAATGTTCGTGGTTCTCACCTGCTTTGAGTAGAAGACCTCCTGCTAAACAGGAATACGAAAGATACGTCCATGCTTCAACTAGACATTATGTCAGTATCGAAGTCGGTTTTGCCAATGATAGACTGGGAGATGTATTGGGACAAGTTGGAAATGCAGTACAAGGCATGGAAATTCCTCAACCTAATACATTCACGTGTCCTGCCACTCCTTCTGCATCAAGATGTACTGGTCTATCAACTTCAAATCCTTTCCCTTCTGCTGCCACTATCTCAAGAGCAAAACGAAATGGGTCAATCTTCAACACTCTTCCTTCATTACCTAGTTTCCCCGGTAAATTGAAGGAAATTTTAATTCCCATTACAATTGGCTCAGTTGCAGAACCTCAATTATCGTGCTTGTTGAGCAGGAATTCGGATTCTCAACCTTCTGTTATCCCCTCTCCTCCTAGAGGAAGTACGACATCTCAGCGAGCTGCTACAGCTGAAGAATCAGCTGAAAGAGCGGCTAGGGACGCAGATGAGTCAGAAGCGGAACGTTATGAGCGAGTTGGAGACGATGGTGAAGAACCTTGGTTATTCCCTCCCCCTTCTTATGCTACTGCTGTTACTACAGCACCGGCTTATGTATAAGCTGTACAGCAACAAGTCGCAAGTGAAGTCGTTATCGCAAACTTTTCAACAATAATCTACTTAAGAATCATCCATTATACAATGAAGTGTATCTATTATCCTGTGGATATTCATCGGATGCACCCATAGTTCTCTGAAAGTAGTCTTTGGCCTAGAGCTGGATCGTTAGTACAGGAGTAGTTACATCGTATCTGGTCGACCTACATACTAAGGCATACAAATCACATACTCACACAGGAGTCGTCTACACAACTTAAAAATCAAACACAGCAGGTCTTTTCCACTCTATCATACCCATGTATAGCCTTTTCGTATGCCGAAAGTAAGAGGCAACCCGCAGACTCTGTCTTTTATCTCTTTATCGGCCTAGTAAATCCACTATCATTATGTTCAATACATGCAAATCGTATAGCAATACAAACACTTTCTCTTCATGTTCACACTCTTTTCTTTCCATGCCTCTTCTAAACTTGAGCCATTCGCTACCGTGCGTCGATCGCGCTTCAGAAGGACAGCTGGAGTGTCATCTTTACTCTTGCTCC
The DNA here is from genome assembly GCA_022813105.1 of Cystobasidium onofrii. Lineage (NCBI taxonomy): Eukaryota > Fungi > Basidiomycota > Cystobasidiomycetes > Cystobasidiales > Cystobasidiaceae > Cystobasidium > Cystobasidium onofrii. The sequence goes on along the minus strand of JAKLNA010000007.1, from coordinate 524,193 downwards.
ACTCGACGAAATCGGTCAAGTATTTTCTACACTTGACGGCGGGCTTCCTCAGATACTCCTCAATCTCATACTTCCGCCTGATGGGAGACGACTGATAGCTGAGATCCGTAACAGCACGTGCATTTCGCAATCTGGATAAATGCACAATGGATTCATGGCTCTAGCAATATGGAGGGCTGTCACGCCCATACGCTCCACTGCATTCCGTCTGCTGTCGCCCATACGATTGTATGCCCAAAAGATACGTCCGCTACCGCAAATCGACGAAAGCGACATCGAAGAGACTTTCGTCCGAGGAAGCGGACCTGGCGGTTAGTTGGGACTCGTTCGCAAGGCTGTCTTCCCGAAGTATACTGACATTTCGTGTGGCTCAGGTCAATCTATCAACAAGACGAATATATCCGTGTCCTTGCTACACAAGCCAACAGGTAGAATTTCTCAGTTCTGAAGATCTATTTCATGGCAAATGAAGTAATCTATCGATTTCTCTAGGAATTCGGGTACAATGCCACCAAACTCGCTCGAGGGAATGGAATAGAAGTCTAGCAAGGAAAATACTCCGTGAACGAGGTAAGATCTGCGTCTCTTATCATTCAGTTGCTCGCACTGTACGGCTCGCTAAGAAATGCATGCGTTGTCCGTCAGTTGATCTCGCTTTGCATCCTGGCGAATCAAAATTAGAGAGCAAATGGTCCATTGAAGCGTCCAAAAAGGCTGCACAAGCTCGCAAGAGAAAGCGCAAGCTCAAGAAGCTCGAGACCGCGGACGCAAAGCTTGTGCCGGACGATGACTCAAATGCAAAGGATAACGCTTCTTGATGCAACCACAAACCGACTGTGAGAGTCGCCAAGGCGCTGCGTTACGCTTTCACGGACGTGCATATCTAGACGCCGCGCTATTCAAGCGTTCTATGGCATCTTTCCGGACCTCGCGTACAACATCAGCAGCAGCTTTGACTTCCCGAGCTAGCCCAATGCCGGTACCAGCGTACGTTGTAAGCCTACCGCGTTCTCCCCAACCCTCGTCTCCTTGCTTCAAAGCCGCATCGTACAGTTTCTTGTTGTCTTCAAGTGTCATGCCTGTTAAAGAGTCGGTGTAGCTTTGATTGGTAATACCACGACCTCCATAGCCAGGTGGCCAGTCTGTCGTACCGCGTAGCTGATCGTAGACGCTAGACCGTACGGTAGTCATGCCTCCGTCACTCGAATCTAGCACAGCTTTCTGATACCCTTTTGCAATATTCGCTTCGTGACTCGCTAAGAAGCGGGTGCCCATTACTACACCTTGAGCTCCTAATGCTAGTGCAGCTGCCGTTCCCCTTCCATCCATGATGCCACCAGCAGCGACAATCTTGGGCATGTGTGAGATTTTCTTCTCCTCTAGAGTATCGATGACTTCAGGTATCAAACTGACTATGCTGGCAGCTGAGTCAGTCAGGCCATGACCTCCGGCGTCTGTTCCTTGCACGACTAGTACGTCAGGTTGACATTTTGTGGTGATATCGATAGCAGCTTTAACGGTGCTGACTTGTATCCAAACTTCAGTACCAGGAGAGACTTTACGAACTCTTTCTGTCCATTTAACCATATCTTCATCTTTACGAGCGGCGAAGAACCATACTGCGCAAGGACGGTATTTCTCTATTTGTTCGGCAGCTTGTTCGAGATCCGCTCCCCAATTTAGGAAACCGACGCCAATAGGTAGCAGACCATCCTTTCTTAAAAGCTTATCACCTAACAGCTTCTTAGAGTTTTCGAACATTTCCTCGAGGGTAGATGTATCACTCCCGGCACCAAGGAAGCCGAGTCCGCCTGTTTCCGAGCAATTCAGCCTGGTGTGGTTTCCATGCGATGTTCAGGATGCCTACCTGCCAAGGAGACCTCCACTGTGAGCTTCTCTAAAGCTATCAATCGCATAGGAGCACATGCTATCAAGGGTTCCTGCACCCATGGATAGCTTTCGGTAAATGACATCGCGAATAGCGGTGGCGGGGACCCCGCCGCAGGTTGGTGAGAAGAGCTGTAGACTCTCAGACAGGTTAGAGAGTTCGGAATGAAGCTTCTTTTACAAACTCCTGGTAGGCGTAGATAGGTTCATTAACACGGACTCACGTCGTCTTGCTTCGAGTATGGTGGTAGAGAGAAGCGTGTCGAGTCACATTTGCCGAGGCAGAATATCATTAGTATGATTGCAGTGGCGAATTTCGGTAGAGTCCGGCAAGTTGCAGCTTAGGCTATACTACTAATTGTACAGTTTACATACATCAGGCTATCTTTCGGAATCTGCATTTGTCGCCTAACTCCCCACTGTTCCCGGCGTAGCTAATGGACAGATCACCCTGTGCTACTTTCGCCAGCCAAAAACGATTGCAGCCAGCTCTGCGTACTTGATGGCTTAGATAGTTTGATCCAACACAAAGTATTATCATCTGGACCAGTGCGATTTGTGCAAGCCGATGCCTGACTATACGGTGCCCGTTGTCCATTCTTATGGCCAAAGTAATGTGGCTGAATGCTTGATGCCTGTCTCGCCGAGCGTGTACCCCGTGGAAATGATCTTTGTCTGAACGTTGCACTCGAACTGTCGTCCGGCCTCACAAGCTGTCCTATTATGCCCTTTGCTTGCCTTCGTCGCCAAGCTTGAGGAATTTAGGATTGATTGTCCGGCTTTTTGGCTGACCTTTCGGTCGAGGCCTGGGAACTAGTGCTTCTTCTCCTAGAACACGAGAGAATCTCTCTGCATCTACCCAAACCCAGTCTGAATCATTCTCTGTTTCAAGCATGTCCTTGGCTGCCTGCGCTTCGTATACTAGTTCTCCTGCATTTGCTCTTTGACAAGCCTCGACCCAGGGATTGATAAGCGTGTGACCGACTTTGCCGTAGGCGTGCAGTTCACGCATAGTCTTCTTCAGACTGTGTTGAGCGATACCAAGTTAGCTACCTGCATGAAAATGGAAGAATGGCATCCTAAGCAACGGCTTCTCACAATTTGACAGACCGAACGAGGTGGTCAGGATTGGGCGGAGGCACAGTGCCGCGGACAATCGTGTCTCCGAACAGTCGCCATTCTCTATGACCAGGCTGGCGGTAGGTCTGAGGAGCAGGAGCGTCTTCAGCCAGACAGGCGCGATACAGTCGATGGGTCGTGAGAGGTCCGTCTCGCTTGAGCACGTGCTGTGCGACCTGCGACGCCAGTGTGAATTTTCGCGCCATGACCACCGAGCAATGCGAGCAGCGACGTCTACCGCCTGCAAGCGCTACCTTGAGACTGCTGAAGTGAAGTATCGTTCGATTCTGTCAGCATCCAAACTGTAAATGAGAAGCTACGAGGCGGAACAAGCGCCGAAAGTCGATCACGTTTTTCCGCACGGCTTTCCTGCAGGCTTGGATACAATAACGCAGCTCTTGCTTCCGATACATAGAACAGCAGCAAGGTCGCACTGCTGTTGGACAGAGCACTTCCTGGACACGCATCATGGCCACTCCTCCGCCGCGAGTCATCTACAAGCCAAAAGGCCCACCGGGCGGATCCAGGAAGAAAGGCTGGTCCCTCAAGAGCCTTCTCACTTCTGGCCTGATCTTTGGAGTCCTCGCTCTGGTGTACGGCGTGCTGAATTCCATGCTGGTGCGTGTGCGGAAGAACTTGCATGAAGAAGCTTGTAGGGTTTGTATACTGACTTGTGCCATCTATCAGGAACGCTTCTACATCTTTGACTTGGCTCAATTGCGCCGCTTACAACTGGAAGCCCTAGATAAACATGGAAACAATACACGCGCTGTGGTGGACGATATTGTAGCTAATCTCAGGCGAGAGATGCCAAGCTATGCTATCTCGCCTACGGAGGAATGGGTGAGGACATTTTGCCGTTCATCATTAAGATCTGCCATCAAGCTAAATGCACTATCTATACCTTTTGCACGGTCTAGATGTTCAACAACGCCGGCGGAGCGATGGGCGGCATGTACATCATTCACGCTAGCATCACCGAATATCTTATCATTTTCGGCACGCCCATCGGTACAGAAGGTCATTCAGGCAGACATACCGCCGACGACTACTTCCACATCCTACATGGCGAGCAAACAGCATATTCGCTCGGAAGCTTTGAGAAGGAGGTGAGTCTCTTGTAGAACTCGGCCTACTGACTATACTGAGACGAGACATTTTCGTAGTCATACCCCATGGGATCCGTACACCATCTCAACCGAGGCACTATCAAGCAATACAAAATCCACGAAGGTGCTTGGGCGATGGAATATGCTCGCGGTAAGTCACCCTCTTCTTGCTTTACCTACTACCTGGCATGGAAGCTGATTAGTTGCTCTATTGCTTGCAGGATGGATTCCACCCATGATGGTCTTCGGTTTGGCTGATCTCTTCACTTCGACGTTAGACATACCTACAGCATGGATCACAGTCCGCGTTACAGCACGGGAGATGCTGAAGAATCTCTTGCATGGGAAGCTCTAAGTTGCTTCTTGGGAGAGCTATGCCCTCAGTTATCTAGTTAACATAGTAATTTATATTATGGGATACCCAGACTTCGCAAAAAGCAATAAACCACGTGCCGCATTTCTCGACTGTAATGCTTGACCTCTTTGACTTCTTGCCAACTAGCCAAGGTGTTGCCGCAATGGCGCGTCCTTCACCACGGATGAGACTGACCAGTCCAGCTCCAAGCACACCAATAGCATCTCGAGGCGGCTCCCCACTGCCTCTGGGCTCTCCATCCGTCTCTTCACCTTCAACACCCTCACGCTCTGGACCAGGCGGAGAGAATACGTATCAACGCACTTGTCGAGCTATATTGAAAAACGTATCTGTAATCGACAATAACTGGAATACATTATCTACCAAATTGAGGGACAGTATAGCTCGTGTTGAACGACTGAAACTCGCTGCAAAGTGAGTTGGGAAACATGAAGGCGATCGGCCCTCAAGCAGCATTCAAGCGAAATACTCTTACTGATAGCGCCTACTCTGCGTTTCCAGAGATAAGCCTGTTGGACTCACTCCAGATGAGCGAACGGCTAAACTTCGGAAACAAGCCAAAGCGCTCGAAGATGAACAAATTTATCTACTTCAACAATTCGAGAAAATGGTGCGCCACTTCCCCCAGTCACGTTTGGCTAGGAAGGCACTGATATAGTCGCATTATATAGGTAGTTCAAGTTGACCAATTGAAGAAGAATAGCCAAAAAGCTGAAGAATTACTACTGGAAATGAGCAAGCGTAAGGGCTTTGAGGCAGCTTTTTCAGAACCTTTATTCTTGACTTGGTCTTTAGCTCGTTTCGGTAAGATACATTCAACAGAACAGAGGTAATGGACTTACTGATTGTGAGTATCCTTCTGTATCATAATTGCAGTCGATGCACTTGCCGTTTTCACGGGGATCCTTGCAAGAGAACTTTATGAACTTGAGGAACAAGTTAGTGCAGCAACGTCAGAACCGGGAGATTCGCCATTGAAGAATCTGGATAAAGAGAACTTTACAGAAACTGGAATTATGTGGAAGTCTCGCAAGCTAGAGTTTCTGGAGATATGCGAAGTGGAGCTCATGCCCTTTCCGGCTGGAAATGGTTGACCTGTGCAAATATTGTCTGTCTTTATTTACGAATCTAGCCTGAGCATACCTTAAAAGTCTAGAACAAGCTCTGGTATCCCGCTCGTCCGGCTCTGCGGATTCCAGGGATGGAAGTTAAGGCTTGTCCCCCAACCCGCGAAGCTTCATATTTACGGCCAATGTCTTTCCGACTTGATCACGCGACGGAGGAGCTGAAGGATAGTATCAGCACCTGATACCAGCTCGGTATGGAGGCACACCTCTGTAATCTGCGAGACCTGGGGTAGGAGGATACGACGGGATCTCCGTTCGGGCCAAATTGGCAGTGCCGACCGTCCTAAGACAAGGAAGCACAAAATCCATGCGCACGCAACACTGCTTCCATTCACTCATTCGCTCAAAAGGACTGCAGACTCAAATCACCAAGTGCTCTGGCTATGCAGGATAAGTTCACTTCCCTTCGCTCTGCTGTATATGCTATAAAGCTAGAGCTGCGGGTAGCGAAGTGTGAGCAAATGCATACGAAGTCGATGACTCCTTAAAACGTTGTAGAATCTTAGTAGTCAGAGGTATGTGTGTGAGCAAGATCAGTGCCAGTTCCCAGTTATCGCGCTCTGATTACACCATGTCGCCACCTGTTTCTATTGCCATCTCTTGTCGCTGTCACGAAAGTCACGTTTTCTCCCCACACCATCCATGAGCACGAAATATCTCGATGAATGAGCAACCCTACGGGCGCGACTGTCTTGCAGGCAGCTGACAACATCTTTGCCCAGCTGAAGGTGGGCTCAGACTTGCTTTACATCCCAGGTGATTTCTGATTTGACGGTTCTGCTCTCACTTGCATAGATCGTCAATGAGACACTGCGTAAGTACCGCCGCGACTCGAAGAGCTTGCATTGAGTAGGATATTGTTAACGGGCTGTCCCACAGTCAGCCATGCCCACGCTTATACAGCGTATCGTACGCAGCAAAGGAACATGGAAGCTTTAGCAGCACGCATGTCTGGTTCTGGGTCGATAAGAGAAAGAACCGCCCAGCGTGTGACAGTGCAGGTTGAAGATGCCATTGGAAGCATGCACGAAGACCTGTAAGGTGCAACATTTCCAAAGGTGTTGAGAGCAGCTGCCTAAGATTTCCATCATCCTACAGCAAGCAGATGCAGAACCTCATCGAGCAAGTATCGCTTTTGCCACGAACATACCTCAAGTCTGAAGAAACAGAGCGCATCAATACTTATGTACAAGCGCATCGTCAGGATCTCATACGTAAACAAGCTCTTGTCAATATCGGTTTGAGCCAAATATCGAATGGGACAGAAGGCATGTCTTCAGATCAGTGGCTAGCGGCTATGAAAGAGCCTCTGCAATACAAGAATGCAGAACGCGAGGAAATGGATGATCTCGCTAATGCTCTAGGGAGCTGGTGACGATAATGAGCTTTTATGGGTTTTCTATACTATTACATTGCTTCCCTACTTGTTGGCCTACTACTCTAGAAAGCCCGAACTCTATACTACTTTGTGTACATTACAGCTCTTCAGACTCACTTCATCGATTCTTATAGATGCTTCATCGAGAAAACAGGTGTTCTACTACACAAGACGTCAGTGACGGATTCACACTGATTTGAGAGGTGGTCTGGCTTGCCAGTTCATCCCGCTTTCCCAGCCGACGAAGCTCGTTAGCAGCGTTCCCCAGCTGTAAATACTCCGCGACGAGACCTCGCATGATCATGGACCAAGCGCGTATAGTGGGCAGATCTAGCGCCGAAGCGTCGTCGCGCAAGGTGTGCCAGACGCTCGGAAAGCTGAAGAGGGCAGACAATGAGGAGATGTGTTATCAGGTTTATCAAGGCTAGCTTGTGGCTAGAGTCTGACATACGGAACTGGAATGACGTGCAGAATCGGAACTCCTCGTGCCAGGAAAGGTAAATGATCGTCTTCTATCCGTCCTCCATAGGTTTCAAAATTATTTCGCCTTTTCATGAAGAAGCTTCGACTTTTAGTAGTACTCGCTGTAGCCCAATCGTCCCCATTTATCTTATCCCAGAGGTAACCGGCGGCGCCTAAGCGGTCTTCGACATCTACCATGGCATCGTATAGCCAGCCAGTTTCGGAGAAGAAATTGCGTATGATAGGATTTGCTGCTCCGAGCAAATCAAGCAAGATGAAATCGCTGATTTGCGATATTGCTGACAGCTGTGGCGCTGTAGGGGACGGACTACGTGTTGGCTCTCCCCATACTTCCGCAAGGTGTCTGTTAAAGGAGAGATGCGGATGAGCTACCGCTCTGAAGTACAAATGCGCAATTATCCAGGAACTCACCTCGCTCCGTAAATCGAGTCGGTGTTGGTCCACTGCTGGAAAGCCTCTTCTCCGTCCAAGAACACGAACTGAAGTGTTGTCCCGCTATCTGGGCTGGACGCATAGCTGGCTTTCGCATCATTTACAGCGGTATCCAGTAAAGGTGTTAATGCGCTTGCCACTGCCAGCATGATAGCACACGGCACTGCCGAGTCTGTAGCGCCGACGAAGCCGTTCTGAGGCGCTCCGACAAAGTATTTGCTGTCCGTGTGGGCTGCTATCACTAACTTGGTGCTCGCTCGAGGGTTGTGGGTGAAGATGAGATTGGTGAATTCCTTCTCCCCGTAGGGCGTGTTGTCGGTGAAGACATCTTCGAACAGTTCCCAGGTGCGGACATCCCCCTGGTCCGTAGGTATGGTTGTTGATAAGGAAGCGAAATGATTGCGAATGATATGGTGTACATCGGTCAGATTTTGAGATCCCACCGGACGCGGTATCAAGATCTTGGCAAGCAGACTTGAGGGATTGTGGTAGTCGAGTATTGCGTCCGAGACTTCAGGAGCGAGAGCTTCCGCAACCACCTTGAGGCCATCTTCCTCCAGGACGGTGTATTCGCGTCTTTCATGCTGCCAAAACGCCTGGGTGTCGACGAACAAGCTGACCATGAGCAGCATTATGCATGCTAGGACTGACGGCGGTCTGCCCATGGCGTAGAAGGGGACGACTGGCCCGACCACCATGATGCGATGGCTTTATGGATAGCTTCAGCGCGTATAAAAGCCTCCAAAAGATGTGCTTGCTTCCTGCTACAGCTCCCAAGCCTTTCTTGCCATCGATTGCTCTTTCTTCTCTCAACTGCCGTCAGTCTTCTATGAGCGATGGCGCGCCCAGCGGTCAAGAGATTGCGACAGCTACACGGACGTCCAGTCCTCGTCTTGACGCCTTGAAGAGCTGGCTGGCTGCAAACAATGTGCACTTGTCGGCAAAGTTAGAGATTCGAAGTGCTCAAAGCGACGGCAACGAAAGAACAGAAGCGCGTCAACAAAAGGAACAAAAAGAGCAACACGAGGAAGAAAGCTTTGCGATTTATGCATTAAGAGACATACAGCAGGATGAGATCCTTGCAGTCACTCCGAGGAGTGCCATACTCAGTAGAAGAACATGCTCGCTGGCGAATGCACCTGCCTTCCACCGGCTATGTGCACAAGTCGAGGCAGCCACGCCACAACAGGCTGGAGTGCGCATACTAGCTACGGCTCTGACACACGAAATACTGCTCGGAGAACACTCTCGCTGGCATGCCTATATCCTCAGTATGCCTCAATCGTGTGCCGAGGTTGGTTTGTCGACCTTCTGGGATGATGGGGCAGCTCTCAGCTGGCTTCGAGGAACCGATGTTTTAACATACATGACACAGCAGAAATGCACCAGGGTGAGCTGTTGCTTCGAAAATAGAGCAATAATGAATTCTGAGTGAGTTTTGGCAGAAAGAAATCGATGCATACTATCATGACATTGCCCTGCCATATTTGAAAGCGGCATTGCCTACAAAGAAGATCTCGCAAGAAGTTTACAACCTAGCCTTCAGCCTAGCTCTGTCTCGGGCTTTCTATGTCGATAACTACCACGGTCTAAGCATGGTCCCTCTGGCAGACGCCTTCAACCACCACTTTCATCCTCATGCAACATTACAGAGTGATGACATTGTCTGTCCTACCTGCGGTTCCAGACATGCCTGCGCACACGACGATAGACAAGGTGAAGAGACCAAACCATCAGGGCATCTCGAGTTGCCTGCCGGTGATCTCGCAATACAACAGCATATGGTGGACCTGAGAGTTGAGCATACTTTAGAAGACGATGCTGTCGAGATGATCGCAACCGACAATGTGACCAAAGGCTCGGAAGTCTTGAATACCTACGGCAAGCTGGACAATGCGTCTTTGCTCGTGAACTATGGTTTTATGCTGGAAGCGAACGAAGACGATAAAGTTCGCTGGTTCTCTCTCGCCTCAGTTATTCGCCAAGCGGGGTTATGGGATGACGAGGTCGACATAGAAGTGATTGATAAGACATGGCGGTCGATTATGAAGAATAGATCCGACCCGCTATATGAAATACAAGATGAAAGGATATCGACAGAAACTCTCACACACCCTCACATCCGACAGCCACACGAGCTCCTCTTTATCGACGCCGATGGGGCAGTATCGATCTATTTATTACTGTTATCGCATGTCGTGAGAGAGTTCACTTTGGGAAATCAGCCAGTCCTGGAGGACTATATTAATGCGTCAAAGGAATTCCTGGAAACGCTGATCCGCAGTAGACTTGAGCTCCTAGCGATCCGCGAGCCGGATATTGATGTGCTTTTTGATCTAGTCTCAGAGGTAGGAACTTTTACAAATACAACTTGAACGTCGTCCGCTAAGTCCCAAACCTCACTGCATTTTAGGCTACAACGACCCCCCAAGCGAAGCTTGCTATATCACGTGTCATTGACGAAAGACTGTTGTTGACCGCTTGTATAGCACGATGGAGTGAGGACGAGGATTCATTGGAGGAGGAGGAATAGCCTCAATCTGCATGTTGCGGCGAGACAACGTAGTGCAATTACGAGAAGCATTCTATGTAGTTCCATGATGTTGCCAGTTCTCCGATCACCTACTTAATTGTAGCTTGAAGTGCCCGCGTACTGCTTGCATATATACCAGTATCAGTCTGTCAAACCGCCATAAGCCTCATGGAGAGCCTTGCACCTCTTCATGGGCAAATACGGTCTCTCTGGGCTCCGACCGTGATCTATGAAGCCGGTAATCCGCGTCAGCGAAAGCCATTACCACTTTATGATCCGTCTCTTCGGCGGCAAAGGACAAAGCAGGAACAATGGCAGGATGACGAAGATCAGGCTAGATATGCTGCTAGACGCGATTTAACCAATGTCTTGCGTGGAACTTCGACGAGAATGGTGTGGGATTATCAAGCTGAAGCTGCTACGCTCAGTGATGAAGAACAAGAATACGAAGCTCAGGTGAGCCGGAAGAAGGCTGGAACAGCTAAATGGCATGATAGGATACGCTAATGACATATACTTCGTTCCACAGCTAGAGCGCATTCGCACCCATGGATATTCATGGATGGTTCCTGAGGGTAAACAGTTGAATCAAGAAGCCGAAGCCGATGTACGCCATATTCAGCTTTACTAGTTTCAAAGATTACCATTGAGGCTTACTCTTGACTTGCATGCAGGACGAGGCCATCAACGAAGAGGCGCGAGCCGCAGCTGCAGCTGCTGCCGCCGCTCATGCGCAACGTGATGGACATGGTGCCGAGGAATCTACCGTTGCAGATGTTACCGATGAAGGACTCATGTCTTATGTACGCCAGTCTGCCCCAAGAACTTCACGAGAAACGCGCTCGAGGAGACGGTCGGGAACTAGAGGTGAAGGCTCCAGGACGCGACCTCGGTCAAGTACTGCTTCAAGGTCCGGAGGTCCGCCTAACAGTAGAGACAGGCAAAGTCAGCCTCCACCACGCGCTGCGACTGGTCGATACAGTATGTCATCGTCGAACGGAGGCAATGTCTCGAGTGTACCATTGCCTCGCTACGGAGTGGCATCGACTTCAAGTACGATGTCCAGAACAGGACGCACATCTGGCGAACACGTACGCGGTGGGGAAGTAGAACGAGATCTGGATGCGGACATTCCAGATGCATCAGGCGATATCTATGGCAATGACGAAAGTAACGATCCAGCGGACGCGGTGCAGAATCTTGAAGAAGATGATGACCTTTTCACAGACCCAGGGGATGGAGACAGTGAGACAGATGGCTACGCGGCAAATGAAAGAAGAGCCAGGAGACAAAGTTCCTATTACGATCCACCAAGTCCAGCTTCGGAGGGCGAGGAGGAGAATGAGAATAGAGAGAATGAAGATTCGACAGATATGGATGTTAGCAATTGAAGCGAGGTTCACCAGGCAAGACCATCAAAATGTAGCATAGCAATTGAAACGATACACTTCCGACTTCTAGAGAACGACTTGATACACCGAAAACTACGTTATCCACACTATGAGTAACTATTCGCTGAGCAGGAAATCCCAGAGACCTTTGGGATCCTTGAAATCGTGATGCACCACACTGATTAGCCAGCGGTCTTTCACGAGGTTTGATAACAGATCTCGAGTGGCAGTTTTAAGAGGATACAAATGTTCCCACTCTGTCCATATTGAGAATGCTTCTTCCTGCAATCGGAGAAAACAGGTGTTCTGTCAATGATAGATACCGAGGCGGGTGCGCATTGTGTCTTACCTTCCAAGCAGTGAAAGACATCTCCTCTATGAGAGTCGTGGTAACGATCTCCTTTCCAGGGAAGACACCCCAAGTGACAGCATTTGCGTCTCCAGCTTGCATATTTGTAATCAGACTCTTGCTCTCGCTCTCGGTATTCCCAGCATAAAAGGTGACTTTCCTCTTCCTTGTCTCCTGCTCCACCTTTTTCGCTTTCTCCTGTATCCGTATCACATCATCGTACGAGCAGAAGAATTCAACAAAGGACTTTTGGAAAATGTATCCTCCTGCTGGTCCGAAACCATATGTCTCATCTTCACTTGGGGCACCGTCTACCGCGGGCTGACTTCCAACTGTCCACCAGTCTTTTTCTGTGTTCAATCGCACCAAGTAAGGTAAAATATCGTTTGTTTCACTACGCAAAGGTTCATCACTCCATGGAACGGCTTTCAATGTTCCTTGAAGGTATCGTACGAAAAGTTGAGATATATCGGCAGTACACGATGGAGCCCCCCAATTTTGTAGAGCTTCTGCCGGAGTAAGCTTGAGTGAAACACCCCAGCCGTCCAAATCACCATATGCAGGCGATCGGGCATCTCCGAAACGTCCATTCGGGAACTCATCCCAAGAGGCAGGTGAGTCGGTCATACGCCGTGATTCTCCGATGCCGCTTGCGCTACTACTTCTCAACGCAGAGAGCCGAGGATCTTGTACTTGTCCATTTGTTCTATCTCCATTTACAGCACGTTTCCGCTAAGCAGAAAAGTCTGAATGTCAGTTCCCAATATATCGCGCTGAATCGGAGTGAAGACCTACACTTTTTCGTTCTGTTGGCGATATCCAATCTAGATTTTCCAATATCCGCTGCACGCTTTTTTCGAGATTCAAAGTGCAGAAGTGGAAACCTCGCACACCTTCTTGCCATAGGTCTTGTATCATGTCAACCGCCAACTCGACGCCGTAATCTTTGACAGCCAAGTCATCGCCCTGTACAGATTCGCCATTGAAAGAGTCAAAATGAATGTTCAAACCATGCCTCGAAATTACAGAAATAGCTCACCTTGATAGGTTCCAGGCGCTGTAGTACGGAGTCCGGAATGAAAGTCTTGCACATGTGCGTGATTCTACTGAAACCTTGAAAAGTCTGAATGGGCATAATACCAGGAAGGACTGGAATTTTTAATCCTCGTCCTTTAGCATCTTCCAACCATTTCCCAAAGGCATTCGTATCGTAGAATAATTGAGTAACCACGAAATCTGCTCCTGCTTCTTGTTTGTCTAATAGATACTTGACGTCTGATGTTTTATCTGATGAATCACAATGACCTTCCGGATATCCAGCAACTCCAATACAGAAATAGTCACCATACTTTTCACGAATATAGCTGACTAGATCACTTCCATGCTTGAAGCGAGGATCTGAGGCTACCCAGTATTCTTCACCTCTTGGAGCATCGCCTCGAAGAGCGAGAACGTTCTGTATACCTAGCTGTTTGAGTGTCTGTATAGCCGCGGCGAACGTTAGAAGAAAGAAGTATCAATAAATTAGACATTTGCTGGAGGAATTGCGTAACAGAGTCAAGAGTTGAACTCACATCCAGTGTCTCGTCCAATTTCGCTGTCTGCATGTTCGTACATGTCAAATGAACGCATACTTCGACTCCAAGATCTTTAGCAGCTTTAGCCAAGTCCAAGCTCTTTTCCGATGTTGTGCCTCCGGCGGACCAGGTTACATGGACCCAAGATGGATGAAGAGTATGGATCATTCTGTCCAGACGTGCAAGCAAGTTTGCCGTTCCCTGGGCCGTCTTGGGCGGGAAGATCTACAGGGAATCATACATGTTGATCCAGCGAGTCAGAAGCCTGTCAGTGCTTAGCCCTATTCGCCTGGCCTCACCTCGAAGGTGTAGTACGGCGCATCTTCGTCTGCGCGGGATGCGATAATGTCAGTGACCTTCATGGTGGACTCGGCTGCACAAGACTGGCTGTCAGATGCACTGTCCGGAGCAAGAGACGGCTTTCCGCAGTATCACGCTTTGTAGCTGCATGATCGAGGAAGCAGTGTACCGCTTTAACGACACGGAGCTCTACAGAACGGCGCGGTGGACAGAGGACTATCATATTTGCCTTGTCCATCAGCATCAGACCAGAGTATACTACCCTTACAACTCCTCGAAGTCTGCTTTCCCAGAATGGCCTAAATGGCTGAGCATGCGAGTGATCGCGTTTCGCCTGGATGCACGACTACAGCCGATACCTAGCACGTTATACTTCTACAGCACTCCAACCACTGTGTCATCGTCTCAAGGCACTGCATTCGTCGACATGGCAGACACTGAAGCACAACCCCGTGCCAGCACCTCTGCTGACATCGCCAACACGCCTGGAACTGGCGACGTAGCTGGCGAGAGCGCAACTACAGCTGGAGGTGCAGACTCGCGGGCATCAACGTCCAGCCAGACAGCCGCTGCAGCTGCTGCATCCGCCGCAAGGACATCAGTAGACACACCAAGGAGCCCGAATGCATCGACATCGCCTGTTAAAACAACGCCAGTCGCATCGGACTTCGCACACGCCGCTTTGAGGAAGTTCAAGCTCGTGTTCCTGGGAGAGCAGAGTGGTGGGTCACATGGACATTCGCATTGAGGTACAACATCTGACCGTCAATACTTGCAACCTGCGCAGTCGGCAAGACCAGTTTGATTACCAGGTTCAGTGAGTCTACTCCTCAAGGCATTTAATGACACATTTCACGGCGAGGCGTGGAAGTACTGACAACCCTCCTTACACTTCCATAGTGTACGATACATTCGACAACACATATCAAGCGACAATCGGTATCGACTTTCTCTCAAAGACAATGTATCTCGAAGACCGAACAGTGCGTCTGCAATTATGGGATACAGCAGGTCAAGAACGATTCAGATCTCTCATTCCAAGCTACATTCGCGATTCAAGTGTCGCCGTCGTAGTGTACGATATTACGAATAGGCAAAGCTTCGTCAATACGACAAAGTGGGTGGATGACGTTCGTGCTGAAAGAGGGAACGATGTTATTATCGTACTGGTTGGTAACAAGACTGATTTGTCTGATAAGAGGTGAGGATGATGGCAAATTGCGTGTGAATTTGCACGTATGGCAGACATAGAGCTGAGCGTGTTGCTTCTAATATCGGGTATAGACAAGTGACACCAGAAGAAGCAGAGAAGAAGGCAAAGGAGCTCAATGTTATGTTCATTGAGACATCAGCAAAGGCTGGACATAATGTAAAGACGCTCTTTAGACGCATTGCGCAAGCATTACCTGGAATGGAAAGAGAAGAAACAACTGCTCAGAACCAGAGTGAGTCTAGACACGGTTATCCCGCGTATTCGATGGGATGCTGATTCTTTTCATATCACCACAGTGATTGATGTCAGCGTTGCTCCTGAAAATGGGACAGAAGAGAGCAAAGGATGCGCGTGCTAGCTTGGAGCATTCTACTGTGACGAGTTCCTTGATGCCTTACCAACCTGGTATGCCCCCCGTATTCTGTGTTGTCTTTGTAATTGTTTGGGGAATTGCATTCGGTCTCTAATTAGAGCAGCAGAGTAATATCATTCCATCCTTTCGAGAATTCAGTAGTAGTACTTGAGACAAAGATTACACACTGCCTGCATATTCATCAAGCTCAAGAAAGTTGCAATGAATTGCCTACGACATGCAGCACCTTTTGCCACATCTCACTTGCCCATTTGCACCAGTCAAGCTGGGCGAGCAAGGTTACAGCACTTTGAACTGCACCCAACAGCAAGACGGCCAGACAGCAGCAACGATGGCCACGATGCTGAGCTCGCTTCTGCCAGCGCCAGTGCACAGTGAAGAAGTGCCCTCGTCGGCCCAGAAGCAGGAGAGAGAGCTGGCTGCAAAGTCAGCTCAACTGTCGTTGATATCGCACAGGAGCAAAGCTCCTCCTTATGGCTCGAGGAAAGGTTGGATGCCAAGCAAGCAGGAGGATTATGGAGATGGTGGTGCTTTGTGAGTGTCTACGCTTTGCTTTGAGGTTGTCCTCGACGCCTGAAATGGCTGACTTGTTGGTGCGATTGTTTGACTGGCAGCCCGGAGTGCCATCGTGCTCAATACCCGCTTGACTTGGGCAGGAAGCGAACAGTAAGCTGACACCGCCTCTCAGACTGTTGTAGAGGATTAATACTGATCTCTTTGATACTATCAGACCAACTCCAATACCCTGCCTCTTCAAGTGAACGAGGATGGCAAGATCAGATAGTGAGCTTCTTCGAACTCTGCTGCGCCTGTGATTCAAGAACTGTCGCTGATTGAATCGAGCTCACCTGTACAGTGAGGCTATTGCACAACAAGGTCATAGAGACGGCCGAACAGTACAAGCTTCCTTCAAGGCTCTCGTGCCTCTCGCCAAACGTACAGATGTCAAGAACGTCGAGATGGAGCGACCCAGCGAGGACGAAGTTGCCCTCACTACAGCACGCACTCAAGCAGCTCTACAAAAGCTAGTCAGCGGCAAGATTAAGGCCTCAAACCCTAAGAATGTTACTGCTCAAGCCTCAAACGCGAATTATGTTAGATATACGCCAAATGATGATTCGAAACAGCGTTTGATCAAGATGGTAGATGTAGTTGAAGATCCTCTTGAACCTCCTAGATTTAAAGCTAAGAAGATTCCAAGAGGTCCCCCTAGTCCTCCTGCTCCTATCATGCGTTCTCCGCCGAGAAAGATTACAGCTCAAGATCAAAAGGATTGGATGATCCCGCCTTGTGTATCCAATTGGAAGAATAACAAGGGTTATACTATTCCGCTAGATAAGCGATTGGCAGCGGATGGACGTGGTCTACAAGACGTAAGTCACACCTAGAAAGCTTAGCGATTCTAAATACTGACTCTATCCCTTCTTGTGATGCAGATACACATCAACGATCGATTTGCACAATTCTCAGAATCTCTCTATGTCGCCGATAGACATGCCCGAGAGGAAGTTCGTCAACGCGCTCAGCTACAACAGCGAATTGCAGAGAAGCAGAAGGAAGACAAGGAAGAACACCTTCGACTGCTCGCACAGCGTGCCAGAGACGAGCGTGCTGGTATCGTTGCCCCATCGACCTCTGGTGGTGCAAGCAGACTTTCTGGTGCTCCAGGTGGTGCTACAGTCAGTTACGGTACAGATGATGAAGAGTCGGATGGGGGTGAAGTCGCACCTAGGAGGAATGTCGAGCGAGGCGATACCCCTGTTGGAGCTGGAGCTGGGAGCGACGAAGAAGAAGACTTTGATGAGGGCGAGACTGAGGAAGAGCGACGAGCTGCAAGAGAACGCGATGCCATGCGACGCGAGCGAAGACAAGAGCGGGAGAGGGAATTGCGCATGTCCAATATGGGTACCGAGACCCGCGCTCGTGTACTCGCAAGAGCACAGAACCGAGACATTTCCGAGAAAGTCGCTCTTGGTCTGGCTAAGCCCACTCTTTCCAAAGAATCCATGCTCGACTCGCGGCTCTTCAATCAGGAGCAGCTTTCGCACTCGTTCGGCGACGACGATTCATACAATCTATACGATCGACCACTCTTCTCTGGCGCTGCTGCTGCCGCT
Source organism: Cystobasidium onofrii (assembly GCA_022813105.1). Taxonomy (NCBI): domain Eukaryota; kingdom Fungi; phylum Basidiomycota; class Cystobasidiomycetes; order Cystobasidiales; family Cystobasidiaceae; genus Cystobasidium; species Cystobasidium onofrii. The sequence continues at coordinate 506,429 of JAKLNA010000007.1, read as the reverse complement.
GCTATTTACAGACGAGGTCATGTCAATGGTGACGATGAGCAGGAACTCGCTGGAACGGCCGAAGGCATTGAAAGCTCAATGAAGAATGATAGATTCGGTCTTGGGCAGAGCAAATTTGAAGGATCCGATTTGCAGACTGTTCGAGAGGGACCTGTTCAGTTCGAGAAGGATACACAAATGACAAGCTCGTCGACTACTGCTGATCCTTTCGGTGTTAATGCTTTCTTGGACGAAGCTAAGAAAGCAGCACCTAAAAAGCATGGTCTCGATACAAGAGGGGGAGATGACAGGCCTAGGAAACGCGCAAGAGACTGATAACCTCTGCGTAATGGGCTTTGAAGAGAACTTGTGGTTACATGGACGTGTTTTGTAGCTTTCTTTCGTGTCGTACAATAGGATTACGAAATTGTGGCGTTATCTTTGCTGACCTCCGAAGCAATCAACATCATGACACCTGTCCGAGATTAAGATCTAATAACCAGCTGGATCTACTCACGGCTTGTTATCCCTAACCCCCATACGTTCTAGTTCAGACCTGCTCTCCAGCTTACCAATTTCGGCACGTGCCAGGTGAATCTGGACTTTGCGACAGGTTTGACGTTTGTCAACTTGAACCAATCCATCCATTTGGTAGGATGGATATCAATACCACAGGCACATACTCACTACACCTCAACAGATAGCTGGACTAATGGATCAGCCAGCGAACGGCCAAAGCCCTGGCGCAGGCGAGGAGCGCAGCGGTTCTGTCAGCTCGCTGGCTTCTAGATTCGAACAGCTCGCAGCTTCGTCAGCCTCGTCGTCAGCGAGCTCACAGTCAAGGCAGCCTTACACCTCCTCGAAGAATGGCAGCTCATCTTCACTCACTGCGTCCGCGCCGCCTTCCTCTGGCCCTCCACCGGTCAAGCGACCGAAGCCTGTGACGGCGAGATCATTTCCACTGCAGGAACAAGCTGCGAGACTCGAGATAGACGACAGCAACAGACGATATCAAGCTAGCAGCGAAGCCACTTCGCCTACTGAGCTGACATTCAGATCAGGCATAAGTTCCAGCAGAAGAGATCCTTCGCCTTCTGTACCTGCACCACAGGTACCTGTTCAGCCAGTATTACCAAACGCAGCTGCACAGCGCCAGCGTACAGAGTCCAGTCACTCGCAGAACGCGTCAAGCAGCAAAGCTGCACCTCCAATACCCCATGCGACGCGCCCTGTCGCTCCATCCTCATCAAACACTTCCACCACTCCTGCTTTTGCTTACAATTTCTCACTGCCACAGTCGACCTCCGACATCACTGCGCCACGCCCGACTTCGCCCAAACGCTCTCGCACACCTCCTCCAGTTCCAGCCTCTCGCAGATCCAGGCCAAACACCCCTTCAACCTCGCATGTCGAAGCTCCGTCAATCAACTCGAGCATGGTCGTTGAGGTGGATAAGCAGCCTTCGGTTCTGCATTCTACTACACACACGGTAGCGAGTGGCGTTAGTGCTATAGCCCACAAGTTTGGCCACGCTAAACCCTCCAAGTCCTATGCATCTTCACCTTCTGCGGCTTCAACGCGTCAGACTTCACCCGAGAGTAGATCGCCAAGCGGGCATCCGGGACACCCTTTCGACCCGCATAGCGCTTCGCGAGCTTTGCAGCACATGGTAGCGGAAAGCAGCTCAAGTGGCTCGAGTCCGAGCGGACACTTGGCTCACTCCGTTCATCCAAGCCCTCTTCGTCCCTTGTCTGCTCTTGATGGCTCCTCATCTGCCAGGAGTGCTACACCACCTCCCAAACTTCCTAGATCTGCCAAAGCTGGCTTGGAGGTCCTTGAAGCCTCAACATCCCCTCCATCGTCAGAGAATCTTACTCAGTCTACTAGTCTACCACCCCGTCAATCGTCCCTTCCGCCAGCTCTGCCGAAGAGAGATAGATCGAATTCAGTTCAAAGTCGCGAGAACTCTTTTAGAGAGCCTTCAAGTTCTCTGGCCCCTCCGCTTCCCAGCAGAAGTCTTCCTGAGGCAACTGGAAGACCGCGAGCAGCTACAACAGTTGATTCAGGCCCATTAACGCGTCACGCCAACGGGCCAATACCACCTAAGAGGGAAACCATTTCTGTTCCTGCTGCAGCTTCACGGGCAGGCGACACCTACATACCTCTTCCACCGCCAGTGCGCAATTTACAGAGTAGCGAGGCCAGGTCCGCACCGACCACTCCTAGTGATAGGGCTCTGGGCACGCATGGTCACCAGTTCCAGCGCAATGCTGCGGATGGCACACTGGATTCTTCGAGCTCGGGTTCGGAGGAAGACCCTGGGGAGGATAAAAAGGTTTCAATAGAAATGCCAGATGCGTCTTTCGCGAACCGAAGGCCTCCCTATGTCACGCCAGAGCGGAAATTACTCCCGAAGCACTCGGTATACGCTTTTGCGGTACATGGTCGTTATGCAATATCCGCTACCACCCATCTCAGAATCTGGGATACCTGGACTGGCGAAACAACGGGAGTCATCACTCTTCAAGGCGAAAATAAGATCGTTGCCGTTGAGTTCGTCTTTACCGATGCCGAAAGAGGGCGCGATGGCAGAATCGCATGGGCGGGTAGCAAGGACGGCAATCTGTTTGAAGTGGATATTCAGACTTTACAGGTCTTAGAGACGAAGACATCTGCCCATGCAAGTCCTATAGCTGCGATTTATAGAGCTGCAGGTAATCGCGTCGTGACTGTTTGTGATTCTGGCAAAGTGCAAATGTGGAGCAACGATGAAGATCCCGATGCAGCGCCGAGCTTATCGTCAACACCTCGAACGCAGAGGCTTGCGGATAAGCATTGCTTTCTGAAGTGCTTCGATGACCAACTGTGGTCATGCCACGGCCCGCTGCGTCAATCTACGATTTCATCACATCTATCCTCGAATGCAACCCGTTCGCCTACTATTCGCGTATATGGGGTCACTGCTGAGGGGGCAACAAGTCTGACGACCCGAGCTATGCATCCACTCGACAACGGGTGTCCAGTAGGACCGGTGATGGCTGGAACTATGATACCTTGCGAACCCAATCTGGTATATCTGGCGCACGAAACAGGCCATATCTCGATATGGGACAAGACTGCCCTTCAGTGCGTGAATGTCGTGCGCATATCGCCTTACGCCATCACTGCCGTAGAAGGCGTCAACGATCTGCTCTGGACCGGCAACCGAGAAGGTAGCATTCACGTCTATGATACGAAACATACGCCTTGGAAGGTAGCAAAGGCATGGAAGGCCTCCGACGAGCCAATCTGCGGACTCCAGGTGGACTTAGCAACTTTAGGAACTGTGAGTATCTATGGAACAGTGGCCATCTGTCTCCAAGACTGACATGTCTTCTCCGCACTTCTCAGTCCGACATGCTGCACGTTGCCAGCTATGGTCGGGAAAACCTGATCATGTGGGATGGCCTTCTGGAGGTAGACTGGCTGGAGCATGCCATGCTCAAGCGTGAAACAGAGTTCTCTACTTATCGTGACATCAAGGTCTTTATCTGTTCTTGGAATATCGACTCGTCGAAGCCTGCGGATCTACAGAACGACGCTCCAAGCATTAGTTTCCTATCAGACGCTCTGCAGTCCAGCTTAGCCGGTGCTGCATCGCGTCAAGATCCGCCGGAGATCGTTGTTTTCGGACTGCAGGAGGTAGTCGATCTTGAAAACAAGAAGTTGACAGCCAGTAGGTCATGCACCGTTATCTCCTCTCTCTACTCTTTGTCCGCCAAGTTTGCTAATGTAACTTGCGTTATGCCAGAGAACATGATTCTAGGCCGGAAAAAGACAGACGCTTTGTTCCAGGATCAGGTGTCCCATCAATACATGCGTTGGCACGATCGCCTAGTGCAAGCAGTGCGGACTGCAATGCCAGCGGATTCCCCTTACTATCTACTTCATGCCGAAAATCTCGTCGGAGTGAGTTGCTTTCTCCTCGCACGTAGGGTATTACGACCTAACACTGCGCTTCTTACATAGCTGCAAAGCCTTATCTTCGCGAAATGCTGTGAGAAACCCAATATATCGGACGCAGCCAAAATTTCCGTCAAAACAGGCATGGGCGGTCGCTACGGCAACAAAGGCGCCATTCTTGCCCGTTTCGTCATTGACGGCAGCTCTATATGCTTTCTGAATTGTCACTTAGCAGTGAGTAATGCCTATACAAAGTGTGAGCTATGTGCTGATTGTGCGACCTTCCAGGCTGGTCAGAGGGCGACCAGGCAGCGTAACAAGGATTTGATCGATATATTGGAGAACAAGGCAGCCTTCTTGCATCCGTCGAATGCTCTTCCTGGTGTTTACATAGGTGGTGATGGTCAGACCGTGTTCGAGCACGAGATTTGCTTTCTGTCGTGAGTTCGGCCTACCAATCTTCTGGACAACAATGGAAGTTTACGCATATCTTCACGAATATCATTTCAGGGGCGATCTCAACTACCGCGTCAGCCTTACGAGAAGCATAGTCTCTGCCAATATACGGTCCAACAACCTGAAACTGCTGCTGGAACACGATCAGCTAGCCAAGGAGATGAAGACAAATCAGTCTTTCCGTTTACGAAGCTTCAGAGAAGCAGATATCAATTTTCCGCCGACTTACAAGTTTGATCCGTAAGTGGTGTATTGACTTCCTTCTGGATCTTACGCCATACCTGACAGAAGGCGATGGGCTGAAACACAATGTATGTACTCAGGGGGACGGACAACTACGACTCGTCAGCAAAAGAACGCATACCAGCTTGGTGTGACCGCATATTATACCGTGTGCACGAGCCCTCGCTCAAGCAAGAGAAGATCAGACCGCTGAATTATCGTTCATGGCCTGCAACGCCCAGCGATCACAAGCCTATATCTGGTTTGTTTGTCGTTCGGGTGAAGAAGATGGATCGGGAACGCAGAATGAAGATTCGAGAGGAGATGGAGGCAGCTTGGACCGCCCGAGCAAAAGACATACTTGTCGACGCTCGTCGATTCCATGGTGTCTATTAGGAGAAGTCATGTCATCATTATACGTCGCATTTACCTGCATATCTGTCGCAAAGTCTTTCAAATAACGGACCACATGTTTATTTTTCAGTGTAGCGGCCCAGAAGGTTCCGCCCCTTTGAGATCTGTAGCGCGCAACAGAAAAAATACACCAAGCAGACCCATAGTTTGGCAAATGGGCAATGAGAATCCCTCTGACTTCGTAACTGCAACGGCAAGCCGCTTTTGCGACCACCAGTGCGATGCATGGATCATACCCTTGCAGAAATGCGGCAAAGTATGACTGCCCTTTAATGCTACAATTATCGATCTGTAGACAGCAAGATGACCCCAGAGAGTCAGAAGAGCGGTAAACACAGACCCCCTTGTCATAGCAGACTTACAAAACTCAAGTGTCTCGTCAGTTCTCTTGACTGTTTGCTTCCATGCTTCTTCAAAGTCGGCGGGAAGGATGACGTATCTGTTCTTTCGTACAGCTGAAGAGATGAATTGAATTGTATAAGTGTCAGCCATACTATCAATCTCACGCGTGACAGGCTCTGCTTACCTTGTAAGCCGGCTGCTTGGCATATACTCGAAATTTCAGCACAAGAAAGCTTGTCCGGCCGTGAGACGTAATCTTCGAGGTCGACGTCTGGACTTAAACTCATTTTCGAAGTAATAGTCTGGAAGATCAGACGCTTTTCACGTCTGTTGGGAAGGGGGAATTCAATCTTTCGGTCAAGTCGACCTGGTCTCAGAAGAGCGGGATCTAGAGTATCGGCTCGATTTGTAGCCATAATTACCTTGAAAGAAGGTCATATTGTTAGCCATTATACCTCAGAAGAGGGATAACTTGTATAAGTCTCACTTTGACATTGCTATCTTGATCGAAGCCATCCATCTGATTCAGCAGCTCAAGCAGAATACGCTGCACTTCACGATCTGCACCGGTTTGAGCATCAAAGCGCTTGGTAGCAATGGCATCGACTTCATCGATAAAGATAATAGCTGGAGCATTCTCTCTTGCTAAACGGAAAACGTCTCGTACCATTCGTGGACCCTCACCCAGATACTTCTGAACGAACTCGGAGCCGACCACGCGGATGAAGGCTGCTGTTGTGTGATGTGCTACTGCTTTGACTAACATGGTCTTGCCGGTACCTGGAGGACCATGCAGTAAGACACCTCGTGGAGGATCTATACCAATTTGGCGGTAAAGGTCGAATTGAGTGAGGGGCAGTTCTACAGCTTCGCGAATCTCTTGTTTCTGCATGTCGAGACCACCGATATCGGTGTACTTGACATCAGGACGATCTTCTTGTCCCAAACTACAATGATCAGGTGATATTATTCAGCTAGCTGTCTGCAATACTTGTCGTAATAGATAGAGTACGTACACACTGATGCTCGAGTCCGCCTCCGGTGGCAAGACATCCACCAAGCTATGCGAGTGCCTGTACAGAGCGACTGAACTTGAAGGCTTCAAAAGCTCTCTGTCAATGGTAGAAAGGATTCTGACGACGTAATTGCTGCCTGTAGTAGATCCAACAATGCCCGTGTGCTGATCAATGGGTTCCAGAAACTGTCCAATGACTAGAGGAACGCTCTGAATGCGCTTGACTTCTTCCTGTGCGCGTAAGAGTTCTCGCTTGAGATTCTTCTGCTCGTCTTTGATGTACTCTTCTTGCAGTTCCAGAAACTCGAGGTGCCGCTGTAGCTTCTTGTGCTTGATGAAGAGATCCTCTTCGTTCAGGACGCTCTTAGCAAGCGAGGCCTTCTCTGCGAGTTCGACATTGCTGGGATCCTGCATATTCCAGTTGATAGGATGCCGCATCAGTCATGCTCCTCTATCTCGGTCGTCGCTCCTGCTGTCTGTCCTATGCGACAGTCGAATTGCTGCCAGGCCCATCCACTATGCCATCCGACGAGGTGAGCTTACCGCGTGGCCCGCAGGCAGAGGCGTGATGCCAATCTCCTCCATGGTGGTCCTCTGCACGGACTGCTGGTGTGCAACTCTCCTGCGATGCTGTTGCTGCTGGAGTTGGTCGCGAGTGTGAAGAAGCAGGCCACGCTCGAGTGGATAAGCCGCGTCACCTCAGCTGTTCGCCACGACTGGATTAATCTTTGGAGAGTCGATGCTACAGCAGGAAAACTCATGGGCATACGCTTCAGTCATCAGTAGGATCGCTAACCGCTCATAAGGTTATTCATGAGCTCCAACGATAGCCAAAACTGTTGCTGATGATGCGGTGGCGCTGTCCAGGCGAGGCAAGGTTCGGTTGTGCATGCAGCAGTCTTAGCATGGCAAGACCAACGAAGCAAACCTTCCACTTCTGCAGTAGCTGTCAAGACTCTATTTCAGACAATCGCATTGTGATTTATTGCAGATACCGCCACAATGTGTTTTTCAAACCTATTCAAACATTCTCTCTTGGCCTTTCAATCTGAGTTGAGCCCGTCTAATCTGCGTAAAGATCTTCCTCCTCGTTGGAGTCACCGAAAGCAGCTCCTCCGCTAGACTGACCAGCAACAGCATCGGCATCAGGGAACTTGAAACTGCTTCCAAAGCCTCTGCTTTGTTGCATATTCTGTGCGAATAGCTCGTATCTTCTGATATCCTGATCGCTGACTGACCGTCTTGCATACTGCATCGCTTCCTCAAAGTGTGCTCGTGTGATTTCCGGCACAGGGTCGACCTCATCGGCGTCCATCTCTTCTGGCAATGTCTCTCCGGCTTCTTCTGCCTTTCTCTCGAGCTCCTTACGCTCTCTGAACTTTTGCATATCTGCCTCGATACTCTGTCGAATGGCAAGCTTGGCCGCACGCTGGCAAATCTCTGTGAGATCGGCACCAGAGAAGCCATGTGTATTCTTGGCGAGGAAGTTGAGATCAACATCTGGGGCGATAGGTGACTTCTTGAGAGCAGCCTTGAGAATGGATACTCTGCCTGGCTCGTCGGGCAATGGAATGTAGATGAGCTGATCAAGACGACCAGGTCGGAGAAGAGCAGAGTCGATTTGATCTGGTCTGTTGGTCGCTCCAATGATGAAAATGTTCTTCTTCGAGTTCATGCCGTCCATCTCGGTAAGCAATTGATTGATGACACGATCTGCTGCACCTCCTGCATCTCCAGACGAGCCACCACCACGCGCCTTGGCGATGGAATCCAACTCATCGAAGAACATGACGCACGGTGCAGCAGCACGAGCTTTGTCGAAAACGTCTCGGACATTGGCTTCGGATTCACCGAACCACATTGTGAGAAGTTCAGGACCCTGATGAAACAATAGCATCAGCTTCCGCTGTCTTAAGCAATGCAGACCGTAATCAATAGCTTACCTTAATAGACACGAAGTTCGCTTGGGACTCGTTGGCGATAGCCTTGGCCAGTAGTGTCTTACCAGTACCAGGTGGACCATAGAAGAGCACACCCTTTGACGGGGACATACCGTACTTGAGGAACTTCTCTGGGTGCTCGACAGGGTACTGAATCGTCTCCTGTAATTCGATCTTGACCTTGTCCAGACCACCAATGTCGTCCCAAGTAACATTTGGTACCTCGACGACTGTCTCGCGCAGAGCGGAGGGGTTCGATACACCAAGAGCGAAACGGAAGTTGTCCATTGTGACACCGAGGGAGTCAAGAACTTCAGCATCGATAGTATCCTCGTCAAGGTCGATGAGGTCCATCTAAGAGGATGAAAAGAGTCAAAACCCATAGCAAACAGGTGACCAGGGTTGGCGATGCTTACCTTTTCACGAATTTGCTGCATGGCAGCCTCTGAGCATAGTGATGCAATATCGGAACCGACATAACCATGTGTTTCAGCAGCGATCTTCTCTAGGTCGACGTCATCGGACATCTTCATATTCTTTGTGTGGATGCGTAGAATTTCCAGTCGTCCAGTAGCATCTGGAACACCGATATCGACTTCTCTATCGAATCGACCGAATCTTCGGAGTGCAGGATCAATAGAGTTGGGTCTGTTGGTAGCGGCCATGACGACTACGTTGGAACGAGCCTTCAGACCGTCCATGAGGGTAAGAAGTTGCGAGACAACACGTCTTTCGACTTCACCATTGGTCTTGTCTCGCTTAGGAGCGATGGAATCGATTTCATCGATGAAGATGATGGCCGGTGCATTCTTTTCCGCTTCTTCAAACGCCTTTCGAAGATTAGACTCGGATTCCTGTTGTAAAAAGCGAAGATTGATTAGCACGAGACGTGCAATGGGGAAAGGGAATGAAACGTACTCCTGCCATTTTCGACATGATTTCAGGACCGTTGATGAGGAAGAAGAAGGCGCCAGTTTCGTTGGCTACAGCTCGAGCCATCAAAGTTTTTCCTGTACCAGGAGGACCAAACATTAAGACACCTCTCGGTGGCTTGATACCAATACTTTTGAAAAGCTGAGGATGGCGGAGAGGTAGTTCAACCATCTCTCTGATCTGAGCCATCTGCTTCCTGCAGCCACCGATATCATCGTATCCGACTTCATTCAAGTTCGCCTCTTCGTCTTCTCGCTTGAGCGGGTCACCATCACAGTGTATGACAGTCTCTTGAGCAACTATACAGTATTCTGCGGGATCAATCTCGACGACCTTGAATTCTACTGCTCGGCCTGCACCGCGTGCCACGAATGTATCGCCTTTGCGGACTGGTCGATAAGCTATCATGAACGCATTAGTATCAGTGAGACTATGATTGTTGATAGATACCACCTACCCTCATCGAAGTAGGGCTTGAGGAAGACTTCGAAAATGTTTCCCGTCAAACCTGAGAACAAGAAGTGACTGTCTGTCAGCCGCCATCGGTGGCAACAACCTGACAAGGCAGAGGCTCAAACTGTACCTTCTATACTATCATCGAATGGTAAGACCTGCACACGCTTTCCGTATTTGATGTCGTGACATGGGTGCACTGTAGTTGCATCGCCAAGCTTGACTCGGAGGTTGTTCCTAGCGACTAGATAGCAGTCACGCTTAGTAAGGGGTAGCAAGCGACTCAGGCAGCAAGGACGTAAAACGTACCCTTGTTCATCTGAATCTTTCCCTCTTCAACATTCTCATCTGTTAATACGATGAGGACGGTGTCTTTGCGCTTCTTGCCCTTGCAGATGATCGTGTCTCCCTTGAATAGCGCCAGAGTCTCGAGGGTAGCGTTGTTCATGTAGGCGACTGTACACATGCAGCAGAGAAAGGTGGAAGGCAAGGTAGAGCATGTGCGTCAGACATGCTTCCTGTACATGCAGCTTTGCGCAGCGTGGCGGTCTCCAGGTACGCGCAATCGCAGGCACTCAATGGTGTGACGATGCGCTCTCCAGAGCTGCCGGAAGAGGTTCGGACGACTTACCAGAGCTGTCGTCTGTGCTGCGGTCGTCTACAATAAGCTTGTTGGGGCTGACGAAGTGGCATTGCGTGTCAGTCCTCAGAGTTTCTGCGGTGATGCCGTTCGTGAGCCACGCACCTCTTCTTCTGCCTCAGAATGGCAGTGGCAGTCTCGTCGTTGTTCACGGCGACTGAAGGATCCGACGCCATGGTTCCTGGCTAGCTCTGGAGTACTCTGTAGGGTGGTAGTAGCGTGTATCCAGGCGTTGCTGTGCCCTTCTGTCCTGCTTTTCCTGTTGGAATTGATCCAAGGCAATGACGAGGCCTTGCAGCGCGGTCGGGCTCGACGGTGGCGATAATGGGCGTAGCCTTTGATCTTCCATCGACTTCTATGTCTACAACGCGGCGTGCTCTCGACTTCAAGGAACGCAAGGAAACTCCCTGAAGAAGCAACGCAGGACTGCTGGCTGACAAAGTTACGCAACCCAGCTGGATCATTCACCAAACGCCAGGAAGCTGGTGGCGGAACATGCTACAGGATAAAGCATTCGCCGTCTTACAGCTTTCATGTGGCAGCGACGTGTATAGCTGAAGCCCTGTCGTGGTCTTCATCCTCGCTATCTCCTAAATCGACACTCTCCTGGTCGTCAAATTGATAAACATGGTTGAAGGGGATAGGGCTACGTTCATCAAGCAAAACTTCAATGTTCTTCTTAACCCTTCCCGATACTATTCCGAAGAGCTCCTCAACCTTCCTGTCACTCTCTGCTCCTTCCAATTTGAGTTTCGATATCTGCACTAGGAGGACGGTGTCGTGTTTATCAGACTTGAAAGGCAAAATTTGACCATCATGGAAAAGTTGGCCTGTGAAAACAACAACCTTCATCCTTGTCGGTCAGTGTATCTCTTCCTCTCGCCAAATTCGCTGCCTACCGGTAACCATAGCCGGAAGAAGGTATTCTGCGACAAGATCATTGCCGCAAGCTACCACACGCTCTCGTCAGTTGACGGAAGGAGCTAACTTTTCCGAAAAAAAGAAAATGTCCCGCGTACTTACCATATAGACTCTCAGAGAAAGCTTTGAATTTCACACACTCTATCAGGCCGTCCTCGCCTACGACGAGTCTGACATATACAGTCTCTCCTGGTCGCGTCTGCAATAGGGCAGATGAATCTGCAAATTGACTATCAATCAGCTGAACAACAGGCATGCGATGTTTCTGTACGACCAACAGAACGGCAAGGCAACTTCTCCAAAAGGTATACTGTGGTCGATGACCACGTCGTGCCGAGCAATTTGTTCGGAGTCCTTTCCGGACTTGCAGATGATTGACAGCATGTCAATACGTTTACGAGAGCCTTGGAGATAGGATTGCTTAGTCTGTGATCCAGCATGCAGTATGTGCAAACATGCCAGAGTTTCTTCACTGATCGAAGCGTCTGTTATGAGAATACTCTCAATCTTATGAACGGGGTTAGCTGAGAACACAAATAGCCTGCTCGTACTGAATTCTGGTCCTTCGACAGAAATGTCTTGATTTACGGTGAGCTTGTCCCATACGATTGTCGGGCTATTAATATGATTCAATTCAACTATACTGACCATGGCGTGAAAAGCAAAACAAACGGAAAGCTAGTAGTAGTCGTGGCTGCAGGTGGATGCAATGGGCCGTCTACGCAAGGACAGGCTTACAAGTTAAGTAAATGCAAGGCAGTTTAAGAGGTCTATGTAGCAGGCTCACCTGGCACACAGGTAGTAGCGACGGTTGCGCCAGCTGTAGAAATCGACATGGACGAAGGTGGTCGTATAGGGGGTATCAAAAGGTTACGGTCGGACATTGTCCCAAAGAGTTCTGTAAGTGGATAAAGGCATTGACATCCTTGAAAAGCTTGAACTAGATTGCTACAACTTGCGGGTGTAGTGTTAGCCTTGTCAGATCAGTCGGTCTAATCAGTTATGAGCGCCGTTTTGCAGGCGGTGCAGGGTAGCATGGTTGAACAGTCAGTACAGTCTTCAGCTACCGGAAGGGTGCTTGAAGTGGACCATTCGCTCTTGCCGATGAATCAGTAAAGCTATGTAGCTATGTGACAGGTCTACCTCGCAGGATAGATCTTTGCACGACAAGCATTCCCTCTCGCATACGCAAGGCATCCATTGTATTCAGTGAGACAATCATAGCGACCGTAGGTTTTGATAAGATGATGAGGCGCATTGCGTCGTCTTCAGATGCGTACGGCTATCGCTTGGCTTTCCCACCCACATCAGGGATCATACTCTTCGGGCTGGCATCAGTGCTTCACTTGACTCTTACCGGTAAATACATCATCCAGACAGTCGTAACAATGCCGCCGGCAGTGGACTCGAAACACACATCGGGGCGCTGAGTGTCCTGCAAACACACCATGGCATCGCTGCTGTCGGTTCTCTTGGTCGCCTCGTCGGCCAACGGGTCTCGATTACTCTTCTCATATCCGCCGAATCCAGTCGCAACACCTCGAGTCCAGCGGCCTCTGTACGGCAAGTCTTCGGCAGTGCGCGATGTCCAGTCGAGGAGCAGTGAAGATCTTGACTATCCCGACGATGGTGCCTCCCATTCGTCTTCTGCCGAGGAAGAAGAGCAAGGTCAAGACCTGTTCGGGTCACGCTTTATACGTGGCGAATCCTCCTCCTCAAGCAGCAGTTCCGAAGATGAAAATGACCTGCATGACGAATACGATACAAGGGAGCTGAGAGAGCGTGAATCGTTCAAGGTCCACCTCGGTCTCGATACAGATGTCCTGGGCGACCTGTTGTGCCCGCGAAAAGCACTATGCAACAAGCGCTTTGAGATGGTTATCAACCACCTTGCTTTTATAGCACATCCAGCGAGCTCAAGATCTCGTCGTCGTCAAGACAGTCGTATGAATCCCCGGACTCGGAACGCTAGCCCATACGTTTCTGATGAAGAAGAGTCTGCTGAGCCGAGCACCTCGACTTCAGGTGTGTTCCGGGACAGTAGACACAGGAAACAGACTCATGCCGCCTTGAATAATGATACTTCCGACGACAGAGGAAGGTCAGCTCCTGCGTCTGCCCTCAGTTCCCGCCGTACATCAAGATCTATGCCTAGTAGGCCGATAGAAGTACGCTCTTCACGGGACTCATCTCTTTCGAGAACAGGCACCAGTCGACCGGAACTTTCGCAGTACGCAATGTTACCACATACGAACTCCACCTCTTCTAGTGATAGGCTCCAGCAGCGGCCACACTCGCGCACTCGACAGCATGCTCACTCGCACTTGACAATGTCACAGTCGCACCTCCCCGATACCTTACCATCAGGCGCTCCCCCCTCAACGCACCTCACCCCTTCGTCGGGATCTGTGCCTTTACCGGAGACTACTCAAAACGATCTTGAATCCTGGGCGGTTGTCTTGGTCATAGACTCTCCACCAGAACAGCATCTCTCCTACCATTTAGGCATTTACTATCGCGATGTGATTGTCCCTTTGATGGCTGCGTTGAAGTATGAAGAACGGCGGACTGGCTATGTCACTAGAGAAGCTGCCCTCATGGCTGGATTACGGGAAAAGGCGAGAGAATCAGGTAGGGCTGCCAGAGCTTATCGAAAGTCGAACACATACCAATGAAACGTTGCGCTCTTGCAGGAATCCCTCTGACCCCGCATATCGCGCAGGTCTGCGAGGCATCGGGTCTCTGTGCTCAGCTAGCGGAACTGTACCATGGTCTAAAACGGGACGGCATGGCTAAACTGGTTTTTAACGACGAAATCGAAATGTCGGTATTACTTCATACGGAATTCTTCGATGATAGTCGCTTCGATGTGCCAACAAGTGGCTCATTCTCCAAGCCATATACAGCTTCGGCTGGAGTATATGGTTCTGGAGATTTGGTCAAACAAGCACTTTCTATCAAACACAGACAGATGGCAACGCCTTACGACAACCACAGACTTGATCTGACCAAGCTGACTAGTCATCTGACCGGCGGATTGCTAGAAGGTCGGGCCATGCACATCGACATAGCTCCTTGGCAAACACTTCTACCTCTCCAAGATCCCGAGGAACTACTACGTGAGATAGAAGACGACAATCTGCTCACCAGGTTTCTAGAAATTATGAGTCCCACGTGAGTGGGTCTTCGCACCGAGCGTATAGTCCTGTGCTGAAACGACCATGTTCGCAGTCTGACATTCACAGAATATGAAACCCTGCTGGACACTGATAGCAACAGTATCATCGAAATTGCAGAACATCTGATATACTGGCGTAAAGCTCGATTGATTGACGCTGTGAGCCTGAAGTGCATCTATGTTCCCTACCGACCCACAGCACCGGGAAAAGTCAAGCTGTCAGTGATTTGTGCTACTTCTTGCTTCCAGGTTGAGAACTGACTTTCCGGAGGCAGACTCGCAAACTGGTCCGCTAAGTTCGGTGCATCATTCCCTGATCTTCCCCCTCTACCTCGTCTGCTGTCAACGCTATCAACGCCTCAGCCGTTCGAAACACTGCTTATACCTGGTCATAGGCTAAGAAGCGCATACCTGGACGCCTTGACTTGGTTGTTGCAGAATGAGCTTCTAATACAGTTGAAAGTCCATATGAATCTCCTCGCTACACCCGAAATCAAGCGAGCGGCTTATGAAAAGGAGGAAGCCAAACAGCAACGGAAAGCTTCTTCTGATGTGTCCATGCAAGAAGATGAAGAAGTCGATATTGGCGGAGAAGAAGAGACTAAAGACAGTCTGGCGAGTACCACGAGCGAGGGGCGTACGAGAGGAAGATCTACCAACGAGTCGAACTTTACCATCTCATCTTCATCCTCACGTGGTGAAGAGGGAGGCTCTGAGAACGATGGCGAACTTGATGAAGCAATCCCCCTCCGAAGTCCATTGCCCCGCAGCTTTCCAAATAGCTATCCTTACATCTCAGCTGCCTCGGCTGCATTTGCTTCGAAGCCAACGACCTCTCGCCTGCATAATGTGAAAGGGACGGCGGGAACTGCAGCCCGAGAACGGCGGGCATACTTGGCGTCATTGAATGCCCCTTCTATCATCTCGAACCCTTCGGAGCCAACTGCGGAGGAAGAGCTATGGATCAAAGAGATCATCAGTCAAGTGGAAAGCGAGAAGGGATCGCTGTCCACCCTTTCCTTCCAACGCATGCTCCCTTATTTGGACGGTTCACATCACCTAGATGAGATTCTGTACCGAGCTGGACTATCAAGAAAGGCTGTTCGGACGACTTTGGCAGATTATGACGGTTTCATCGTATCCTTCATACAGTAGTGGAGTATTAAGCTAGTCTTCCTTCAGGCGTAGACAGCAGTGCAGGAGAGTCAATCAGGCTGCTCTCGACAGCTCTTTTCAAATGGTGTCATCCTGAGACGGTGATTGAATCGCATTTTGATCGCACAGAGCGTGATCTGTTGATATCATCTCGCCATTCCCAAAGTGCGACGCCTAGCGAGCGACATAGTCTCGCTTTGGAATAAGATAAGGGCCCGGGCATTCAAGAAGTGTCCGAAACCGAAGTCACGGCTAAAACTGGGCGTTGGTGTCCACAAGCTATAGTACCGGTGAGCAAGGGCCTTCAGCTACGTCAGCCTGTCTGGGAAACAGGTTCTCTGCAAAGCTTCTCTGTAGCTTCACTCAACCATCTTCGCACTTTTTCTGACTTTCTTCGCACTACTACGGTAATGGAGATCGTTTCCAAATGAGAATGTCCGAGATGCCGGTTCATTTGGACGTCCGATGAAGGGTGCAGATTGCGCCGGTGCGTTGCCTGCCAATTCTCACACGTGCTTTGTGCGACAGTTTCACGCATATTACCGTGTCGACCGTACCGCGTAAACTGATGGACGCCTGGCTGTTAACAATTTGTGATCGGACAGATACATATCGGAGTGCTTCCTTTTCGATCGTATTCACGTGAGACATGTGAAATATGGCCATAAGCAGGCTCATCGATAAGGGCAAAAAGGCGATCTTTTTAGCAATAGAAACACTCACGAGCGGACGATTCTTTGGCGCTGATCGCAATCACATGTTTAAAAGGTTCTGGTTACGGAATATTACTGGGGCAGCAGAGAATCCGGAGCAGCTGAAGCCTGAAGGCACACTCGGCCCATGACACCACACTCGCCCTCGCTTCCCCGAAGGACCGTATTGTACACCTAGCCCTTTTTGAAAACTGTCAGACTGTTACTTTCCGGCGGTCGTGGGGTCTGAGTAGTTCCGCAGCGGTTTCCCAGAGCTTTCGCTCGACTCTACGCATCGACGGCTTTTTCGGACTTTCTCTGCTGCCAACCACCAGTGCACGTCTACACATCTCGACCTCGACTATCACACGACTTGACGATTACCGTACCTACTGCGCTTCTGGGCGGACCGACAAGCGCTATCCGCGGTCTCCGAAGGATTGCTTCCAATCCATATCTTGGAGCTGGAGTTAGGGGTCGTACCCCCAAAGTGCTAGGTGTCACGGTACGTTATTCGCCAACATATTCGCATGCTCGGAGACGTGCACTGACGCCCATTTTGCGATTGTTTAGAGCACAAGATCGTTTACATACTTTCACGGCGTCCGTCCGCTCCGCCACAATCTCCACAGCGTCCTCTTTCGTGTGGGATTGGAGAGCAACTCTCTAGAGCCCGAGCTGCCAGATATTTTCAGTGACGCACAAGGCTAGTCAATGTTTTGAGAAGTCACAGTCGATACTAGAGGCCTCTATCGACCATTTCCAATCACCCTCCCTCGGGCTCCGTTCCTTCAAGTGTCGCTGCGAGGTAATTGCCCTTCAAGAGGTGATACGAGATACGAGACTAGGTCAGATAAGTCTAGCTCTACCGCAAGAAGAACCCCCACAAACCCCAAACAGAAAGCCGACTGGCGAACAGTTGTAATAGTCAGAAGCTCGTTGCCCTCAGACTAACCATCACCGGTGCTCCATTTCGGACCATTTTCGCACGTGCCCTACGGCGAAGATAGCAAAACAAGGACAATATGCCAAACCGAAAGGATTCCTCGTCAGAAGCCAGCTTCTTTTCGCTTAAGCGCAGGAAGAGCCCGGATAGTAGCGATGCCTCCAATGACCAACGTCGCCGAATCACCATAGCCTGCCTCCGCTGTCGGCATAGGTAAGCTGCTGCAGTAAAGCCTGTGTATGTCTGCCTTTCCCAGCGCTGAGCGAGAAGTGATGGGTACGTTGCAGAAAAATAAGGTGCGATGGCTCTGATCCTTGCAACAAATGCAAATCCTCAGGCACAGACTGCGAGTATTACGCTGTCACAAAGTAAGTAGCGACTAATATCGAAGTGTTGGGTCCGCTAAGCGCTAACAAAAACCTGCTCTGCAGAGAGGAAAATCAAGCGGCTAGAGAGAAGAAAGCACTTGCTAAAGCGAATCGTACTAAAGTCCTCAAGTCTATGCCAATCTCACTGGCTAAATCCGAGGAGAAGAAGGCACCAGCGAAGAGAAGGTCAGCCAAAACTCGCAAAACCAGTGCATCGTCAGAAAGTTCCGCTACACCGGAGCCTATCCGACAGGAAGTGTATGAAGCCGCTTACGAGCGACCACACCTGCATATCGAACCGCAATATCATCAGATCATGTCGCCACAACAGCCGATGCTGCTGCAACCGGTCCTGGAAAACCCTGCCGAGCAAGACGATGCCCAAAGCGCCTCCGACTGCCCTGACAGTTATTTCGGTTACTTATCCTCCTCGACGACTTCCCTGCAAAGTAGTGTCTATGACCCTGTCTACGCCCATGACAATCTACCGTACACTGTCGTTCAACAGGAATACCAGATCCCTCCGACTACTGCAAACCTGGACCAAGCATTCTATGGGGTTTACGGCCTTGGTAGCAGCAATAGCAAGATGCTAGCGCCTTCACACGTTCCGCCTCCCCTCAGTCACCCGATGGATTCTCCCCAACCTTCTGGCCTGTGCTTGTATATTCCACCTGAGGAAGCGACCTTTGCTCATACTTACACCCCATACGCGAGCGCTTCGACTCCAGTCACCCCGATGCTAGCACAGAATTATAATTTCTCAAATCCTTCACCTCCAATGTATCAAGGCCCGATAGATTGGAACAGTAGACCTTTGGTACCTTTTCAAGATCCGCATGCCCACCCAAGATTACACCTACAACACCATCAACAGCACGTGCAACAGCTACACCATCAGCACCAAGGGTCAATTCATCATCGCCCCAGAAGTTATTCAGATGTCCCAATGTACAGTCAGACCGTCAGCCTAGATCAGGTGTGTAGTGCAGGTGTCTAGGAGCATCGTTGCATTCACCCATCACCTATGCAAAACGCTTATCCATGTAGCGATTTGGTAGCCAATTCAGGTATCGTGGCAGTGTGGCTCGCGTCAAAGTAGCCTTGAGTAGTATAGAAGTTTTAGATAAAAGTATATTTATAGATCATGCTTCCGCTTCCACATCATGTATCAATATGACCATCGCAATGGCATCCAGGTAATTCTATGTACTGCACTCTTTTATGACTACCAATATTTGCGAGTGCGTTATTGCGTTTTCCGAGCTGCCTCGTCGGCAGCCATCTTTTTGAGCTCCCGGTCATACTGCCAATGAGCGTATACTTGCGCACCCTGGAACAGCACGACACCAACTAATAGGGCGATGATAAGGTTGTTTGATGCACACACGAGGCTCAGGATCTCGTAGCGAAGAGTATCATCCAGCGGGGGTGGTTTCTGCAGGTCCTGTCCTGTAGCCATTTCTCGCTTGAGCCAAGCTCTCATGCGACCAGCTAAGGCGAGTTGTTGTTCTGCTATGGGTTGCCGAGCCAAAGCACGAAGGTTGGGTACCGTCACGCTACCGTAAAGTGCCATAGCCGCAACAATTAGCGCTGTGCAGACCAGTCTCATGTCAATCGAAGTGGATAAGGAGGCTGGACAGTGCTTCCACTCACCAAGGCTCGAGCCGTCGAAGAAAAGATTCGTCTCGTTCCACCTTGCGAGTTTGGCACTCAGAGCCAGCAAGCAGACGCCGACCTGAAAAGAGCAGCCTCGTGAGCTCGACAGTGTGCAGGCCGATAGGGCAGAGATATGGGACGCACCATGCCATGCAACAAAGCGGGCACGGCACCGGGAGCCTCGAAGAGCGTGAGATAGTACCTTTCAGCTCTGTCGAGGTCATGATTCGTCCACGTAGTCGTGTACAGCAGCGGCCAATCTGCATTGCCTAGTCCCGAAAGCAGCACTCCTGCAGCAGCTACGGGTTCAGGAATGGCCTTTGAAGAAGAGTTGGCGGTCTCGAGGATGCATGAAGGACTCACCCAGTAGGAAGCAACATGTGGTGACAATTGCTGCTGTCTTGAAGCTCATCTTCACCGGTGCTTGGGATTGCACGGATGCAGAGGAGAAGAAGAGCTCGACGGGCCAGCCATACACGTGATCAAATCTTCTAGATCTGCCACATGCGGTAAATCTATGATAAGTGCGGAACACGACCGATGCAGGCAGCCGCGGTACAGGGGCATCCTAGCTTGGCCGCATGATTTAGGGTACATGCAGGATACTTACCAACGTGAGATACAGACAATGCGTTCATTTACTTAGATCGCAACTACGCTAATCATAGACACAAATTCCTAAACAAATGAGGTTGGAGAATTGACGAAAGATTGTAATTGACTGCCCCGAGTCAGACCTTTTAGCACGGAAAGTGCACTACAATAAGGTTCTAACGACGCTCGCAAAGAGGGCGAGGCAAAAGAGGCTGCCTCCAACCTGGATTGTATTAGCGCTTCCAGTCGAAGCAGCGATTGAGCTGTTTGTCGCCGATGTTGCTGCTGCTGCACCGAGTATGCCAGCTGCAGTTGATGCAGTGCCCACGCTGCTGCTCTGCCCAGTAATGTACTCTGTTAGATCAAGACCCGGAATAACAGCTTGAAAAAAAAGCATGTTAAGGCATGGCGCGTAGGTAAGAGGTTCCCGTTGCTTACCTGGCTGAGCACGCCTTTGAGTTATCAACCATGCAAGGGCTCCAGCATATCCATCGACCATAGTTGTGCTATCCCATGGTCCATTGGTCATGGCCAGGTGATTGGCTCCAGGGACGACAACGGTTTCCAGACGGCCACTGCTGTTCGACACGGTGCCGCTGTTCTGAGCAGCTACAAAGGCGGCATTCTGATGTGATGCAGGCTGTTAGTGCCAAGCTGTAAAGGAAATCGGGTCACAGGCGTCTTCGAACTTACGTAGCGTTGCATGGTGGTAACGGTGGCTGCTTCCAAGCCATCTTCGTCCTCAGAGCCATAGAAATTTCGGATGGGAATGCCGACTATATCTGATAAAGCGTCTTGTTGCGCGTAGGTAGCTCCACTACTCAAAATGGCACCAGCAAAGATGTTGGGATGAGCCATGAGGAGACCCCAAGCTCCTCGCGTACCCATACTGTACGTTGATAGGTATACCTATAGCGAAGCTGCTCAGATGATACGGATACCCGGTGGGTACGGATGACTCACTCTATTAAGATCGACTTCGTATGTCTCAGCGACTTCTGCCAGTATACGAGGCAGCGCTGAGGTATTCCACTGAAAAGGTCTCATATCTAATCAGTGCCTGCTGAATGACGATTCCGATTGGAAACAGCACTTACATTGGCTAGATTCTGAGGTGTATCGTCGGGACATACTGGTGTGACAGTCAAGAATCTGGCAAGGGTGAGACTAAGTTAGATACCTCGGCACCACAAATGCGCACGTGATCTAAACCAACTCTTCGGCGGCGATGAGGTGAGCAGGTGTACGCTGCCCGGAATTGTATTGTCCTATTTTCCTACTTGCACCATCGTACCCAGAGAGCTACGCATGAGACAGTGTTAGTGAGTTTGCGGCGGTTTAGCTTTGGCTGGGCTCGACTTACGACAGCCGATTCATTCGCTGGTCCTCGAGCGCCACTGCCGCTTAACGATAACAGCAGAGGCGGAGGGGTAGTGAGTGGAGCCAAATTTCTTGTTGTCCGGTCAGGCAAGTGCACCTATGTCATAAACTCTTAGCGTCTGGAAGTCCCCTGCATCTATCCGGCCAGCCAGCTCGAAAGAACACTCACAGTATAAGGGTATTCGGGCACCTGAACCTGACTGACCATGAATCGCCTAGCTGTTGTTACATTGGACTGATATGTCACAAATGCTTCTGCTATCGGCATGGACACTAGCAATGTTATCAAGGACGCCAGAATCGTGAAGTCTTGGTGAGGGAGCATGATTGCCTGGCGAGACCTCGATAGTCTGGGAATTCGATTGACAGGTCACCCGTCTGCTACCGTATCGTATCTGCTTTGATCTGGCTGGGTTTGAATAGGTTAGTCGGATGCTATCCTTTGAGCTGTCAGGTCTACACAAAAGAGTAAATAATGTCAGTGTGTCATATTTACTGGTATCAGACCGTGTTTAGCGTTCAATCCCTGTCATGAACTGGTGGCGGACACACTCCCTCTCTGCCATCTCTGACACGCTTCACCTCGTGAAGCGTCACGTTGCATGACCCTAGATCGTTAGACCCTGAAATGTGGCTAGACCAAGGTGCATAAATTTAGCAACATTCGGATGACTGTTGTTGCTGTGTTGATAGACGATCTGTTGTCGTTGGCTAATGACCCATGCCGAAAGGAATGCACTATTGTTCTGGCCTGTCAAGTTGACTCAAACAAACCTGTCAGATTTCGGCTGCTGCAGGCTTGCAGAAACGGAGAAGCGGATTATTGTTGCTGACGTTGAGACCCATCCATGCCCTGATGCATATCGCCAGCTTGAGCAATTATTGACAAGGGAGGTTCTGGTCGCCGATCAGGTAAACAGCTGCTCGCCACTTATCAATATCATTATCAAGGCCCCTGTGGCGGGCAGAAGGCATCAATCTGGTGTCCGATATCGCTGCTTTCTTCCATCGCTTCCCTGCTTTGGCACTATCGGTACCCCAATGCTATGATACAGACACACGGCCAGGCCAGATGCAGCGGTCTAACAAACGAGCTTCCTTCAATTCGATTCTTGCTTCTGCTTGGATTGAAGCAGATAGGCTAACTGCTGATCCGCTTGCTTAGCCTTCCTACTCCCTTCAAGTAGATATTCAGCTTCTCTGTCTTCCACGTTAACGCACTCAAAACTCTCGATACCGAGCTCGAAGGGACCTTCGCCTGGACCGAGAACCGATATTCCGACCGTCCTGACCTGCATTTCATATTCAGTTAGGGATCTTATCCGCAAATTAGATAGACACGTTCTCACCTTCTCCCTGAACATCTCTATTTGCGTTTCTGACAGCGTGCCGGCATTTGTTAACGCGAAATCCTGAAATGGTACCAGTACATCTTGCCACTTCCCCGGTTCTGCCAGCCATAAACGATGTTGAAATAGATCAGACCGCACTTCAAGTAAGAGAAGCAAGGGAGTCAGTCTTTCATTTCCTAGTGATTATATACATTAGAGCCTCACCTGGACCGTCGGTCTGGATATTGACAAAGAACCGCATCCCTTGGTCTTCAGAAGGTTTCACCCTGACTTTCAAAAACACGAAGTTCGATGTATCCCACGTCCGGGCGCCGAACAGTGACGGTCGAGCCTGAATATGAGGTGTCAGGACGAGAACTGGCTGCTACTCTTCAGGCGACTTTTTTGCTTGCTCACTTTCGTACGCATGCCAGCATAACCTGATCGGTCTACCTTGGTGCCGGCAAGCTTCATGCCAGGTGCGAGTTTCGAGCTGAGTTCTCCGTGAAAGCGTCCTTTGCCCGCATCAGAGCTCTCTGGTGGATACACATCCAGGATTGCCTTTGAATGCCCGCCGATATCTGAATCACTGCCTACTGCGAATTGCTTGATATCATCAGGCTTGCGAATGCTGACGAGGGGAAGGACCTTTGTATTGGCATGAGGATCTAGAGGAGAGGCTCGCATTACTAGATGCCACCACGGTATGACAGCATGTCAGCTCGTTCGTGGTGTATATTGCATTTCCTGATCCGACAGTATGCGTTTCATGGAACTTGGCATAAATCGACTTCTCTGGGAACTTACCACGAGTGGTCTCATCGCGAAGATGTTCCATGCTGCGATTCAAGAATTGCCGCCACGCCATGTTGGAGTAGAAAGGGTTGAAAAAAGATGGCAACAACTTCCTACAGTGCAGAAAAGAAAGATAGAAGGATGACTGTCAGTTCTGCAGAGCTACATAGATGATCGGAGCACGTTGAAGAGTGAATGGTGTTTCGAAGAAGACAGCAGAGAGACCTTGATTCTGTGTGACACAAATATGCTACAAATGCACAGTGGCATCCAAAGACAACAAAGCAAGTGCAATATCACTAACTCCCTATCCGACATTCTTGATGAAAGCTGCCTACGCCACACGCTTTCCATCGATAGCTACATCTACGTTTCTACGGTCACCCAGTCTTCCGATGCGATCTACGTCGGGAGCTCCAACGATGAAGCTACTCGCTGGTCTTGTTGACGAAGGACTGCTTGTTGCAAGTGATGCTGTGGACGCGGCTGCTGTTGCTGCAGGTGAAGGTGGCAGTGGTGACGACAAGGGTGTTGGCTGAGGAGACGGTGGACGCTGCTGTGTGTCCGACGACGACGTCGCAGCGCTGGGCAACCTAACACCTTCGCCTTGAGGGCTGCTGCCAAATCCAGCCATAGCTCCAATGCCTCTGGTACCCATACGTACGCCTTTCTCTGCCATTTCTTCTTCTATAGTTTTGACACCTTCTTTGCCTGCATTCGGGTTGGCAGTCGGAATATCACTGAAGTCATCTTGTTTGACTGCATTGATGGAATAAGCATAGACAGCCGTAGCAAATCCCATAATTGCAAGACCTGTCAGAGCATTCTTTGTTCGGAAAGGTCGGCGTGCTCTTTCAAGACCGGGTGAGGGTTTGTAGCCTGAGGGCCCGAAGTAGGAAGCTCGTGCAGAGTAGCGATTGATAGGATTCGGCTGGGGGTTTGACGATGTCGACGGAGCTACGTAGGGCATGTTGGCAATTGATGGATGGCGATTCGGTCGGTTTAGCTACTTGAATGCAGATCGAAAAATTGGGCAGTCAGCTATATGGAACCGTCCAAGCGAGACACTGTGTACTGACTGGGTGGCTTAGGTGAGGTTAATAAGCTTCGCTGAGCAGGGATGTGCTTGACTGTTCTTTATGTCTTGTCAGATGATAGGCAAGCCAGCGTGTCCATCAATACCATCTTATGTAGGCCGATCGAACTCGCAGTGTACAGGTTGGACGCATAACGATACTGCAACTCAAGAGGTGCACAACAGCACCATGAGATTCCAGCAGGAACTGCAGCAGATGGTATGTTATGTCTTTGCAGACTGTCGATGTGTGGGCTGACAGTTTGTGTGTCTTCCGACGATCAGCTGCAGGTCCAGTCGCTGCCTTCACTATCACACAATGCTTTGGCGTATCTGGAATCATGCCTTCAAGCCTCACTGTTGGACTTGATTATCCGACTCAAGTATACTCTCAGACGATATGGGAAGTCGGCAGCCACGTCTGGAGTCGTCGCATCCACTATTCCATACGGTGCATTGCTGCTTCTGTTGCATTTGCACAATGAACCACGCTTCTATCGACTGGCGTCCTTCCTGAGTCTAGAAGAAGCTCGTAAAAAAGCAAAAGAAAGTGCCTCAGGAGCTAGCGAACTAGATATGCTGAACGACAACGATGATCCTTCAAATGAAGGCGAACACTTTGATGATGCTTGGCTGGGAGGAAGCGGTGGCGCTGGTGCAAGTATAAGTGGAACAACAGGGAACTCCTCTACTGTCGATCTTTCACCTGCAACACTTCCGCAAGCATATGTAGCCACCAATGTTATCTCAACATACAGTGAAGACCTTCCTATCTCGTCCAATGTTATTACCAATCAAGAAAGCCCAGAAGCTATACTGAAACGCAAACTCCCTCCTGGATTTCTCGAACATTTGCGTAGACTACAAGCAACGGATGCTATAACGGTCAACATGTCTCCTTCTGAGTACATTCAGTATTCAGAATCACGTGCGCAAGCGGGCTTTACGCACAACAAGATCCGTTCGAAGCGATTCAGAGACTTTGTCATGTAGGCTCCCCTCATTCGGTGTTGCAACTGACGGAAAGCGAGGTTAACGACCACTTTCTAGGCCTCTTCTCACTCTACACGATATACCTACATCGGATGAACTTTTGGATATCCTTGGCTTTCTTGCACACGAAATCGTCTTCGACCACATCGAACAAGGCAAAACTGCAGCTCGAAAACGTATCAACCTGTTAAAAAAGACAGAGTTACGTGCTCGTAAATCCGTATTACGTGAAATTCCTGAGAAAGGCGATAAAACAAGTAAAGGGAAAGTTGCCTCACAAGCGCATAATAAGAAGACTTCAAGCCAAAAACGCATTGATTTAGAGAGGAAGAAGAAAGAAGAAGAAGAGGATAAGAAGAAAGAGTTGGAACGTTTGGAACAACTGAGAATAGAAGAGCAGAATCGTCACCCTGATGGACCTTTCTCTGCTCCTGCGGGCTCGAATATAACACATGGCATGCCTGTGCCTATTCACTGCCCGGCTAACATCGATGAGCCATTGGAACTACCAGATGATCCTGTTACAGAGCATAGCAAGGTTGATGGCACAACTGCTTATGCTACAATCGCAAGCGGATATGATGTATTGCTTGGCGATTTCGAAGAGGCTTTCCATACTGTCAAAAGGGATGGCTGGGAGCGAGTCGCTCCCGCCAAGCGGAGAACGAAGTTTGTACGTTTCTTCAGATAGCTGCTGGGCAAAACACTGTATGCGCTAGGCATTTCTGCTTCGCTAGCAAATAGCAGAATGATGCAGGTAACGTGTTACTTAAGTTGTAGTGATCACGGCAAGTCTATTAAAATGTAGGATACTAGAAATAATCGAAGATGCGGGGGTATATACGGACTACTGAATGCTGCAACTGTGTACTGATGTACAAAGGTTGTATTGGTACATGAGACCGTAATAATGAAGCATAGGAAATACGAAGGCCTTCTGCCCATCTAATATGTTCATTCGGTCTTCGGCTTGCCTGCAGACTCCGCCTCCGGCAGGACCGCATCGACTGCTTTTAGAGCAACATTCTTTAGCCTGTCGCTCAAGTCCTTGCAAGGACCAGCATGGTATCTTTCTCTGTGCTTTTCAGGCACTTGTTCAGGTGTCATGCGCGTTGAGAGTAGAGTGTCCCAGTGCGTAAAGTACGGTTGTGAGAAGTTGGCTTTGATGCCAAATTGCTGGTGATGAATATCATGATACGCAGCATTATTTCCAAAGAAGACTTGCAGAGGATCGAACGGTAAAGCGACTGGATATATCAAAACAAAACAATAGCAATAGGGGAATGTCAGCGACATTGTGTAATGGTGAAGTGGCAAATTTTGGTGGCAAAAAGACTACTTACAGCCACAATGGTCGTCGACGGTCTTCAAGGTGGAAATGCCAAAGAGCAAGATAGCTTGTCGAGTTGTCATGCCGCTGAAATGGTGTGCTAGCACTGTGCCCACTGTGTCAAGAACAAAACCTTCCAGTGGGTGGTTGTAGAGTGCTCCAAAAGCGTATGGGCAGTAAAGGCGGTGATGGTGCGAGTGGAAGTGGCGGTAGAGAAACTTGTTGGTGTGGAAAGCACGGTGGAAGAAGTATTGCCAGGTGTCCAGAAGGAAGCTGATACATCCACGCGCTGTCAGTCGCGTGCTCTCTTCGCTGGCCATCCCCTACTCACCTTGCAAAGAAGAACTGGATGGTTGGGACGCCCCACCAGTACATGAAACTTGTCACTTCAGCTCCGCAATGCCTCAGAGCTCTGGAGCCCAAGCTGGGACCAAGAAGCAGGAAAGCAGCTCTACTGATGAATGCTCCGTACGTCTGCAATCCTATCCGGTGGTCTCGCAGAGCTTCCTGAATTGCCTCGTTTTCATCGAGAGCAAAGTAGCCCAGCGCTGTCTGGAGGATTTGCTGGACAATGACAGCGTACAGGACGGTCTTTGCAGATACCCTGTTCCGCCTCTTGACTTCTTCAGGCTCGTGTAGGCGATACTTGTCGAAGAATGGGATATTGGACTTGTCGATGATCTCAAAGAAGGCAGATGCTGCCCAGTAAAGCACGACTGGCGTCAACAAGCTGAGATCCTTGTCGCTTATCCACGATAGGAGAGAAGTTTGAGGCGTGTAATAGAAGGGATAGCTGAGGGGAGTAGGAACAAGCTCGTATGGGGGTCCTCCAGCTAGCGCGTCGAATGGTGAGAGCCCGCTGGTGCTCGAACCATTGTTGAAGGCATTCACGACGGCGGAGGCCATTTCGGACGAGGGAGGGTCGACGGCTTGCGGGAGTATGCACAAGATGCGGCAGGGAGTGAGATGGCAGCGATGTATCGCCTCTTCGTGCACGCCTGTAAAAAAGCCTCTGCTGAGTATGTCGAAAAGCAAGAGCGGTGGAAGAGCTGCTGATGCTCGCTCCACCTCGGATTTGCCACCATCGCAGCGGAAAAAAACAGAGTCCCAGCAGGCACGACGAGGGTGAGGTGTGCACCGGATCACACCACGCACTCGGCCGCATCCATGTTGGTGAAGTAGCATTGCAACACTCTCGCTACAAGTAGTCTGCAGGCTTCGCGGCCATGACCGACCAGCTCATCCGTGGCTTCTGGCAGTCTCGGCGGACAAGCGCAGGCCTTGTCGAGAGACGAGCCTTGGAGCCGATATGCAGTCAGTGATAGTGCTCATAGCATGCATTGTGATTGACTGTGGAGCTGATTGAGTCTGTCTGCTTCTTTGGCGCTCGCATCGTCTGCTTTTGTGCACTGACGCTTCTCACATGTCTAATCATGCTACCTCGTCAACCTGGAACACCCTATGCTACACTGCTCTACCGCACGCAGCTGCCCTGCTCACGCATAACGACAAGCTTGCCTTGCAAAACTGCCAAAAATCACTGCGCACGAAGCCATACAGTCCTCCTGTACAAGTCCGTTGCATATAGTCGACATCAGTTCGGTAAATACACGTACTGATTGGTATATACTATATGCAGACGCTTTTCGCAGTCTGTCTAGCGAGACAGGGTCAGCTCCATAATGCTTTGACCGTCGTTGATGAAGTTGCCAAAGATGTTAAAGGCGGTGGTAAAGCTCTCGCCGATGCCAACATGCTCTGCTTGTGTTCATGGGTGTTCGAGCAAGGCAATCAAAGTGATTAACTTCCAGTCGAGATGGCCCTTATGCACTGCTAACAACAGTGCCTCTTTTGAATCCTTCCACTTCCAAACTTTCCAGGGGAAGCCGCACTCGCTATGTGGGAACTCGCAACGCAGAAACACCCAGCAAATCTGGACCTTGTATTCGAGGCAGTCTATTACTTCGTCAGGATAGGTGCATTTAGAGCGCTAGAGATTGTGAGAAAAGCTTATAACCCGGCATGAACGCCTTCTGGAGACCTAAACAGTCTGTCTCCGTATGCAGACTTGCCGGACTACAATAGACCTAAAACATGAGAGTCACCTTTCACACAGGAGGGCATATGAGCAATTGGTCTGGTCCTACATCATGGCGATAGTCATTCAAGCCAATGATCTTTCGAACGACAAAGCCAAATGTCGCTTATCCACTTCTAACTCCTCCTCTACCATCGAATCAGTCTATAAAAGCTTGCAAGATACGCTGCGGTACTTTAACGCCGAGGCTCTGACTCCAATCAAGCCTACTACTTCCAGAAGCTCGGCATATGCCGATCCAATGGTGTGCACGAGCCCACATACATTTTATCTGCTCCTTAAAGTGCTACAGCATTTGGCTGATGCACCCGAAAACGCCAAAGTCGATTCATCCACGGCAAGAACTCAACTCGCGGAAATTTTGACTATACCACATGGAATTCAATTCTGTCAGAAAGATCTTCAAATTGATTTACTCCGGCGAGAAATCATGCTTCAAGATGCTTCCAAATATAATTCAGTCTTATTGGTAGCTATGATGACCAAGAAATTGGCAGAAGGAGACGCAAACTGGGCAACTATCATTACCGCTATACATGCTGCGTATGCCAATGCAACTTCGAGTAGTACGATACCTACGATAAACACAGACTTGAGCGCTGCCGCGAAAGAGTCGGTGCCGGGCAATTGGTGGACCAGCTCGGAAGCGGACTATGGTGATTTTAAGGGGATCAGGATGTTAGTGAGCCTGAAGGATCAGCTAGAAAAATCATCTTTCGACGAGGGATTCTCAAAGAAAGATCGGGGCTTAACGCTAGGGTTGCTCAAGCTAGCGACGTGGTATCCAGACTATCCTGCACCACAGCTTCCAGGTACGAAAATTCATAAGCTAGCGCCTGTCAGCCGGCTGACATCACGTCCTGTAGACCTCATCGTTCTATATCTTCAGCGGCACGCAAATAAGGCTTGTTGCTTTAGTGACTTGCGGGAGTACCTGGCACTGCTTCCGGAAGATGGTAGACAGACTGTACTGTCATGGATAGAAAGTCATTATACTACCGCCGAGATAGACGTAGAAGTAGGTCAGAGCTTATATACGCTATCGGCTTGGGCTGAATTATAGACTTATGCACAGACTCTACTGAATCTGGAAAGCTCATTGACTGCCGAGAAAGTCAGACGATACTTGCAAAGGCGCTACGGCAGTATCGAGGAAGAGGTTAAGCAAGGTCACCGCTTCGCAAAAGCTTACTTTGATTCGTTGCATTTCGGTGAGCTGTACAGAATGCTCGGATCCACTGCAGTCGTTGACACAATCTTTTTCGTTCCCTGTGTGCAGGCAAGGATTTGATAGTCACGGATTTGCAACCGAACGATGAGTTGGCGCTACTTGCAGCACAATGCTATCTCGGAGCGTGGGAATTGTCTCAAAAGTCTGGTCAATATCTCGAGTTGGCGATTGCCATGCTGGAGTCTGCTATACGACGCAGCAAATATCGCTTCCAAATCCGAGTTCTGCTCATCCGGCTGTATAAAATCGCCGGAGCGCCCAGCTTAGTCCTTAGGCATTATAAGCTTATGGACATCAAGCAGGTTCAATACGACACTTTATCACATTGGGCACTCGAAAGAGGATGCACCTTCTTGGCACCTGTAGATGCTGACAAGCAGGGGCCTGCCGTCAATATAGAGAATAACGTCACCAGCTTGCCACAGGCTCTACAGACTTTAACCGCTTGGTATTCGAAAGCTGATGAAGAGGTCAGTGTCTTCTGGACTGTGTAGAAGGAGAGGACACAAAGGCTGATAAGATCCTGCATCTGCAGACGGCGTATTCGGTCGCACAAGCTTGGTCAAGCACGTCTTACTATCTCGTCAGTTCGTGCGTCACGGTCAGAGAAGTATTCGCAGCTAATCTCTTTCAGACAGCTTGAGGATTATACAGCATTCAAGGACCGATTGGCATACTCTCTTTCACGGTCAACATTGACGCTCGATTACATTCGCACATCGAGCTTGTGGGCGAACATCGCAGTTGACAGCGAGTCGACCGTGCAACTACTGCAGCAATTGGTTATGGACAGTGCGTAATTGTCTAGCGAAAATGCATCTGCTGCAGCTGACGTGAAACTTAGGCAACTTGAACGACAACCGAGATTACTCCATACTCCCGGATCATCAGCCGTCTGCTCAAGAGTCTATACTGAAGCAGACGCAGTGCGCGCCTCCTGTAGACGTAGGTGTTGTCCTTTTCACCATTGATGCGGTCTACTGATACCTTCTCGTACAGAATGAATGGAATAAGACTCTTGCGACGTTATACATGGCTTTCCTCGGCACTCAGCCTACGAGCATATCCCTTCTATCAGAGCTGTCAAAAGCCGCCTCTGTAAGCATGTCATTTCTTCACCAATGAACCTCCTTAACATCTTGTCAATCCCGCAGTTCACCGATTACGAAGCGAGGTTGTTGAAGTGGGCGGATCCGGTTTTGTCGTGGCTGTCAGGTCAAGAGGCCAAGGTGGAAGACTCTAAGATATTGTCCTTCATGAAAGGTAGTTCTTCTTCGAGAATTGTTAGTTGGCTGGATACTGACGCTCCTCGACAACAGACTGCCACGCTGCGTTGCTCCAAAGCGATATAAATGGCTCGCTGTGGCAAATATACCATATTGCACAAATTGCCCTCGAAGTAAGCAGTCTCACGATGTTTCATGTTGGGCATGTCTGACTCAATCTTATCACAAAGGCCTACTGCCTCCTGGACATAGCCTTTACAATCAAATCGACGGATCCGGGGAATTTTAAGAATATCAAACAGTTTAAGCAGATTAGACAGGATAGCAGGGGTTCCATGAAGGCCATTTCGTCGCGTCTAAAAGCGCTGAACGAAGACCTTGCAAGAAAGTACAAGGCAAGAAATAAGCTGGAAGCCCTACTACCTTTGAAGCAGTTCGAGCCAGTAAGCGAAATCGAGTTAGCGGCTGAAGGACGTTCTCGTGAAGCTGACGAGGCAATTCTTCTTCAAGGTCTCTGAGGACTTCCTGCTAGATGTTTCTACTCAGTTACTCGAGAGCAGAAAAGCTGGGTTGCTGCAGTTGGCGAATGCCATTACGAAACGGATAGCTGGCAATTAGAAGCAATGTAATCCAAAACATGCGATGGGCTTGCTTCGTATTGATAACTTTGCTGAGAACGGCCTTTACATCAATGGATTTGCAAATGCTTCCTATTGTTACAACCTTGCTGCACTGAACAAATTCGAAACCTCGGAACCTCGCCGGCCTTTCGGAAAAACTACTCTGGTACAGTCTCTACATCGCCTGCCATACATCTGCGAGAAAGTCTAACTTGTTGGTAAAACACTGCATAAAGAGTTGCATAGGTCAGACACATTTGTGTGGAGGGCCAGTTGCATGAAGACTTACTGATCGTCATCCGTTGTGGTATATAGCATACCTTCGGACAACAGATCATCCAGCTCGGCTTTGATTTTGGCTTGCGTAGCTCCTTGAATGGATCGCGCCAGAGTCTCCACACTGATACCCTCCTCTGGTAAATTGTCAGCTCCAACCCTATCGATGAACTGCATGATTTGCCTGGCCATGGGTTTCAGCTCGCTGTACGTATCGTTGGCCGCTCCAGCAGCGTTACTGCTAGTAGACCGCAATGTTAGATAAGTCCAACGAAGAAGCTGGCATTAGACGTACTTCATCGCGTATGGATCTGCACCATTTCTCTGCTGTTGCTGTTGACCGCGTTGCATGCCGTGAGCTGCTTGGCCACGGCCGCCACCAGCCTGCGGCTATCAGTGGAAAGTGCACTTAATAGTCCGCTCATGCTGTGTATTGCAGTACAAGCGCAGCTCACCGGTCCTCTCGTGTGGTACAAATGTACGAACACTGTCTCGAGCAGATGATACTGTACTTCGTTGTGATCCGTGACTTTCTTAAGGGAGGTTGCATTCACGCTTTTTCTGTTGTTGAAAGACTTGAGGTCTCCATGAATACGCACGTACATTCCTTGCCTGCAGATTGAAGATGATTGTTACGCAGAATAGGTGTAGAAGTCGATTTCTGTAATCAGCTTGCTTCTTGTCACAGTGAATCAGGCGCGAAAGAAACCAGCAGATCAACGCACTCGATGCCAGCCATCTTGCCGGTGTCATCATCCGCTGTGTCTGTCCATTGTCTGACATCAATGCTTCCTGTGCCATCCTCGATAGTTGAAGAGATATTCGTGGCGCTTTTGGCAATGTTTACGACTGTTCCAACGAAGGTAATCTGGGAACGATAAACGCCAGGCATTAGGATAAAGCGTGCGATCAGTAGTCATACAGCAAGGAAACACACATGATCTAAATCCACATCGTCGATCTTGAAAGGTGCGTCTGGATGAGCCTGCTGGACGTCTAGTAGCTGCTTGATGGTGACGGGTCTGTAGGTGTGCTGTGACTGTTTCTGTAGGTCCAGATAGCGCAGCAAGCAGCAGAATGCAGTCAGTCTGAATACAACAAGGCTTACTTTGGTGTACGAAGAACAGCTCACCTTTCCTCCCTGACTCCCGGCCTGCGAGCCAGCCATGAATCCGCCTCCAGCTGGTGAAGCGCGTCAGCTGGTGGGCTTAACGAGGACACAGCAACTTTGCGCGGTAGCAGACTTACACATCGTAACGTCGCTCTGGTCTAAGTCTCTATGTGTGGTCTACTCGTCTTGTCCTCGTTCGTACAAAGTCAAGCTCGAGACGGAGTTCTTCTTTTGCAAAGCGTGTTGCTCGATCAGCCAAAACAACGCGTAAAGAGATGGCAAGCTCTTCGAGGGAGGGCTCACGGGCCAGAGTATAGGAGCAAAGACGTTACTGTGCACTTATTGATTGGTGATTAATATGTATTTCTTTAATTAAGGTATGTCGGGCTGCCCGTAGCTACAAAACACAAGCTACTAAGAACAATCCAAGAAAAGAGACTATGTTATGTAGTATAGAAGAAGGTAGAAACGATACATGAATATGTTGAGGACAGCTATTTGACTGTCTTTAAATGCAGTTGGTAATTGAAACAACAACAATCTAGATCAATAACTGTATACCCTATTTGAAGAAAAAATTCTGATTATGCTCTATTCTTGGTAACAACATGAGCTACAATGTTTATGCCCACAAGACTTCTTGATCTTCTGTTTGTTTGTGCTGTCATTGATGCTGTTGTAAGAAATTCGAAACTTTGTATTGACTGTCCATTTGGGTGCGGCGAGAGTGTCGTTGATGGCACATATTCGACCGGACGAGACAGACTTCCAGAGTCGTCGTTCATGTTAGAAAGATTGATGTGGTAGTTGTAGTAAATCGAAGGTAGTGACGCCGAGCGATGCATTCCCAAGGCTCGCTTCTTGACCTAAAATGAAAACTTGAGTTTGCCAGCACCGATAGAGAAGGTCGACGGAGGCTTCTCGACTGCTGTCAAGCCGCTGGGTGGAGGCCGCCGCGCGAACACCGGTGTATCTGGCGTTGGCGGCAGACCCGTCCAGCTAGCGTCGGAAGAGGTAGAGCTCGACGACGAAGAGTTGGACTCGAAAGACTGTTTCCTCGATCTATTGCTACTGGCTGCTGTGAAACATTGCCGTGGCGTCCGTGGCGCTTGTGAAGTCAGTGGTGGAGGTGGAGGGGAATTCTTCGGTGGGCGAAAGGCAAAGTCTCTTGCATGCGGTGAAGATGGCTTGGTGGGTGTAGCGAAAGGATGGGTTTGCGGTGGAGGCCTTTGTTGAAATGCGCTGGGCAATGGTTGTGGTGAAGGTTGTTGCTGTAGATAAGGCTTCGATGGCGTAACGTAAGTCGTCGATCTACCGCCATAATCCATCTCTTCGTCTTCATCCGATGTAGCATCGTCGCTGTCTGACAATGAGAAATTCGAGCGAAGGTTGAGAGCTACTTTCGTAGCAATGCCATCCTGGCCAGTCCGTATGCTTGAAACACCAGCTACAGCCTGGCGAGCTTTCGTCGGTGGAGGTAGAACAGGGTATTCTGGACACGATGATGATTCCGAAGGCGATGTTACAGGCGACGGAATGATAGGCCCTTGCAAGCGAGCATGGGAACGTTTGACCTGTTGCTGGAATTGCTGTTGTTGCTGTTGGTGCGCTTGCCATTCTTGCAGTGAATCGACTGAAGAGATAGTAGAAGAGTCTGTAATGTCGAAAATAGTTTCGCGAGGTGGCTTCTGTTTCGGTTGTTGTGGTACTTCTTTCGGTTGTGCGGGCAAAGGTTGAGGCGGTTTGGGAGGTGGGGCATCGGGTGTAGAAGGATCATCGAGCACCCACGCTGGTGCCCATGCGCGAGCAGCTTCCTTAGTAGCTCTCGTTGCATAACGGAGTTCGTCTAGTGTCATCGTCCAGCGTGTCATACGTTTGACTTCAGCTTTGAGATCTTTCATCGATATGCGAGCAGCAGGGTTGAGTGCAAATATCCGTTTGAGGAGCTCGTTGCATTGCTTGGAGACTGGGAGGATCGAACGTAAAAAGTCGGGGTTGGAGAGATATGCTCGGAAAGTTTCGTCGTTCGGACACGCTTGTTTCCATGGGTTGCGTCCGCAAGTTAGGTTCACAAGGATAACGCCCAATGACCAGATATCGTTATGCAGCGTTGAGTAAGAGCCTAGGCGTTGAAACAACCCTCCTTGGCATTCTGATACGGAGGAGAAAAGGAAGAATAAGTTACAGTATGCGGTCGCACAATAGGTAACTCACCTGGTGACATGTAAAATGTAGATCCGCAACCAAAATCGCCGGATGTTTTCTCGGCAGTTGCAAGACCAAAGTCAGCAAGGACAACTCTTCTTCCTCCTTGATCGCAGAGGATGTTCTCTGGCTTTAGGTCTCGATGGTATATCCCCAGGCGATGGCAGTATTCGACTGCTTCCACTATTTGCAAGAAGACGTCGGTAATGAGAGCGTCTTTGCCGAGGTAGGTGGATTTTTCAGTTATCTGCGAGAAGAGATCACCGTCGCTGCAATAAGAAAGCACCACGTAGACACAAGTAGGCGTCTCGATGACATTGTGCAGGGTGACGATGTTCGGATGCGAAGAAGCCAGAGTATGGAGGGCGATTTCTCGGCGCTGGAAGCCACGCTGCCGGCTGTCGAGGCCGGTCTTGTTCAGGCATTTGACAGCGTAGTACTTGCCGTCGCGTGCGAGAGCCTTGTATACGACTCCGTATGCGCCTATACCGATGACAGAGACGAGCTCGAGTGCGCCGTTGTCGATTTTCTGGCCGGTCAGATTCTGATTGAGCTGGGTGGTGTGAGTCATGGCGAGAGAAGTGAGGATGATTGCTTATAGTTGTATTCTGTAGATGTTGATTTATCTTGATTCGCTTCCTGCGTCGGTTCGCCCGGCCTGTCGCAGCTGTCCCGCTTCTTCTGGGCTGCCAAAGCTCTGGGAGCGGGGTTAGGAGCGAGTTGAGGGGGTGGCGGCCTTGGGTGCGATTTGCAGGCGTCTAAAGAGCAACGCGAGGCTCAAGCTGCAGACGTCGGCAGTAGCAGTGCTGGAAGTGCTTGCTGCTTGATGGTTGCTGCCCTCTCGGTGCGATGCTCGCTGTCGAAGAGCCTCAGGCTGTGTGGGAGGCTACGTTTTTGCAGGGATGGGCAAAGTAATCGGATCCAGCAAGGAAGCAGTTCGAGGTATGACTAGCGAGAGTGAGTTGCTGGTGGAGGTAGTAGCGGAGGAGCAGCGCCAGGCTTGAGGTGGAAGTCGAGTAGAGGTGGATGCGAGATGCTTTGCGAGAAAGAGAGGCAGACTGAATAAATCGTGCAGCGGGATGGGAGGTTTATTGCTCGCTCGACTTTCTTGGATCGTTAATGCGAATCACTTTCTGAATGAGGACAAGACAAGCTGAGCTGACTCTTCTAGGCCAGCGCGACAGCTTGCTGCATTAATGCGGGATCGTCTGCTTCAGGTGCGAATGCGTTATGCGTTGATGCGAAGTGTTGGTTGCGAGCTCAATTGTACGAGGCAGGTCCTTCTTGATATGGAGGCCTTGCGATTCTGCCCGCCGAAGCTCTTGCCTTGATGCGGAACAGGCGTGCGGGATGCCAATGGGTGAGCTGCACACGATGGGCACAACTGCAATTTCGTTGTGTACGTCGTCTGGCTTGCTTTATATTACTTGCTTTCCTTTGACGGAAGGTGATGGGAATCGGTCTGCTGTCCGCTTTAGGCAGGTGGCCAGTCCCGGACGGCTGGTCGGCGCTGGAGGCAATTCGGAAAAGCCAGAAGGATTTTAATGAAGGAATAGCACAAGCAGCCACGTGAGGCTGATGTATCGATATGACGATATTCCTGCTATCCCTATCGTCTGTCCTCCTCGACCCTTCCTTGCTTGCAGTCGCTGGTAATGCGGTGAGGAAAGAGGCTCTCGCTCTGCCACTTTACGCGCGCGCCACTCGGTCGTTGGCCGTTGACTTGTGAATCTTGGAAAATCCTCAGCTCTGTGTGCGTTGTAAGCTTTTGACTCTGAAGAGTCGTCGCACAATTGCAGATCTTTCTTTGATACGCAAGAGCAGAGTAAAGCTGCAAGTTACTGAATGTACAATTATATACTTTACAACGTCCTAATGGCGTAGGGAAACCTCAAGTCTGGCTCCGTCTCGCGCCTCCTGTCTCTGACCTTCTTGGCCGCATGAGGTGCCCCAGACCTGAATAACCTGAATTGATGCCTCAACTAGCGGACTATGCCCACACCAGCACCTTCTCTATCTACGACTGAGACCACCTACAGCACACCATTTTCCAGCATGTAAGTTTGCAACACAGAGTTAGCTCTACAAGATCTGCAAGGCGGCGCAGAGCATGGCATTGCTCTAGGCCTTGCGCCCAAAGATACCCTGCGCATACAGGCTTCTTGACTGCTACTGCAACACTTTCTTCGAGTGACAGTCCAAGCACTTTCCTGCTGAGACAGTCAGGCATTCATGATTGAGTGTCATAGCAGTGGCACTACTGCATCTGTTATCAGCGGGAAAATAGGTCTTGTGATCTCAGGGAGCTGACAATCGCACATCTCCGACCCGGGGTTTCTACGGAGAGAGATGGAATACGGTAAATATAAGTATTTGATAGCAGTTTAGGACACGAAATCCCCAACCCTACTTGACTTACTGTCGGAGTTACCGTAGCTTTTCATTAGCGTAGATGACCTCAGCCCAGCATACTGTAACTTGCTGTTTGTCTGTTGGCTTTTTTGGCTTTGGTGAGCGTATGTATCGTTGGGAATCGGATGGATCGTGGCGGTATCGATCGCGTGCGACGTTGCAAACGCGTAACAGGGCAATTGATCCCGCCGGGACCAAGACACGCGTATATACACTGGGACGATGCAGTTGAAGGAAACGCGATTTTTTGTGCGCCTGATCTCTCGGCGATTTGTCGGATGTGCCTAGATCATCATGTATTTACAGTATAAGTATGCTGTCATCGAGGACCACGACTGGCCGTTAGAAAGGCTTTTATGGTGTAGGTACGAAAGCCGAATTCCGATCTTGATAGCCATAACGCAATGAACAATGCAACGTTCGGTCATAGCTGTTTAGTAAACTGTATCCTCAATGAAGTACATGCATCGCAGAAACGCGCTTCGTCTGAAATCTCGTGAATTAACGAATCTGGAACTCCATTTGACCGTTTGCTTTTTCGGAGGAATTGAAGCTGGTTGTAGTATACGGTAGGTATTACCGTATGTCCATGTCCGAGTCTCGCCAGTATGATAAGCGGGTATACAAGATGGTCACTGCTTTGCTTGTACGCTAGCTGGTTAAAAAATCGACTTGGCAGGATTAGGATTGGGTTCTGTTTTTGAGGGAAATTGTAAGAGGGTTTACATTCGAGTGATTAGCAATCCACTAACTTATCTCCGGTCGAAATTGCATACTTGCGTGAGGGTCATTAGCAGGTAGACATGTCGGATTATCGAGGTGTTAGATGCCACCTTGCGATAAGGGTTGCGGCGGCTGACATATGGCATCGCATCGGTTCACGTGCCAGACCCGTGGGACCAAGTTCAGCGCAAAAGCATGAATTCAGTTGTCTATCGCATTCACGTCACATCTGACGCGATGTAATGTCAATAGCTGTACTGCAGCAGCCTATGGCATCATCGCAGTAATTGCGCTACTGCTGATTTATGAAACACGTGACCAGTGCTCCTGCATGTCTGTATATGATCATGTTTATCTTCGCCATGCCATCCAGAGAGAGGTGTTGTACGTTCGAAGGCTCAACCATAATGCCTTCGATGAGCTGCAGCAACTGTGCTCACGGCCATGCCTGAGAAATTCTGATGGCGTTTGAACGCAGGGTAGGTTGATCGGGTGGGAGGGCTTCGCTGAAACCTGTCTCAGATCCGAATATTACAATTAACTCTGCGAGCAAGAATCATTAAGAGCCGCGGTAGTGGACGAGATGGGTTGCTAGGCTAGACACATTGTCGGTCAGCTTGTTATGGCCTCTATGCATGGAGAAATCGACTTTGCTTGAGAAGGAGAAGGAGCTTACTGTGAAGATGGATAAGGATCTCGAACATCTCTAGTAAAATTTCCAAAACTTCCTGAGCGTCAAATGCGCATATATATATATTTTAAAAACTGCAGCGGTCACCAATCCAGCGTTGGCCCGATAGCTCGTCAGTCTAGATCCATTTCTATTCTGCCAAACTTCGGCTTACAATTGTTCTATTACAGAGTGGTAGAGCGTAAGCATCATCCAGCGCAACGACAACACGGAGTCGTGAAAATCTCACACAATTCCTACTATAGGTTCGACTCCAGTCCCATAGAGTGGCATCGATTGGTCATCTGTTCAATCCGGGTTCGGGTCACTGCCTTTTTTTCTCCTTTTTTTCTCCTTTTTGGTTCTTTCTTCCGTGCTTGCACTCTCGTCCTTCTTTACCCTTGTCGATCCTGTGTGTGCGGCTTCTTTTTATGGGAGTGTCGGAGGGATCACTCGCTCTGCATACGGGCGACTGACAAACGCACTCGCGTCCCCTACCTACTTTTTAAGCGCACTGGGATCACACCAGTTTGCCAGCTATGCACGTTGGCTCTCTTTCTCAGGCCGACCGAGACGTCGACAATCTGCGGCAAGCGGCTACAGGCAGGACTTCAATTGTGTTCGCAGACGTAATTTATTCCATATACTAAGTCAGAATGCAGTAAAACAACTACAACAACATACTCGAATCTAGTCTTCTAGTAGGGAAAGGAAATCATGTTGGCAGGAAAGTCTGTCCTTGACAATATTCACCATGTGGAGTTTGTCTGAAAACAGCTACAGCAAGCATTATGAAAGCTACGAAGAAGAAAATCGAGATAGCAGCCCATATTCCAGCCCACATAGCTGCAAAGAAACGTGGTCCTGCTTCTGTTCTAAATCGATTTTCTAATTGACGAGGACAGCAGGGATGCTGTTTACGAAATATAAAGTCGTCCACTAATAGAAGAAATAGACGAAGGGTCAGCATAAATTCAGTGCCGCAATCCATGCCAGATCATGGTGTATCCAAAAGAGCTTACTCGTGTCCCAGATGAAATATAGCGCCGTCATCACGCCAATGAACAGAACGTAATATTTCAGATACAATCCATGATTGATGAACCAGAAGCCGATCCTGCACGATGGAGGTTAGCCTGTTACTTGAAAGCCTGGATAAAAAGCAAGTTGCGCTCACATCAACCCGATCCAAGCTGCAGTAAGCGCAAGAGCGAGGACAGCACTTGCATACCACAAAATAGCAGCATAACTGAGGCCTATAAAGAAGCTTGCTATCTTGCTTGCCAATGTATTGAAGCCACAAAAGACAAGAAGGGATCCAAGAAGTGCATTGCCGACCATAGCAGTCTATTAGCCGGTACAAGAGGCGTTTGAGGATGGACCGTCCCGATTGTGGAAGATAGCAGTCAGTAAAGGCAACGAAAACAGCAGCTTCACATACTGGGGTCGTTTCGTGCGGAATAGATCGGAACTTACGAAATAGCATGCATACGGCTGCAGTGAAATTTCCGGTAACTCAGGAGCATTAAAACAGTTTTTCCACCTAATTCAGGTGCTAAATCCACTTTTTCTAGTTTTTGCCCCAAACAAACTCCAACCAAGATATGCCAAAACTCATGATAGGCAACGACTAACATCTTGACTGGATATAAAATAGTTCGAAAACCGATAAGATTCCATGCTACTAGAATACCAATTATGTAAATACCGATGAGATCTTGTGAGACACAAATAAGGCATGAATGAGTAATGTTACGGTGTGCGAACAGGATATGATTTAGAACAATAAACTTACATAGTGTAACCTTTTGATTGTCAGTGGCTTCTATGCTCATTCCACCTGGATACTTCTCATTCCCATCTCCTGGCCTGCAAGTATAGTCGAACGGAATACCAGTTTCCTGAGCCTGACCTGCATCTTGTCTTCCTTGACCATTGTCGACACTCTGCGTAGTCCGCCCGAATGTAGAGGTTGACGCTGAGGTTGTTACCGTAGTTCGCGTTATTGGAACGGGTATCACAGCTGGCTGTGTTACGGTTACTCTTTCTGTGAGTGTATACTCTACTGCAATCGCTTCGGTCATAGTAACTGTCTCCGTGAGGACTTTGAGGATGCCATCAACTGGATCAGGCTCGTCTGATTCTCCTGGCGATGTCACAGTAGCTGTGCGTGTAACAGTAGTAAAGGGAGATACTCCGCTGGGACGCCTATATTATTCGTAAAGAAAAGATTTGCAGGAGGCTGTCAGCACGTGACAGACAGCATGAATGGATTCTCAACTTACACTATCACAGTTGTAGTAGATGTGGTATAGATAGTATCTGTGCCGAACGTTTGTCTCTTTTCCAAATGCGA
Organism: Cystobasidium onofrii; assembly: GCA_022813105.1. Taxonomy (NCBI): domain Eukaryota; kingdom Fungi; phylum Basidiomycota; class Cystobasidiomycetes; order Cystobasidiales; family Cystobasidiaceae; genus Cystobasidium; species Cystobasidium onofrii. The sequence goes on along the minus strand of JAKLNA010000007.1, from coordinate 464,748 downwards.
AGCTACAGGTTCAACATGCAGCCTGCTAGAGGCTCCAGGCGAGAGGTGCAACCTGGGAAGAAGTGGCGCTAATGAGGAGGAAGCGGTCGGCATTCGAAATCCTGTATGAAGGTGTAATTTCTGCGTACCATCCACAGGTGTAGCTTGACACGTTTGACATGACAATTGCGCTGTGGGGTCCAAGGGAGCACCGTATGTGGTATCGAAAAGCAGACATGCGACTGCTGTTGCTGCCTTTCCAAGCTTTGATGTCCGTCTCTTTCGGCCGTGCCTGTAGTAAACCAGTTCGGACTGCGTTGAAGCTATCATCGTAGTACTCAGCATGTATGGGCAGACGATGAAATGAAGTCAGAACATCAAGACGCAGCCACACTCAAACGTTTAAACGGACAGAGAAGTCAGCTTCATGCTTCAACATCCACCTTCGCTTTGGCCGTTGCGCCAGCCGAGTGAAACCAAACAATGATCACTTGCTGTTCGCGTACAGGCTGCCATTCTGCAGGCTGGCGGAACCATGAAGCGTCATTCAGACAGTGGCATGTCTTCCAGATGGAGCAAACGATCTCTCGTAACCCCTTGGACGTGTTCTGTAAGTATGGTAGGCGTTGGTGCGAATCCAGGTGTTACTTCAGGAAAATGCGGATGCTCTGGAATCTGGGAAATAAGCTTGACCTGAAGACAGCTGCAGCCTAAATGTGACTCTTGAGCAGGCACGTAAGTCATAAACATCACTATTGTCTCAAACCTTCAAGTGCACCTATCAATGCATCTTTACTGCTCTTTCGGCGATGGCCTTGTCATCCTCAGGGCGCAGACCGGGCCATAGCGGCAGGAACATCAAGTAAGTCTCGCCTCCCTCAGCCCTCACAGCCACCCAGTTGAGGAAGGCTTTAATCTTTTGCCGTCTCTTGTTATCCCCGATTAATAGCAGTCAACGGCAGCTTCCCCCAACCATTTTTCGCCACTCGAGCTCCCAAAAAAGCGGGGGCCCAGGTTCAGGCTTCCTGCTGCCGGCTCGCTTACTCGCTGCTGCCCTCGCTCTCAACGACTGACCGACTGCACTCAGCAAACGATACAGAGCCACACAGGATCCTGACCTGGATCGCACGAGTGTCATACACGACCACCAGGACACGCACTCACACCCATTCAACCAACGATGCCGGTCTTCAAGGCGATTTGCTAGGCGGAGGAGCTCTCTACAAGACTGCTCCTCCCCAGAGAAGCGCCGCACACCGCAATGGTTATGAGACTACTTGAGTGAACAACGACAACCACATGCTACCAACCAACAACCTTCCAAACCACCCCAAGCCCTGCCGGATGACTCGCACTCCTCCGACAGCACCGTCTATGCCGCTCGCAGTGGGAGCAGTATGGCGGGGACACCAGAGATCCGGCCTGCAGAGCTACGACGTAGAGGTGCGCATTGCAGGTGTGGACGACAGCACTGGAGACGTCTGCGGTGAGTGTGCTGCTTGCTTTGTGCTCGCTGGCGTCGAGCCTGGTCTTCCGCGCTATCAATGGCGTGCCTGCACATGCCACCGGGCGAGCGAGAGAGATGCCAGCAAAGCAAGCAGGAAAAAAACATCATGCTGACCGGCATTCTTGTGATCCTCATCAAGGCACACTCACTATCAAGAATCTGCTGCCGTCTCTTCCCAAAGTGGTCACGTTCTTTGACGGCGAGGTGAGTCTCATCATGCCCTTCCTCATCGCATCACGGCTCGACTTTGCTACGACCGACGGTCCGACGACACGCGAAGAAGACTGCAACCTCATGATCCATAGAGAAGCTCTTCGCACATACTGACTAGTTGTCTGCACGCCCATAAATCACCATGCTACTTTCGCTATCTTCTCCAGATCATCGGCCCACATCATCACGACTTTGTGACAGACAAATGGGGAGCGAGTGAAGAGGACGATCACGCACATTGGGACAAATTCCGTCGAGATATCTATTTACGAGGCAACCCAGTCTCTGCTTCTGCCGCATGCAGTGCCGCCCCAAGCGCCTATGCTAGTCCTATTCCTACCGCACCATCCAGTGAATACGGAAGTGACGATGAAGACAGTGACGACGAGGATGACGAGAGGGATCAAGTCAGTAAACAAATGAGAAAGAAGAGATTAATGGAGAAGAAAAGGAAAAGTTTCAAAGTTCCACCTAATGTCGTTTTTATGCGATTGAAAGAGAGATGCTTCGTGAATAACAATGAAGGAAGAGATTTGAGCGAAGCTAGCTTTGATGGTACGCCTAATGTTCTACTTCTCTCCTATCGTTCGAGACACTGACGATGTTCATAATTTTCCGTAGGTTTCTATTATATCGCCGTCGAGCTGAACCCAGCGCCTGATCGTCCTCAACTGTCAATCTCAAAGACGACTCCTTTTGCATCAAGTCCCACGACTCTCAAGAACCAGCAGAGTCTTCTGTCAGCTTCGGCTCCAACTATTCGAAGGCCTTTCGGACCTTTCCTCAGTCGAAGCGACTCGTACGCCTCGGTTGTCCGAGGCCGAAGAGAAGACCATGCAGGGGGGCCGAACTACCCAACTTCGAGCAAGCCAGAAGAGAATACACATGCAAGACACGAGGAAAGTATGCCGTATACTACTTTTTCTCACACTACCTCCTCCAATCAAGCTATCTACTCACCCTCTCTCGAAGAATTCCCACCTCCCCCTCCATCTCCGTCTTCTTTGCCATCTGCACTATCATTCTTCCCACCTTCATTCGAAGATACATTCCGAGCTAGATCTAGATCTTCCTCCTCTTTCTTACATAGGAGTGTAGCTAGAGCAGGCTTTGCAGCTTCAGCTTTAAGAGGTAATGCAGCTATATCTGATTATGATGGAAATCGATTATCAACAAATTTTTATAATGCTAAAACAGGTTATAAAGGGCCTTGGGCACATGCCGTAATGAGAGGTTTTTACTTTACACCTCCTTCGTCATTTACATGCTCATGCGACGATGATGACGAAGAATTGGTATCTGGCAATGTTACGGCAAACGATGATGACGACGATAGAGATACATATCAAGAATTAGAGCTCTTTTACGTGGGAGATGGATTGGGAGCAATGCTAGAAGAAAATGAAGTTGTCATCAAAAGTAACACAGATGAAGACGACGAGGATTGGGAAACTTTCGAGCCAGTTCAAGACAGTCAAATGGAAAAAATAAAGAAAGACCTCAAAAGGCGACAGTTGTACGCAAGACCCAAAGCATCTGCTTCTTTCACTGTCATGTGAAGGCCCGCTGCCTTTTTCTACCCTTACGTTATTGGTAGCTCCAGCAGTTCGGGTTCGCTAGGTCAAGGAATGATCAAAAGGAATCACCACGCTGTCTACCGCCTTGGGGGCTGTAGCCACCTGTCAAAACTATAAATCACACCCTCGAACTGTATGAAAACGTCAATTGAGACAATCAAGTTTAGTCTTTTCCTGTAGCTATACGTTAGTCAGTCTGTTTCCCATACTCTCCCTTTCCCCTACCACCATCTCTCGCATTGGCCTATTCGGACGTCATCTCAAGGTCTAACTCATTGATCGTGGATGCAGATGTTTCCAGTACAGTTTATGCGGTGGGGTACCGCAGCCAGTGCTAGTCTTCAAAAAATGTTTCAACATCAAGTCTCCCTGGTTCTGAGCCATCGGGATTTCTGGTTGCGTAGTTTGGCTGCAGTTAATAGTCTCGTCGTTGTAAGATTAGCTACCAGAGGGTCACCATTCTTTGTTTTGGGGTAAGCAAGATCAGTTCAGCAAGTTTCTGCGATATACTTGGTTTGGTCTCTTTTATACGTGCCGAGTCTCGACTGGTGTTTTGCTTTCATTCAATGATGTTTCAATCCCTCATTCTGCTTAGCTGCAAAAAATGCTACAATAACATGTTATGAAAAGTCATAACAGCGTAAATACTGATACCACTGGTCTACTGCAGTCATATGAGCCAGGCACAATCCAACAATCTATCCAGTGTGCGGCTCGTCATACTCAACTGTCAAGTGGATGCTTCCAAGCTACTTTACCATTTCTCATCCAATACCAGCTTCTATCTTTACCTTCTATTTTAGCCTTTGCTTCTACTCTCCAATTTCGTTCAGGTTTGATCAACTCCTGCAGTATTCTAGCTATATTTCTAACATCATCAATGCCAGAGTGCTGTCTACCCTCGAAAGGTTCTAAACCCAATGCTTTCAGGACAGCTGGAATATTAGGGGTCGCTAGACCTTTTGTTGTTGGTATCAAGATCGTAGGTTTGGGATTGGTTGTGGTGATATAACCTTCATCATCTAATGTTGTTGTTGCTGTAATCTCCACTGACTCAATGACTACTGGCATCTTACGAGCCAAATAGGCTGTAGCTGATGAGCGTAAATCAATGTAAGACCCTTTCAGCCAGACAGGGCGTGGAATAGAAGATATATAACATTGTTTGGCCACAAAATCACGGAGGTCCTGTAGAGGTTCAGAAAGAGTCAGCGTTAAAGTCGACACACGTGACTGATTACCAGGAGAAAGAATGAAACCAAAGCTTACCCACTGACCGTCCGTCACCCAAGTAGTTTTGTTATGTTTCGTGAACAAGTCGTACGGCCGAATGAAATTGGTCTTGAATTCTTGCAAGACTTGCACAAAGGTACCCGCCTGGTCGATGTCATCCTGGGAAATACGTCAACGTATATCAGCGGATTTAGACCTTGATAAGGGAAGCTACGACAACTGACTTGAGTGATGCCAGTAAGATCAGTACAAAATTGGGACAGCTTGGGTCTCCAGGTAGGTTTCACGAAACGACGAAATTCGTCCACCACTACAAGGTCCCAGGCATGAGCATCATCATGTTGCGAGCTGCTTGCGTCGTTATCTGCATCGCTGTCGCTTTCGGTGGAGGTCAAATCAGGCGATCCTCCGTTGTCTGACGCAGAAGTATCCTTGCGGCGCCACTGCAATAGCAAGACCGGGAACTCGATAATCTGGGAGAGCCGAGGTCAGCTTTATCAGTAATTATGCTTTGGTACGGTTGGATGATCACTTCGTTCGGAAAGTCAAAGCGGTTGCCTTGACCTGTTACATATTGCTGACAAGTAGCTTCAAAGTCGAGCACGAGGTAGCTGTCAAAGTCCTGGCTCGTGGGTCGTGTAGGTTCCAAGCTTTCTTCGATGTGTTGGGTGGAAGCTTTTTCATGCGCAGCGGCGTGGACCTTCTTTGCAGTTCTCAAACGCTTCTTCAAGACGGATTTGTGGCCTCTGGTGTCGAGCTTGAGTGCAGCGAGCGCCTCGCGAAGAGCATCGACTGTTGCTGCTTGCTCCATGAGCGGTGGTCTGCGCGTTGGAGCGAGGCCCTTCGCGAGGGTCGCTCCAGCCTGGGAGTGGATGAGATGACCCTCCTAGCTGTCCATGGTGTGCTATCTTCAGTGATGTAGTCTTTAAAGAAGCTCAATGCTGTTATGTGTCCTCATGCAGTTGTACAGAGTCAAGAAAGAAGTCGGTCACGCTGAGAATAGGGGAGAAGACACACAAATTATCAGACATCTTCATGCCGAGTGCCTCTTTCGCACAAGTCCAACTGGGCACTCTCGAATCCTGCCAAGCGCACCAGCCATGGCGTCGACATCCAAGCTCACCATCTACACGCGAGCCAACCCGCCAGCCTGGGGCGTGATTGCTCTCGCCGGCGAGCTCGCTGCTCAGTCTGGCAGCGAGGGCGTAGTCACTATCGACTATCAGGACAAGGCTGCAGACGCCAGCGAGACAGTCAAGCTCGAGAGCGGAAGGTGAGTCGTCTCCTGGTCATGTCTATGTCTTCCCTCATAGCTCTCAAACCGTACTGACTCGAGCAATTCTCCAAATTCCATCCTGCACGACTGCTCGATCACCTTTCCTTTGCAAACGCATCATGCTGCCGCTACCAGTGCCTCGACATCAGCTCCCATAGCAGTAATCAAGTCACTGGCTGAAGCATTCGCTGCTCTTGGGTTCCTCGGTGCCAACAAGGCTGATTCTGACGAGGTGGGCATCTTTATCTGCTATCCTTAAGGGTTTACTTTGTGTAATCTGACGAACTACCTTTCTGCCAGATTAACAAGTGGATCAGCTTCGCTGAGACCAACTTCTCCAAGACTGCCGACTTCCAGACTGCTTCTACCGCAGCTGATGCGCTGGACCGCCGTTTGACACTTCGGTCCTACGTTGTCGGCTACAAGCCAACAGCTGCTGACTTTGCAGTATGGGGAGCCGCCAAGAGTGAGCTCTATCTTCTTTTCCTCTTATCTAATATTCGTCTTGATAACCAATAACCCCTCGTTTCCTAGGCTCTTCCGTCTTTCAAGGACTCTTGAAGCGAAATCTGCATCCTCATTTAGCAAGATGGTATTCGCATATTGAGAACTTGCCAGCAGTACAAGAAGCTTTATCTGCTTTCACACAAGCTCAAAAGGATACTTTGAAGGGTAAAGCCAAATCTGCGGCTGCTTCTTTCGAACTTGGTCTTCCCAACGCTATTCACGGCAAGGTAGTCACTCGTTTACCCCCTGAGCCTTCTGGATACCTCCATATCGGACACGCTAAAGGTGAGACGGGTATAGGTATGGCATTTGTTAGGCAACTGTACTCACTCATTCTCTTTGTGGCCCTGCAGCTGGTAAGCCATGTTGTTGATATAGACTCCGCTCTCCATCTAACGCCACGATATTAGCCATTCTAAACAAGCATTTCGCGAATATGTACGGAGGCAAGTTCATTGTTCGATACGATGATACAAATCCAAGCAAGGAAAAGGTGCGTCTGTGACGACTTGGCGCCGAGCGGTTGGGCGCTTACATATGACGAGATGTTCAGGCCGAGTTCCAGCAAGCTATCATTGAAGATCTTGCTATGATGGGCGTTCACGGTGATAGAGTCACTTACACATCGGACTACTTCGACGATCTCTACAAGCTAGCTGTCGAAATGATCAAGCGAGGCAAAGCCTACTGCGATGATACTCCACAAGAGAAGGTTTGTCTTCTGTGCAATCGGTGGTAGACTTGACTGACAAAGACCTATCTTAGATGCGCGCCGAACGAATGGACGGTATCCCATCCGAACGTCGCGACGCAAGCGTAGAAGATAATTTGGCTCGTTTCGCCGAAATGACCACAGGGAGTGAAGAAGGTCGAAAATGGTGTCTGCGTGCTAAGATCTCTTTCGATGACCCGAACAAGGCCATGCGCGACCCTGTAATCTACAGATGCAATCCTGAACCACATCATAAGACTGGAGATAGATGGAAAGTTTATCCTACCTATGACTTTGCTAATCCTATCGTCGATGCGAAAGAAGGTATCTCGCACTGTTTGAGAACAAATGAATACCACGATCGTAACCCACAATATTGGTGGATGCAAGATGCTTTGGACTTGCCTCGTGTAGAGATTTGGGATTATGGGTGAGTAGAAGCATACTAATAAGGGTGGTGCAATGTGCTTACTGCCAGCTCACATCTCCGTCCGATGGTCGTAATCAGCCGCATCAACTTCGTCTATACCCTCCTCTCCAAACGAAAGCTGAAAGCAATGGTAGAAGAGAAACATCTTGTCGAGGGATGGGATGATCCACGATTCCCCACAGTCCGAGGCATGCGCCGAAGAGGCTTGACTATCGAAGCACTTACCCAATATATGCTTGCGCAAGGACCCTCGCAGGCAGTTACATCGTTGGAATGGGACGGCATCTGGAGCATGAATAAGAAGGTCATTGATCCGATCGCACCTCGCTATACTGCCGTACTCAAGAAGGATGTGTAAGTTGCTGCTGTCTCTTGGATCATGCACCCTTGTATGCTGAAGTTCATCTTTTCACAGCGTCGAGTGCACCGTGACACAGGAGGACGGGACACCCGTTGTCGAGTCTACTATGGCTATTCCAAAGCACAAGAAGAACCTTGACATTGGTAACAAGACTACCACGTATGCACCGAAGATGTACATCGAGCAAGCGGATGCCGTCTCGTTCGAACCAAATGAAGAAGTTACATTCATGGATTGGGGTAATGCTTACATTCTCAAGGGTACTACAAATGAGACACCCATCAAGACATTAGATATTCAGCTTCACTTACAAGGAGATTTCAAGAAAACGTCAAAGAAGGTTCACTGGCTTGCTATTTCAGAGAAAGCACCTTTGGTTAATGTTATCCTCAAGGACTACGATTTCCTAATCACAAAGAAGAAGATTGAAGAGGATGATGATTGGACAGATTACATCAACCCCGTAACTGATTTTAAAGAAGAAGCATTTGCAGATGCTAACGTCAGACAAGTTAAGAAGGGAGATATAATCCAATTTGAGCGAAAGGGCTTCTATATCTGTGATAAAGACTTAAGCGAAGATAGCAAGGGAACGATGGAATTTATTCTCATTCCAGATGGAAAAGCTTCAACGACATCGCTTAAAGCAAAGGTTGCTAAAATCGAGAAACCAGTTGTAGCCAAAGCTTAAGCTAGTCTTAATATACAACGACAGTACTTAAAACAGCAACTCTACACACTGTCCCAGAACCCGAATTTGCCATTCTTGTACTACCGGATGACCATTCCTTGTCCTCTCAGCATGAGATACTCTTGCTCAGCACCGGAAGAGAATTGTTTGAGGAGTTCGCTGTAGACGAGCGATCAGTCTATGTGGCTGCGGTGCGCGACAGGCAAGCACCTACTAGATGTCTGCATTATGGTACCGCAGGCGACTCTTTGGGTCTGTGTAAGGTGCTTCAAGACCTGTAACGTCGCAGTATTTCTTTGACGGCCGCAAAGAAGGTGGTGCTTCGTACTCGTGGTCTGTCGTACATGAATCTTCAGTTTAATCAAGTGGCTTCTCGACGAGGGATGGCCAGTATCCTCACATGCAATGTACTCCTCCTTGCGGACAACTTCTGGTTCAGCAAGAGCTTCGGCAGTCGCTGCAGCCTGCGCGGCTTCATCGTCTACATCCATCCCATCTACAGGCGTACCAGCAGCCGTTACCGACTGCGACTGAGCGACGCCACGGGATTTCTTCTTCGGCTTGACATAGCGCTCTCGCTCGAGTTGTATGATTTGCTTTGCAGTCTTCACTCGTCTATTACCCGCGACTTTCTGTGCGTAATTCGGATTCTTGAATGGTCGCGGTGCATTCGCATAGTTGAGCTCTTCGATCAGGCTCTGTTGGCCAACATCAGTCTGCGAATAGTGCAGGTTATCAAGCACCTGCAAGCTCACTGTGACATCAGGTGCACCAGCTTCGTCCGAACTGCCTTCCCTTGGTGTTGCTGCGGCAGACAAATCCGCTGCAGGCATGGCCGATGTTGAGCCTGCAGCAGCACCCGCTGGCGTGGTATTCGTTGCTTTCCGTACAATTCGGACACTCGACGGCCTACGCGAAGGAACACGAACTCAGCTCCAGTCATTCATGCAGTGGTGAATGCCTTCAGAATGTCGCACATCTTTCGTGAAAGCGGCAACGCGCCGCCCTGCTCTGTCTTCAAAATGGTCGGACAAGAAGCAACTGCCGTCCGAAAGACGTTGGACGGCTGAAGTAGTCTAGTGCGGTATTCGCAAGTCGATGCTACGTTGCTGCACCCTTCTGCAAGGTTGAAGGAACGGAGCTTGTATCTCAAAAGGCAGAAGAAACTCGCCTTCTAATGTATCGATGCCATCTTTTTCGCCCGCCATCGTTACAACCACGCTTCCTCGCGCCAGGATTCTTCAAAGGAAACAAAAGGCTAGCTTAGACCACCATCAGTAGTGTTGTGGGACTCGTCACCAGGTTCGACAGGAAGCAAGCTCGTGCTGATCGCCAAATAATGGAATAACGGGGATACGCTCGCTACTCTGCTAGACTACAGAGACACAACAGCAAGCTTCCCGAACTCCGACGCTGCCTGCCCGCCTTTTCAGGCTAAGATCTGTTGAGTGTACTGACTCAGACCTCTACTGAACTTTTGCAGCCTGTCAGACGCGACTGGTGCTGAATCACAAGCGTGTCTTTCCAATCGCGGCGGCACTGCTTTTGCAACGTTTTGTGTTCTGACAGGAAGTCAACCACTCTTTCTTCCTTTTCCCTCACCAGGCACGTCTATTAAAAAACACAAGATCCATTGGAAGTATGTCTCATCGTCCTGAGAGGATCCGTCTTCCTCCCCTTCGAGACGCCCTCAGCTCCTCAGGCCGCTTTGGTAAGACATAACTTGTGGTGTGTCGTCAAGCCAACCTCATTGTTGAACATGAGCTCCGCAGGTGATGACGCACTAGATGAGCGCGCCTCTCTCACGCTAGCGCCAATACAACTGGGCTTGCGGCTTGTCCAAAGTCAAGCAGAGCTGCAACGGAGGGCTGACTCGACCTCTACGTTGGCACAACCACACTCAAAATTTATCGCTTTCGGTTGTTCAGACCGCCAACTTCACCCTTCAGCATCCGTGGGAGACCTTCGACTCAAGTCGATGGATCCCTTGAACTCTTCGACCCGGCGCTCAGCCTCCCGTCAACACGAGAATGCTCAGACGCAGGAGTTGCCTTCGAGGACGTATCCGGAACCTGGAACAGGCTTTCTTCCTCACACTAGCTCGTTCGACAACAATACTTACCCCGATCTCTCGTCATTCTTCGAAAGACCTATCCATCACGGTGAACGACCAGATTCTTTGTCTGGCTTGCTTCCCTCGTCCACTCAATTGCAATCAATACACTCCGCTCCTCAAATTCTACAGCCTCCAACCCTGCAAAGTGATCCATCAGACCTTGCGACAAGTTTGAGTCCAGAATATGACGAAATGTTGGACCAGCAGAACGCCTCGGCACAAGGGAGCTTTGCACACAGCATCCTTTGGAATCCTGCCCAGACTTACCCTTATAACCTTCCGCTACATCCGTACGGCTCGGCTACTTTCGCTACAGACGAGCTCGTCACGGGTCCCCCACCTCCTCAAGAGGCCTTCCTGTCTTACGAGAGACGGCTACCATTCCCTCCTCTCGACCTTTCAAACAATCCAACTTTGGCTCAATCATCTTCCACTTCTTTAGCTTTCGAAGATACGCCTACCTCTGTCACATCTCTCCGCTTTCCTGCTTTGTCGCTTGAAGCCGCTCGGCCCTCGCACTACGATGTCGCTAGCTCTGCGGCATCAAGCAGCACCAGTAGTCAGCCCCTGCGTCGACAAAGAAGCTTGGCATCAAGTTCTGGTCGACCTGGCCGCCCAAGACGGTATATGCCCCCGCCAGGAACCCTTGAAAATCTTCTGGGTAATAGTGCCATGTTTCAGAACGATGTGGAGCTCTCGGTACAGGGAGAGACTTCGGCCATGGGCTCGCTACCACCACTGCCTCAACTGAATAGGCATGTTTGCGGTACCTGCGGACGAGGCTTTACAAGGCCCAGCGCACTTGTAACGCATAAGCTGTCTCACGTAAGCACCATAGCACTATGCGTCGCTATCAATGTTGAGTCCAGCAGCTGATATCACTGCATATCTCAGACCGGCGAGCGACCCTTCACCTGCTTGCAATGTGGCAAGGGTTTCAGTGTACTGTCGAATCTAAGGAGGTCAGTCCAAAAACAATATTATTGCCAATCTGAATTAACGTGCTTGATCTATAGACATCTTAAGCTACACGACAGCATGGAGTAGCCGTTATTGCCCATGGATAGGTACCAAAAGGGACTATCGCATGTTTGAGCATTTATTCCTATACTCCAGTCTTGATAGACCAATCAGGTGCATATCGCATCATCGGAGCAATAATGATCTATCTAGCATACTTCGCATCCAGCATGACTTTATCTTCGATTCTCATACCCTCTTGAGAAACACCATATATTTATAGAGACATGGCTCGACGGAAGCCAGAACTTGCTTCCCTTTGCGTAGCTCGACCTCTTGCGTCCTCCATCTCTTCGAAGTTTGACGCGAGAGCCTTGAGACCGTTGCGTGGATCGAAGAGCTTTTGCCGTGGTGATTTCTGCATGCCCGCAAGGATGTGGCTTAGCGAAACCGGAGTAGAGCCGAGAAGGATTACTTACAAAGGTGTAACCTTGGAACGCCAGTTGCTTCCGCACGTCCAGCAGATGCTTCCCGTGAACCTTGTCTCTGAGCATTGGATCTTTAGTCGCTTCAGCTTGACCCGGTTGCGCATCGGGAGCAGCTATTGACGTACGTCAGCAAGAGTTACTGACCCTGAAAGTAATACTGCTCACCTAAAGGCTTATCCTCTATACCCTCATCGAAATAACGGGTATCTGAAGGATCTTTGAGCTCTGGCTTGAAAGGCGGACTCTGCAAATGTAAAGTTGCAAAGTCGATATCATGAAACCAGGGATGAGCTTTGATGTCTTCCGTTCCGTCCGCTAATCCAGTGAAGCCCGGTGCTGGACCCAGGAAGCCGGACCTGCGCTGCTGTACAACGACTGCACTGGGCCGTATCGTGCTGACATCCGGTCGAGAGCCTAGTCGTTCTTCTCGTTCGCAGATCAGGCGGCTTATGAGATCTTGGGCGTCTCTGGATGCGCGAGCACGTGCCGGGAACTTCAGGTTTTGACGCCAGGTAAGGATCTTTTGTCGTGTCACATGCCGAGACTTGGAAACAAATGGTGGGAAACCGTAGAGACCTAATGAATAGATGCTTCAGTCATAAGGCTTGCCTTACTGGAGTGTTAGTCGCAGTCTACTCACATTCAAACATGATCACTCCAAGTGACCACCAGTCGCATGACTGGTCATAGCCAGTACCGCGGATGACTTCTGGACTCATGTAGGAATTTGTTCCGACAACGGAGTAGGCCAGCTTCTTTCGGTATTTATCTCTTATAGTAAGCAAGCCACCGTTCGTCTTTCTCTCGTCATCTTCGGCCTCTGCAGCGGGGAGATCCACCAGGTCGAGACCGCTATAAGCATTGTTATTACGTCGTCTGGCATTCAAGACGCTGCCCTCTTCAAGGTCAATGCCATGCTTTCGCAAAAGCTGTCGTCGCTGTTCATCATAATAGGCGCCGTCGTGAGACCAGTGGAGGTCAGTTGCTAGCCCAAAATCGCTCAGCTTGATATGCCCATCGGAGGAGAATATGAAATTGTCGGGCTAGAGGAAATTGCGAAGTCTTTAGCATTGGCCTCACCGCATGCCATACCATATAACTGACCTTGATGTCACGGTGGATGTAGCCTAGCTTATGAGCCTCTTGTATAGCTAACACCATTTCAGCCACGTAAAACTTTGCAAAGCTCTCCTCAAAAGTGTCCCTCTCGATGAGCAAATTGAGCAGGTCACCGCCTCCCATATACTCCATGACAAGATACAGATGATCTACATCTTGAAAGGAGTAGACGAGCCTCACTATCCATCTGCTGTTAGATGAACTGCTAGCAGCACTCATCACATCCCTTTCCGCTCTCACATGTCCTTCTTGGCCCTTTCTCAGCATATCTGCCTTGCGAAGCTGTTTCATAGCATATAGCTCCCCGCTCCCTTGTTCCTTGACAAGAGACACAACGCCAAACGCGCCATGACCGATAGTCTTGATCTTCTGGAATGAGTTAACATTCACCCTCTTGCGTAGATCTCGCAGGTGTTCCGTTTCAGTCAACATCCAAGCTGCTCTAATCTTCCTTCGCTGTGCGTCAGACATGTTTGCAGTAGCGAGTTCCCGTTCAAGAGCTGCTCGACGCTGGTCCCGGTCTCGTGGTCGCTTCAATATAGCATAGTAATGATTTTCGAGGTAAATCTTGGTCGCTACCGATTTCTCTACCGTTTCGAGGGAGGGTCTGAAGGGTTGATTTACTGTTGGGGACTCGTTCAGAGGTGGTCTAACAGGATATGAGGATAAATTTGCAGCTGAGGTGCCCTCATTTGCGGTGATGTCAGCTTGCTCTACTGCTTTAAGGGCATTCGGTGACCGGATAACCACAGTCTTGCTGGTGTTCGCTCGTATCGTTGGCGGTGGTAGAATAGGTTGATAGGGTATCTCTTCGTGCACAATAACGACATCGTCCATCGGGTCCTGTAGACCATCATGGACTATTGGCGTTACAGGCGGCAAACCAGGCAAGGGCAACTGCTGAGAAATCGGCGAGATAGGGGAAGCTTGACTATGTGAACCGAGGACGGCTCGGTCCGTAAAAAGACTGATGAGTGAATCAGGAGTGCCATTGACCACTTTCAGGGATCCTTTCTGCTGTTCTTCGTCTATATTTGCCTGAACCTGGGCCACAGCCCGCGTTCTAGCTCTGATGCGTGCCGCCTCTTTTATAGCTGCCACCCAAGCAGGCTCTGTAATATCAGATGCATACAGTCAAGTTCGGGTATCAAAGGACTAGAAGGTCAAAACACGCTTCGCGTACCTGCCAACTTTCCTTTTCCATCTATCCGCCACCGTGTCAGAAGCTCAGCGGCTTCATCTGCATCTGAAGCGTGTGCGAGGTGCCTGCAAAATGAACGTCAGTACATACTTTGCGATCGCATAAGCATGCACCTTACGCGAATCCAGTAGGCTTGCTAATCATATCGACACTGATCCTTCTATAGCCCTTATTCGGAGGTGCACTAGCGGATTGAGCTTGAGCTTTGTAGATGGGGGTCGTTACTGCTCTTCCTGAGGCTGGGATAATCGGTTTGTCCCCTAGCCAACCTTGACCAGAATCTGCAATTAGAGTCGATATCGCATTCTGTTCTGCATTATGCTGCGATATTGATAGCAAGTCAAAGAATCCCTTGTGAAGCATAACAGAAGCTCCACCTTTAGCGAAGGTGCGTGACACAGTACTTTGTTGCTGTTGGAAAGGCCTGAAATCTCTAAAGTCTGCGCTGGAACTACCTCCAAAAGCCGGATGAGGGTATCCATAGCCTAGCCCCTGTCTGCCTGGCGCCAAAACGGAAGGCATATGAGCAGCGCCGGGTGGCAGGTCCTGGGAATAAAAAGGCGGATCTGCCGGGAAGGAGCGTATCTTCGAGACAGAGGGTCCATAGCTAGCTGGATATTGGTAGGGCACCGGCTGGTTTGGAGGTATCGGGAGTGGCTTTCTAGGCTGAGCAAGCTGTGGTGAAGCCATTGCGCGCGGACCTGCTGGACTAGCAGCCTTTGCAGCAGCAGAGGCTGATGGTTTTGGAGGAAGAGCGGGAGGGACAGAAGCTAGAGCGCGTGCGGTCGTGGAATCTTGGTTGGGCTGATCTGTCTTCGAGTTCTTTGTGACCGGATTGCCGGAACTCACGTGCGTTCTAGAGTTGCCACCAGGAGCAGCTAGATGCCTCGACAGTAGTTCGTCGACTTGGGTGCTTAAAGTTGAGCCAGCCTCTCTATGGAGGGTCAGATGGAGTGCAGAATTGGTCCGATCCAGTATGGGAGGTAGCAAAGCAGGAGGAGCGATGCGGCTGATGTGTCGGTGCTTGAGCAGTGACGACGGTGAAGCAGTGGTCGGCGTCGGACTGGGACGTATATGAGGACTAACGCGATGCGAAGTTGGAGTGGAGGTCTTGATACTTCCAGATGGAGTGCTCGTATGCGTGTCTTGCTGCTGCTGCTGTCTCGCAGTTGGGGTTTGTGGTGTCACTTGATCCCCTTGCAGATGATTCGGAGATGGCATTGAAAGAGAGGCCCCAAGACAGCCAGCGATGCCGATTCACAGCGAGGAATGTTACTTCAGCACCAGCCATTGCATTTGCCTGTATCAGCTGTGACGCCCAGGCTCCTCATCGATGCAAAACAAAACATCAGCCTCTCGTCAACGCTCGTGCTTTGCATATCCCGTCCAGTCGAAAGCCGCATCCATTCCATCGCGAGATCAAAAGAGAGTGAAAGAAGACTCCTGTCTCCTCAGGGCAGGGCCAACGTGCGAATGTCCAGGCACATGATACGATTGTACGTGGACAACTGCGGTAAGTAGCTTCCTGTTGAAATGAATAGCTCTATGCGCTTCCTCTTTCCTGTACTTCATTCAAATTGGAAGCTCTTCGCCAAAGGCAAGACTCCGCATGACGACCTGTCGAGTCTGCCTCGGTGCCTTGATACTACATTGGTGCTTTTGAAGTTGCGCTTGCATCTGCTACACGTTCCTGCAATAGGCGTCAAAGCTTTTCGCTGTGTTGAAGTGGG
This sequence comes from Cystobasidium onofrii, assembly GCA_022813105.1. Classification (NCBI taxonomy): domain Eukaryota; kingdom Fungi; phylum Basidiomycota; class Cystobasidiomycetes; order Cystobasidiales; family Cystobasidiaceae; genus Cystobasidium; species Cystobasidium onofrii. The sequence continues at coordinate 448,648 of JAKLNA010000007.1, read as the reverse complement.
AAGAAAGCAGGGCTTGAGAGAGCCGGCTGAACTTAGACGTTTCCTCCCTCCTCTGACATGCATCTGAGGTGCTTTCCTATACCGGACCATCCCAGCACAGGATACGACATTTTAGTCATTAGATGATGAAGTTATTGACATTGTCGGCAAACACTCTACCTAAAATGCTAAGCTACAAAGATGGCTATATGTAGACCGGTACTATACGAACATTGTGATTTACACGCTTATTAAACGATGTGCTAAGCGGGCGCAGTAAGTAGCGAATATCAAATCACGCGATTCCCAAAGCGAGTTTCCTTTCTGTTATTTCCACTCTTAACATTTGTGCTCTACCCTCTATTCTACCTTGCATATCATAACTATGATAAGTAAAGAGAGCGTCGAGCTTACTCTCAGCCCCCGCGAATACCTTTGACCAATATGTTTTATCGCCTGCTTTGCCCTTTTCGTCATGTTCAGCTTCTTGACATTCTAGTATAGCTGCATACAATCTAGAAAGAGCATTCAGGTAGGTATATGCCTCATCCAGAGGAGCTGTCGTATCTTCCGCTTGTGAGAGGTATTTCCTCGCCGTTGCATAATCTTGTAGCGTGATATAACAAGCACCAAGAATCGTCTCACACAGTTTGGTTTCTTCAGGTGTGTCCAAAGCAATTGCTTTTCCCGTCAAATGACCTTCCAACCGTTTAACGAGTCGTTCCAAGCTTTCTCTTGGGTAATGAGCGAATTGATTCCAAAAGAGAGACAGTTCAAGTGCCATTGAAATAGTAACACTATCAAACCATTCTGCATCTTTACCTAATTTTCCTTGTTCTACCCATTTCTCTGTTTTTATTTTATAGAATTTTATTCTTTTTTCCAAATATACTTCACTTGAAGGAGGTTGACCCATAAATCGTTTCCTATTAAAACCAGCAGGTATTCTTTCATATAATTCTCTCATTCTCTTCTCTTCTTTAGGTTTACGATCTTGAATTTCATGTAAGCAAGCAGCTGCAAGTGCATAATACGTAGTATGAGACCAAGAATTAAGTTCAATCATTGAAAGGAAACCTTCTGAAGCTTCCGAATATCGTCGCAACGAGAGATCAACCCAGCATAATTCGTATTGTAAAGTTGATGTCGCTTGTCGGAAATTTGACGGTGAAGATAGCCCTTGTCGCAGTTGAGCTCCTGCTTCACTAACTTGACCTTCAAGCCGGAGTAGCTTTGCTTTATTCACTAGCCATAGTTTCCCATGTGGGTGTTTATCGAGTGCTCGATCTGAAACAGCGTGACACGCGTTGATGAGGTATCTCCTGTCTGACTGCCATCCACTGCTGACGAGTATTGAAGTGTAGTCTAGCGAGATAGACCTCATGTTAGATCTGGTAGTGAAATGCAAGAGCCGGCTTTTGGCTTACAGCTGACAAGCGCCAAGGAAGCGAACGAGCCATGTACGTCCGTCCCCGTCAAAGCAGCCACTTCAAGAAGCTATTGGGCAATAGTGGATCAGATATGTTTCCCGTATGATAAGGATCAGAAGGATACACACCTTCAAAGCCTTTTTGCGATCTCCTGACCCATATCCTAGCCAGCTGAACATTTTTCTCGCTTTAGGTGGCATAAGAGCAAAAACAAGTTCAAAAAGAGCATGACCAAAAGCACCACCACTGACTACGAAAGAAGTTACTGGACTTTCAGTCCAAATTGGTTTAGGAATACTATTACTAACTATTTCATTTGATGTATTCTCTAATTCGCTAGGTGGTGATGCAATTCTCACACTAGATCCTGCTGAATTGGGTAATGAAGTACCTGCACTGGCTGCTCCTCCTGATAGTGTATCAGTTCCGTTCATGGATGTGACTCTACTCCTAGATGATTTGCTGAGACCTGGTAGATCGACCGCTGAGTGCACTTTACCCGGTACAGAAGCACCACGCAATCTGAAACCCCAGCCTGATTTTGAACTGGCAGCTTCCTTGACTGAAGCTTGTTTCATTGCATGAGAGAGAAGCGCTGTTTCGTATCTGTGATTCAGGTCCGCAATGATAGATGATACACTGGCTGTTGAAGTGATTTCTTTAGGAAAGACAGCTTTATAGATTGATGTGAAATGCTTGAAGGCGCTGTTGAGCTTCCACACTGCTTTCATGTATTCAACGTAGCTCTCTCCGAGAATGTGAAGAAGCTGCATCATATCATGGACGCTTTGAGTACATTTCGCCACTTGGCAACTGGAAGATCAAAGTAATACTCACAGCCTGAGCAGCAGCTAGATCTGCAATGAGCACCTCGTACTCCATACCAGCTTGTGTCCACCATTGACCCGGTTCTTCAATACTATGAGAATGTTTATGTTTTCTTGCACTTTTTTCAGCGAGAGCCAAAGCTTCCATGCTTGCAGAGAGTCTTTCATCCTCCATTCCGACGGCAGCAGCTAGGAAATCGCATATTCCCAAACCAGCCAAGGCATAGGGAGAGTTCTGTTGCGATTGAAGTGTACTGCGTGCTCCATCCACATCATCGTCCATGAGCTTGTTCAGCCCTACTTCTGCAGCGAGCAGTTGTTCCTGGTTCGGCGTCATCATGCAGGTCGGATATAGGAAAGTGCTAGCTAGGTATCAGGAAAGCTTTAAAGCGGAGTGAACTGAGGTGTAGCTGTGTTTCAGACAGCCATTCGATACAGTCGCCAGACCTTCCTCCTCTAGAAGATTAGCTGTGGCTGCCAGAGGAATGTGTTTCGGTTGTGGCTGTCACGGCAATGCTTACAGTTTCGGATTATCTTGAGAGCGCCTGATTTGATTGCTGCTTCGAGCTGATCCAAGCAAGCCAGAGCAGGTTGACGGCTCTATTCGAGGCCAGCTAGAGGAGGAAGTTGTCCTATGAAGCTCCTAAATCACAAGCCGCAAGTCGGCACAAAGCAAGCTTTCTTCGCTCTCCATCATGACGGTGATCGCAAGCAGTAATGACACACGGCCACAAGGTCATCGCGGCGAAGAAGGTGACATTGAATACAGGCTACAGATGGAGAGATGGATCACACAGCTACATATCAGTCTTCAAACTTGCCCTCGTGCTGCCCGTTTGCAGTTCTGCAATGCTACACGTTCCAGTCCATACTGCCCGATCATCTGCATATCTACCTATCTGCACGTATAGCTCGCAGTTGTCGCTCTTGCTCTTTCAAAACTTCTTTCCAAGCTATATGCCTTGTATTGCTACATCAAGAGGTGTCCTTCTCCTTGACGCACGTTGAAGCAACATCAGCTTACGTCTGCGCTGGTCATGCATGCAGGTTACGGTAACTCACGAAGATCAACGAGTAGCGAAACCGTCCTAACAGCTACTGCGCCGCTCACGAGGATGATTGTGATAGCGAGGCAGGCGGACTGCCAGGGTGCACAGTAGAAAGTAGCCGTGCCATAGCTAGTGACAATGTCCGGAGAGCGGGCTTGACAGGTAACAGTCGCCGAAGCTGCCGTCTTGCTCGAGGTCGTGTACAGCGGCAGGCCTTTTGGCCGCGAATAAGCTGCAGTGAGCATGTTTAGAAGGTTTTGAATGGACAATGAAGAGTCGAAGCAAGGTCAGAACAGGTGCAAGATGAAGACCTTCTACGGCATGCTGAGCCTACCTTCCTTTCAAGACGTCTTTCATCTTCATCCCATCATCATCAGCCCTGTTAGCCGGATGACGGGCGTGCTTGCCTTTGACGCTGAAAAATGACTACGGCCTACGTAAACAGCCAAACACGTACTTACCCGGAAACAAATATCACGGGCGACAAAGAGACTGGAAAGCCAAAACACAGTCAGGCTGTCGACCTTGGTGCGAACCGAAGATTGGGCCAGGCTTTCGGCTAGCGAGCACGAGCGCACTTCAGAACAATGCAAAAGGTCCTCTACATACTGCGCACGCTTTTCGCCTAACGAGGTCAGCGACTGCTGATCAACTGTTCAGAACCCTTAAAAGTTCAGGTGATACCTGTTTGCTACCTTCGTCGACACTGACGCACACTAACAGATTCGATTTCCCTTCCAATATGTCAGAGCCACCACAAGGAACGAGAGAGAAAGTCTTTCTGATGTTTCAACCACTCTCGTCACGTGAAACCATGCGTCGTGCGAAGCAAGCACTGATTGCGCATTATTGTATATACTCAGGGACAATGGCTCATATCTGCAACCATGCACGCAATAGCCTGCAAGCATCGCAGTGACCACTTCCATATGCAGGAGTCTGTCTTAGGCGAGGTGGAAGTGTCCTCGCAGGTAAGATACCGCATCCACTCTGCATCAATTACTGCTTTGCCAAACGTTTCGGTAGAGGTAATCACTGTCTTCCTTCACCACAGAAGCTAGAGGGCCAGAACCAGAAAACTAGGACGTTTGAATAATATAGCTACAATAGACTATCAGGCCACCCTTTTCATGAGTGAGATGTCGTTTTGAGGGAACTTGGTCCTCGCTATTATCTTGTCTTCCATTTCAGATGGTAGCGTATTGAGGTCTGTATGCTTCCGGATCGCTGTTGTCTGATGCATCCGTCTTCACTTCCCACTCATCTCCTGCCTGAATATCCTTTGTGCGTACTCTCTCGTGGATGCCCCGGGTTGGATGACTTCTGAAAGACGCGGTAATAAGTGGCGGAGCATCTAAGGCAAACCTGTCCAAGTAGTATTACCAGTTAGCAAAGGCAGGAACTGCAGGAGGCATTTCTGCCTTAAAGGTTTGCTCACCAGCCATTGAGATAGCTGCGAGTTCCATCTTCGTGAACAGTAGCGCCAAACTCTCCAGCTGTTTTGTCGTCGATATGTTCACGTTGAGCCTCCACTTCATCGTCGGTTGTCCCGGGGTTGGCAATAGCGTCACCCCGTCTTTTGGTACTCCATCTATCTGTCCATTGTCCTCGTGTTTTCTCTCTTGTCCTTGTATTATTCTGTAGTACATCCGGCGATGTACTACGAGGTTCCAATGTGCCGTTTCGAAAGGTGAAGCGTAGAATGAGGAACAGGAAAACGGCAAACAGGAAAGCGAACACAGAGCTCAGAACTATGACGAGGACTGTAGTGTCCGGGTTCATGGTGATTGTTTGATGTGTTGAAGCTGGCAAGAGAGTGAAGACCAGGCGATAGTCCTGAACCAAAGCTTGCTTGGATGTTCATCCTGACTGGTTTCGCCACATCCAAATAGCCAGGCACGTGACTTCAACGCATACCTGAGGGGGGTATACTTACCATACCTGCTTTGACTATGCAATTCAGTCCGAGCAAGCTGAACGACGGACCTATCAGCCCTTGCCTCCTCCTAGCGAGTCCTCGAGTTGAGGTCTGAAGCTCTACCATTTCGAGTATGATCGGGCTATAGTCAGCTGGGCGTACTTGGAGTCTGCCTCATCTGCAAGCAATAGACCCCATCGGTGCATCATACGCTGTACTCGTGAAGCGATTTGCTCCTACATTCGTAACAGATCTTCGTATGTAGACAAGGTCAATAGCAAAAGGGTTAGCCCTGAAAGCAACTTCATTCATGAGTTTATCGCAACTGAGCAGAGTGATGATAAAATTTGCATTATGCATTTTGCTATCCATTGCATTGCACTTGAGCGTACAAATACAGTAGGTCGTAAACAGCAGACCATAGAAAAAACAACGGAAAGTGAAAAAGGAACAGACATAGAAGAGAGTAAAGTGCCTCAAGCAGGTATGACAGAATGATACTTCAACATAATGCGAGAGAACAATGATCTAAAAAGGATGCCATCTAGCTAATCTTCTATTGTTAAGCCATTCTTTAGCCTGCATAGCAGGCCGAACTGATGAATGGCAGGCGTCTAGCGTACGTATGGGGCTTGACTTCCCATGCAGCATAGGTAGTCAACGATCGACAAGGAAGCAGCATTTATAGCTCCTCATCGGTGAAGACCTCCTCACCACGCTTGCGGCGTGCCATACGGTCCTTCTTGGCTTTTCGGGCGTCCTTTGATGACAATGCCTTCTTCTTGGTTGGTGCAGCAATCTTGTTGCCCATGGCGTCGAAGTGCTCTTCTTCCTCGTCCTTCTTTCCGTCAATGCGAGGTCCGGAACCTTGGCCTTCTACCCAATTATGTCCCGATGCTTCTAGATATCCGTCTCTCATAGCCCAGACCTCTTGACATAATGATTCAGAGAATTCTCTGCAGTCGAGGGAAATGGTGGCAATCAGTATGAGGGAACCAAAGGACTTAGTGACGTGATGAAAACTCACCGGTTGTGTGTAATGACCAAAACACCACCCTCGAAAGACTTGAGAGATTCGATGAGCGCGGCTAGCGACTCTCTGTCAAGGTAATTGGCTGTTTGAGGAAAAAGTTAGGTCAGCCACGGAATTTGCCACCAGGCGTTACGCCGGTACTATGAATACTTACTAGGTTCGTCGAGAATGACGACGTGAGGTCTGCGCCATGTAGCAGCAGCAAGGACGACCTTGACCTTTTGTCCACCCGATAGACCACGCATGGTGTTGTGTGTGACGAACTCGGCTTCGAGGCCAAAGTCGGCCATGTGCTTCTCGATTTCCTTTCGGACGAGAGGTCTCATGAGACCAAGACGTTGAGCTTCACGAGTATCGACTTCAAGAACCTTCTTCTCGAAACCACGCGAGATGAGCTCATCTCGGGACATCCAGATGTTCTCGGACGATGACATTGCCTTGAAGGACAGCTCGTACTCGTAAGATTGCTTGAGCTTCTTTCGTCCAACAATCTCGTCAATGATGCGCTTGTTGCCTTCAATGATGACAACTTCGCCCTGCTTCATCTTCTCCTTCTCGGCGTCGGTGATCTTTCGGCTCTCCTTGTTGAGTTCCTCGAGATCCTCACCGGTCTGGTATCTCCAGAGGAGGTATTCCAGAGGAGTCTTGTCTAGGTGGTGATCAATGTGGTGGAAAGCGTGCTGGGCAACATAACCGATGACCAAGTTGGGGTGCTTCCAGACTTCACCTTGCTGGCTCTCGGTTTCACCGACGAGGAGCTTGACGAGTGTGGATTTACCAGCACCGTTGGGTCCGAGGACGGCAACACGAGATGACAAGGAGACCTGGAGGGTGACATCGTTCAGCTGAGGCTTGGCTGATCCAGGGTACTGGAAGGTGACGTGTCTCATCTTGAGGAGAGACTTTTCCTTGGTCTTGACACCATCAAGTAGAGGTGGGTCAGGGAACTTGAACTGGTAGTCCTCAGCTGGGTTGAGCTCGTAGTAAGCCTTGGCAGCAGGGACGTGCTTGACGAAAGCCTCGAGGTTACCGGGGTAACGCTTGATCTTGAATCGGTCAAGGTGGAGAACGTCGGTGACGGTTCTGTTCAGGAAGTCAGAGTCGTGCGAGACAATGATGGATGTGCAGGTGGTGAGCGAGGTGAGGTAGTCAATCAACCATGTAACGTTAAGGACGTCTAAGTGGTTGGTCGGCTCGTCCAGAAGCAAAATGTCGGCTTTGAAGAGGATAGCACGAGCGAGGGCGAGCTTCATCTTCCATCCACCGGATAGAGAGCCGATCGAGTGAGCTTGTCGCTCGGGGGTGAAACCGACAGAGTTGAGGGTCTCCTTGATCTCATCTTCACCAGCTTCAATTCGCTTGTCTGTGAGAATGAAGTCCAAGATGGTGGTGTCCTCTTCGGATCCATCAATGTCGTGCTCGACGTAGAAAGTTCTGACCTCATCTGGAGATGGGAAACCTTCGACTTGTCCGTTCTGGATAGCTCTCATGAGGGTAGACTTTCCGGAACCGTTTCTACCGCAGAGACCGTAACGGTGACCACGCTTGAGTCGGAGAGTAGCGGTGTTCAATAGAATCTTGGCACCGTAAGCAAGAGAGAACTGGCAGTTGCACAGATCTTCACCTTCTTCCTCATCTTCGAAAACTTCGACTTCACCGCCGGATTCCTTGGCGGATTGCTCGAGGATCTGTCTAACGACTGGCTGAGCAGAAGCAATCTCGGGAACACCGAGGTTGACATAAGGAGTGAGGACTGTCTCCCACTCGGTGAACTCGTAGTTGCGGGCATTGAGAAGGTTGGCAGCGAGGGAAGCAATGTAGTGGACGAGAGGAGACTCGGCAGTCATGGAAGTTTGCTGAGAGACGGCCTTGACAGCGTCAATGACGGTCTTGGTGACATCCTTGGCGGTGTAGACCTTGAGAGGGGGTAGGTCAGAGCCATCACCAGTTGGCACGTTACCGACTTCTCGGAGAGTCTTAATAGCACGGGTCAAAACACCACGAGCTTCAGGATCGGCGACGGTATCTTCAATCTTGACAAGCTTAGGCATGAGCTTGGGCAAGAAAGGTCTGACGGTGAACTCGTTGTCGACGAGCTTGGCCATGTTATCGACGATAACAGCAACCTTACGTCTAACAGCGGTGGCACGCTCATCGAGACCTCGGGAAAGAAGGGGAACCATCAAAGAGAGGGTAGGAGAGTCGACTTCGGAGACGAAGGTAGTGGCAGCGAGGAGCTGGATGGTCTTGACGGTCTCTTCAACTGGGTTTTCAAGAGCCTTGATGAGGGCAGGAATGAATCGCTCGATATCCTTGTTGGTGACTAGGGAGGTGGTCTGCTTGAGTGTGGAGCGAGCAGCCTTCTTGACATCGGCCTTGGTATCCCAAATGGCTTCGGTCATGACAGGAATGATGATGGGCGTAGCGCGAGCCATCTGTTCGGGAGCATTGCGGATGAGGACATCCATGACGGCGAGAGCGCCAGTCTTGACTTGCCATTTGCCGGCAGTCTTGATTTGCTCGAGGAGAATGGGTAGAACGTCTGGGACAGCCCAAGGAGACATGTTCTTGGCGTATGTGGTGACAGCTTCGACAGCAGCTTCTCGAACAACCTTTTCCTTATCGGCAAAGGTCTCGGAAACGAGCAGAGGGAAAACCTTTTCGAGCATGAAAGGCTCGACAGCATTGCCTAGACCTTCCTTGAATAGAGTGCTGATAAGAACGCAGGCACCTTCACGGGCAGCAACGCTCTTCTTGTCGTTGAGACCATTGGCGATGGCATCAGCGAGTCCAAGTCTGACAAAGGCGGTAGGACCCTCCATCTTGACGAGAGCGGCGAGCTCTTCAGCATATCGCTCGCGGACCTCAGCATCAGAGGCATGGAGAAGAGCATGGATGTCAACCTTGGCCTCGCCAGCAGCGTTGCCAGCTAGCTCGGCGGTGGCAGCATGAGCGCCTTCGAGAGCGACCGCTGCAGGATCGATTTTGACTGGGGTAGGTACGCCGACCTTTGCGACCTCGTGCTTCTTTGTGGCTGGGGCAGGCATGCTGGAGGAACAGGCGGAAACGATACACCACGTAAGCGTCAAGATACCAATGGTTATAAGGTACTATCGTACGATCTGCTACTCACTTTATTTGTGTTGTTGGGATGAGATTAAAGGGAAGAGATAGATGGTATCGACGAAAAATCTGCGCGGTCCTGGCAGGAAAGCGCGGGCGATGCTTCGAGTTTGTTTGAAGCAGATACTAGAGAGGACTCTGCGAGTGTGCCTCTACTGTAGGATGTAGTGTGTGATAGATGAGCGTCTATGTAGATATGCTCAGTGCACCTGGGTGCTGGAATGCAGTTGTGAGAAAGGAAGAGAGAGAGAGAAAAGATGGAAAGCTGTCTGAAGATTGGCAAAGATGCCACCAACTTTTTTTTTCTTTTTTTCGCGGCAAAGCGGATTGGGGGAAAAGGCGATGGATGGAATAAATTACTAAGGAAAAGATTGGGATTTCAAAGCAGAGTTTTCAAGTGTTAGTAAATGAGATTAATGCCCGCTTCGCCTGTCGCCACCAAATTGTAATGGCCAAGACTACCCCTGCTTTCACAGGTAGTCTGGACTTTAGGGTGGGTCTAGGAATTTCTCCCGGATCCAGCACAGGCGGACGCGTGGCGAGTGGCGCACGCCTCAACAGAAAACCGGACAGACAATGCAGGCAAAAGTAAGCTGAGAGATGGGAGAACTGACGTCCAGGCCCGCATGCCCATCGGAAGCATATCGAGCAATGATGATGCACGCATTCCAGAGCGCGCCCATGAACGTGTAGTAGAATTTTACTCAAGCAGAAATTTGCTTCAGAAACTCGGATATTCCAGTCTGCGAGCTGGAATGAGGGAGCCCGCATCCAACCCGCTTCGTACACAATGAACGCGTGCAGCCTGACTGTTTAAGCAGTACCATTAGGTATGTCATCGGTCCTGCCACAGAGTGCAATATTTACTACATACGTTTGCTCAATCAAATGTACAGACAGGCAGAGTGCCCCGCTCCTATAGTACAGGTTAATCTCACCCTTCCAATGAAGGCTAGATGTTGCGTCTACCAAGCACTCTCAAAAGCTCTGCACTGTAAGCCGCATCTTGTTCATCCTCTGCTTCCGTTCCTGGTCTGCCTTTCCATCGGGCCTTTCGGCAATGCTCTGTCAGGTGGCAACCTCCGGCCTCAATGAAAAACTTTTTTCACCCCCGGACTCAGCGAAAACTGGGGGACGCGGAGGCAGTCGGGTTGGGGGAATTATCTGTAGAAGAACAATCTACACAGGATTGCCGGACGTACTTTTACCACGACAGGTTACGGCAGCTACGGGCATGCGTCACAACCGGTCAGTGCATTACTTGCAGTACCGGTAGATGACGACATGTGTGTGTGATTGCGTCAGGTGTGGTGGCAGACTTCAAGTTGCCAATGTTGGTACGCCGCCATCCAGCGGACTTCACCAAGGCCGCAACGAGTGCAATGAAGCATTCAAGCTCCAATCTAGAGCCGAAACGGCTGCTCAAGTAGCTGTGTCTGTAGACGCTCGTCATCTGCGCTGACTTGTTCGCGAAGGATGGCGGGGAACTATACTTTGCTGCCCTCCAGGCTGGACAACCATCCTTAATAGCTTGGCCTAATTGCAATGACTGACTTCCAGACACCACACGAAGTAGGCATGCACCGTTTGAACCTGCCCTACCTTGCTTGGCGTCTATGATATATATGTAGCATGTTTTGCAAAAAGGCAATCGAAACTGGAAAGGATCTACGACCAGATTACCATTAGAAGCTATTGGCAGTTTCCTGCTTGTCTGCTATACTGCTACTACAGCACAAGAATAGAAATGCAATGGCCCGTGAACGAGCAGACTCAGCGCCTGTAGTGCCTGCGAACCGACGTCGGTCCATCGTCTTTAGAGAAGCAAGACCTGACCGCACTTCAGGTCGTCATGCTGGAGGCAATCCAATTAATGAAGGCACTCGAGCCATTACGACGGGAGATATTCCAGATAGACAAGAAAAGCAACAACCTACTTTCCCACCTCTGAGGAAACACAGTACAAGTGATCGTATTGATACATCTGTGCTAGATCCTGATGCGGATGAAGACCAAGAATATGAAGTTGATGACAACGGCGATGACGAAGGTGAAGAAGAAGCGGATGAACTGGAAAGCAACGAAGAAGGAGGACGGCAAGCACGCCAACGACAGCAGCAGGAGCAGCAGCCGCAGCAAAGAACTTCTTCAAGTTCAAGAGATAGTAGCTCTGTAGCGACCTTGGCCGAAGGCGAATTGCATGAAGTTCGAGACGGAAGACCTGTTCGACTGGCCACCACGGAGAAGAGACGTACACCGCAGCAAGCAGCAAGCTCCCAGTTGGATCCAAGCACTGCTGAGAAGGGTGAAGCTGGACTGAGACGCAGAGCAAGGACAGGTACTCAGCTGAGTACAAGGTCCAGGAAAGATCCAGAGACTCGGATCTGGAAAGACAATGTGAGAGCCCAAGCTTCTGATATGGCGGATGTGCTTGCATTGCATCCAGAAGCTAAAAGCTAGGTATACATTCTATTTTTCTATCGTCTTCTTCTCTCTTTCAGATCGTCACTTTCGATGGCCCTGACGATCCTGCAAATCCGAAGAATTGGCCTTACAAGCGTAAAGTTCTCATAACAATGCTTATGGGCTTAACTACCATGTGTTCCACATTCGCATCATCAGTTTTCAGTCCTGCGTTGAAGTACATAGCAAGAGATTATGGTATCTCACAAGAAGTTGCTATTCTTGGACTGTCATTGTTCATTATAGGCTTCGTACCCGGTACATCCACGCATTTCCCCGCTTGCCGCCTTGAGCAGACTACGATTTGAGATACTGATTTCCAAATTCGATTCTTGTACAGGTCCCATTATATTTGCACCGCTCAGTGAAGTCTATGGTCGGAAATGGCCTACTCTGGCACCTCTCTTCATTTCAGCCTGCTTCGCTGCTGCAACTGCCACAGCCGAGAATATTCAAACAATCATGATAACGCGTTTCTTCGCTGGTGTCTTCGCCAGCGCACCAGGTGCGCTTTCTTATATATTGGAAAATGCTATTGGATTATTGAGCTGAAGTCTTTGCGTATACTCATAGTCACGAATGTTGGAGGAGGTTTAGCGGACATGTGGGACCAAAGACAGAGAGCAACAGCCGTAGTGTTTTACAGCCTGGCTGTTGTGGCCGGACCGAATATTGGGGTAGGCTACTTTCTACTGTATGGCTCTTGCTGGGGTTTCACATGCTCGCAAGGAGCTTGGGGATGAACCTCAATACCGGTAGAATGCCTCCTGACTGATCAGCCTCACTGACTGTCTCAACTTCCTCAGCCCATCGTTGGAGCCGCGTTCTCGCAATCCAATCTTGGTTGGAGATGGACGGAATACTTTACTGTCATCTTAACATGCACCGTTCTGGGTTTAGACCTCCTCCTTTTCCCGGAAACGTTTGCTCCGGCTATTCTTAATGCCAAAGCACGGAATTTGAGGTGGAAGACTGGGCGTTGGGAGGTAAGCTATTGTCCTTCGATCCGGTATCTGTCTTCTCAGCTGAAACATTGAGATCTAGCTGCATTCGAAATCCGAAATGAACCCAGTTGGCTTAAAAGTCTTCTTGCACAAGCATCTGGAATTGCCCCTTAAGATGATTGTGATGGAACCGATGGTATTGTGTATAACGCTCTTCAATAGCTTTGCCTATGGTGTTGCATATCTTCTGGCGAGTAGAGAAATGTATGTTACATAGTAAACCGGATGCTAATAGCAGATTATTCAGTTCGCCGCGATTCCGATTATATACGAAGAACATCGAGGTTGGAATACATTGGTTGGTACTCTACCTTTCATAGCGCTCCTGTTAGGTTCGTTTACAGCTGCGGGAATCAACGTACTGGTGAGTAAGCTTTGGCCGAATATCAATTTAGAGGCTAATGTAGCTTGCAACAGTATTCCGAAAAGGTTTTCATTAAGCGAATGGAGAAACACGGGACTGTGGAGCCCGAGTGGCGACTACCACCGATGATGGTGAGCTTCCACCCAGATTGGATCCTCAGCGTATCGTATGCATGGACCTGACGTATTGTTTAGCTCGGTTCAATCTGTTTCCCCGTCGGGTGCGTTGCATCGGTCACTGCGAGGAAACTCACAATTGAAACTGAACATCCGAACTATAGGTTTTTCTTGTTGGGTTGGACCAGCAACCCCAGCATACAATGGTTCCCATCTGTTTTAGGTCTTTACTTCGTCGGCATATCCTTCCTTCTAATCTTCCAAGGCGGCCTGAAGTAAGTCCTAGAAAGTACTGTACTGAGTAGATTTACTGATGATGAATCTACCTTCAGCTATCTCCTGGACGCTTATACAGCTAGCGCAGCTTCTGCTGTGGCTGCTAATACATTTCTTCGGTCCGCTGCTGCGTATGTCACGTATGTCCTGGGGAAAAGGCTGTTGCTGATTTTGCGATTGTCACAGCGGCGCCCTTCCTTTAGTCGCTAGACCAATGTACAACAACCTCGGCGTCTCGTGGTGCGTACCATGCCGTGCTATCACTTTTAGTGGATGCTATAATGAAAGACAATCTGATGTTTGCAAATCCTGCAGGGCGTGCACTCTGCTTGGCTGCATTTGTCTACTTTTGGCTGGAATTCCTGTACTCTTCTTCAAGTATGGTGCCAAGCTACGTTCAATGTCGCGTTTGGTAGGTCAAAGCATGTACATACGATAGTCTGCTCTTCTTGCTAACAGTCATTCTCACAGGCGCGTCACTGATCAGTCTGTTATGCGACTTCGTTACCATCATTATCTCTGTAGCATTACCCACTTTGTATATGAGCCTGCGGTATTGACAATGGTGACATTTATCCCCTCGGACGGTTGGGTTAAACTTGAAACTGCATGCTCGCTGCTCATACTAGAAGAACACGATTTCCTCCCCTGTCCTTATCCTGATATTTGGTCACATGATAAGAAGGTGATCGGGACAAGCTTTAAGCGCAAAGCAGATTTCTTGCTACATTGCTCTTTTGGTCATGGATTAGTTGGACTGCATCAGACAGTCGCTGCAATGCTGCTATCGCGGCGTGTATGGCCTCTAAACCATCTGTCACGCTCGCTTTCTCCATCATCTAAACTGCCAGCTGGCGCATATGACCTACGCACAATTGGAAGCCGTCAATTCCACCATGTGACCCCCTCAAGAAGCACGGCGTTGGACGTTTCTACGCCAGCAGCCGAAAAGCCCACATCCTCTGGCATAAAGTCACATAGCAAGCACGCGCATGCTGTGCTCTCGACTTTCGACCTCTTTTCCATCGGCGTGGGGCCCAGTTCTAGTCATACTGGTGCGTTGTGCTTTTTGCCACCGCTGTCTAGAACCCTCCCCCGTGACCTGTAATAGCTGATGATATATTGGCTTTTTGACACGCAAGTTGGACCTTGTAAGTATTCGTTCCAAAGCTTGGCGCAATCAGACGAATCGGACTGTGTATGTGTTAGGCTTCAGCTTGAGTGAACTCCCGTCGACTCCCGGTACACCCAAGCTGAAGCCTGACATATACACAGTCTGATTGCTCTAATATCCCAGCTTTACAGCTGTGCGCGAAATGCTTAGTATGGTTATGATGTCTATGCTCAGGGCGAGCAGCTGGTATTTTCATCGGCGAGCTAGAACGTAACAAGCTTCTTGACAAAGTAGCGTCTCTAAAAATTACATTATATGGCAGTCTTGCCGCTACTGGAAAGGGACATTACACTGTGGAAGGGCTGCTTATGGGCATGCAAGGGTACGACTGCGAGACATGTGATACATCTATCATTCAGCCGAACTACCAGAGTATTGTCGAAACTAAAGCCAGTAAGTCCGCGACGGTTCGAGAATTGCTAATGACTAAAGCTACTCAACTGTCACCTGTGCTTCAGTCTCTCTAGCTGGGCACAAGTCAGTGAGATTCAATGTTGATAAAGATATTCGGTGGCGCTGGGATGCTGTTCTGCCGGAGCATCCGAATGGTAAGCCAAGCCCGCAGAAGTACAGAACCCTGGATTCTGAGTCTGAGTATGTAAGGCATGACATTCACTGTATACGACAAGAACGGGGACCTGCTGGCATTGAACGAGTATTTCAGCGTGGGAGGTGGCTTTGTCGTCACACCGCGCAGTTTGCAAGTCGGAGGAGAGAATGTCTTCTACAAGGAGAAGGACCACCTCAATGCCAACCCAGCTCGTCGGCAACAGGACCACGGGGTGCCAGAACAATCTTTCAGCCTCATCGGGGCTCCGAGCGAAGACCCAGCAATTGATAGTGCTGCGGGTCAGCCGACAGCCGACGACAAATGGGCGGTTCCTCCAATGCCCTTTGCAACCGGAACCGATCTGTTGGAGTTGTGCGAGAAGTATAATCTTTCGATAGCCCAAATCGTCTGGGAAAACGAACGACATTACCTCAGCGACGAAGAAATCAGAAATAAGCTTCTCGAAATTTATCGAGTCATGGATAATTGCATACGAGAAGGCGTGACTTCACAGGAAACTCATCTTCCAGGAGGATTGAAGGTCAAACGCCGTGCACCAGCCCTGTATAAGCGTCTCATGCGGGGTCTCTACCCTCATTTCCCAGAAGCCGCATCATCACAAAAGCGTTTGACCACAGATACCGCGAAAGGCGTGGCATTGACATCTTCGCGACAGAAAATCACAATTCGAGGTAGAATGGAGCATCCTCTTCCTCCCATTCCTCCCCGGAAGACATCGTTCCCTGCGATGGAAACTTTGTCTGCATATGCCATGGCAGTCAACGAAGTCAACGCTTCCGGAGGTAGAATCGTCACCGCACCTACCAACGGGGCGTCAGGAGTGCTCCCGAGTGTTGGAAAGTATATTACCGAGTTCGTTTCAAGTGATCCTGAGACAGATATCCTCACTTTTTTGCTGACCGGGTCCGCTATCGGAATGCTCATCAAACGAGGAGCGACAATAAGTGGATCAGAAGGAGGTTGCATGGCAGAAGTAGGCTCAGCTACCGCTATGGCAGCTGCAGGCTTCACCGCAGTCTGCGGAGGCACGCCAACGCAAATTTTGCAGGCCGCCGAGATAGGCATCGAGCATTCACTCGGATTGACTTGTGATCCCATTGGGGGGCTCGTACAAGCTCCTTGTATTGAGAGGAACGCTATCGGTGCGATAAAGGCTATCGCCGCGGCGCAACTTGCACTCTCCGGAGATGGTGAACATCTGATCTCTCTGGACGAGGTGATCATCACCATGAGGAACACAGCGCAGGATGTGAGTGATCTCCTCTTGAACATAAATGTCTCTGGCTGAATCTTGCCTTGACAGATGCACAGCAACTATAAAGAAACATCTCTCGGAGGTCTGGCTGCAACAATCAAAATTCCTGTCTCGATGCCAGATTGTTAGAGTATGAGATTCTTAATATTGGATGAAAGATAGAACCACCGTAGAGGTTTTTGAATAATTGCAGCGGACAATGCTTTGGCGGATGTTTAGAGATCATGATGTGGTAGACCGAGATATACTCCTGCTCTGCTGAGATGGGCATGGGCGGATCGGGCTTCCATGACTTCGTGCGCAAATACACTTCCAGGGTTCTTGTATGTATGGTACTGCGATACCGTGACCGCATATTTGCGCCTGAGATAACAAAAGCCAAGCTTCAATGCCTCCAAAATTGCAGACTTGCAAATACCGAAAGCCGATCACGAAAGCTGTGTCCATGTATTTCACTTGGACAATCTGCCATTCCCTCCACCCGAACTTCACGGCCAGACGTAAGCCTTTTCAATTTCAGTTGACGTCTTTGCAAGAGATAGGGATTTGACAGCGATTGCACGCTTGCCAATCACGCTTCCTGCAGGTTTGATACAATGTCGTCGCTTGAAGATGCAGCAGCGGCGAGAAAGCAAAAGTTGCTTGCATTGAAGTGAGTTTGTGATAGCAAATTAGCCGTGGCTGTCGACTAGTTCTGATATGTAACGTCTCAAACAGAAAACGCAAAGCTGAAGCCGAATCTGGCGAGGTCGCCGCAAATGGCGAACCTGCAGACAAGATAGCAAGGTGAGTATTCGAGGCTGCATGGCGGAAAGTTATACGAACATTTTGACGTTTTATAACTGATATCCTGCCTTTGAATGGTTCCAGACATGATTTCAAGTTCCGCTCGTATGATCCAGCAACGGGCCAAGCAAGGAAGCACGACAAGGCGACAGATGAAGTCGAGACCGTTGAACAAGCTACAGCAGGACTGATACAGCAGGCAATTCGAGAGGATGAGCAAAGGCGGAAAGAAGAGCTTGATCTATTCAATATACAGCCTAAGAAGCCGAATTGGGACTTAAAACGTGATCTCGAAAAGAGGTTAGAGAAAGTCAGGCCGAAAACAGAAGCTGCTATCAATACATTGATCCGTAAGGACATAAGTTTGCCAAATGAGAATCAATAGATCGCTAATACATCTGCTTCGACGGTTTCAGGTCGTAGGCTGGCAGTCTCGCAGAAAGGCACCTCGAATACCGTTGCCAGTCAAGGAGGTGAAGATGTTGCAGAGGCAATTTCACGGCGGCGCATAGAAGACGAAGAAGCTCTATCAGACGAAGACGAAGTGTGAACTATTGGGCCGCGACTTTCTGTACTATAAGCTTCGCCACATGTTGTTACTATCAAGCCTGAAGAAGTTTGTGGTTCATACTCTATCATATTGCACGAAACTGGATCTGCTAAGATAACAATTTGAGTTGAATGCTATGCAGCATCCTTAAGTTTTTTATGCGAACGACATCAAAACACCTGAACAACAATTTCTGACACATCTACTGCGATCCGCTTGATATTCAACTGATGTCCTCTAGCTACTGCGACCCGGTAGGTTGAGCTGCAGCTCCAGCTCCTCCAGCGACTGCATTAGCACCTTCCGATACGCCAACATCGTTGACATCCATAGTAGCTATTCCAGCATAGAAGGAATTAGGCAAGCCAACCAGAGAATCATGACCATTACCTCTTGATTGTGAGCCTGATCGCTTAGCTGGTGAATGTTCATTGTACAAGCCGATAGCATCAGCTCCATTCATAGGTCCGGAACAACTGAGGAATTCATCATCTCCATTGCTGTTGCCATTCGTGTTGCCGTTTGCACTTGCATCCCCTACTTGAGGTGTGTTGCTCCTCCATCCATTAGCACCGTGTTCAGGTACTGTAAGCCTGGTCGAATTCGCTTTGTGCTTGGCACTATCTTCTCGTAATGACTGAATATGCGAAAGGTACGCTTCGTCGACTCCCCCTGTGACATACTTGCCAGTGAAGACCGAGCAGTCAAAAGTCTCGATATCGGTATTGAACTTGCGACAGCTTTCAATCAAGCTATCTAAAGTTTGGAAAATAACCATATCGGCGCCAATGTATTCTGCGATTTGTTCTTCTGTTCGGTTGTGAGCCACGAGCTCTTGTCGCGATGGCATGTCAATACCGTATACGTTGGAATATCGGATCGGTGGTGCACAGGAAGCCATGATGACTTTCTCGGCACCAGCATCACGGGCCATCAGAATGATCTCTTTCGAGGTTGTGCCTCGGACGATGGAGTCTGACAATATTATCAAACGCTCAGAACGTGTTTTCATTCTCCGAAAACAGATTGATCAGCAACTCACCATCAACAAGTAGAACATTCTTGCCAGCAAATTCTTGTGTCATAGCATTGAGTTTTCTTCTGACATTCTTCCGCCTCATAGACTGTCCAGGCATGATGAATGTTCTTCCTACATATCTATTCTTGCAGAATCCCTCTCTGTATGGAATTTTCATCGTCTGAGCAGCTTGTAGGGCTGCAACACGACTCGTATCCGGTACCGGAATAACTACATCCACTTTAAGATCTGCTTTTTGTAATTGTCGAATGATCTCTGCTGCTAATGATTCACCCATTGCCATTCTGGCACTATATACTGAAATACCATCCATAACGGAATCTGGTCTTGCGAAGTAAACATATTCGAAAATGTCTGGTGCGAATGTTCGTTTCGGTACAACTTGACGGACTTGAACGTCGTTTCTCGTAATGATGAGAGCTTCGCCTGGTTGAACATCCTTCCATTCACCAAATCCTAGACCATCCGCTACTACGCTTTCGGAAGCCACAACATAATCCCAGGACTTTCCGTTTGCTGATCTTCTTCTGCCGTATCCACAAGGTCTGATTCCATGAGGATCGCGGAAAGCGACAATACCAAAACCAGCTACCATAGCGGTACAAGCATAAGCACCGTGGCAGTGTCTCATTAATTCAGCAACGGCTCTGAAGATATCATCTTGATCAATTCGGAATTTGCCAGTCTTTTGTAGATTGTCCGCGAGGATGTTGAGCATGAGCTCGCTGTCGCTGTCTGTGTTGATGTGTCGATGAGCATAGTGGTCGAGATAGTATCGGAGATGAGGAGTGTTGATGAGGTTGCCGTTCTGTTCATATAGAGAATAGTCCAGATGAACGTCAAAGAAATGGGTTTGATCGCATTAGTATCTGGTGGAGTCCATCCTCTATAGAAGCGGAAGCACCCACATGAGCAAAGACAATGCCGTAGGGACTGTTGACGTAGAATGGTTGTGCTTCAGCAGCTTGACTGCTTCCAGCTGTAGGGTAACGAGCTATAATGAAGAGATGGAAAGATCTTTCCAGTCAGCTTATTGATACTCCACAGAAGTCCGTCCGTCAGGGAAAGAGAGAAAGAAAGCTCCGGCTCACCATGGCCAATACCCATGCTTCCAACGAGATTTGCAAGAGCAGAGGGATCAAGAACGTCTCTGACCATTCCATTGCCCTTCATCTGATAGAAGCGACCTTTGGGACCGCATGTCACAATTCCGCAAGCATCCTGCCCGCGGTGCTGGAGCAGTCCAAGACCTTCATAGAGCTCCGGAGCAGCAGGGCCGGTCTCTCCAAGCAGAATAGCAATGATTCCGCCTGTTACACACCGTATTAGCAGAAGTCAGCTTGCATGTTTATCGCTACGCCCACGCTCTCACCCGCGACCGCACTCACACATTTTCGCAAGATACGAGAAAGCTTGGACAAAAAGCGAGACTGGGGAAAGCTGGCTTCGAGGAGGAGAAGCCCCGGCGGTGGACGAGGCTGCTAGGCCAGCTTGCGCTGTGCGAACAGGGCCAGAGCGTCTGCACTGCTGAATGTCCTGTCCGTCGACATCAAAGTCACCTCGGCGCGTCGCTTCTGCGGGTCGACGGCGGCAGAAAAAAGCCGCCCGCTGCTGAAAATACTGCACAACTGTGGCGAATAAGAGCCGACACTTTATCACAGCACCGACAACGTACATGTACGTATCAGACAAGTTGCGTGTATTTCAAAGGGGTGGTGCCTCTAAGCATACGTTGATCTGCTGCTGCTGCACACATTGTCTAGCTTCGGCTACAGTTTGGCTCGTTTGCATGCAAGCCTAGGTAAACATATCCACAAAGCCCGTCCCTAGTGTGTACTGTGAATGCCATCGAGATGTTCTTGTGATGCTACACCTTGTTCGGCTTGATGAAGTATCGTTGAGTAGAAATGAAAACAGAATCTTAGAGAAGAAGAAAACCCCGCCGTAAACCCGAAAGAATCGTTTGCCTGTTTTTATGCTTGCTATGCTGTTGTTCTGAACGAGGAAGAAAGGGTTTATGCAGACAAGGAAGAAAGAGAAAAGAAGTTTGGTATTGATGTAAATGCGTGTTTGTCGTTCTTAACGTAGCTGTAGTCGTAAGGTTCGAGTAATTGAATCTCGTGTTTTTGTGCCTTCTATTCAGGTTGAAGACTTGAGCGCGATGCGCAAAGTGAGAAAGGAGTGCATGGAAGTCGCGTAGTGGCATCGGTGAAATGGTGGTTTTGCACAAGGCAAGTGATGAAGCACGCTCTCCGACGTCCAATCAGGCAACTTCGGTAGCGCTAGCACTAGCACTTCTGCTGAGCATCCGAGCTTTGGAAGATAGACCTGGGATTCTGCGCAAGGGCGAACCGCGTGTGGAGACCTGAATGATCATGTTTGAGTGTTACAGATAGCCTTTGATCTTGCAAGAGAAGGAGCACCTACCATGAAGCCCTTCTTTCCAGGTTCAGGCAACTTAGGGGATCGCAAAATAGCCTCAGCAGTGGCAGCTCTACCTCTTTCACCGAAAGAATCGCCAACGGTCAGACCGCCGCCAGAGGTGTGTTCATCTTCGCGTGCCCTGGAGAAAGCCGCATTTGAAGAGGAAATACTTTCGGCCAGCGGCGAAACGTCAGCCCTGCCATCACTTCCGCTATCTTCTACAGTCTTGATATCCAAACTTTCACCTTGATTGGATGTAGCGCTGGTTTCGACAGAGGCTTCTCTGGAATGGATAGGACTGAGAACAGAAGCGTGGCTTGACTGACCAAGCGAATCTTCACCTCGATGAGAGCTAGACAGGGACGAATGAGGTTCAAAGCGGCTGGCGATGTTGAATTGAGTGCTGTTTTCCGGCCCTTTGCGAGTGAAATAGGTAGTGCCTCGAGATTGATGAGTCAGTAGATCAGAAGGATACTGGTGGCCATCGGCGGCTGGCGAACCCATGTGTGAGATACCCAGGCCAGCCATTCCCATTAGCAGCGGCGACATATCTTGCTCATTCACAATACGGGGCATGGTCATATAGTTCGCTGGAGTCGAATGCCAAGGGGACATGTATGGCGGTGTGACTGAAGAAGCGAAGACGCTTGAGGCGACACTTCCGAGCATTGGAGAACCATAGTTGCTGTACGTAGGCTGTACATCACCGGATCACGTATCGGAGATAAGCAAGAGCGACTTCGAGCACAGTGGATGAACTCACGCTGGGAAGAATAGGTGGCGAGAAGGTGACAGAAATACGCTTGGAGTCCATCACTACAAGGATATGCGAAAGTGCGTCAGTGAGCTTTAAGATTGTAAACGTTGCGGGCTTGCAGAACCTGCTTACCTCGGCCCTGCATCTGTAGCCTGGCATGCTCAGCTTCTTGCGGTGTAGCCATTCTGACGAAGCCAACACCCATGGATTGACCATTAGCATCGAGAGCGAGTTTGGCTCCGACAACGTTACCAAACTGCTTGAAAACGGATGCCAAGTCCTCGTCATCCAGAATAGCAACAGGATCTAGATTTGCTATGTAAAGATCGACGGGCTGCATCGAGGGCATAGGAATCTATGCAAGTTTCAGGAGATACCGAAGTGAGCACTGATAACAGTACTCATTCAAAGGAACGAGAAGACACCAGTTTACTTACCATAGATGCCATTGGGGCCGGGAGATGCATTAAAGCTGGGTTGATGAAGTTGGAGCCAAAGAAGGGCGAGACAGCCTGTTGAGGTGTGTATGGGACTAGCTCGTTGCCATTTACAGCGGGAACTGCGGAAAACATGTCTGCATGCGCTGGCATTTGGATTTGCTGGCGGTAGAAAGCGCTAGCGCTAGCTGTGGGATGTTTGGAAAGATGAAGAGAAGCTTGCTGGGCCCGTTTCAATGGCGTAGGAGGGTAGTCAGTAACCTGAAAGTGAGTAGGAAAGAAGAGCCTGAGTAGTCAGCTTGCTTCCTGTATTGACAGAATTTGGCTGGAAACGAAGAACAGTGGTTGATGTGATTGTATTGGCACTGAATACAATGGGCAGGAAGAGAGGAAGAGGATGACTAGAACCCGTCTTTTTCTCAAATGGAAACAAGCAAGGAAGAAATGGGTGTGATCTACCGAT
Organism: Cystobasidium onofrii; assembly: GCA_022813105.1. Classification (NCBI taxonomy): domain Eukaryota; kingdom Fungi; phylum Basidiomycota; class Cystobasidiomycetes; order Cystobasidiales; family Cystobasidiaceae; genus Cystobasidium; species Cystobasidium onofrii. The sequence continues at coordinate 425,610 of JAKLNA010000007.1, read as the reverse complement.
AATTGTGTATGCAGAGAAGAAATAAGGAGGGGAAAAAGCGCGGCGCATATGATAGTGCGCGAAGCGAAGACAATGAAGAAACCTACCGGTCCACCAGATCTTTGGACGATGGCGAAAGAGACATCAATTTTGTAGCCATGGACAGAGGTTCCATGAAGACTAGCAATAGCTTGTCTGGCAGATTCACCAGTGGCCATATCGACGAAAGCTCTTCGTCTTCCGAGACTGTCGAGGACAGCCATGATACAAACGTGGTTGACAGTTCCAAAGACAGAGAAGAGACGCTCGAGTTCTTGATTGGTCATATCGAGGGAGAGATTAAGAACATAGAGATTTCGGGGACCTCCAGCTGCTTGTTGCGCTTCTTCCTGAGGCGATAGGGGTTTGGAGAAGGTCTCAAGATGCTGTTGGACAAGGGAGCTGCGGAGGGATGCACGCCTGGATGAAGCAAAGGTGGAGTAGCAGGGGCAGGGCGAGAACATGGCAGTGAGGAATGGTATAGATCAGTAAAGTGTTTTTGCGAACGCTAGTCAGAGGCAGGGCAGCATACAGAGGCGATCCGAAGAGGACACCACCGTGGAGATGTCGCAGGGCTTCTTCAGCCTCTTCTGCTTTGGCGTAGACGATAACCAGTTCTTGCGCACCGGCTACCAGCTTTGAAGTCTGTCGAGAGATGGATACGACGGTTCCTGGGAGGTTTGGAAAGGTGTATGTAGGACGGAGATGCGGCGGACACAGAGGGTGGCGACGATGGAGCAGGAAAGCGAGAAAGAGGTCAGAAGGGGGAGAGAGAAAGCGAGGGATACACAGACACACCCCATCTAGAGCTCAGATCGAGCATGTATCCATCCGAGACTGTGTTCAAGGCGAGGGAAGCGCGTTTCATTGGATCGTCAGAAAAGAGGCGTGAATACTATTGGGACTGAAAGGCACAGGCAGAAGACGGACTCACCAGTCGAGGGAGCACCAAAGACGTGGATAATGGACGCGTCTTTGCTCTTCTGGTCACCGTTGAGGACGACTGCAGCGCCAGTGCTTGCCTTGTCGCTTCCCTGCTGCAGATGTGGTTGCTGGAGGTGTGAGGGTGGTTTCTGGACGGGGGTGTGGACGGCAGGACTGGAGGGATGGGCAAGCGGGCGGGAGGGAGTGTGGGAGAGAGCTTCACTGGCGGTGGCATTCGCACCTGTCATGTTAGTCATGTTCAGATTGGAAATGTGATGTGAGGTGATTGCTGTCCTGCCTGGATGGAGGAAAGTGGAAAGAAGGAAAGAAGCAGAGTGGCGGAATTCCACTTTTTATAGTCGCAGGATTGGGAGGGAGAGAGCAGGATGGCCACAGAGGCGAGAGAGTGGTGTGTAGGTTGTATGGCCAAGTCAACACATTCATGTGCTCGCTGCTTGCGAATGCAGCGTTGGGTCAATCCTTCTGCACACGCCTCGCCCTCTCACGCGCCTACTATTTCACATCCATAGTTTTCCAATTTCACCAAGGTCATCTTGTTCGCAGACTTTGCGTACTATCGACAATAGATCATTCTCGACCTCTTCAATGCTTTTTCCTGCATCTAGCTCGCGCCATTTCTTCTCTCCTACATCTTGCCCGATCCTTCTAAACAGCTGCCTTACCTTTTCTTGCATTTCAGACTTTTCATATCTTTCCTCTCCAAAACCACCTCTTTGAGCTGCAATCTCTGCGCTGACTGACAGGAAGAGCACTAGATCTGGAGATGGTAGACCGACATCGGGTGATTTGCACCATTGGTAGTCAAGGCCCTGTGCAGGAAGCGAGCCTCTGAGTCAATGCTCCACCTTCGCAAGCAATAAATACAATGATTACACACCTTTGCTGCTGTAAAAGCTGCTCCTGAGAAGGCGTATCTATCGCAGATGATGTTCGTCCCTCTTTCGAGGTCTTGCAGTATATCCTTGCTGGAAACCGGGAAGCCTATGCGTCAGGTGGGAGATACGCCAGCTCGTAGCTAGAACATAACCTCACGCCTTTTCCCAACGGTTTACAGCAAAGAGTAGATGTATCGCGTGATCATCCAGGTTCGCGCTCTGTTTCAGGTATGCATCAATCATTCTTCCAGTTGTCGTAGTCCGATCTATGCTTTTATGCCAGCGATGTACGACAAAGCAGGATCAGTTTCAAGGCTTTACGCAAGCTGTAAGTTGCAGGATTTTATGCAACACACCTGGGAAACGTATGCCTTTAGCCTTGAAGCCTGCTTTGTTCAGGTTGTCTACGAGCTTTATGCATTGCGTCGACTTGCCAGACCGGTCGAGGCCTTCAAGCACAATGAACGCTCCGCGGCGCGGTGAAGCCATCTCCAGCAGCAGAGATATGTCTTCTATCTTGATTCAGTCCATCTAAATACGCGCTCTATCGCTGCATGCAAGCCATGTGTGTGGGCATGCAATGCGCATGAAGTAGACCATGCGAGCGAGTTCGCCTTTCGATTACGCGACAAGCAGCACTTTGCCTTTGAGCCACTTAAGACTACGGAAGATAGCACTGGCTCTACAGAGTCATAGTCATTCCTACATGCAACTAACGCGTTCATTCACCCTGAAAACGGCTGTCGTATAGTGAAACATTCTGGGGGTATCATAAGCTAAGTCTAATGACGAGTTCTGCAGCTGCAGGATAAGAGAGGAACAGCTGCTGCTTCACCGATGCCATCTTCGAAAGCATGCTGTCAGTGGTAAGTGATCCTTGTTCGCCATTCTGCAATGCTCCACAATTGATATGCTTTGTATGCAGCGCAAGTAGACGGAGCCTAACATCATATCACCAATCGTCACACTACTCTGAAAAGGCTTCATCGAGGTTGACGGATGATGTGAATGGCACAAAGAGCGGCAACGCTTCACGGCAAGGTTCAACGGGCTTACACCGACCAGCAGGGCTGTTTCTCGAGGGATGCCGAGGCCGGAAAACACGCCATGTTGGCAGAAAGCGGTCGAGTAGACATGTCCGGAAGTCGACGATGTGGCCGGAAGAGGACTAAGAAGCCACTTTCTGCAAAGATCAGCTCGCTACATTTCAGCATTTCAAGCCTCACGCAGAACACTCTGACTTCTTCACATCCACTGAGAAGAGGTTAATATGGTCGGCATAACCGAATCCATTGTTAACGGTCTCAATGGTTTGACCGGTTTAAACGGTCATGCTAGCGAAAGACCATACCCTCCTAAACTCAGCTATGAGACCATAGAAGCTAGAGAAACATATACTATCCCAGATCACGGTTTCCAAGATCCTAATGCTCGCAAACAACGTATAATCGGAATTGGAGCTGGAGCATCAGGCATTGTAAGTTTTGATTTCTATCATGCACTCAGGTGGCGAAACCTTTCCTAACACATGCTACGCGATTTCACAGTATCTTGGCATCAGAGCTCAGCAAAGACTGAAAGGTGCTGAACTTGTCATATACGAGAAGAACGACGACATTGGTGGCGTGTGGCTCGAGAACCGATACCCAGGTGCAGCTTGCGATGTGCCAGGACACGTCTACACATATACTTTCGAGCCTTACAACGAGTGGACCACGGTAAGCTTCGAAGAGACGGAGTGCTGCAAGCGAAAGACTGAAGGAAGTTACTTTGGTAGTACTATGCAAGCAGTCAAGAGATCCATGGCTATTTCTCCAAGGTTGCCGAAAAGTACAAGGTTCGTCAATTTATGAAACTTCAGAAGAAAGTCACAGCTGTGATATGGAATGAAGAGAAAGGATATTACGATGTAGAAATTGAGGATTTGACAAAGCCTGTTGATCCTGCAACTGGACGATATCCTACTTTCTCGGATTACGCCCATAACGTCATTTGGCAAGGTGGTAATCTGAACAAGTGGAAATTGCCTGATATTCCCGGCTTGGGCTCTTTCAAAGGCAAAGTCATGGTGAGTATAACTTGATCAGCCTGATTTAAGAGGAGTACTAATTCGTAGCCCTGTCAGCATACCGCAAACTTTGATACCAACTACGATTTCACAGGCAAGAAAATTGCTCTTATCGGTGCCGGCTCTTCGTCTATCCAAGTTCTACCAAGAATAGCAAAGACAGCAGAACGGGTTGATGCTTATATCCGAAGTAAAGCTTGGATCTCCCTGGTGAGCAGCGACAATCCTACACTTTCGTCCTGACGTACCTGACTTCCTGTTCGGCCTGATATAGCCCCTCGTCAGTCAGAAATCGAAAGAAGCAGGTCACCGTGGTGAGAACTTCGCCTACAGTGAAGAGGAAAAAGAGAAATTCCGAAATGATCCAACATATGGATTACAATATAGACTTGATATGGAGAATGAAATGGTGAGTTGCTTGAGCCAAGCTATCCTATGCTGCGGGCGACGCCAACAGGCATCCATGCATAAAACAACGAGCTAATACACCATCGTCTTTTGTCACTGAAGAACCTGTTCTTCTCTATGTGTATGAAGCACAGCAAAACACAAAAGCAAGTCAGAGAAGATTGTGAACAGCACATGCGTCGGTCTCTCGCTAAAAAGCCAGAACTCGTCGAGCTGCTAGTCCCTTCATTCGGTGTCGGGTGTCGCAGAATAACACCAGGACCTGGATATTTGGAAGCTCTATGCCAAGATAACGTGAATGTCGTTCAGCAAAGGATCATTGCAGCCGACGAAACCGGCATTACGTCTGCCGATGGTGTGCACCGTGATGTTGATGCTATTATCGTGAGTGATACTGGTGACATACACTCGTTCAAAAGCTTAGTGACTGTTAATGTAGTGTGCGACTGGCTTCGATACTTCGTTCAGACCGCCATTTGAGGTCGTCGGCAAGAATGGCTACTCTTTAGATGCAGAGTATGCGAAAGGTAAGCTGCTCGCCAAGCTACTGGTTAGTATAGATGATGCTGAGAGCAAACGTCGCTATAGACCCAGCTTCATATCTTTCTGTTGCTTTACCTGGCGTTCCTAATTTCTGGGTAGTCAACGGCCCTCAGGGATGTGGTGCCAATGGTTCTATCCTCCCTGTATTAGAGCAAACGTAAGTCGGGATACCGAAGTAGAAAGCGTGCTCGTGCATCTTTGGCTGAAGTTGAGAATTTCAGGATCGATTACATCATTGCTGCTATTAACAAACAGCGTCGTCACGGAATCAAGTCTATGTTGCCCAAGCCTGAATGCGTCGAGGAGTTCAACTATCATACCGACCGGTTCGTGCAGGAGCGTGGCGTTTGGTCTGATGGCTGTTCTTGTGAGTTTGCATTATTTCACATTGCCGAACATTTTCTAACGATGATTCGTCCGCTACTATAGCCTGGTATAAGAACGGTACGGTCGATGGACGAGTTGTCGCTGTCTTCCCGGGGACAAACGTCGCTTTCATGGAGATGCTGAACGATCCTCGTTGGGAAGACTACAACTATGAGTATCACGACAAAGCTTCGCGATACAGGGTATATGGCAATGGCTTTACCGTCGGTGAGCTGAATGGGGAGGGTCGGAGCAAACACTTCATCAACCGCTTGCATACACTTGACGATATCAAGGAGCTCCACGGCATTCCCATAGATCAGGCAGACATCAGCAAGGTATCGGCCGCTAGTCCATTGCCGGAGTGATTCATACCGGAGCATGTTGATGTGTCCTCAGCTTTGTGTATTCAGAGACTTTCTTCGTGTCATCTGTTAGTCTTGATCAAGAGCTCCATTCGCGTGCAGATGGCTTGACAGGGTTGCTTTTCGACAAACATCAAGCCTGCTATCGCCCCGTTACGTGCACGAGAGTCATCTTGCATACGGAGGGAAGTGCCAATCAGACTGGATTTCGTCGCGGTCCGTGGTTGACATGAAGAAGAACCACCCGCTTCCAACATGGTCTTCATGCAAGAGCGCAGCAGATACGTCCCACATCCAGCTCAGACAGAGAAGACAGGTGATGGATGCACGGAATCACAGATACACCACTCAGCAGCACCATTCACCCTGCTGTTGCTCTCGCAAGCAGTATTCGACGTTTGAAGTGGGCAATGCTGTTGTGTGGCCCGCTCTTTCTGCAATGTCCAGCATTCTCGAGAACAACAGGTCGTGAATGGTTCTGTAAACACAGGGCAGGTATTACACAGCAGGTTCACAAGCATGGGCTGAGGGGTCGCTCAGCTGAGAAGACTCTGTTTTATACACGGCTCGTGGCGCATCAATCCTGCCTGACTCCTGGCCGGAAGATGGCAGTTGCGGGCGCGGAAAACGGATAACGAGCTTCGAAAATCATCCTGACTTGCATGCGTGGCTGTTGCTGTATGCCTATACACTTACCTATACAACACTACAACAGAAGCTCTATCTCAACATGAATGGTCACAGTACGAAATCACGCGTTCCTCCACAGGTCGGTAATTATAAGCGTATGAATGGTAGTTGTAGCTTTTCTGACGATAGTGTGCCTCGCAGATCAAGGACCAAAGCCTGTGGAAGACGCAGAGCTTCGTCAATGGCAAATGGGTGAATGCGAGCTCTGGTGCTACTTTCTCCGTCCTGGATCCTGCTACAAACGAAAGCCTCGATGAGGTCGCGGATTGTGGCGTAGACGAGACACGTGAAGCTATCACGCACGCTCACAAGGCTTATCAGCTATGGGCCCAGAAGACAGGCAGAGAACGTTCAGATGTTTTAGCAAAGCTTGCCGAGCTTATGAAGGCAACCACGTGAGTCCTAAACCAAGAGAAGGCAGCAATTGGTTGCGCACAACTGAGAGTCTGGTAATATCCAACAGCGAAGACCTGGCAACTATCATCACCTTGGAGAACGGCAAAAGTCTCGCGGAAGCTAGAGTGGAGATCGCTGGCTCGATACAACAGGTGGAATGGTTCAGTGGAGAAGCCCAACGGAACTACGGCGACGTTATACCTTCGCCCATTGAGAAGGTCAGGAATGTCGTTATTAGACAGCCGATTGGTGTAGCCGGTCTCATTGTCCCGTGGAAGTGAGTCTAGCATGCGCTTCATGATCCTCACTCTTGTAGCAAACTAATGTCGATACGTTCATACAGCTTTCCAGCTCTGATGCTTGTTCGCAAGGCGGCAGCGGCTCTCGCTGCAGGATGCGCAATAGTTGCCAAAGCACCTTCTGAGACTCCCTTCAGCACTCTGGCTTTCGCCGAATTGTGTGCAAGGGCTGGCATCCCTGCTGGCTGTTTCAATGCGATCAGCTCTAAACGTTCTCAGCCTATTGGCCAAGAAATGTGCACAAATCCTCTTGTTGGTCCAGGTTCTTCTGTCCTCTACTTGATCTGCCAGTCTGATCTGTCTGTCTCCCTCCAGGTCAGGAAAATCTCCTTCACTGGATCTACCAATGTCGGTCGTCTCCTGGCTTCTCAGTCAGCTTCAACACTCAAGAAATGTTCATTTGAGCTTGGTGGAAATGCACCCTTGTGCGTATCGCCGAGCGCATACCTATATTCGCTTTGGGCTGACTTTTCTTTGGCAGCATCGTTTTCGATGATGCTGAACTGGGTCCCGCAGTAGAATCAGCCGCAGCTGTCAAATTCCGTTGCTCTGGGCAAGTGTGTATTGCATCCAATCGCATACTCGTTCAACGAGGTATCTACGACCAGTTTGCAGCGGCCTTAGTTGAGAAAGTCAAGGCTTTCAAGGTCGGTCCAGGCATCGGTAAGTATGATCTGAGTTTTGGAATATCGCTGGGACACCGCTTCGTAGCACTGTAGAGCATACAGGTTCAATATACCAGGGCAACCCGTGACCGAACCTGTATGCCCTGCAATGTGTACCTGCACCCAGCATTTCAGACGATGTGTAGTCTTGTCTTGAGTAATCGCCTACTTACCTTATCGTCGGACTCGCAGAAGCTGGAACCACCCACGGCCCCCTCATCAACGCGAAAGCGGTGGACAAAGTTAAAGAGCATGTGGACGATGCCGTAAAGCGAGGTGCCAAAGTAGTGGAAGGCGGCAAGGTGATCGAGGGCAACTTCTACGTATGTGGGATATCTCATGATAGCTCGACTTCACTAAGGACTTGCTAACGTATGTCCTCACAGGCCCCAACGGTCATGACGGGAGGCACGCCCGACATGCTTGCGCATATAGACGAGACGTTCGGGCCGCTGGCGGTCCTGTACCCATTCGACAGCGAAGAGGAGGCCATTAGCATGGCCGACGATACCGAATATGGCCTCGCAGGTTATTTCTGGTCCTCCAACCTCAGCCGAGCTTGGCGAGTAGGCGAAGCGCTCAACGTAGGTATGGTGGGAATCAATGGTGCACCAGTAGCTCAAGCTTGTGCACCGTTCGGAGGCGTCAATCAGTCTGGTTATGGGCGTGAAGGCTCCAAGTATGGCATGGAAGAATATCAGGAAATGAAGCTCATTGCTATGATGGTGTAGGCATACCCTCCTGACCGTTCGCGAGTCAGACTACCGTACATGCAATTATACAGACGGGCTCTATTACAGTACATGACTTTGTGCTTGCAGTACCCGTACTCAAGGGGCATAAACGGCCGGTAAATGCATTTCCGCACACTTCACTTGTCTTTGCGATTCCCTAGACACACGATAAACAAGCTCAACGCGCTAGCGGTATTCAACTTACGAAATGGATACCACAAATGCAGTGACATTGGCGGGTTTGGAAACGCCAATCCCGAGAAGCCCTTCTCAAAGTCAGAAGATACACTTCAAACGCCGGCCGGCTGCCAAGTTTGAGAATGATCGGTGCCGAGATCTGAGCCGAAAGTCTATCATCGCATGATTCGGCAGGTTCCGCTGGACCGTGCTTCTAACACCTAACCGCTTCGACCGGTAGTACAATTTCCTGACGCATTATACACCAGAGCCACCGCCACACAGACTTGATATGAGGAACAAAATCCGCTGCTGGAGCCCCTCCTTGCCTCCACATCTGGATCGTATTCCGCAAAATGTTTGGATTCACGAATCTACGAGGAGCAAGGCTTCGGGCTGCTATCATCGGTTCGACCGCTTTGGCGTTTCTGTGCTTTGGATATGACCGTAAGTTTGGCTTACGGTTGCTTCATCGAGAGCATGGAATAATCAATAACGACCCTGTTTTTAGAGGGTGTTCTTGGAGGTGTTTTAGAAAGTGAATCATTCTTGAAAGCTATGCATCACCCGTCCGCAAATGATTTGTCCACCATTACTGCAATCTATCAGGTATACTAATTTTAATGACGACCTCCACCTACGCCTGGCTGAACGTCATCTTCAGATCGGCTGCGTGCTCGGCTGCCTTCTAGCTGCTTGTATTGGACTTCGTCTGGGCCGCCGCTGGACTATTATTACCGGATGCATCCTGGTTACCATTGGTGGTGCAGTGCAGGCCGCTGCCTACAACCCCGGCATGAGTGGGCATACCCGTAGCATCCACCTAGTAAGAAAGATTATGCCGACTGATTTCCTCTTCAGTGATTGCTTTCCGGATCGTTGCTGGCGTGGGTACAGGTCTCACATCTAGTACCGTTCCTCCCTGGATTGCAGGTGTGTTGGGCTGGACAGCACTTCAGCTCGAAATACCACGGGCCTAAAAGGACTGATTGGTTGAGTTTCCAGAGGTCGCAAAGTCGGGGGTGCGAGGAAGGGACATTGCTATCGAGTTGAGCATTGTCCTATTCGGCGTCATGCTGGCGTACTGGATGGGTAAGGCGTCCTTCGTTGTGCTCACAAGCCTTCCAGCTAACAGAACATATGCTGTCAGACTACGGAATGGCAAAATATGGTGGAGAAGTTGCTTGGAGATTCCCCGTTGCATTCCAATGTCTCCTCATGATATTAGCGGGAATCATAATCTACGACCTTCCGGAATCACCTCACGTCCTCGTGTATTGGAATCGACCAGAAGAGGCCTTGGATGTACTGGCTCGAGTCAGGGGAACTACCATAGACGACCCAGACGTCCGATTCACTCATAATGCCATACAAGAAGTTGTCTGTTTGGAGAAGAGTGTTGATCAACCCATTTGGAGGAGTCTCTTTTGGGATAGCTCCGAGGTGAGCTGAAAATGGGCGACTTGGCTCGTGAGCAAATCTAACATGAGGTCAATTGCGACAGGTCAGAAACTCCAGGCGAGTCTTCCTTATATTCTTCCTTCAAGCTTTTCAACAGTTGGGAGGGAACAATGTTATTGTGTATGTAAGTAGTTTGATTTTGATCTGATTGCCCGTCCGGCGCGGGCTTCTTCCCTTACCCACCCATCGGATCGGACGCGTGCTGATTAGAGCTCGAACAGTATCAAACGATTCTGTTCCGTAATGCGGTCAACCTTTCTACGGAAACAACTCTTCTTCTCGGGGGTATCTCTAGTCTCATCTAGTAAGCTTCCCTTGATCGGTGTACCGGAATGCATGCTGAGAAATAACACAGCTGGCTCGGGTCCATTCCTCCTATCTGGACTATAGATAGATTTGGAAGACGTCCAATCTTGCTATGGGGTTCTATTTTGACTGGAATCGCAACGGCGGTATTCACGGTATCTGTGGCAAAATCTTCGGGATCACTCACCTGGGGCTGGATTGGGGTTGGAGCGATTTTCTTCTACAATTTCGCCTTCGCCTCCACCTGGTGCACAGGTGTGATATTCAAATCTGATGACATTCTGTCTTCGATGCTGACTTCCGTTTGCAGTCGTATGGGTCTGGCCGCCGGAAGTCTCGCCAGTTCGATTCAGACATATCAATTCAGCTGTGGGCCCACTCGCAGGTAAGATAGTTCCTTGAGCCAGTTCCGGTAGCAGAAATGTATCCTTGGAGCTTGAGCTTCGATACCAGGCCGTATGCCCTATGTCGAATACTCGTAAGTTCGTAAGTTTGGACATACGAGTATTCCGTAGTGCATATGGCCTGGTAACCAAAGTCAAGCTTCAAGAGCGTATTCTCTAGGTCTCTCAACAATCTAGCACTACGGCTAACGCATCACCCTGTCAATTTCAGAATGGCTCTTCACCTTCGTCACCGTCAAGAGTACTCCACCAGCTCTGGAAAGTATCGGATACCGCATCTATGTATTCTACACCGTCATGGTCTTCCTCGGATGGGTATTTGTCTACCTCTGCATCCCTGAGACCAAGTAAGTACACCCGAACTGTACAAACAGCTTTTTGGCGGCTTTCTAACTGTCAATATTTACCAAGGGGACATACGCTTGAGGAATTAGAGGGTTTGTTTGCATCTGGTAAGCTGTTCCCGCGATCAGGCAAGAAACACATGAAGACACTCAAAGAGCTTGAAGAAAGACAACTTGGAAGAGCTCTGCACATGGACAACGGCATTCCAGACCCTGAAAAGGCAGCTGCTTTTAGCGGAAAGGAGGAGAAGCAGGGTGCAGAAGAGAGGATTGAAGAAAGAAATGACTAGTCGACAAGGAAATCATTGAGCAAAGAGGCAACTGGCGGGGATGATAAGGATTAGAAATATGACATTGGCCCACATAGTATCTTCGTACTTTTCGATGCTTTACAGGCAATGAAATAAACTGGTTTGAGAGACTATCCGCGGGATGTCAGACAGATGGTGTCTGATGAATGGCTTTGCAGCAACAACACTAACAGTGGCAAAATACATTAGGCACATAGAACCGCTGGTCTGCCTCCGTTCAAAGCAAGTCCTGATTGCGAGGATCTGCGAGGGCTCCCGGAAAAGCATCTTGCTCCACATGAAAGATCCGTCGTCCGGGCAGCGCTGATCCGGTCTTCCGACCAGCTTTTCGCGAGTATAGCCAGCATAGAAGTTTAGGAGTGGTGAAGGATGTAGCAGAGGCTTCTTACTGAACACGCGCAAGTCATGGGCGAAATGAACGGTCACACTCCACATCCCGGTCCTAACGACGGCGTCATTGCTCTGATCACAGGAAGCTCTTCTGGAAATGGCCGCAGCATCGCGCTTGCATTCGCTGCGACTGGCGCAAAAGTCATCTGTGCGGACCTGAAGCCAGATCATCCCGTGAGAAATTGTTTGGGTGTTATAGAATCTGTCGAGCTACTGCTAAGACACTCTGCATTACTGCAGGCCGGCGACGCCGCAACTCACAAGCTTATCCAGAGCAGCGGGACACCCTGTATATTTTTGCCACTCGATGTTACAAACGATGAAGATTGGCAGAGAGCGACTGCCACTGCAGTTGAGCGCTTCGACCGTATAGATGTGTAAGTCAGCTGATACTTCTCATCGCCGTTGCTCGCTGAGACGCTCTGTCGTTGCGCACAGACTTGTGAACAATGCTGGTTTGCTAGGTCCACAGGCAAAACTTCACGAAATGCCGTACGCACATTTTCGTGAAGATACCTGACCGTGATGCATCTAACTCCACCATCTTACAGCTACAAGCAGTGGCGTCTCACAATCGACGTCAATCTTATGGGACCCTATCTCGGCATGAGACATGTCATCCCCGTTATGCTCAAGCAGCAGCCATTGCGAGGGTTTGCTCGCGGAAAGATAGTCAATATCGCCTCCAACGGTGCCTCATATGGCGTCCCCAAGTCTTCAGTACGTTCTGCTCTCCGCTTCCTTTCCGTGAACATATGCTGACGTTCTGAGCCTATGTTTGCCAGGCATACACCGCAAGCAAGGCAGGAGTAGTGGGTTTGACGAAGCAGACCGCTGTAGACTACTCCAGAGATGGCATATGCATCAACTCGGTATCGCCCGGCTTGATTGCGACGCCTATGTCTCACGGCTTTTTGTGAGTTTTGCATGCAGAATGTTCTTTCCCGCTGTGACTGAGAAATCTATTGTATAGGGCGGACAAGCAGATCTCGGATCACTTCGAGGCTACAACGCCATGCGGCCGAGTCGGCTCTTCCAACGATGTTGCCGGTGCAGTTTTGTATCTCACTAGCCCCTCAGCAGACTACTGTTGTGGCACAGATCTCGTCATCGACGGCGGTTATCTGTGTACTTGATAGCTTACTCGGATCAGTAACAAGGCGTTAGTGTATGCTACACAGCAGGGAAAATCAGGTTGAACTACGTATGTCCGCTCTGTCCACTCGAGGCGACAGCAGGATTGACTATATCAAACATGTCGAAGAGTGAAGGACCCTCCCACGCCCATTCCTGTAAATTGGACTGCTCGCCGAGCTGCATGTTGTCCACGTTGAAGAAGTCGAAGACGTTATTCGAGGCAGTGGCACCAACAGAGTTCTGATAGGACGGGTTTGCGCTGTTGAATGCATTGCTGTTGCTGTGGGAAGCGCCGATACTAGGTGTGTTGAGCGCCAATGACTGATTCAGACCGGAGTAGTCATGACCGAATGGATTTTGCTGCAGATCATTATTGTGTACTTGCTGTTGCATATTGTTATTCGGAGGTAGGGTCAAGAAATCCGGCACACCCATGAATGTATTCAAGGAATTGCTGGACATTTCGAACAGCTCGTGACTTAGAGCTTCGAATTGCTGTGATTGCGGCATAGTCGCATCGATCAAGGCCGTGGCAGCTGTGCGTGCAGTCTTTATAAGCGGTGTACTGGCGAGAACAGCGCATCTTCAGGGGCACTTACCATTTCTTTCCTTTTCCAATATCTCCAAAGACACTCGCCACTTCTTCATCAGTAAGATCACGCTCAAATAACTTCGTCTGGCATGCACTTGTCTAGTTGCTAAAGCCGAAAGGGCCGCAAGGCAAGTCAGTAGACTGCTACGCGTTGTCTCCAGTAGTTGTGGATCGCTGAGCGGGATGCCTGCATTCTTCTGCTCTTCGGTGCGGTGAAAAATGTAGACCAGCGTGGCTGCGGCAGTGAAGATTTGGTGCACACCAACTGAGGACATTCGCCTGAAAGAATATAGCCGCTTGTACAGCTTGAGTAGATGCGCCATACTGAAGCTTGCTGAGCAGCAAACATCGAAGGCATTGCTTGCTGAGTCCGCCAAGAAGGGCCGATGTAAAAGTAGCATCGTGGCATAATATTGTACGCTGGGCAAGTTTTCCTGTCAGCCTAATCCTGTCAGTTTCTGGTGGTGTGACTTACTGCATGACTATCACATTGGCAAGTGGTGAAGGCTGAAGATCTAAATCTAAAGTTTCCGAGAGGGGTAGGCCATTATACCAATCGAGCAGATTTTGATGCAACTCGGCAGCTGTCTCTTGCGACAGCCGTTGAAGAGGTTCGCCCGAATAGAATTCTTGCATGATCCTGTCGATAATCTTGAGAAGGCTTACCAGCGTCCCTGAAAACGAAAGAGCCGATTCTCCGCTGGCATACGGATGCGGACATGAAATATCCCTATTTCCATTCGGCAGGCGGCCAACATAAACGCTCCAGCCCCTGTCGTAGATATATGTGCCCCACCAGATGATGTTACGATGTCGATAATCTTCTATTGTGAGCTTGCCTTTCTCTAGCCAAGGACTTGAGTCCTTGTGTAACCCAAGATCGATCGCAGAAGAAACGGCCATGGCATGATACATATAGCTGCGATGGTTGTTCAGAAGGCGGCTCTGCAGTGTCGGCGTCAGAATTTGCTCACCCTCTAGCATCGCGTCCACAACAAACTTCGTGAGAGCCCATAATGGCCAAGGCTTGTACAGTCGTCTCTCGTGGACAGTCCATTTCAACTTCCAGACATATCCGCGCTCTTCGCATAAAGAGGTCCCCGCTACGTTCTGAAGAGCCTCCAGCTAGGGCAATAGCCTCATCTGAAAATGAAGCAGAGTATGCGAGTATGGCGTAATACAGCGTCCAAGAGAAGAACTTGTGGCCAGGCTTGCCTTCGAGATAACGCTGACGATGTGCCATGAAAATCTCTTGACTGATGATATAGAAGAACGAGTTGTGCCAAATAAAATAGAGGGATAACAGACGCTTCTCTAAACTCGGATTTGGACTATCGTTCTGACCAGCATCAGCCAATGCTTTCAAACATTTGGCTTCGACATCCTCCTCTTCCGAAGCTGCCTGTGCAAGCGGCCCGCCGAATGAAAAGTGTCTGTTGGACGTTGGCCCGTACCAGCGAAGATGACCACCATCAGCAACTGACATCCGGCCAGAAACACCCGTAATTTGGGCGGCCAGTGACTTTGCCGGTCCCGCTGGAGTGAATGTTCCATCTGTTCTCGATGACTGCAGGTCACGCGCAACGAGAGCAGCAGTAGCCTCAAGGTCCGTCTCCTGTTGATCAAGCTCTTCTCGCGCGTTAGTACCTGACAATGTTGTCAGGGCCAGGACAGCTGACTGAGGCGAGACTGATGCATTCGATGCTTTTGTGGGGAAACTTCTTTCTGGAGAATCGCCCTCGCCTGTTGAGGATGCTTCTCCCTCAGCGCCATGGCGCCGCTCGAGCTCTGCTAGTCTACGCTCAAGCTGAGCGACTTGCTTTTTATTGTTTGGCGTTCTGTGTGCACGTTCTCAGTTCTGAACTATTACATACATGAAGGATAACCAGCTGCTCACTTTCGCAAATCCTTTGATGGCATTTGACAATCTATACCTAGGCGTATGCAGCCGCCACATCTGGGTTTGCGATTGTCACACCTTGCTTTACGCCTGTGGCCAAACACCACTTATTAGCCCCGCCTTCGTTGCATCCTGGCATGTTACTAGGTTCTCGCCGCTGCATGCGGCACGGTACTCACTTTCGGCAGCCTTCGCAGGCTTTCGAAGCTCGTGGCGACGCTCTACTATGTATACCACGTAATCTTCTTGCCGGAAGACGCAATTCTGCGGCCAGCTCCTCGTCAATTTCCACTTCTTCGCCGGTACTTCCATTGCTCGTTTCGCCCGGAAGCTCTGAATTTCCCGTGGTGGGAACTGCAGGAGGCCAGCCCGGAACTGGGACATCGAAGGACGCAAAGTTCTTCTGGTATAGCCAGTCTGATTCCAGATGCGTTGGCAGCCTAGTGTTAGTTATTTTGCTCGAGCTCGCAGCCATATTTACGTTCGAAATGGAGGAAGACAAGAAGGGCGACTCAGCGGGAAAGCAAGTTTTCCGGTCACCCCTAAGGGATCGGGGCTCCATTCCCTATTCGATCATGCAGTTACCGCCAGAATGCCTATACGCACTATACGCGCGAAGCATAGTTCCATCCGCTTTTTCGTTAGTCGTTGTGTAACAGGCACATTCAAGTGTAGACTGTGCAGTGCGCGCATATGTGAGTGACCCTCGTATATGATATGTCTTATTCGTCCGGACTGCCGTGAGCATGTGTGATGCCAGGTCGCGACATTATTCATTGCGACTGTAACCCAGCATAACGAGAGCTTACAGACGTCATAGCTTTGCGACTGGGAATGGACGTGGTGCAACGATGCCACCGGCGACCGCTTCATCGGTCCAGTCCATCGTACCTTGTTGAAGCTGACCTCGGTCGGCCTGAAACAATGCAAAGCTCGTATCAGAAACTGAGGCAGCTTCACAGCTGGCAGTACTGGAGATTCAACTTTACGTACCACTATGCATTCAGCATTTATTGCCTCAGATAAATCGGAAGCCAAGAACAGTATCACGTTTGCCATGTCATCTGGGGTAGAGGTTTGCTTGATATAATCTCTTCCTGGCTCGCTAGGTGTCTCCGCCATCACAGAAGTCTGTCGCCTCTCCTCCGTCTGCGATTCGAATCCACCTTCCGCTGCCGCACCCAGCTCTCGACTATTGTCCCAAAGCCGCGTACTCGTAAGGCCAGGAGCCAAAGTATTGACACGAATCTGACTCTTTGCTAATTCAATCGCTCCTCGTCTACCGACACCGAGCACAGCATGCTTGGCCGCAGTGTAGGCGATAGACGATACGCCCCCGCTAACAGAACCGATAGAGCCCTGTCACGTATCGAAGGGATCAGTTGCTAGATCACCTTCCCCTGTACCTTCAGCTTCTCACCGTGAGGACAATAGACCCTTTGGCTGTAGGCTTGTCCTTGGATACGACAGACATGGCTCTCGAACCATACTTGACTGCGTAGAACGCCCCGAGCGCCATCACTTCGAAGTTCTTGCGCTGCGTATAAGTGTGGCAAAATCAGCTGTAAGTACACAAAACAGGCATTCGCCCGCCCGCAGCACTGGAGGGCTTTGCGCAAGTGTAGCAGTATCCCAGGCTCATAATCTAGTGCAGTCGAAGACCAATCCGAAGATATTGCCGAAAAGGCAGCTACTGTTCGCTCGAAAGCTGTAGAGGAGATCTTGACTTGTGACAAACAACTTACAAAGTCCGAAGCTTCCGTTTGCCAGAAGCCCTTGACATCCGAGATACCAGCATTCGCGCAGTAGAAGTCCAGTCTGCCGCACTCTTGTATCACCCGTTTGCAGAGTGCTTCTGTGGCTGCCTCGTCTGCAACGTCCAGCACAACTGGGACAACACGCGTCTTCAGGCCTTCAGCTTTGACCGACTCGACAAGAGCAGGTAGGTCTTGAGGCCTCAGATCACAGGCATATATGGCCTCGGCACCAGCTCGCGCCATCTGTCGGCCAGTAACAGTGGCATGGTCAGCATCTCCCAGTTATGCTCGATTGGGAAGATGGAAAACAGGTATCTACCGAGATAACGGCTGAACGCCCGATACCATGAGACGTTCCTGCGCCTGTGACAATGCCGACTCTACCTTTCAGGAGATCCATCGTTGCGTAACTGCCACTACACCCTTCGAGAATTGTGTTCACGAACGTCTCCAAACTGCTAGCTACCGGAAATCAAGCCGCCACTCTCGCGATAACCGGACAAAGCGGATTCGGACAAGGCATTACTGCCTGAAGAGAGCGCGTATTCAGCAAAGGACTTGACCGGAGAACCTGTACTCTTCTTGGCTACAGTCCAGCGGATATATTAGAGGCTCCACTGGCAAAGCTCGAATGGGTTGTTGATCTTTGGTACTGATGCCATGGATACATGCCCGAGTATATTGTCCACTATAGCAAAACACTTAAATGATACCTATACCACATCTATGCTTTGTTCACAGTACTAGAGGCTCCTTAGTTGAACGCCTGTGGATTGAGCCATCACCTGATGATATTTCCCCCTTACAGCTAAGATTTCTCAACAGACCTGTGTTCGGTATGGACGGTATGGAGCGTAGCCGTCCCTTCGGACGCATGCGTAGACAGCATTACGAACTTGACTAGAATAGAATGCGTTTATCCCTACACATCATCCTCCAGGACAACAAAGCAAACTAATTTGAATCAGAAACCCATAAGACTCTTATCAGAACCGAGTATAATTCATAACTTTATGCAAGCTCATCACGCTCCGCTTTTGCGCTGAAGCCATCGGTAATCTTCGGGTCGGCCAGACCAGCTTCGCGTACTGCTCTTGCCTCAGCGGCATCGTATGCTTCCTGTCGCTCTTGAAGTAGTCGTGCCTTCACACCTTCATCTTTGCAGAAGAGCACGTCGAGCTCCTCCAGATTTTGGTTGGCAGTCTCCGGGCAGCAGTAGTAGACAAAAGGAATGGCGAGGACGTTGAAGGCCTATACAGGATCAAGAATGCCTCAGGTCAGCTCTAACACCTCATGTCGAGCAGAGAAGCAGATTACGACTCACAAGGTACCAGAACCAGATGCGCGGACCAACATTGGGGTCGGCGAGCGCAATGGGGGATGCAAAGACGGTAACGAAACTCCAGAGCCACTCTCCTGAAGCGTTAAGCGATGCACCGACATGTCGCAGCTCGAGTGGAGCGATCTCAGGAGCGTACTGCCATGCTGCTCCCATCCATCCTGTACCGTAAAAGAGGATATAGACGATGATCAAGGCGGATGCCACCCAGTTGGTTGTGTTTGTGGGATTGTCGATGTTCAAGAGAGCGACAAAGACAGTCATGATGATGGTCATGATGACGGCACTCCACAGCATTAGGCCTCTCCTGCCCAAAGAATCTATGAGACCGATAGCGGGCAGAGTTCCGAGGAAGAACACGGTGTTGAGGACGGCACCAAGAATGGCACTGATGTTCGCGTTGAGGCCGTTCTGGCGGAAGATAATGGTGGAGTAGTCTGGGTGATAGAAGTGGTCAGCACAAGGCACCTCGTCTACGATAACAGCTATCTACAATTCTCTACGGGTAAATGTAGAGTGAATCTGCCAGACAGCAATGTCGGACTTACAAACAAGGAAATTGATAGACATTAGTTGTTGAAAGGAGAGTACTAGGAAGCAGATGATCAATCGACGAGCAACCTTGAGTTCGGTTCTATCCCAAAGGAAATCGACGAATCGTGGCTTCTTCGTTGTGTGTTCGAGCTCGATAGCAACGAAGATGCCTCTCTTTTCAGCAGCCACAAGAGGATCATCGAGTGGTTTCTCCCAGATCTGGGCCAAAGTACGGTCACCCTCTTCCGTTCGTCCTCGGCCATAATACCATCGTGGAGTATCGGGGCAGCTCATCTGTCGACGCATGGAAGCATATATTAGAAAGATTCAGGGTGAATGAAGTAGAGGTAGCGAGACCTACGAATAGCAATCCGCTGATAATAGCAGGGATAGCTTGAGATGCAATTGGCAGTCGCCAAGAGACACTGTGCTTAACGAAAGACATGCCGTAATCGCTGAGGCAGGAAGAAGTCATCTCAGTTCACTGAAAGACAAGCACAAGCAGGACCGTATACGTACTACCAGTATGCTGTGGGAATACCCCCGATGAGGAAGGAGCATGTGATTGCCATCTTACGTCCTCTTGTCTCCTTATCTTGGGACATCTCGTTTTGATAGACGGGTACCGTAGTTGAGATCTTTGGATAGCGATTTTTAGGACATTGCTGAAGTGGCATAGCTCAAAAGCGAATACTTACAAAACCAATGCCGAATCCGCAAACGATTCGACCCACAATGATGTGGGGTACTCCATAGGCGGAAGCTTGGATGGCAGCACCGATGACCACCTGAGGACTAACGTTAATATAGGTACGTTCACTCTGTGGTTGACAAGCTCACAGTAAGGCAACCAAGGAGAAGCGTTCTCTTTCTACCAAACCACCAACCGAAGACCATGACCAGGGGAGTCGCGAAGAACGCAGCGAGGGTGTAGGAAGATGCGATCATTGGAATATCGTATTTTCCAGTAGGGTTGCCAATTGAATTGAGGAATTGGGGAGTTTCAATGACTCCACCAAGTACACCAGCATCGTATCCATAGCTATATTAGACATCATCAGCATTCAGAAGGGAGAATAGCGGAGTTTATTAGATCAGCCTTAGACAGGGATTCAATGCTCTCAAAGAGGCGCTCTTACAGGAAGAACATGATACCACATGCTAAGTCGAGGCGCCTCTGAAGGGCTTTACCCGTCAACGTCTTGCCCATGGTGGCTTATGGGTGTGATTTCAAATCTTCTTCCTGGAGTATATAAGAGTTGTTTCTATTACCAGATGTCTTGCACAGCTTCAATGGAGGGATGAAAGGCGTTGGAGTAAAGGGTCCTATGGAGATGGGAAAGGAAGATGCTGAAGAAAAGAAAGAGGGAGCCCCATTCCCGGAGTTGGCTTTGTCTCCTTTTCTACCACATCTGGGTCTCCGTCTCAAGTCTGGGTGAAGGCTCAACTTTCTGTTCTTCCTGACACTCAACTCGTGTACATCACAACATATCCATATTTCCCTGTCAGTTGCCGCTGTTTGTTGACCGGAAGATCAGGTTTCCGGTAAAGCCAGGTTGACGGCTTGGGGTAGCGGGCGTCGCGGCCGCCGGATACGAACGGTTAAGCTTCAGGGGCTAGATCTCGTAGGTGCAGCAATATCTGATTCAAACATGATTATGGACTTGACGCTTCTTGTTGACCATTACTAGTGCAAATGTGGGCATGCGATGCTGCCTGTGTATCTTTCAATGGAAACCCCGTGGATGCTGTTTTGCACACAAAATCCGACTGATTTCAAATGGAGGCGAAGCAGGAACTACAGTATCTACGGTAGGTATCTCATGGTCTTTACTGGCCTAGATATCAAACTATGCGGTCAACCCAACGAGCATTTTTCAAGCCAACAAGACTCGCAACCTTTAGAAACCCCCACTGTCATTACCATAAGTGATAACTATCTATACGCTAAGCTAGCATATTTGGACTCGCGATAGTCTGGTTCGCTCTTTCCGCCCGACTCCGTATGTAAGTCACGTTTGTCTTGCGGTGCAAGGTCGCCTGACTGTATCGTGTTGAACAATACGAGCACAGACCTGATCAGGGCTGTGCTCGCTTTACGGCAGTGTTGCGACATTCAAGATACGTCTAACAATCGGACCTCTCTCTTTCACTGTCACCAACCACTTATCGCAGTACTTCCTCAACTTGTCGAGAACAGTCGGACTGGATTACAAGTCTATCTGACTATCATACAGTTATTGGCATTAATCTCGAACACTATGAACAGCTTGCAGCCCCCTCGAGCACCGTTTTTTCAACAACCAGGCATGCCGTACACCAAGGCAGGACAACTTTATGGCATAGGCCCCTTCGTCACATCAGGTGCTGCAGCGTTGAGCGCACAATTTGCTTCATCGACCGAGCCCACGGTACCTAGCGATCCTCGTTTCTGGGATCGTCGTTTCAAGCCTAGTGCGCCGCCGAGCGCAGCTACAGCGTTAACTGGCATTAACAATATTGCAAACGTGTCACCTGCCATGTACCGTAAGCCTACTACGTCACCATCCAGAACCGTTGAAGGCAGCCACACTGGTGAGAAGCCTCGTTCGAGTAGCTCTATACTCAATGCCTTGTCAGACCCTGGGTCTGCTTTTAGACGCTTTTTAGGCAGGGCGAGGAAAAACCCTTTGGCTTCAGGCGGGGCCCCTTCAGCGACGGGAACATCCAAACCGCAGGTACCCCCGTACTATAAAGCACTCACAACTCGTGTTCCACCGGCAGTCGCTCCACCCGCCGGAGAGAGAGTTTGATCCAGCATTGCCATGTGCCCCTAACCCTATACACTCATGAAGCGAATATCCGACTAAAGTGATCAGACCTAATCTTTTGTAGTTTTGACCATCGGCTCTCTTCAGAAATCAGATGGATGGCCACCCTCCATCCTGAATACAACAACAACCCTTCCTAAATCTAGATCTTCGCTACCTACATAATGTCCCATGAATGCTTTCTATGATTAGATGCGTTTGCTATGCTTTTTTGTCATTTCAGCTTTGTTAACCTTGTTGACTTTTCAATGAAATTGCAATACTACATTCAACTCGAAGAGTTCGTTGCCTGACTATCTTCTTGCAATATAGCAGCGGTTTTGAAAATATGGAAAATAGGTGTAGGTAGGACCAAGCTAGCCGTTCAGACTATCATAACCTGGCTTTGGCTTAGATTTTGACTGGTCAACATGTCAAGCGCGTGCGAAAAGCTATCAGTCTCCGTTTCCAGGATTGTGTTGTGTTAGTCGGACCGCTCAATCTGGTCAGATCATGGAATATCAGACCACAGCACGATACAGCAGACCAACCAGTGCGGGAAGTTTGCAGCAGTATACCGTATGATAGGGCGTTACCAGTATTCCAACCTTTGCCCGACGCGATCGGCTTCTGGCCTGGCCGATCATCGACCTGCTTTGGAAGGATGAAGGTGACCCGGTAAGCAGGTTGTGCGTGGACTGGAGCAGTAGACGGGATGTATGCAGAGGTGGAGAGTATCAGAGTACTGCTGCTGCTCGAAAGCTGCGTGTGTGGAGTAGTGCCCGCCTGTGAGGCAGAGTGCCGTCGCGTGTGCTTGACGCCACAAAGGCATGCAGGCTGTTGATGCTGTCAAAGAGAGTGTGTGAGTGCAAGGATGAATGGGGAGAGTGCAGACATGGAATAAATACAGTAGGCTTGTGTTGTGACGGTGTCGCCTTCTGCTCTGAGACTCTACCAATCTTCACCAGCCAAAAGCAGGTCTTTTGCCCACCACCATCCACAACTTTACACGCACCTCGTCTCACCGCAGCACCCGCTGCCCTGTTTGAGCGTGTGCGCTTTGGAGGTCGAGGCCATCTTCCACTGCCAGCTTGGAGGAGGGTACTTCAAGACCCAACACTCACACATCTGTGTGGAAGGCATCTGCAGGTTGGGCGTCTCATCCTTTGGGTGCACCCGCCAACGCAAGTCCGTAACGAGGCGTGCAGTGCAGGCCTCGAGTGCGTGTTTGGAGACCTGCAACTCAGCACGCAGCGGCCAAAGGTATGGCTCCTGAGGATGCAGCAAGGGTGGATGGTCATGCATGCTGATGAGAATGCCCTCTCTCTTCTCTCTTCTCGTTCCAACCCTTCCATCTTTCCCCTCCTCCAGACCACACAGCCCGAGCGCGCTCCTTCGAGTCTTTGAATACTGCATCAATGACATTCTAAGCGCAGGTATAGGAAAGCAGGCAGACCATACAGACTGCATACTCTATTCGTAAGTCGTATTGCTGCCACTCCATGCTCTGTACAGCCTCGACTGACCCGCCTGACGCTCACTACCATGCCCTTGTCCGTCCGCAGTGTTCGCCTGTCCGAGGTCGACCTTTTTTCGCGTGTTGAAGGAGACATATTGCCCGAAGACTGGCTAGGATAAGCAAGCTGAAACAACCAAGCATCAAGCATGGCTACTACAGCGACTGCTTCGTTTCCACTCTCGCCTAGGGCCTCGCCTCCACCAGCGAATGAGCTTCGCAATTCGACCTCGTCTACTAGTACCGCGACTACAGGGAATCCCTATGCAGTACGCGACATTCCTCCATTTCGACCAAAAGCAGTACAGCGTACATCAACAACAACGACAGAGAAAAGTGGTAGTACTACCACAACAACAGCGAGGGAAAGAAGAACTTCTCAAGTTAGCAATCATTCAGGCAATGGTGATTCACGTAGAAATTCAGGTCAATTTATGATGATGATTCCTGGTAGAGCTCCTTATCCTTCTCCTACTCCTTCTTCACCTGCTGCTTCTTCTTCCTCTCCTACTCATGCTTTAGCTCAATTCTTTCCTTCTTCATCTACTTTACCAACTGGTCTCTCATCACTTGCTGCTTCTTCGTCCTCGAATTCAAGCAATAATACGAGTACTGCAACTGGTGGATACTATGCTAATCCTGCACTTGCTAATAGTATTGGCCCTGGCAGTTCAATGTCCCCTCATATCGCTCAACAACAAGGAAGCTACCAGTACTATTCGAATACCGCAGCAGCAGGAGGACAACCATCACCTGGTTTGGCAATGTTGCAAGGGATAGAAGCACAATTACAAATGCCTCCCTATAATACGCGGTCCGGAAGTAGTAACAGTAATAGAAATTCAATGTCTGCTGCCTCTACATCAAGTAGCGCAACAGCGTCACGTAGGCAATCATCCGGTATACCGCTTCCTATTCCTGCATCACCTGCTCATGATCCACAGAGCCAACATAGTAACAATACAAGCAGAGTTAGTGGACCTACCCATCGTATACCTGCAACTCATCAGACCACACACCGACCTGCAAGCACGACCATTGTCCCTGTCCAAACATCTCAGCAACTACCTTCATTACTTGCCTCTCCTCCTATGCAATATCACGATCTTCAGCAGCAGCAAGTACTACACAATTACAGACAAACACCCTCTTCATCTCATCAACAGCATCAGAATTTACTTTATACGTCAGCAGCTAATACAGCACCTCAATTATCACAATCTACAAGAGCACCATTCTCAGCTGCTCCTCCTCCTTTAACTATTCCACCTTTTTCAGGTAATTCTAATTCAATTTCAACTGGTCCTTCGACTTCTAGCTCAAATAATACTAGTAATAACTATAATAATAGAAATAGAGCATCACATCAAATAATTCCTGTATCAGCTACAGGTAGTAATAATACTACGAATAATCAAATACCTACTATTGCTTTACATACTGCTCAATATTCAAATCCTAGTAAACAAAAAGTTTTCTTTGGTGATTATCAATTATTACATACTTTAGGTGAAGGTGAATTTGGTAAAGTTAAATTGGGTGTTCATGCTCAAAGGTGCGTTTGAAAGAATCTTAGCTTTAACTTTTCTTCCTTTTTCTTGAAAAAAAGGGTGACATTGTTAGTAAACGTCGAATGCTGATTACTCAAAATGTTTCATTTTTTCTCCTATTTCTTGTATTTGATACGTACACACTTGCAGATGGGGAGAGGAAGTTGCTATTAAGCTCATCAAAAAAGGAAGCATAAATGACGCTGCTAGATCCTTGAAGGTACAACGAGAGATCGACGTACTCAGAGTGAGTTGACAAGAATCGCCTCCTATTCTGCTTGTGAAAGGAATGATTAATAAGGTATGTGCTGATTGTATTGTTTGTCTGTGCTCCCTCAGCTCGTTCGCCACCCTCATATAGTTCGCTTGGTCGATGTCGTCGAGACGGATCGCTATATCGGTATCGTTCTAGAATACGCAAGCGGTAAGTGGTGGTCGCCGAAAGTAACGTTCCCTTACTGAGTGTACCTATCCTTTTGCTGTTCAGGCGGAGAACTATTCGAATATATCTTGGCACACAAGCATCTTCGAGAGAACGTCGCATGCAAACTGTTCGCCCAGCTTATCTCTGGCGTCGGCTACCTACATTCAAAGAAAGTCGTACACCGAGATTTGAAGCTTGAAAATCTACTACTCGACAGAAATCGTAACATTATCATTACGGATTTCGGTTTTGCGAATCGATTCGACAATGCTGGAAACGATCTTATGGCTACATCTTGCGGATCTCCTTGTTATGCTGCTCCTGAACTCGTGCTTCAAGATGGTCAGTATGTAGGATCAGCTGTCGACGTCTGGTCATGCGGTGTCATCCTCTATGCTATGCTTTCGGGATACCTTCCATATGACGATGATCCGAACAATCCAGATGGAGATAATATCAATCTACTTTATCGATATATCACAACTACAAAACTTTCCTTCCCTGATTGGATATCACCTGAACCTAGAGATTTACTACTTTCAATGCTGGTTCCAGATCCGAATAAACGATGCTCTCTAAAAGATGTAATGCGTCATCCTTGGTTGAGTCGATATGCTGGATTCTTTAGGAATACAGTCAACGACCTTGAAGCTCAAGCTGACGCTGCGTATGAAGAGAAGAGAATGCTACTTCAAAGACAGCAGGAAGCTTATTATCGACAGTTGTCAATGAGCGCGAGTGGTCATCCTACCAGCCCGCAAACTGCAATGGCAAGATCTATGTCCACTCCAGGTGTCACGGATAATTCTACTGCTCAACAGCGCCATCGCTCAGCTATGGTTGCTCCAGTCACGGGTAGCGGAAGGTCTTCAGTGGCCACGCATTTGCCAACTATGCAAGAGACTACAGCACCACAATGGGCAAAATCAAGCACTTCTCGCTCGGAAACTATGCCTTTTATCGATCCTTTCGCTCCTCTGCCAAACGCTCCCGATGCAACTCCATTTTCAGCACCCATCGCACCTATCGCCGAGACGCTTTCTCCTGCTTCTACACCTATGATGGCTAGTAATTCGGCTCCGGGTGATTTCGAAGGTACATCAGCCGATTCTCTTACTACAGAAGGAGAAATGAGAGGCACACCGCGATCGAGAAGAACGGATGATGATGATGCCAGTACCACCAGTAGCGCCAGAGCTACTCGAAACGCAGTAGGAAAATCTAGCAATGTCTCTTCGCCATCCAAATCTAGCAGTAATGGAAGCTCGGATATCAAGAAACGTAAAGGCGACGAGAAGAGACACACTGTTCAGCTGGAATATACTTCTCCTCCACCTGCTGAATCTACAAGATCCAAGACTAGAGCTAGGGAGTCACTCAATGCTTCGCAAGTACGGGTCCCTGTTCCTCCTGCTCCTTTGTTGGCCTCTTCTGTCACTTCACCTCAACTACCAAGTTTCGCCGGTTCGCCACCTGCTTTGATGCCTTCCAACGAATTCAGCAATCTACCTCTCATCGAAGCGACGGCTGCTGCGAATAATGTCATCGGCGATGTACATATGACATCGGCGAACACATCTCCAGCTCGATCTATGCAAGTCTCGGAAGAAAATGCAGCAGCACCCTCTACGCCTCCCAAAGCGTCTCCTGCTTTGTTCGTGAAGTCTTCGCCCACTCCTGCTGGGCAAGCCGTAGCAAGCCAACTTATTAGCGGTGCGCAGCAAGATAAAGATGTTTTCAAGCAGCCTGCGGTCAGGGAGCTTAGAGATGCAGCTGTTCAGGCTACTCCACCTGCCTCCCCTTCGAAACAAGCTGAAAAGGCAAATAGAACGCCAAGACGGACGCCTGCTGCCTCTTCTGCTGATCTACTAGATAATCAGCGCACGCCGCGAGCAAGTGCACAGAATAGTCAGAAGGTTGAAAAGGTCATTGTGCCATTCCCGTCTCCTACGAAAGACATACAACAGCCTGTTCCCAAGCCGAGACCTGTCACTATGGCCGCAGCAATCGACAGAAGCGGATCGACCAGGAGTCAGAATAGCAGTCACCCGTCTATCAATACTCAAAGCTCTTCGCGATCATCTCAACGACATCGCAAAGGTCTATCTACAGATCGAGCATTCTTTTATCGCTTGCTAGGTAGCTCAACGACGAGCGTCAACAAGCTTGATGCTGCTGGAGAAGGATCTCGTTCACGAACCTCTAGCTCGAATAACGAAGATCGACCTGTTCTTAGTCCTTCGCAGAGTACTGCCACGGGTGAAGAGTTCCTCCACGATAACAAAAGAGGAGCAGGACGTAGAAAAGCCCTTAGTCTTGTCGTTGATCCATTCGGACGCTCTTCTAACGGTCCTGCAGCATCTGGTGCTCGCAATTGTCGCTCTACCAAGATACCAACGGCTGTCTCCATAGCTGAAGCAGGGGAACCTCGGACAGGCTCTCTAGCCAATCAAGCCACTTCCCCGCGTACTTCGAATATTCCAATGTCACCATCTATGCCGATTTCGCCGTCTTTGCAAAGCGTAAATCAGCCTTTGAGACAGATGCCGCCATATAACGAAGCTACCTCGTCACCCTTTTCCACACGAACAGGCGATTCTAGCAAGTCTAAGCGTGTATCTGACTGGTTCAGATGGAAGAGTGTCAATCGTAATTCAACAGCCTATCAGCCTGCTCAACCTGCACCAGAAGCCATAAAGACCGACTTTGACAAACCAAGCATGATAACTAGGTCAAGCAGTACCCGACAGAAGCGTCAATCTGTTGTCCAGCCAAAAGTCGTTGTTACCGGAGCCACGCCTCAGCAGAGTGATAGTCAACAACGTCAACAGCAACAACAAGAAAGTCAAGTCAGCCCGAGGGTCGTCGCTACACCAGCAGATGCTAGGAATTTGACCAACGATACGCCTTCTCTACTGACTTCGCAGCGCTCCATTCGTGCTCGACGGGCTGCTGCAGAAGCCAAGAAGCCTATGCCATTTGACGATAGCAGACTCAAAGTTCACAGTGGTGGTGAGTCCATGCTCATAGATTGTCTTGTGGTCTCTGCAGAGCCACCAGAGACATCAAAGCGACCTGCGAAACTGATGCATTCTCATTAGTCACCGACAAGCGCATTGTGACCAAGACTCCTCCACCTCAGATCTTGGCAGAGCTTCGTGGGGTGTAAGTTCTGGTTATCTCGGCAGACCTAGGCATGAGCTAATGATAAGCTTGTAAAACAGTCTCGCCGGTATGGGCATACAAGTCGTGCCTGACGCTGATTATCGTCTAGTCTGCACTCGCAAGAGCAGGAAGCAAGTGGCTGCCCTCGTCGGGTCCGGTGGGGCGCCTACTCCTCTCACACCATCCCCCGGCAGCACTTTCCGATCTTTCTTCAGTCGCAAGAACAGCGCAGCAACAGCCGGGTCGACTGGCATGGTCACCTCTCCCTCCATGCCTTCGCCAGCATTGACTTCGTCGTCGACCATGGAGGGTCCCGAATCTTCCGGCCTAACCCCCACTACGTCTGCACAAAGCCACATGAATGTGCCTCTACCTTACTACGGTCCCGCGCACGATGGAGGCGGCGAAGTCCGCTTTACCGTCGAGGTTGTCCGCGTGAAACATCTTGCTGGTCTGTATACTCTAGACTTCAGACGTCTGAAGGGTGCTTTGACCGATTACAAGGAGAACCACGTAAGTCGGCCTGATGATTTGCGTCCCAACAAACCGTTGGCTGATTTCAGAGCAATTTACAGGAAACTTGCATTGAACGACTCAACTTGGGCTCAGCCCTTTGAACACCTTCATAAAGCTCTTCGTCTGCGCTGGTCACTTCGAAACATAATATACCATATGTAATCCTCCTTCTGCCGCCCTGGCGTCCGTGATTTAATCCATATCATACTCTATGCTTTAAATGCATCCCTTTTAGTTCTGTTGCATAGTTTTCCGAACGTCTTGTTAGCTCTTTGTCTTCCACCTCATCAAACTCATATCAGTATTATGTCTCAGTAGAGGTTAAGGTTTGACTGCATCTAGGTTTTCTTCTTCTTTGGTTGCAGTAAAAGCTTTGTGCACCATTTAGCATGCAATGATTCAATCGGTAATTATACAATATACTTCGTTCTCTTTAAGCGTATTGCGACATCTATCGGCTGCCAATGCGCCATAAACGATTCACTCTAGATTTTTCGGGCCAGGCGTAAAATCGTCAAAGTCGGTCGAACAACTAACGTCCTTCCATTCATTCGCTAATTGTAGATTCTCATGATATGTTTCGACGATGTTCTCGTAGGAGTCTGACCCCAAAGCTAGTCTCAGGGGTACACCCTTTCCATAGTCATTGTTCGCCAGCTTGACGATGATTTCGGCTGCCTTGTCTGGGTTACCTCTTTGCTTTCCATTCAAAAGCTTGTTGTATTTCTGGATCTTCTCTGATATATGATCACTGAAGGTGACAAAGTTAACATGTGCCGGAGATTCCGTACTACGCAGAACTGAGCTTACTAGACAGGTATGCGCCTGTCAAGGGCAGGCAACTTGATAGCGTTGCCACCCAACACGTCTTACAAGAGCAAAATAATCAGTTGAATGGTGCCCTCAAATCGTCAAATACGGCATCTGCTACTCACTCGTCCGGAAATCGCCTGGCTCGACGCAGCAGACTTGTATACCCAGGTCGCCAACTTCCTGCGCGAGGGCCTCGCTGAAACCTGTTGCATGATTGATATCAAAACTTTTCTCTTGCTTTCAGCTGATCGCTTTTGACCTACCCTCGACTGCAAACTTGCTTCCGCAGTACCCGCTGAACGCCGCCCTAGCAAAGCGCCCTACGTGCGAGCCGATGTTGAGTATTACTCCGCTCTTCTGCTCACGGAAGTATGGGAGTACGGCTCGCGTGACTTTGACTGGATATTGATGCATTGAGTTAGCTAGAGTTCATATATGCGATCCTTCTGCGGATTGACCCAGACGTACAGACTCCGAAAGTGTTTGTTTCGTACTGAGCTAGCTCATCGTCTGCTGTCAATTCCTCTGTAGCACCCTGCAAGACATAGCCTGGCCATTGGAGCGTTCAGCTTGTGCCTGGGATACAGGTATACGAGGTGCACTTACCTGCATTGTTGACTAGCACGTCCAGATGTCCGTAGATAGCATGTGCCTTCCTGACCGTCTCTGCCAGTGCACTCGGTGTATCGGTGACATCCAGGGAGAGTGCAGCCGCACCTTTCGCTGTCAAATCCTTGAGACGAGTCTCTGCATCACCGCGGCAGGTTACTATAGCTTTTTGACCGCGGCTGAGTACGGCTGTGTGCACAGAAGTGATAAGTGGTCGATCGAGCGAGCATATACGAACCAGCGTCGGTGTGGCGCGAACCGATAGCAATGGAAGCTCCCAGTCCAGATGAGCAGCCAGTGATGAGCCAGACGTTATCCTTAGTATCCACCGTCATGATGATACTGGTCTTAGAGAATATAGTGGATGCCACGAAAAAGCTAGAATGCGACAACAATGCCGAAACTATTGGGACCGGATGGTCGGAAAAAGGCTGGCCGCCCGTGATTTCCTGGCAGCCGGACAGGATAGCAGGCGCATTCTCCGCAAGCATTGCATTGTTTTCGTAACTCCATTAGCACTCCGGCGCCTCCAGGTGATTGCTTCAGAATTGATTATTGCAGATAGATGACTGCAACAAACGGAACAAGCCATGCAGCACGCTTCACCAACAAGGTGGCAATCGTCACCGGTGCAAGCTCTGGCATGGGTAGAGAGGCTTCTCTAGCATTGGCAAAAGGTGAGTCGGTGGTACAGTATGTGTTTTCATATCACGGGCTGATGCGAGAAATTCAGAGGGTGCCAAGGTTGTTGTGGCAGACATGCGGCCGGACGCCTTACGACACAAGTCAGTATAGGATATAGTGTTTGGCGCGAGGGGCGACTTCTGTTAACACCAAACGCCTGTCGGATCCTCCGCAGCTTCGAAGACGAGTCGACCGCCTCGATACAGACTGCTGATCTTATCAAGTCACAAGGCGGTGAAGCCATCTTCGTCAAGACTGATCTTGGTAATCTCGATGAAATCGAAGCGTGAGCGCATGAGCGGCTATCGTTAGTATGAAGACATCGCTGAAAGCATTGCCATCGTCTTTTTGTTCTTCAGACTCGTCGCTAAGACAGTTGAGGCGTATGGACGCGTTGATATCCTGATGAATTTCGCTGGCATCAACCCTTCTTCGGAATATATAATCAATACCTCGGAGAAGCTTTTCGACTTGATCTTCAAGGTGAATGTCAAGGGCTGCTATTTCATGATGCAGCACGTCCTCCGTCAGATGCTCAAGCAGGAAGTCGGCCCGAATGGCTCTAGAGGAAAGATTGTCAATGTTGCCAGTATCAACGGACTCACGTGAGTTGAGGGTATCGCCGTACCATATGCGTGAAAGCTCATACTATGATGCATCTTGCAGAGGAGGTCCCATGATTGCCGCTTATGACGGCTCAAAACACGCCGTCATCGGCATCACCAAGTCTGCCGCTTGCGAACATGCCAAAGATCGTATCAATGTGAATGCCATCTGCCCAGGCATTGTTGCTACATCTATGACACTTGAATGTGAGTCAAGGTTGGTAGTCATCTGGATGTACAGTATGTTAACGCTGTTGGATCCTGCAACAGACGTCAAGGACCCTGCTGTGGCTGCTCACTTCAAGGATAAGACCCGCTGGCCGCGAGAAGGACATCCAGCTGACCAGTAAGCTAAGCTTGCCCTTCTCACCCGACGTAGCGTAAACGCTGACCTTTCATGACAGAGCGAAAATGGCTTTGTTCCTTGCATCTGACGATGCTGAGTTCATCACTGGCAGCACACATCTAGTTGATGGAGGTCTACTTGCAGGATATTAGACGTATTGAATGTGTTGGAGTGGTTCGAACTCTTGATTTGAGACTCCAGTTTGAAGATGTGTAGCGTAGTTGCAGTACGTTCGTCGCAAGCACTGGTAAATAGAAAGTGGTTAACAGAAATCCAGCGATGGGTGTGAGCTTGTCCTCTTTCGCAGTGGTCAGTTACGTTTAGTCCTTGATTCTGTTGACCTCAGTTGACAGAGGTTTGTAAGACTTCATAAGAGCTGGCTGGTCCTAGATCCCGGCAATGTGAGGCGTCTTCGAGGTTGCGAGACTAGAGTACGTAGCAGCTGGCTAATTGTCGGTAGTAGCGGTTGTGCTCAAGAAGAGCACATCAATGCGCTTTCCCATCAGCACTAGGTATTTTCGATCACCTAGTCACTGAATATCATCTGTTCTGCATCAACAGAAAGAGCGATACCCTGCTCTCTCATGGAAGACTAATGGCCTCTGCATGGCTCAAGAAGCGGGCTGCTGAAGATGATTCGCTCCAGAACAACAACTTGAATGAGAGCTTCGTGCAGTACGGCACACCTTTGCCATCACTTACGTCTACCAAGAAAGATCAAGGCGAATATGTACCTATCTGGCAGCAGGTGCGCTTATTTGCCATGCAAACATGCTCAATACAGACTACTGAGGTTCCTGACTGTGCCTTCAACAGGAAGTCCGTGATGAACAAGGTCGGCGCCGGCTTCATGGCGCTTTCACGGGCGGATTCAGCGCTGGCTATTTCAACACAGCAGGGAGCAAGGAAGGATGGACACCCTCGACATTCGTTTCGAAGAAGGAAGCTAAAGGAAAGCAAAGAGCAGAGCAGCGTCCGGAAGACTTTATGGATGAAGAGGATCTAGCAGAACTCAAAGCGTCCAAGACCTTTCAGACTTCGGAACATTATGGCGGCGGCGGACAGGGTCGACCCCAAGATGCCTTTGCAGGCTTAGGGTCAACTTCAGCCTCTTCCTCATCCGCCGCTAATTTGCAAGACCCTGGATATTCCACAGCTGTGGCAAATAGTCTGCGAGACCTCGTGAAGCCAGGATCTCGTCGAATAGGACAGAAGATCATGACCAAGATGGGGTGGAGGCCGGGTCAAGGAATAGGTCCAAGAGTATCATACGCTCGCCGGAGACAGCAGATGCAGGAGATGGGCATGGAGACGGAGCAGGAAGACGATGAGGACGATGAGGAAGCGAAGAAGCATACTTTTGCTCCTCTGGACAGGACGGTGTTGACGTTTGAACACAAGGAGAACCAGTGGGGATTGGGATATATTCCTGGCCAAACGTTAGACGGACGACTGGGAGACCGAAAACCCGCACAATCTACCTCTTTTACTGTTCCGCTGTCGGATCAAGCAAGGTTCGGTCGAAACGGACAGAAAGACGACAGTGGACCTCAGTCACGTATGCCTGTCGGCGGAGCATTCGGTATATCGGCATTGGAGGATGCAGATGAAGACGATATAGACGTTTACGGCAGTGGACTTCCTGAAGCCAGCACGACGGTCCTTCATGATGAGGACGAGGACGAAGGTGGATTCGGAAGCTTCGGCGGCAGAACACGGAAACCAGAGCTCTTGAAGTGGAGAAATCGTCAGAAGCAAGGCTTTAGTGAGATCCGCCCTCCTGACAATGCTCCGGGATTGCAAGGACAGACCTTCAGTGACGGGTCACCAATGCTTCCCGGCTTCGTTCTGGCCAGTCGTGTGCAGCCCCCAGATAAATGGTAAGAAATTTGGCCCATCAGATTTCTATTCAATAGTGCTAATGCATTCCGTGCAGGTTTGCGCCGGAGAATATTTCCAAGGATTGGCAACCGAACCCGAAAGCCATTTGGGAGCGCGAACGTCTCAAGGCAGCTTCACCATCACAAGCCGGAGCAGCCAATATTCCAACGTCTCAGAAGAAAGGTCAGCAAAATATGCTTAGTGCCGATGACCGTGCGAGTATGTTGGGCGAACCCGTTGCACCCAAGTCCGTGTTCGAATTCCTTTCAGCCAGAGATAAGGAAAGACTACAAAGCTTGGGTCAACAAGACAGTAGGAGCAAAGAAACACTCATGGCAGCAGGACCTGCCCCCGCCCCTGAGGTCTTACGCGTCCCAACAATAGATGCGCGGGTCGCGCAAAGTGCTCTCAAAGGCTTTATGCCATATGGAGATGATCCAGCGAAACAGGCGCGATACAAGGCTTTTCTTCAGCACTTTGCTATGCCGCTAGATGCAAACAAGCCCTTCAAACCATCTTTGCACTCTGGCAAAGGCATCAGCGAGCAGAATGCAGAGCTAGAAGCATTCGCCAATGCAGCCATGATATTCAAGCCTATGTCCGGTATGATGGCTAATAGATTCACATCATCAAGTCAAACCGCTCTACTTGATATTAAAGCACCAGAAGCTGGACTCCATATGCCAAAACCTGTCTCTGACTCGCAAAAGATCCTGGCTCAAAACGAAGAAGAACAAAAGCGAAAGAAGCAGCAGGAACGAGAAGCTGCGGATCCACGCCGAGCGGCTGTACGCGAAGGCAATTTTGGACCGCTCACTCGTACTGTTCAGCCTTGGTATCCAGCTCGGTTGCTGTGTAAACGCTTCAATGTAGCAGACCCGCATCCCGAGGGTGCACCACACGATTCTTCCTCGTCATCTTTCGGTTTTGGTCGACCTCCTGCCAGCCAGCCTGAGGGTGAGGTACTCAATAAGAACGCTATGGACAATATGATGCAGGAACGTAAAGTCAACAACAGTGGCGACGGCTTCCTAGGAGGAATTTCCTTCACATCTGGGGCTAGCTCTGCTGCTGCAACTCCACCGCCAGAGACAGTGTTGGCCGAAGACGATGACACCCAAGGTCAGGACGTCTTGAGCTATGAAAAACCGTCAATGGACATCTTCAAAGCTATATTCGCCAGTGACGATGAAGATGAGGAAGATGAACAATTGGACCAGGAAGCTGAAACAACACTCGACAAGCAGGCACCTGTCTTAGACGATCCTTCCAAGCTTCCCGACACTTCAGTGTTCGACAGCAAGCGGGCGGAGCCGGCAGTCTCCTTGACCATCGAAGATTTATCCTCCTTTAAGCCTACCTTCGTCAGTCGTACCGAGCGATCGACTGTCAAAGAAGATAGCAAGAAGAAAGACAAGGAGAAGAAGAAAAAGAAGAAAACAACGGCTGTTCTCTCGTTTGATCTGGAGGATGGTGACGAGGAGATGTCGAGAGATCGTTCGGATTCGAACTCAAAGAAACGCAAGGGCGATAGCAAAGCCAAGGAGCCTCAACCAAGAAAAAAGGAACGCAAAGAACCCAACAAAACAGGCGATAAAGGCGCAGAAGACGAAGAAGACGATTGGGTCGAGAAGGAGGTCACGCCTATCGTCGCGGACAAGACTGGAAGAAGCCTGGAGCAGAGCAGTGCGCCTCGGAAGGCTGGGCGGGTTACTGCTTCACAGCTGTTCTGATACGCCTGTAACGTACGCTCGTTATCAATATTCATTGCTGCACTTATAGTTTCCTTGTTGTTGTAACCGCTTAACGCTCGCGGCGCAATACATCTGCTCAGACAGCGGTGTTACCTATTCTACTGTGATTTGACTTGCATCTAGGCCTAGCGCGTGCAAGAAAGTATTGACGTTGTCAATCTTTGCTTTGGCTACGCTCTCAGCGAGCGTGCCCTGTGTTTCTACTTGTTTGGCAGCACTCTTCGCCTTCATCACGTTTTCGAGAACCTTATCCCTGACTTCTGTAACTAGCTGCTGTTGCTGATTCATATCTGCGTTGACTGCGAGAGCAGCGAGGAAATGCCAGACTGGCTCATCTTCAGCATCGAGAATGCTCTCTGCACTAGCTGAGTTCGGTGTCGTATACATGCCTGGACCGAATGGCATGCTTCGTGTAGAAGGGAAAAGCGAAGGCAAGTGTCCGGACAGGCGAGAGACAAGGTGATTGAAAGTTCCAGACCATTGGTCGAGCTCGGACTGTTCAGGAGGTGGTCTGCCTTCAGCGGCGGCTGACGATTTTAAGGTCTGTGCCCCGCTGATGAAGACTGTAATGAACGCGAGACCGGGCTGTACCAAGGACAAAACGGTCAGACGTGACAAGGTGTAGCATCCTGAGACGTTCTGAAAGAGGTACCCACCTTTGTTTTGGCTATCTTGATAAGGTCGTTGCGCTCGATAAGGAGACCCAGCATACCAGCAATGATGCGCAGCTGAGATTGCGCAATGACACCCATAACTAGGGGCATAGCGGTCTTCAAGAACAACTCCGTCTCATTCTCGACTTGCTTCCTTGTCTTCTTCTGTACAGCGACATTCAAAGGCGCAGCTCCCCTTACGCTCGTTGCATAGAAAGCAGGATCGTTGGGGTTCATATCAAGGATGGGCGCATCTCGGACGACATCGAGGGTATCGAATGTTGCGATGAGCAGAGTAAGAAGAACCAAAGTCTGCTGATAGCTTATATGTCGCAATACGCGAGGTAGTAACTTCTTGCCTTTTGTAATCGAAATGAGCGAGATGAAAGGATGTGGAGAGCACTGATCAAGCGGTTCCATGACCTTGAGACCTTTCCACATCTCTTCAACAAGTTCCTTGTATACCTTTTCTTGTTCATCAACAGCATCACGCGCTTCGCGAGAGACAGGCTGTCCTGCTTCTTCAGCTGCTTGCTCGGCTTGAGCGGTAGCTACAAGAGCCGCAAGTGGCCGCCGTGCTTGCTCGGCTTTGAGCACAACATCGTATAGATGTTCGACAGCTGCCAATGTTTCTTTTCGTGTGAGAGCAGCGCCATGCTTAGCAGTTTGACGAGTTGGCAGCGAGGAAGCAAGAGATCCAGCAAGATCTGCGGCCGATAAAGGCTCCTTCTCGTCCAACGATTGGAGAGAATTGCGCTTATTGTTGTCGACTTGCAGCAAAGGCCTTGGAGCAGAGCGGGTTCTGACTGCAATCTTGCCAAGGGCGCCATCGAGAGATACTGTAGAAAAGCCAAGATGTCAGTTAGATTTCTTTCGGAATGGAAGTTATAAGTATGCGCGTACGATTGGAAGCACGAGGCTTCTTTTTAGCATCATCGACAAGTCTCTGTACCTGCTGAGCCATTCTATTCATAGCATTCTCACGACGAGTCATTCTTTTATCAGCGGCATTGTTTCTATTTCTGCCTTGTTGACCAGGCTGGATGGGTGCAAGAGGCTTTCCACCTAAACCAGTTTGAGGCATTCCAGGTGGTGGTCCTTGAGCATTTGCCTGCTGCATTGCTGCTAATCGACCCTGACGCATAGATTGCATAACAGCAAAGTAGAAATCGTCCGAGTATGGGTCATGTGTTCCGTTCGGCCCGTTCGAATTGATGAGCTGAGAAACTTGGATGCGTGTGATGAAGTCTTTGTCTCCTTGTGTCATGACACCGTTATATTTTGCCATTCTGTGGATCTTTGCAGCTTTCCTTCGACGCGCTTCTTCCATTGCTGCGTTGACTCGCATGCGATCTTCCATAGTCTGCTGAATTTGTGGCCCATGTAGCGACATACCAGCCTGCTGCATTTGCTGACCTTGCGGTGTAGCTGCCAGCAACTGTGCTAGTAGGTTATCACCAGGCGGCGGTGGCTGTTGTTGCTGCATTTGCTGAACAGGCGGAGGTTGCTGACCTGGTTGAGGTGGCTGACCTAGTCTCTGGTCAAGAGCTGCCTGTTGCTGTCTCAGGCTCATCGTCTGAGCTTGTTGAGCAAGTGCTTGAACAGAAGCCTGATCCCGGCTTCCTTGTCTGGCCATCTGATGGGTAGGAGCAGGAGCTTGTTGAGCTTGTCTGGCTTCTTGAGCTTTCCTCATCATCTCAGCTTCGACTTCTTCGACAGTTAGAGGTGTTCTAGCTGGCGCAGGGGCAGGCGAAGCCTGTGCAGATCGCCTGGCTTGTTGAGCAGCTTGCATTTCGGCTTCTATTTCTTCTAAAGTTCTCGCATTTGGCGGCTGGGCAGGCTGGCGTGGAGCCTGCTGGGTTGCGGGCTGGGCAGTGCCCTGGTAGGCTATAGCAGGATCCTGACGAGCCCATGCTTGTTGAGGTTGCGCTTGCTGTTGCTGTTGCTGCTGCACAGGTGGAGATGGTTGATAGAAAGGCGAGCGTTGCTGTCCTCGATTGGCCTGTACGGGACCTAACAGCGGATCTGCATCGAACGAAATGCTAAAAGGCGACGCAGGACCGCGTCTCTGCTGTTGCTGTTGTTGAGGCTTTGAGACGGACGGCTGTTGGGCAGAAGTGCTTGAGGCGGTCGGTACTGGCTGTCCGAGGTAGTGAGCTGTATTGGCTGCGAAATCGAAGTCTTTGCCTGGAGCGTCGACATCGTATGAGGCGCTCATCAGTATACGACATAGGCAGAAGACGTTGCAGTTGCACTCACCGACTTCAGCTTCTGCCAGGCCGAATGTATCGTCGTTGAATGCATCGAGCGACTCATCGAGCTTTCCAGCGAGGCCGCCTACACCTTGAAGACCAGCGTCATCGTCCCAGTCGTAGATTTCCCTGTATTGTCAGAGAGCATAGCATCAGCGACGCAGTTGCAGCATTATTGAAGTTCAGCACACGCACAAGTTCTCGTCAGCCTCTGCCATGCGCCGCAGACGCTCGTCAAGCGAATCGCCGCCGCCTTGCTCTTGAAAGCCAGGCGGCATGGACGTATCGAAGCCGAAGAAGCTCATCGCTGCAGCAGGCGAGCGAGTGTTGCCGTCGGGGTGTGCTGGATATCGACTGATGGGTTTCTAGCTTATGCTATCTTGTGTGTTGTGTGCGAGTAGAGGCAAGCATGGGCAGCTCAATCGAGGCGGTCTTCACCAACTGAACGCACTCAGCATGTCTGCTTCTGACACCTATACGGCACAGCTACATATCCAACCAGGCCATCAACATGTCCGCCTGGCAGCCTGGCCATCGGCCGTCGCAGTCTTCCATATCGTCGCTCTCGTATCCACTTTCACCCGCGCTGGTAGCACGTCTCGAATCGTCGTTCCTGCTCAGCGGTCTCACAGACGCTCTGCAATACAGGCGCGCACTAGAGTCGATACAAACGAACCCCTTCATACGCAGTCAAGTCACCAAATGCTCGTTGCTGCAAGCTTTCATCCTGGTCTGCGTGCTGAGCGTGGACTGGCTCCTGCTGCCAGCTTGGACGCGAGATTCAGGGCGAGAGAACAGCAGGACGCGCTTGACTGAGGAGCAAGCTCGCTTTTACTTCCAGGTAGGTGACAAGCATTCGCTTCGGCTCTTCATTAGGTATCTGTCACTAACGTTCTGCTCCTCGCTTTGTCTGACTGCCGGTCTTCTCTTGGCCACCTTTTATTATGGTCTATATGATTCCGCATCTAGATCTTCTGGCTTTACCCTCTAGTCGGAATCTCGTTCTTGCTATCAGGCTCATTCTTCAGCAATGTCGCAAGTGGAGCTGCTGCTGGCGATGTTCCCACATCACACTCATCGAGAGGCTCAGGACGCTCCAGCTCACCGGTACATAGGTGAGAAGCTGGTATATCACTACTTGTATGTCTACCCATCGCTGACCTGCATTTGATCACGTAGATCTTCTTTGATATCGCGATCTCTCATTATTCTCGTGTACCTAGCGTTCTCAGCCATTCTTTCTCGCATCCCATATATTGGCCGACCTCTCTCCTTCCTCTATTTATCCCTTATATCTGCATACTACTGCTTCGAATACCGCTTCATCTCTTTCTACAACCTCACAAGTCTGCGAAGTCGAGTCGAGTTCCTTGAGTCACGCTGGGTTTACTTTGTCGGTTTCGGTATTCCTCCAACACTTCTTTCCTCCTCTGCTATCATCGGCAACAGCACAACACTAGGCCTTACAATTTGGTCGCTGCTTTTCCCATTATTCCTGCTCACAGCTGCATACTCCGATCCATTACCGTATGATCCAGTACGTCCTGCAAAATCGCATGATCTACCTGGACAAGAACTATCAAAGGGTACCTCCAGTTTCGCAGCGAAGAATCTTAATCCAGAAGCCCGTTTGCCTAACTGGTTCCCCATTCGTCTACCCGTCCTGACACTAGCAGTCCTGCTAGATGATCTAGTCTCAGGCTTCGTGAGTAGTTTCTCACGCACATATTCGGCTGGTCCGAAGAAATCGGCAGAGACCTACACCGGTGCATCTACGCCTTATGGTACGGCTGCGTATGGAGCCGCAAATAATTCAGCCTATGCTGCTCGAAGAGATGCATTTGCATCCCGCACAGGAGGACAGCCAGGCAAACTCGCATCTCAACCATTATCAGCAGCGCAAAACGCGGTTGCTAATTCGATATCTGGCTTTGCTCGTCAAGCTGATAATTACTTTGGAGGAGCCTCAAATACATCATCATCTGGGTCAACATTTGGTAATAATTCCCTCTCATTAGCGCAGCAAAATAGTAGACCGCCTAGGGATACATATGGAATAGGTTTGGCAGGCGGTGTTGCGACAAGGAGGGAGATGCCTGATGGAAGCTCGGCTGGAGTACAAAGTAGGAAACGAGGAGGTGCGAAAGCTGATTAGAGGATGTTGATGCGTTGATAGATGTACAGACATTGTCGATTAGGCGGAGGTAGGAATCAGTACGCGCTCAAATCACTTGCTAACGCTCAAGCGGTTGCGTTTGGACTGGTAACTGGCAACGACCATATGTGCCATTCGACTGTGGTTCTATTGACCAGCAGACATCTACAACGCCGAATCTCTAAAACTATGCGCAGGACACTCGACGCAGTCACTTGGTTGACTCTTCCAATTTTTGCTTGAGCTTCAACGTCTCCAAAATGAAAAGGTCTCTCTGTTTTGGCAGCTTCTTCACTCCTTCTTCTCCCAATACAGCCAGTTCTTCATCAACGGACTCAGCGAGAGCTGCTTCAGCTTCTTCGTCTTCTTTCCAGGCGTGTTTTCGCATATCAGCTAACCACGTTTCTGTAGCCGCGCCTAACTGTGCTCGGTGCCTGCGGAAACCTTGCATGCCACCTCCGCCACCTAGAACCCTACACAGACAGGAACAAGCATAAAAGTTCAGCGACTTTGAGGAAGAATCACGCACGGTGGTCATGCGACTGACTTAGTCAAGAAGACACCTTGGAGGGCATATCGAAGAGCTATCGTATCGGCCACAAGGGTATCTGCGAACGGAATTATCAGCCCAAGGAAGACCGGATAATTATGATGATAGATGATGAATGAACGCTACATACCGATGTCAGCTGCTGAGATATAGCCCCTACTAACGAGTGAATACGTTTCAGCG
This sequence comes from Cystobasidium onofrii, assembly GCA_022813105.1. NCBI lineage: Eukaryota > Fungi > Basidiomycota > Cystobasidiomycetes > Cystobasidiales > Cystobasidiaceae > Cystobasidium > Cystobasidium onofrii. The sequence goes on along the minus strand of JAKLNA010000007.1, from coordinate 384,141 downwards.
GTCAAAGCAGCTTGAAGTCTATTCCCGATGAAACCTGGGCATTCTTTCTTGACGTGTATAGGTTTCCTGTCCGCGTATCTATACAGTTGCATAGCCTTGTTTAATGCTTCTTCACTAGTTCCAGCATGAGGTACAACTTCCACACCAGGGATAAGATGTGGAGGATTGAAAGGATGCCCAACTAGTACTCTTTCAGGATGGTTCTTGCAATTGACTATGTATTCTGAACTTGGGAAACCAGATGAAGAAGAAGCAAGAACTACATTTGCGGGAGCTAATCTATCTAGCTTTTCGAACAATTCCAATTTAAGCGGTAATCTTTCAGGTGTATTTTCCTGAATGAAATCAACTTCACTTAAATAATCATCTATATTATCTACGAAAGTTAGATTTTTAAGACATTCTTCTATAGAGGATGAACCAGGAGAAGTACTTGGACGAAGTTCTTGTATTGTAGGCCAGGCATTCTTGATATAGCTTTTTAATCTATCTTCAGCACCTTCTATCGGATCGGTGGCGATCACTCTCAGACCTCGAGATAGGAACAGGGCAGCCCATGAAGCTCCTATGACACCCGTGCCTATGATACCGACTGTTTTGACTGTATTACTGCTGCCATTTGTGATTGCCATGTTGCTCCTCTATAACCGGTGCTTTGTTTCGATCGCGTTGTTCAATTCCCCGGCTTTCCGTTCTTCGAAGGCAAGTAGTGCTGTCAGAGTGATAGCCAGTGATTTGAAGGAAGTAGTAAAGGATAGAGGGTGCAAGCCAGTTTCTCAGGAAATAGCAATAAACATAGGTCAAAATGAAAGTGCAACCCGAATCTTCAGAAAGATTACAGCTTCCGATGAACATTTCCGGTCTCATGCCCGGCTTAGCCGGCGGTGGCGGATCTGAAGAGAACTGAGTCTGCACTTCATATAGCCATTTAAATCTGAAAATCAAGCATGTGCTTTGACTGATGTTTACACAGAGCCTAGTATGTACCCCTCCAGGCCTAATTCCCACTGCTCGCAACTTCATTGCGCTGTAGTTGTGCATCGAGTATGTCACGGATTTCCGTTTATTTTGCCGGTTTGCCTGCCGGCGGTATGATTAAAATGGATGTTGGTCTTGACAGTTTGATGCTTGTACATTCCGGCCAGGTGCATAGGTATTCCTTCACTCGGTATCGAGTGCGGCCGCCGAATGGGATGAAGGCTGGAAACATCCTATCTGACGAGCGTAAAATGAAGGATCTGCGAGAATGGCGAACATGTTTGAGTCCGTATATCGTTATTGTTGAGCTGGCTGTGACTTTGAGAGTAGCTGGAGATACGATGTTCTGTGTTGGCAATTCATGCTCGCATCAAAATCACGCCATCCACCTTGCCCGCAAGACCAAGCTTGTAGTTCGTCTCGGCTTAGCAGAATCTCTAGCCAAACCCAGCCCATTCAAGAGATAAATAATTGACCTTTCTCTTCTTTTCGTCCCAAGATGCGATGAGATGAGATTTCTTGACTGCAGTTGCCAATCTACCCCATGCTACGAGATCTAAAGGGGCGATATCTGCAAGAGGGGAATGAATGACGGTGCATACGAAGTGAGAATGAAATCGTAGTGGATCACCTGCAAGGAGAAGGTCGTTCAAGAGATCAGTAAACTGACTCTTTATTGAAGTATAGCAGAAGTAGGTGGAATAGCCAATACGAGAAAACAATGGCTTACCAGGATATACTAAGAAATCAGCACCAAATTTCAATCCTGAACCCATAAAATAACCTTTTTTCCATAGATCTCTGAAAACTTCGATTCTAGCATTTTTCAATTTAATACTTTCTTCATCACCGGAAGTATTGGTAGATGAATTACCAGAACCATCATTTAACCAATTTAAACCATTATTCATTAAACCATGACCTTGTTTAGTAAGATTATTTAAGGCTGATTCTTGTGGTGATATAATTGATACTGAAAAATGATTTGTTGAATCAAGTAGGAAAAATGTACTTCTTGTAGATTTATTTTTTGGTGGTATTGATAAATTACATTGATATGGATCTATTTCTGATGATAATGGATCGGGATGATACCATGCCCTACCATCGGAAGTTGTGGGCGTTACTATTGAATATCCTACGTGTGATGAATCTTTGAAATTGGCTTTATTGTTGTCTTGATTTATGCTGGATGATTTTGACTTCTCTTCGGCTGAGTCTTCAAATGACAATAGACCTTGGGTACCTTCAATAGCACCAGCTCCGAGTTCTGCAATCCGTTGTTTCTCCTTCTTAGCCAATCTCTCCTTCTGTCGCTTCTCAATTTGTTCTTTGTACTTTTCCTTCATCAGTCTAGTCTTTTCTTCTTCCTGTGCGAGCGTATGATCTTGCTGTGCTGATATGGCTTTCTTTCTGGCTTCAGCATACTCTGCAGCTTGATCTGGTGTGGGATGAGCATGGGCGAGCTTGTCATCTACTAAGCATGCTATGCCTATAAGAAGCATTCAGTTCAGCCATAGATTGCAAAGTGTTAGCTTTGTTCACTGCTCGAGTCTCGACGTACATCGCATGGAAACTCACGCTCTTCTACCAGGACTGCGACTTCTTCAGGCAATAGTTGCAGTGGCACGCCAAGGAAGACATTCTGTTGAGCTACTTGAGGCAAAGTTCCCAATGTTATGCCAGTTATATGATGGTCCACCCGAAGACGGCGTATTACATCTACATCGTACACGTAGGCCTTGTCGGCTGCTAGATGAATCTGCACAGGCTCCTCGACGGACAGAAGAGGTGGCTCGAGAGGCATGTTGAGCACGGAGTCGACTCGTATGCCAGATTACTGGCCCTGCGAGGTAGGAGAGTGGTTGTTCAAACAAGGCCACTTGGTTTCCCTGCAAGGCGTCTCACGTGAATATTTCACATTAGCAAACTGACGAGCTTGCCACTCGGTACCGGTACGCATTTCAAAGCTTTGAAAGAGCTATGTTGAGAATCACGCTCTTTTGCGTACACTCTGTCTATTACATACATACAGCATGTCCAGCTTCACACGCATCTCGCTCTTCCGACCACCCGATTGCCTGTCTGAGCATGCGTGACGTTAGAAAGACACTGCTTCCTCAGACGGTGGTGCTACTTGACATGATGGCAACTCTGATGCATCAGTTGCTGGCTTCCTTCATCATAAGGCAGACTATACAGCGGGCATAAGCAGGACTCTGCCTGTGCTCGTCGCCTCCAGTGAAGCTCTCTCTGTCTCTGTGCGGGACGGACTGCCTGATCTGTCGCCCATCCTGCCCGCTGATCAGCAGTAGCGGGAGGGCAGGCAGCAGTCCTCGTCTAGACTATGGCAGAGCTCTCTTCGCATCATCAAGAGCTTCAGCCTGCTCAACCAGCAGCTGCGCCTCCAGAGCCTGCTACTTCCTCGGACAGTGCTCCAACCACGACAAACGGTCATGCCGATAACACGGCTGTCGGAGTCGATGACGGCCAACACAACGAGCTGCACACTGCAAGCAGTGCAGCCAGAGGCCGCAGCAGAGACATCATAGCAGAGGATGCGAAATATGCCAAGAAAGCAATCTCTCCCTCACCCTCGAGATCGTCCTTGTCTGCAGCATTGCATGCACATGCCTCGCCCATGGGCACTTTGTCACCTTCTGGAATAGGATCGCCAGCTGGTGCTTCTGGTTCAGGTGCCAATACACCTGTAGATCTCACAACGGAAGAGCAGATACAGCGGCTCAAGCACAAAATATCAGACCTGGCATCCCAAGTCGCTTCTCTCAATGGCAAGCTCGTCGCTTCCTACAACAGGGTGGGCAACCTGGAAGACGAAGCTGATCAGAAGGTCATGGAGATCAGGAATCTCACAAGCAAGGTAGAGAAGCTAGAAGCGGAACGAAAGATCTGGGAGGATAAGTATGAAGGTGGTTTGCTGGTCGAAAAGGTGTGTTGGTATCTATGGCCCTCTCCTCGCCTGGCGAGCATGCCTCTGGAAATGCTATCAACAGGCTGTTGGAGAGGCTTTACTCTATTCTGGCCATAAAGCATAGTGTTGATTCGCTTTCTACTTCCACAGGCCCACGTACAGCTCGAGCTTACCCGAATGATGGATAGAGTAATCGAAGAAACAGCATCAAGAGGAAAAGCAGAATCAGATAAAGCAAGTATAGAAGGTGAATTAGAACAACTATCATCCCAATTATTCGCAGAAGCAAATTCAATGGTAGCTATAGAACGTAAAGAAAGATTAAAAGCAGAACGCAAAATGGAAGAATTAGAACGTAATTTCGTTGATACTGAAACTATGATGATGGGTCAATCTGCTCAAATGCGTGATTTAGGTTCTAAAATTGATGATTTAGAACATGAACGTGATGATTTGAAAAAACAAATTGAAGAATTACAACTTCAATTACAGCAAAAGTTGGAAAATGGAGGAGATGACGATGATGATGATAGTGAATCTAATGCTAATGCTTCAACTATTTCAATTAGAAGTGAAAGTATAGCTGGAACACCAGCGATGGTACCTTCCTCTCTTCCAGACATGCAATCCTACCTTTCCTCATCAGTCTCATCACAGCCATCAATATTGTTACAGATGCCTCTTCCCGGTGGTGCAAATGCCCCGGGCACACCAGGCGCTACATCAGCGAGAGCAATTGTCTTTGCTCATCCTATTCAATTCCTTTCTTTCGAACTACCGCCTTTCCAAGAATTCGTTTTATGGACAAAGTCCTTAGCTAGGACAAGACGAACTATTATGGCTAGACCTATCCTGGATCCTAATAGCAGTGCTGGATCATACGGAAATTACACAGGCTTCCCAGCTCCCTATGCTGCTTCTACAATCAGTCAAGGCAACTCTTACCCTGGTTATATGTCTGAATCAGAGCGTCAACAAGCTCTTAAAGAATCTCTCCAATTATCGCAATATCTAAGTTCACCTTTCATAAAGCGTGTTATAGAAGAAGATTCCGATCCAACTTTACGTCTTGAGAGTGCTCCTGGATTATCTTTCTTCTCACGAAGACAAATAGCAACAGCTATTATAGATGGAGATCTTGCAATTGAACCAGCATTCACTTCATTACCGAGCGATAAATGTTCATTATGTGGAACAAGTTTAGCTAAATTTATAGCTTCTCATCAAATTACTCAACCTAAAGATGATCCACGTAAAAAATTAACTAGACTTGCAACTGGTTGGATACCTTCTTCTATATCAGGAACTGCAACTCCAACTAGAGAAGCCTCAGAAAAAGGAGGTTCATCTTCGAATAAAGATAATAATTGGTCTATTTCAGCTCTCACAGATGCTCTCGGCTCACTTACTCCTTCTCGCGAACTTGGTGGATTTAATTTTGGTATTGGCGGATCATCAGAGAAGGAAAAAGCTTCTCAAGGACATTATACTCCTTATAATCCATCAAGCAGTAGACCTTCTACTTCCAGTGGATCTAGAGCCTCATTTGGTAGTGCGAACTCAGCTGCTCCTACTGATAGAAAAGCTTCGATGCCTAATCTGGTGCGACAAGCTTCTATGTCAGCTGCGCAAAAAGCCGAGAATAGCAATAGCAATGGCAATAATAATGTCAACGATGCAAAAGATGGAGCACAACATGATTATGTACTTACACAATCAGCAAGACAACAAGGTCAGATATACCTATTCCGCTCTTTGGATTCGACTACTCGATATACATTGTGCCCTCATTACTGCCTACCACGCCTAAGAGCAGTTTGCGAATTATGGACCTACATTCGCAATATTCATAAAGGACTATTACTGGAAGATAATCCAAAAATATACCCTTCACCATTTGGTACTTCAAATGAATATACTAAGTTATTCAGAAGACTCACTGCTAGCGTACAAAATAGTCAAACTCAAACTGCGAATCATGTAATTCAAGATATACGAACACCAGCTCCAGGTATGAATCGACAATTAGGTGATGGTGTACCGCCTCCTAGCGGTTTGTCAGCATCTTTCGGGAATACAAGACGCTCCGTAGATGGCAATGTACCGCCCATCGTTACCACTACCAATTCGATCCAGGGATTGTCTAGCAGTGTTCCAGTCGGTCTCGGACTGAACATGCGAAAGACTCACGAACCTAGCGAAATGGGCGCTTCGTCTGCTAGCTCAACTGCAGGCGACGAAGAAAACAGCAATAAAAACAGCCCGCCATCGACTGCTGCTACAAGTAGTGATAATCTACCATCAGCCGAACAACAGGGTGAACAAAGATCCACTGATGCTGAGAAAAGGACAGAAGGCGCTTCTTCTGCTTCTGCTCCTCCTCTTCCTTCGAGACCGCCACGAAGTGCAGCGCGTTCATCGCCTATGACTCCCTCGACATCGGGAGATGGCTCACATTTTGTGCCGAGCGCCTTGTCCATCACTGCACTTAAGGGCAGTGGACTATCGGAGGAAGACAAGACACCTACTCCAAGCCCAGATATCAAACAGGGCGAGAACGCAGCAAGTGCTATATCAGAAGCTCCAAGTGCTATTAGTAGTGCATCTGAAACGTTTGCAGCGCCAAAAAGTCCTAAACCAGGCTTAACGACAGGAGGTGTGATGATACCACCTGCTCTTCCACCTCGTTCACCACGATCCGCTCGAGTTGGACCAGGAAGAATATCAATACCTTCTTCCGGACTATCACTTTCTACTTCGCTCACATCGGAAAGTGGCTTCCCTTCGAGTAATAATACTTCTGGTCCTGCTTCTGCTAGTGCTAGTGCCACTGCTATGGGTGCGGTTGGACCGGTCTCTACTATGCAAGCGGATTGGCAACAGAAATGCTGGTATGAGGTTATCCGGCTCAAGGAAGGTGTCTTGTGAGTTGATCATTCTCCTTGCTGTAATGGCAGCCTAATGGCATCTTGAAGGCTGACTGGGACGATTTTTAGCTGGTCGCGTGTCGGTGCTAATTATAACAAGGAACATCAATGAGACATGCTCACTGTCATTGAATCTTGAACAAGAAGCAGTATTTCACATTGGTACCCCTATATGTCCTGTAGCATTAGATTGACCCACTAATATCCTACATCTAGTAATGCAAGTGTTACTTTTTACTTACTTTCTACTTGAAGAGCCGAGGATCTCGCGTCGATGGGTAAGCCGCAGTGCTTTGTTTAGTCGGATACGCAGTAATTCTCCGATGTTACGAGATCTATCTGATTAACACGGAAAGGAAGCGATTTGGTGACCTCGCCACTGGATGCACGCCAAGCCATGCCGTGCCGTCACTTGTGTTTTTCCTGCCAAAAGAGCTGCAGCACTATTCTTGATTTCTTTGCCATACATTCTACCAAAGTACAGTCAAAGTGTCGCACTCAGGCTCTGCGCCGCTCCTTGACGTCGAGCGTGTGCAATTGGCTAGTCGCTCCTCTTCGCCGTCTGCTGCGTCGGCGGGCAACTTCAACGACAGAGACAGCAGCAGCAGCAGGCCGTTCCTGCACAGCAACAGCCATCACCGAGCAAACGAGCAGCGTAGTTCACTTCCTACCTGGAGACAGCAATATAGTCTCGCAGACGAGGATTACGTAGACTACGACACATCACTCTTCGCCAGACCACTACGCAGACTTACTTGGAAGGAGACAGGGCACCTACTGCTCGTCAATACAGCCATGTTCTGGCCGGATTACCTGTATCCGAGGAAAGACAGAAAGAAAGTCACACCTGAACGCAGAAGGAGACTGTTATTCAGTTATGCGCCGGGTGAGTTCTGTCCTGTTTCCTCAAGCTTGCACGATCGTAGAGTCTGACGGGTCGTGACTGCAGACTGGATCATCACAGTTGGGGTGAGCTTGCATTACTTAGGAAGCCATTGCTATACATCTCTGATCCACGAAGTATGACCTGTCGCGTAGCTCTGGATTGGGGTGAGTGTCCATCTCCACACGGTAATAATAGATACGCAGCCATCTTAACAGTCATGATCTATCATTCTCCAGGTCTACTTTATAGATAGAGTCGACGGCTTCAGACGGGAGTTCAGTATCACAGATACGTCTCTCCAACATACATACACAGTGCACGAACGAGTGCCTGTGTACGCTTTGGGCCTAATCTGCCTGGCGCCACTCATCTTCTACATCTTCATCGGCTTGTACATTATGCGCAGCATCTGGGTGAGTGCTCTCATATTGAAGAAGCTCTTATGATTTGCAAACACTGACCTGCTCCATACTCACAAACAGGACCTACATGCTGCTGTGCTGGGAGAAGTTCTCTCTCTTGCACTTACCATTTCAATCACGTGAGTACTGATCTAGCCTACCTAATGCTGAATCACTAGTTGAAGCAAACTAACGATGAAACCTTTGACAGAACGGTCATCAAAGTTCTCGTGGGAAGACCAAGACCAGATGTCATTGCTCGGTGTCTCCCTGAAGTGGGGGCAAGCAATGGAGTACCTTATGGTCTCGTGACTTCTGCTATCTGCACCACGCAAAATCTAGATAGATTGAAAGAAGGTTTTCGTTCTTTTCCTTCGGGTCATGCAAGTAGTAAGCTAGCTCAAGCCCAATGCTTTCGTGCTGCCTGACCTGCAGAATGGAAGCTGATCACCATACTGCTATCCTGTAACCTCGTCGTATCGCCTCTTTCAGCCGCGTGGGCTGGTCTAGGCTTCTTTGGCTTCTACATCGCTGGTAAAATGCATCTCTTCGATCAGAAAGGACACACTATCAAAGCTTGGATCACCCTGATTCCATTCACTGGCGCTGCTCTCATCGCCTTAACACGAGTCACAGACTACCGACATCACGCGACGGATATCATAGCAGGCTCGCTCTTAGGTCTAGGACTAGCATATTTCAGTTATAGACTATATTATCCACCTCTGCATCATTCAATGGCTCATAAAGCGTATTCACCACGTATTCCGGCGGAAGAAGAGCCAAAGGAATCAGATAATTTGATACCTGATGGAGAAGGTTATAGAGAGCAAGAATATGAAGAAGGTCCTGATGGAACTTTGAGAAGACCAGTGAATGGTACAGGTCAAGGACAACCTATTCCGCTGAGAACTGCTTCGAGGAATGGGAATAGTAATGCAGGACGGAATAATGGATATTATGAGCCTGGAAGAGCAGTTTAGTCATGCCTTTGACTCGCAATGCTGCGTTTATGCAGTAGAAACAGTTTCATGCTTGTTTATCGCATAGTCCAACTTCACTCCGCATAGTCATTCTCGAATGTGTACTACTACTACCGGCTTTCTCGAACCTCAAAAAGCAGACTTTCAAAGATAGTTCAAGGATGAGCTCCCATTCTGAATGTACACGTAATACAGCCAGATACTACGAGGCTTAACGCGTCTGAGAAGGGCGTCAGTTCGAGGCTTGTCAGTCTAGCAAGTCTGGCAAGTCGAGTACTGTCGCCACCTCGTCTGACTCAGACATCACCAAGCCGGAAGTTGGTGGCGACTATCTTGCACTTGTTAAGATCTTGCAGGTGATGCTTCTTTGCTCTTCGCCCGTCCATCTAGCAAGTTTCGTTCTTCCCATCTATTCATTCAAGCACCAGCCAGCCTCGCATCACACTCATTACATGGAGGCTCTCGCAGCACAGGTCACTGCCGACTTTGCCGCTTCAAACAGGAATCCAGCAGATCCCAGCAATCCGAATCATCGAAATCGTGCAAGACGTGGAAAGCCAAAGCCAGTCACTGGAGCAAGTCAGCGACCGCCTGTTCAGCCATCAGATAGTGCTGCAGGTGGACTACAGCCCCACAACCATACGACAGCTGGAAGCAGCTCGATTCGCGGCCGAGGAGGACCTAGAAGACGACCACTTAGGAATGGCGGCCATCAGCAGCCAAGTGCCAGCTCGACAGCTTCGTCAGATACTGAACATGGTGCCCTGAATGGCACAGTAGACCTACCAGCACCCGCCACACAAACTACGCAACCGCAAAGGCAAGCTCGCGGGCAGCGCTACCGCTCTCAGTTATCTGAACCAGCAGCAGCAGGACCATCTCGATCATCGAGTACTGGTGGCTCTTCACGGCATCATCATGTAGCTCCTACAGAAGAGGAACTGGAAAAGCTTTCATATAGAGAGAGATTGACTGCTCAGTTGAATACATCAAGCATAGACTGTCCCATCTGCATCAATAACATACACCGCAAACAGCCCATCGCGTCGTGTCAGACATGTTCAGCACCATATCACCTAAAATGCCTTCGAGACTGGGCAGAACGGTCTATTTCCCAAGTGAAGGAGAAAGCTGCTATGCTTGCAAATCAGCCAAGAGTTCAGATAAGAGCGAATTGGAGATGCCCGTCTTGTCAGACTCAGTACCCAGAAGATGCTAAACCAAAAGCGTACTGGTGCTTTTGTGGTCGAATAAAAGATCCACAAGGATCTCCTTTGGGTAATGCTCATTCGTGCGAGCAGCCCTGTAAGAGATCTCGTCCGGATGGATGTACACATCCGTGAGTCCAGCGATCGTCTTAGGATATTAGCACAAAACTAATCCTTGCATTCTATGGTTTCTTAGATGTCCTTTGCTATGCCACCCCGGCACCTGTGATCCATGCAATGTTATGCTTCGGATGCGATGCCACTGTGGACACGAAGAGAAGACTATTAAATGTGGGACTTTGCATCCACAAACTGCAGCGGAAGCAAGAATAGATATAGATGAGTTCCTAAGTTGTGGCAACACTTGCGGACGCATGCTACCATGCGGCTTGCACAAGTGCCAGAAAATATGTCATCAAGGTGATTGCGGAGATTGTGAGATCGTCAGAGAGAAGAAATGCTACTGCGGTCAAGAGAGTTTGAATGCTCCGTGTGGAGGCGCAAGTGAAGCCGAGAAACGACATGAATGTGTCAGTCGAGAAGATGAAGATAGCTGGACTGGAGAATACGCATGTGACAGATCATGTCCCTGGGCATACGATTGCGGAAAGCATACGGAAGCGGAACTTACGTCTACCACTTGTCATCCGCATGCAACCAAAGAACCTCTCCCTTGTCCTAGAACACCGGCTTTCGTTACCACTTGCCCCTGCGGCAAGAAGTTGCTACAAGATCTCCCATCTCCTCCTCGACGTGCATGTACAGATCCAGTCCCGACTTGTGGTGGTACATGCGAGAAAGTCAGAAGTAGCTGCGGGCATCGCTGTAATGCTCCGTGTCACGAAGGTCCCTGCGGACCTTGCGAAGAGGAAGTGACGCTAGTGTGCAGATGCGGAAATGACAAGAAGACCATGAAATGCAAGGATATCACACCTGAAGATGCTACCGAGTTCCTTTGTGAGAGGATATGCAGAGCCCTTCGGGCCTGCGGAAGACACGAGTGCGGTCGCAAGTGCTGTCCTCTCGCTTACCAAGAAGCCAACAAGAAGCAACGTAGACGACCTCTTCCTACAGATAACGAAGATCCGCTAGGTTTCCATATATGCGATAGAGTATGCGGACGCAAGCTCAATTGCGGACAGCATAACTGTGAACAGCCGGATCATCGCGGACCATGTCCACCATGCCTTCGAAGTTCATTTGAAGAAATCTCCTGCAATTGCGGTTCTACAGTTCTCATGCCTCCTGTTCCTTGTTCGACTCGAATACAATGTAACCAACCCTGTGCAAGACCAGATCCACCATGTGGTCATTCGAAACCTGCACACACATGCCACGAAGATGATGTCCCTTGTCCTCCTTGTCCTTTCCTTACGGAAAAGCAATGCATGTGTGGATCAAGTAACGTGAAGAATGTCAGATGCAGTCAAACTACTGTTTCTTGTGGTAAAACTTGTGGTAAATTACTTAAATGCGGTTATCACAAATGTAGAAAAATGTGTCATTTACCGGGAGAATGTGAGGATTGTACACAAACTTGTGGTAAACCAAAATCTATTTGTGGTCATCCATGTCAGAAGAAATGGTGAGTTGCATTCCTCGTCTGTTCATGGAGATGTTCATAACCTAATGTATTTCGCTTTATGAATACTAGCCACGCACCATCGAAATGCTCACAAGAAGAGCCTTGTGCGGAACTCGTCGAGGCCACTTGCCCATGCGGTAACGTCAAACAACGTGCAAGGTGTGGCGCCTGCACATCAAGTCCAACGTCAAACGGAGGACAGAAGCTATCTTGTACACCAGCATGTGCTGTCGCTCAACGCAACGTAGCACTCGCGGAAGCTTTCGGCATAAGCAAAGATCGTCAAGCTGGTTCTTCTCAAAATACAGTCTGGTTGCAAGATACCCTTACTTTCTATGGCGAAAATATGACATGGGCTAAGCAGATCGAACAGACATTCATCGAATTTGTAGCTTCTTCGAGAGCTACACATCTTTTTTCTCCCATGAAATACCCTCAACGAAAGTTTATTCATGAAGTCGCACAGAAGTTTAAAATGAGGTCGGAATCATTAGATGAAGAACCATTTAGAAGCGTCCTTATTTCCAAAAAAGCAGATTCTGCTCTACCGAAACCTTCACTTTCTGAAGCTTGGGTTTCTACCTTTAAATCATCTGGTACCACAACCCCTACTTTGCCTGCTAAGCGGACATTGTTGACACAACCTCAAAAAGTGGCAGCTCCTGTAGCTTCTGCTCCACCGGCTCGGTCAGATGTCAACTCTCTATATCTGGAAGCTTGCTTCGGCTATGATGCTGAGTCGCTGCAGGATATTATTAGGCCTGCTATGTCAGGTCTTGATTTTGAACTTAATTGGGTGGTGAGCATACTTAAATAGTTACCGGGCGGCTTGGCTTGAAAAGTTGACTTGTTTCTCCCAATTCACAGAACGATGAAGACGTTGTTTGCGTCGTAAAGGCACCAGACATCTCGGCATCTGATCTGACGCTCAAGCTCCGGCTGTTGCGTACCTCGCTGAGACACAAGATTGTCAACTGCAAATCAGTTGATTGTGCATGGTACGACCCTGGCCAGCGCACCATCACATACAGGGAGCAATCATGGACATCAGTGTCTGGTGTTCGTACGCCAGCTAGCAGTACATTTACCACTTCAAACGCTCCGGCAGTAGAAGCAACGAACGCATTCAACAGGCTCAGTCTAGGGAATAACGCTTCTCGAGCGCCTGCTTCTTCCAACATGAGCGCTTCCAACTCCGCTTCCGGCGGACAGTCGAATACTGTTCTGTCTAGTGGGTTATATCGACCTCCTCGTGCTATCATAGTTAATAGTAGCAAGCAAGATCCTGAAGAGAGTGTAGTTGATAATTGGGAAGATGCATAGCCATGTAAACGATGTAGATAGAGCAATGGCGGTCAAATATAGCTTCTCAATACTCCACGATTGCCCTCGTGAATACAGCCTATCGGCGGGATTTCATTGAAACATACCGGTATGTCCTTGATGGTTACTGCGCTGATGCGAGGTTGGCCCAAATGTCTCTCTATCGGGCGGTTTCCTCGCAGCGACTGGCTGACCATATGATACATAGAGAATGAGGCCTTCTTTGCGCTATTTCGGTGTGGCGAACATCGGATCCGCCTACTTCAAGTTGCCGTGACTGCGTTTCCATTAATGCAGACTAGTCTTCGGACAGTTGCTTCTTGCTTTCTTTGAACGAGAAGTCTGGAGACGAGTCATGGCCACCACGCAGAAGAAGCCCATCCGCGTTGCTGTCATTGGAGCTGGGTGAGCATTTGAGCATTTGCGAAGCTTTTGCCTCTGCCATTGCGTCCAGCCTACTTATCGCGCGACGTTCTCACAGAGTCTCCGGCATCATTACCGCTATTGAATTCAAGCGAAAGCTAGACATCGATGTCAATGTGAGCTTCTCTCACAATCCGTGTGCAACTGGGCTTGGACTCCTTGCTGAAGCCTGAAGCCTCGCCACAACTGGCTTGATCGTACTGGACCAAAAACAAGCTATTCGAGCGTGAAGCTGGCGCTGGGGGGACATGGAGAGTGAACGTATGTATGAGAGAGGACTTTGTGAATCGCCTGGTCTCGCCCTGACATAGCTTCCCGCTCAGACTTACCCAGGATGTGCTTGTGATATTCCATCCCAGTATGTCTCGCGAAGGCCCAAGTCTTTAGCATGACTTCAGCAGAGTGTTCTTTGGATTAGTCCGAAACTAACTGTTATCATACTATGCAGATGGTACTCCTGGTCTCAGGAGCTTAATCCGAACTGGTCGTCTTCTTACTCTCGGCAGCCAGAGATAGAGACTTGTGCGCCAATTTGTGCCTCCCGTACAGATCACAAGTATTGTCCTGACACCCCATCCATCTATACTCTAAGATTGGCAGAACCTTTTCGACAAATACAATTTGGACGATGTTACGCATTTCAATTCAACATTTAAGAGAGCAGACTGGAATCCTCAAACTAAAACATACAATATCCAATTCGAAGATACCCGTGATTCAAAGCAGAAATACGAAGTTGAAGCTGATGTACTCATTAGTGCTATTGGAGGTTTCAGTACTCCCTTGGATAAACCTCCTGGTTTGAAAGGTTTAGATAGATTTCACGGGGAAAGCTTTCATTCTGCTAGATGGAATCATTCAATTGATTTGAAAGGCAAAAAGGTTGGGGTTATCGGTAATGGCTGCTCGGCAGGTATGTCGATTATCTTTATTCCTTCATCTTTAATCTTTCATACGTACCAGACCATCCGACTAACAAGACTGAATCTTGCTCTTGGCGTAGCGCAATTTATCCCGGAGCTGGCGAAGGATCCTTCGATTCAAATAGTCAACTTCGTGAGTCCGAAAACAAGGCGTGAAATCAAGTCAATAAGTCCCATTCAGGCGCATCTTACGTCTTGAACCAATATGACGCACAGTCTCGTACTCCCTCATGGTTCATGCCTCGTGTACGAATATCACTTATTCAACTTAGTCGATAGGACAATCAGCTGACTTTCTGGCTCTTAGATGGATACGAAGACCTCAGATGCCAAAAAATGGGTCTATGCGCATATTCCTTTTACGCAACTACTCGTTCGCGCATTTTTGGTATTCTTGGTAGGCTTTCCTGCGCTTATAAGACGCCTTCACATATCTAGGTTGAAAATGGAAGATTGACTATATACTCGCCCACAGTTGGATTCTCAGTGGTTTATATGGATATTAACCAATTTGCGTAAGTGGCATCTCTCCTCTTGAAAACTAATTTGTTATCTCGGGACCAGCTGATGATGCCTCGATTTACGATAGGCTTGCGTAAAATCGCAGAGAAGGTTAGTACACCGTAGAGAGAATTGAATGATTGGAGACACAAATGTTGACTGGTATTTGATCAATAACAGAGATCGATTGAACACATTAAGGCTACAGCCCCCAAAAAATACCACGACTTCCTCATTCCAAAATATCGTAAGGGGATTCGCCTAGCATTGTCTTTGTCTTGTTTCAAAAGAAAAGCGATACGTAGGCTGACGAATAGCTCTTTGTCTACTCTCTGGTAACCTGTTCGTAAACAGCTTTCGGATGTAAACGTGTGGTGAGTTGATTATAACCAGCTAAGAGCTCCTACTTCGAGTAACATCTATCAGTCAATATTGAAAGTTTTTTCATTCCGTATCTTCTATCATGATAATAGATTATCGACCCCGGCTATTTACAATGTTTGAACAATGACAATGTCGAACTTATTACCGATCCTATCGATACCGTCACTGAAAAAGGCATCAAATGCAAGAGCGGGAAAGAACATGAGTTCGATGTACTTATCCTCGGTACTGGCTTTGATGTGGTATGTTTTTTTCGAGTTCAAAATTGTCTATTCAGGATCTAACTGAAAAGGATTGTTCAATTCACACAAAAGTCCGAACGAGGCTTGGGCATTGAGGTTTATGATGGCAATGGAAAATGCTTATCTGAACAATGGAAGGAGCAAGGTGGTCCGCAGGCATACCTTGGAACGTGAGCAACGGAGCGATCGCAATTTTGCGTCAAATCGAAGGCTAACCTTGTTATTGATACTCGGGCGTGGTACGTCTGATCTATGATTGTCTCCCTACAGCACCGTCTCCAACTATCCCAATTTCTACATGCTATTAGGCCCCAATGTTGCAACAGGACATTCATCTGCCATAGCATCAATTGAATGTCAAATTCATTATGTTTTCGAAATGATGAAAGCAATGCAAGAGTATAACGTTCAAGCATTCCAATTGAAAAAATCAGCAGAAGAGAAGTATAACAACTGGTTACATAAGAAGTTAAACAACACTGTTTGGAATGGTGGTTGTCAAAGTTGGTATAAACTTGGTAATGGTAAAGTAGTTGCTACGGTGAGTTGATTTAGGCTAGATAAGACTCGTACAAGCCTTCTTGTGATAAAGTTTCTTTGACTGAAAATTTTGTTCTTCTATCGTTTGATTATTGAATGTAGTGGCCTGGTACATTCGCTTACTTCTGGTGGTTAACGCTCAAACCCAATTTCTCAGACTATCTGCAAATGGGCGGAAATGAACGTGTTTCAGATGCTAAACAGATGGAGAAGGTCACTACTGCTATGAAATATGGTTCAGTAGCTATACTCGGAATCGCTTTTTATATCTTTTCTATGAGAAAGTAGTTACATCTTATACAAATTTCTGACAATGTTGCGGGCAGATTGGGCCTTTTGAAATTTTTTACCATTTGTAGCTTGTATGTTTCTTACCTCATATTCATCACTCCATCAGCACACTACTATTGGTTCATCTAGAACAGTCTTTCCGTTTCGCCTCCTTGAAAACGAATGGCTTGTGGCGATGGTTAGTTCGCTGACTTTGCCGTCGCGACTTTGGGCTATAGCTTTCGCTCCTTGTCGCTGCACCACATGCAATAGACTGAAACCATGAAGAAGTAGTTGAACAATACACCATCCAAGGAAGACTGCTTACTAGCAAGCAAATCCTCTCTTGCCTCGCATCTGTCCAATGCTGCATGATAGCATAGTCCGACCAGTCCGGAAATGCGAATCAATATATCAAGAACGAAAACTAGTAAGGAAGCCGAAGCACGGGATGAGACGCGAAGAATGGAGATAGAGCTGAGATGCAGAGACACGCGTCATGGATGATGGCTGCAGTCTGCAGGCATTCTTTGCCTCCTTGGACCGATCAGGTCGGCCTGGAGGGTCGTACAAGTGAAGAACAAGGTGGTGACGAGGAGGACGAGAGAAGACAGACAGCAGACTTGCTCCCATTCCAACTCAAGTCATCCCGTTGCTAACGCAGTATCGCTGCAGACTAACCTGCCCGCTCCTCTCGCTGATCAGCCTGTCTATCTCTTCCGGCTCATCCTCCAGGAACCGACAAGGACGCAGCATCGCATCAGTCTGCCTGACCTTTTACCCTTCCTTTGGCATTTCGCTCCCTTACTGCCTCTCTGTCTCTGCCCAGGAGGGTTACACTATCGTCCAGTCTACTCTCGCGCTCTTTCCCCTCATTCGAACCAGGGAAGTAATTCGTGGTAGAACATCGTCTAGGTGAGGGTCTCGAGGCTACGAGGGTAAGGTATAGTAGACGTTGATGTACTGATGCGAGGCTTATGCATCTCTTAGTCAATCACCTACACCCCTCCACTCTTCAACCCATCCACAGCAACTCCCTCACACCCTCCTTACTCCCAGTGCCCCAACCCTGTACAGGTCTACAGCCAGGCACGGATACCCATCAACAAGGCAAGACTTGAAGAAGTAGCAAGTATACGCCCTGCAATAGCCTCGCCATGGATCAGCTAGCACACCACCTTGACGTGCTCGAGTCGCGTCTCACGATGGACGACGCGTCTTACGCCTCTGATACCAGCTGCACTTCTCACCCATCCCCCTCTACAGCAGAGGACGATGCAGCAGCTGCAGATGCCTTTCGCGAATTTGTATATACCTCTCCTAAACCTGGCTTGCAGCTTCCTAGCACTCCTCTCTCTGCTTTGCGCAGCCTCGAAAAGAAGAAGATTTCTTCTGCGGCTGCTACTGCTCCTAGCACTACTACTGCAGCTTCACCTCTTCCTCCTTCCTCTCCTATGGGTATCGGTCTCACTTTTCCTCCTATCTCGCCTATCAGCTTGAATGCACCTCCCCCTTCGCCTATCGGAATCCTCGATCTATCAGCTCAACAGCAGAATGGCATCCTCTCTATCAATACAGCCATCGCCATGCCACAGATGAAACATGATACTCTCGACTATGATCAATTCCTATCTGCCGCCGCAGCTCAGCCTCTATCACCAGCTAGGCCCTCTTCCTCCTGCTCGATGACGAACAGTCTGTCATCCTCATCCTTGAGCTCGCTCAGTACAAGTGCAAGCTATGGCTCTTCTCTCGCTTCATATGCATCGGGATATGGGGCCCCTCCAAATACCTTTCCATACAATCTTGCAAGTCGACCTGAAAGTCCAGCTCAGGCACAGCCTATTCCTGCTCCAGTAGGATTAAACCCTGCTCATGTTAATCCTGGTCTCTTACTTGCTAGTCCTACGAAGACCAATTATCCCCATCTCCAACCTGGCCCTGCTCCCTCTCTGTCGCTTAATCAAGACGGACGAGCTCCTTCTCCGATCCCTTCTCCTACTTCTGCTTCTGCTGCTATTACCCTCATTGGCGTGGGTGCTTCTCCTCAGCAGCAGAGTCAGTTTGGAAATTCTATGAGGCCAACTACTCCTCAAACTCCAGTATCTGCTACTGCTGCCCTCTCACTCGGAGCGGCTTCTACGAACCCTCAAGTCGAAGATGCAAGAGCTGAAACTCAGCTTCAAGCGAGCGCTAAAAGAAGACGTGAACAATCTGAACAGGGTATTCATCTATTATCTCCTTCGAGCGGTGATAATAACATATCAGTCATTGGTAGAATGAATACTGTATATAGTGGATCAGCTCTAGCTTCACCGAGCAAGCGATCTGCTACTGGTAGTCCGGAAAAGAGAAGTACTCCTTCGAATAGTAGTGGTGGTAACAGTGCGGCTAGTAGCGCTAAAGGAAGTAGTAAAACTGAAATTTGGCCTGATGATGTTGAGGCTGCTTTTATGGAAGGTAAGTTGACATTTAACAATCAATTGTTCTTGCCCATATAAACATTTAAGCTAAATGGGTTTCGCTATCTTTGGATTACTTTCTAGCTCTACGTGTCATCCCAAAACTTGGTAGACGCAAAGTCATGATTAATGGAAAACCTTGTGGTAGAAATGAACTTATTGCAGATTATATTAGGAGGAAAACTTTTAAAGTTAGATCGAGGAAACAGGTTTCTAGCCATATTCAGGTTTTGAAGAATCTAAAGCGTAATGATCAGGAGTGTGAGTTTTCCTTCCTTTTTCACTGCTTTCTCAACAGATGACGATGGTCTTTCAACTGCTATTGCTCAAGTTGATGAATGGTTCTTGTCAATAACAGTCATGAACCTCGTCACTGAAAGCATGGATGATATTGAAGGTTTTCCTGCTGCTTTACTACAAGCTGGTTTCCATATGGCTCAAATACCCTGTCTAAAAACTGATCTTGTCATTCCAAACTTTACAACTCTGGGAGCTGGAATGCCTACGCTAGGACAATTGGCAGCTTCTCCACTTGCTTTACATCAAGCTATGGCTGGAAATCAAATATATACCAGTGCTGGTCTAGGCAGTAATGTTGCAGGAGGGTTGAGTTATCCTACCGCACCTCTACCACCTCTTACTGCTAGTTCTGACACTAGCTTTGAAGCATTGCAACAGACTTCTTCCTCTGCTACTAGTACTATGCCTACATACCCTTCTTTCTACTTTGATGGTTTTGCATCGTCATCACAACAATCATCATCCATGCTACCATCACAACAGCAAAGTGACAATGGCGCTGCGCCGACCGGCAACTTCCAAAATGGTCATGGAATGCTGGGACCTGCTTTATATGAAAATGATCAATATAGTACCTCGGCTTAAGCTGGGTCAACGAAAAGGAGTCAACGAACATTTCATCTTGACTTGGAGAATTCAAGCGTAAAGCTTCGAAAGAGAAGATAAATTACAAATACCAAATTGTCTCGGCACTACATCTCAAGAAAACCTGCGCTGTGCGCAGTTTCTGCTTTCTTGCCTACCTTTATCATCCGAAATACAAACATCGTAATAATCGTAAGACTCGTCAAATGCTCAGCATCGCCCAAGTACATTAAAAACCTATAATATCGTCAAGTTTCCTTTCGAAAGAAAGCATCAGTCACATCGTGATGCATTGGATTTCACATTCTTTTCCCCTCAGCCCTGCGTTTCCCTACCAGTAGTTGGGTCATTGGGTGACAAGCAGTCTTTCATTAGTCATTGGGTTGCATTGCCAATTACAACTATTATTTCACCTTTTCGTTTATCAATACAAGTCAACATACACATAATTAGTCATTCAACCAACGAAGGTTATACATCATTTTAAGCACTGTCATTTGATTCCTCCTTCATTTTCCACTTTCTTTTTCCCCACACTGCTCTTCTTCGAACTTTTGTTACATTATGCTGGTTCTGTTGTTTTGAACTATTGTTGTCTTTATTTAGCATGCCAAAGCAAAGCAAAGCTATACTGCTGCTCTTCCTTCTCTTCTTTTCTGCAAAAGAGGCTGGAAATAGGTTGTCTAATGAAGCAATACTTCTGACCACGCGTATGCTCAGTACCCGGAAGTCGCACACCTGCTGATGTTTGTAACGAACCGAGCTTCTCGTTGAATTAGCGTTGCAGGCAAATCTAGGAGGCACTATGCGCTCACTAGCTGCCTTCGCAGTGATCATCTCGGTGGAACGGGATGGATGACAATGCCTCATTTCATTTCGAAGTAGTGCTTCAGATTCTGAGCTATGCCTTCGTTCATCTTCTGTAGCTTAGATTGCATTGTCCATTTCACGACGTGTGCCATAGGGCCAGCCTGAGTCTCCCATATTTCATACTTTGTCCTTCCTGGCAATCCATCATTCTGACTTTCAACCCTGGAGACCTTTTGTACCTTTTCAGCATGCAATAAGAAGGTCGGTATGAAACGACCTTCCCAAGAAAGAGTCATACTTTCTTCATTGAAAGAAGTTAATTTCATCTTCATTGCTTGAGTATTATCACTCTTATCAAGCTTATATTGTAATGTATACCATTTATCTGCTTCAGGTCGATCTGATGAGGGTATTTGATTTCCGTCGGTGATTGAAGGAGTATATTCGTTCCATGATGGATAGGTACTGAAGTTAGAAATTACTTTCCAGACTTCTTCAGGTGGTGCTTCAATCTCTGCTACGCCGTAGAAGGTGAAGATACCTTGTTGAGCTGTAATATTGGGCGTAGCTAAACTACAAGGTATCCCCAGAACATCACACCATATAGAGCAAAGGGAGTGTATAGATTTAGTCAGCGTATTGACGACTTTTTGTGATCTTCGCGCAATGCTGTTAATATAATGCAGGCAGCATGAAGTCCTGGTGGCGCACATTTGGTGATTGCCCATTTCAAATGCAGTAGAATCCCGATGACAGTGAATGTTGTCACATCAGATGAATTGATGGTCAGCTCCTGGATGTATGGCAGAAGAGTATTGTTATCGAGAGGATCTGTCGGTTATCCTGAAGACAAGAAGCAACCAGTTCGCTCGCTCGCATTTCAGTTCAGGACTACTGATTGCGAGTGCTCGACGTTACATTTGCTCCAATTGTGTTCTATACAAGCGTCGTCACTTTGTTACTTCCAGCACTGTCCAAGATCGTCAAAGCAAGGGGAGAGACTCTGACTTCGGTCTATTGCTAGCGACGACTGGGTGCAGGCAGAGTGTGCGATCATCATGGTGAGTTGACGCTTTATTTGAGCAGACATACATGCAAAGACAGCGCCTGACACGATGTGATATACCCACAAGGCACACGTTTGCACGCCTCTAGACAAGCCTTCAACGTACAGGGATTCCCGGAATCCACAATCTGAAGCTGAGCGTATTGCAGAGGTTAGCTTCTGGAGAGGCTTTACGGAGGTGCATAGTGCCAGCAAGCTGACATCTCGCAACGAATAATGACAGCTCAATAGATCAAATACACTCTACATTGGAAACTTGGCTTACTTTACATCTGGTGTGTGCTTTACCTGCTACCTTCTGCAAATAGCATCGAATGTGTTCTGACAATTCATACGATCAACCCTTTTCACGACATGTATGCTCACAGAGGAACAGATTGTAGAGCTATTCTCGAAATGCGGTAGCGTTAAGCGAGTTATTATGGGTCTTGATAGAAATGGCAAGACCCCCTGCGGATTTTGCTTTGTCGAGTGAGTGAACCTTTCAAGCTCTGTAATTGTTCAGATCTTCGACGGCAAGCTAATGAATTGTTGCATATAATGAACGGCTTCTTCAAACAGATACTATTCACACGCTGACTGTCTAGCTGCATTACGGTATATCTCGCAAACGAAATTAGATGAAAGAGTGATCCGAGCCGATTTAGATCCAGGTTATAAAGAAGGTAGACAATATGGAAGAGGAAAATCAGGAGGACAAGTTAGAGATGAATACAGAGAAGATTTTGATAGTGGTAGAGGAGGATGGGGACATATGAAAGCAAGAGAAATTCAATTACAATTAGAAGAAGAACGTGAACGTTCACAAAGAAATGTTTATTTTGATGATCATACTCAACAACAACAATTTAGAGATGTACCTATGGGCGATCATATCATTGGTACTACTTTCGATGATTCTAATAGAGAGAATCCTAGATTTAGAAGTGAGAGGGAGGATGAAGACGAGGATATGTAGGTCCGCTCCGAAAGTCGTCCCTTGGGGTATACTACTAGTGTGCTAGGCTTTTTCTCACCCAGAGTAGTGTCAAGTATGTACAAATGTAGCAATTTCTCCCTTGTTGTCAATTTAATCAGCGCGGATCCGTAGGGACAGTTATTAAGGCATTCAGACAACATCGATGCAAGGTTGAATTCGTTGAAAGTTCCGCACGCTTTATCTAATTGAGTCGTACTACATTGCTACACGGCTTTGGAAACGTTTCAAGTATCTCCCCTTCAGAAGAGACTATAGGCACGCATGAGAGGTTTGGATGACCAGATTCCAACATTAGACACAAGAATATATGAAAAACATGCCTGGAAACAAAGCAGAAACTCACAGCTTGAAAGGATATCCAGGATTTTTAACGTGGAATATTGAAACGAGAATACTCGCCATGAATAGCATAACTCCCAACCATAGATATGCAGCTATACGTTGTCTTAGCTTATCATGGCTTAGACTTGGTACAGTCACAGCTAGTGTATAAGCTGAAAAAGCAAGTATACCATCTGAAACAAGAAATTACGAAACATCAGTATTATATTACTATGCCACAAAAATTGCTACCCAACTTGAATCGTATGTCTACTTGGGGGCGATAAAAACGTATGATAGATGAAAATGAAAGAAAAGACACTCACAAATAACACTTATAATTTGAGTTTCAACTCCATATTGATTTGAAAAACCACCCGCGATATAAGAAACACCGCCTTTTGGATTTACTTGCATTGGAGGTGGTTTACGTATTTGAACCCACATGTATCCTGATATGTTGGGTAGTATAAATATCTATATAACGCAGAAGACGGAAAATCAAGAAATAGATCAGGAGAGGAAAAATCAAAAGAAAAGGGATACAGGCTAAATCGATTGTCCCATTATGTAAACTTACAAGAGCTGCAAAAGCCCATAACCATCGACTTAATACAAAGATCTTGACGTATCGCCAGAAGAAGAATGAAGCTGTCAGGATAGCAACAAGGACTGACACTATGCTAGCTAGTCTACTGTAATCGACTGGACGAGTGAAAGTGATTGGAAGGCCTGTATGGGTAGATAGGAAGGAAGTGAAGGCTTCTCCAAGGAGTCCGCTAGTGATGGAAGACAGGTGTGGAAAGGGTCAGCTTGGAGCGAGCTTTATTAGATGTATTTGAATGAACCCACAACTTGTTGAAGTCGTATTGGACAGGCTGAGCTTGATTTGGGAGGAACAGCTGTCCTAGAGGAGCAGTATTGAGGCCGAGCTGCATGTGCATCACGAAAGCGCGTCAGAGCTGGCCGTATACTCCGAGTCTCGTCGAGAATAGAGAGAGAAACAGACGAGACGCACCCTCTTGAATATATCCTGACCCTTTTCGAAATCCAAGACAGCGAACACATGTCTCATCTGATTCTCTTTGCTCTTCTTGTTCTCAGTCTTGGACCACCATTGCCTAGCAGCTTCTTTATGCTCTTTATCGAACGCGATACATGGCTGACAGCCGAATTTAGGATTCAAAGCAGTGAGTATGATTGAGACTGAGTAGCCGCGTGGATCTGATGGAGTATCTTGCAATAGTTCATCGTATAGATTGCTTGTTAGAGGTACGACGCCGTTGTTCTTTGATGCGAGAGCGTGGAACTTGGACAGTCGGCTGGAGAGATTGTCGGCGGCTGCGGCGACACAGCTGGACAGCGAGAGGGCACTGCACGCCAGCAGGGCGAGACTGAGCTTCATGGCAGTGGTGGCCTGTCTTGGTCTGATTCGACGCAGAGTGCAGCTCGGTGTGATGTGATATGCTGCGAGCAGGTGCGTGATCGAGAACAGCATGCAGTAGCCAGTATTACGTGCAAGCATGTATGTATGCTGCACTGGACACGGCAAGGATAGATGGATAGCACTCTCTCTGCTCTGACTCTCCATCTGTCCGTCCATCACATCCATTGAAGGTTTCTTGTCTACGTACCATCGCCACAGCTCTGCTACACCTACTCGATGATCCACTACATGCCCTTCTTCACTCATCTTTCACTACAACTTCATACACGGCATAAACAGCACCCGAAGAAGCATGATTGAGCGTCCACCGATGACGTGAAACACCTGTCGACAACGCATCCAACTGCCTTTTGTTCTGCAGCTACACTACTCCAGCCATAGATCACTGCTCCGTGCACTCCATCCATCTGCCTACCAGAGGAGCGTGTTGCTCAGCATCCGCCAACTCAAGCATACAGAGCACTAAAAGCATGCCATAACATCACCATGGACCCAGTAACACCTCGTGTGGGTCGTTCTCACCCATCTCGTCTTTTGTGCTCCGATTGACCTGCCTGCGACCATGTCCGTTGTATATGGATAGGGCGCACGAGGAAAAGCCCAAGACCCCAATACCCCTCAAAGACGCTCACTATACGACTTGCAACGACTCATCGATGAGGTCTTTGATGGTTTCGCTAAAGAGTCCCCTAACCCGGCTGAAGAGGGTGAGGGTGGTGCTGGAGTCGATGCACGCACGTGCAGAGCGGCGGATCTCCCTGCTATCCTGACTGCGTTCGAAGAGAAACGGAGCGTCAATCTGCTCGACGAGAATGAGATGGAGATGCTCAAGTCGTTCACTGAGCAGGTAAGCATGATTATCCACAATTCAAAGATAATCTTGGGGTATCTACAGGGGCTCACTCAGTCGCTTATGCCACGCACCTAGCATCCCGACCTAGACGTATCCTCAGAACAGCTCGTATCCCTCTTGTCGGCAATGACGGCCGATAGCAAGTCAGAGAACTCTTCTCCCACAAAAGCATACGATAAACAGCTGCCTACACCACCAGCGTCGGACATAAAGTCAACAAGCGAGGTGCGCTCCAGGTCTGCATCCTCATCAAGTGGAAGTTCATCAAGTAGCAATTCAGCTATATTAACCGCTTCAGGTACTCTCGAAAATAGTATCACAAGTCCAAGCTTATTTGACGTTGAACCTGTATTTCCACGATCGTATTCAATGCCTGAGGGGGTAGTGCAACAACTCGCTTCTCCACCTGGTACACCTATTGCAAATATCCATCAACGCTCATTTACTAGTGGTGATCTTGCTCGAACTGCAAATAGTACAGTAGGTGAAAGTGGTATACCACGACCTGTCGGCTCGCTTCAGCATACACGAGCGAGAACAGGACAATTACAACATACTCCTCTGTCATCTAGTATTTCAGGAAGACAACGCTCAAGTCCTTTAATCGATCTTCAAGGTGAAAATGCTATAAGAAGAACAAGACCTGCCCCTCCTAAATCAAGACGGATAAGTGCTGGTGGTGGTATGACACCTTCCAACTCGACTGGATCAATAGCTTCGCTGGACGGAAGGCGAAGTCGTCAAAGTAGTAACGAGAATTCACTCTCGCCTAGAATGATGAGTCCTGTTGAAGCTATTACTAGTTCTCTATTCGCTTCATCCCTCGATGCTATGAATGAAGAAGCCGACTCCTCATTCGAAGACGTTATCGCTTATCCTCGTTCTCGACAAAGCTCAGGAGGAATACGTAGTTCCTCACCATTATTTGATACTAGCCCACCCCCTCAAGGAAGTATGATACAAGGAGCTATGTTTCCACCTCAGTCACCTTTACTCGATCATACTGCTTTCCATTCAGTTCCTATATCCCCTCATGAGCTTAGACATTCAATGGGAGATTTCGATGATGATAACGACAATACAAGATTGATTTCACATACAAGACCAACAAGTACAATATCATCAATAAATTCAGAAATAACATCATTACAAGAAATTATACAATCATTACAACAAGAATTATTGAGAAAAAATAAAGATTTAGAATCACAAAAAAATGATTCTTATACTTTATTAATGGAAAAAGAAACTTTAATTGAAGAGATAAGATTAGAATTAGTTTCTAAGCGTAAAGAAGAAAAAGAATTAAGAAGTAAAGAAAGAGTCAATTTGAATCAGATTAATACTCTTGAAATTCAAACTGCTACTTTTAGAGATGATAGAGATAAACAAAAGGTTGCTTATCAGAATGTAAGTCCGACCTTTTCTCCACAACTTTGCCTCCTTCTTTCACAGTCTAGCTTACAGTACTGACATATTGTTTTGCATCTGTCAGGCAAGAAAGCAGTATGAAGAGCAGTGCAGTATGTGGCGTATAGTCACACTTTAAGTGACGTAGCGGGGCTAATGTTACCACATGCATCTCTCTTTCACAGATGAATCGGAGAAATTGCGCAATATCATCCGAAGCAAGGATGAAGAGCTTCGTCTAGCTGATGAAAACCTAACAAACGCTAACAGCGATTTAGCTAAAGTCACACGTGAAAGAGATTATCTTCAAACTCAATTGACGAAATTAGAAGAAGAATTGAATGAAGCAAGAGCAGCAGTAGAAATTTTAGAAGAGCAAAAGAATGAAAATTTACAATTGAAAGAGACTATTGATAGATTAAGACTTGACCTTGATGAATTAAGAAGTCAAGCTAGAGTTAATGCCGAAAGTGGTAAGATTGGTGGTTCTGCTCTTAGTAGAAGTACTAGCGGTCAGGAAAGTGTGCCCCCTACACTAAGTAAGAATCTGGGTAGAGAATTGGCAAGGAGATTAGCAGATGAGACAGATGAAGGACTGAAAGAGAAGAATGAAGAGAATAATGCTGCTGAAGATATTCAGGATAGCTATGAAGAGGAGATTATCACTACAAGAAGAAGACTTGTGAGTCAGATCCTCGTGTCCAAGAACTGGAGTTTACTATTGATTCAATACTTACTTCCATTTTCACGTAGAAACGTCCTGTAACGAAAAAAGTCGATGTCGCAAACAATGACAACAAGGAATCTACTACTTCTACTATGCAAGAACAGCTTCCAGTCGAAGTTTGCGATGTTCAAATACAAGTCTCACCTCCCGAAGTATCTAAAGCCGAACAAAGTACGCAAACTGAGAAAGAGAAAGAATTAACAATGGAAGAGAAGAGAAATGCTTTGGCTCGTGACCTTTCTGTAAATTTGGATGCTGTCGAGGAATATCTGCGTGTTAAGGAGGAGCGAGCCAGACAGCGGGCTGCAGGTGTGTGACTTTCATCAAATGGGGAATATCGGGTTGCCATGCTGAATCCACTTCTCGCAAGTTTCAATAGAACCAGACACAGCACCACCACCGTATCAGAGCGCTCCGATATCAGTTAGGGTTGGCATGTTTCAACCTTATACAACTGTCCTATCACGAGAAGCAAAAACAATCCTGGATTTTGCTCTGGAGTCTTCTGGCAGTCTATTGGCCTACACGCTCATTATATTCCTCTCGGGCTTACTTACGGGTTCGACTATGATGCCCGTTCAGCATCATCATCATTTAGCTCCTTTTGACACCCATGGTAAATGGGTTGCATACAATACCCTTGATCTAGGTCAAGCGGGATACAGTGCGGGATGGAGAGAAAACGTATGGTTTGTAATCGAAAGGTGCGTCGTATCAATGACACAACGAGTAACAGTCTCATTGATTGGGAGGACCTGCTGACAATTTCAGAACAGGGTCATCTGGAAAGGTATTTCGACGAGTCGTCGGGTTCCATCTTAAATTAGTCAGTGGTATTATCGGCATGCCCGAAAGGCACATAGCATGAATGAAAGGTCAAAGAAGTATTCAGTGTAATTGTCGATGTATAATATGTCGCATTAGTTAATTTTTCACTGGGTCTGTTCGTTCCGGCCTGGTTTGCCGCGATGTAAGGATATGCATCCCGTTAAGCAAAGCCTCCTCTTTGAGCTCTTCTTCATCTTCATCAATTGTCATACAGTTATATGCAGTTTCAAATTATCGCCTTGTTGACTCTGCTTGCGCCGTCGACTCGCCTTTTTAGAAGTGCGAAAGTGCGCTTGGCTGTTCCGCCCAGTGAGTAACAGCATCGTACTATCAAGTCACAACTCAATGAAGTGGCAGAAAGTTTGTTCAGTAGCTTGAAAATAGGTTCTATGGCAATTCGATCCTATTAATGCTTTGCTTTTGTGCAGAATGAACAGATGCGGGCTTCCTATACTACTTGAAATGGTATCCGATTACAGCGTATTCATGATGGCTTACGCTTGAGGGTGAACGATGCGAGGCTCATTTTCTCTGTGACTTCTCGTGTACAATTTATAGATGTAGAGTTAAGCATACTTCACTGGCCCGTCCGCTGTCGATATTCGGCGAGTTGTTCAATTGAGATCATCTTGAGCTTCCATTGCTTTGCGAATGCGAAGCAATCGTCACGCCGCGCCATAGAGCCACTTGGGTCATCTGGCTTGAGTAATTCGCAAATAACGCCCACTGACGGACCTTCTACTCCCGCTAGACGCACGAGATCTGTGACATTTCGAGCATAAAAATATCAGCAGTTGCAGAGTGAATACACTACTACCTGAAAGCGAGGACTCACCAACTGCAGCTTCGGTATGGCCACGTCTCTCCAGGACACCATTACTCCGTGCTCGTAGTGGTACGATATGACCGGGTCTGTTGAACTCGCTGGGTTTGGCAGAAGGGTCCGCTAGCTTCCTCGACGTTAATGCTCGGTCATGTGCAGAAATGCCGGTTGTGACGCCTAAACAACGAGAGAGCGATAGGTGTTAGTGGTACAGCCAGAAGGTAGAGAACGATGCGAACTGTAGTCACCTGGAGCATAGTCAACTGTATGCGTGTAAGCGGTCCTATGCTTTTCATTATTATTCACGATCATCAACGGAATCTCGAGTTCGTCCAAGCGGGCTGGTGGAACTGCAACGCAGATGTAACCGCTATGCAGTAGAAGTCGCTGAATGTCAGTGCAGTTCTTTCTAGGATTGCCAGGTATCAAGCCCCCAGCGTTGACTGATAGCGAAGTACAGCATCTGCAAGGCGGAGCTCTCCGCTGAAACACCCACCTCGACCATCGCACTATCCAGGCCATCTTCTCGGTCGTGCAATGCGCTGCAGCCATGATGAGGTCTCCCTCGTTCTCCCTGTCCATGTCGTCGACCACCACAAGGATCTCTCCAGCTGCAATTGCCTGCAGAGCGTCTTCTATGCTGTCGAGCTCCACCGAGACCTTTTCGCCGTTGATCTTGGTGGTCGCTGAAGTGCTGGCCTGGATCTCGCCATCGAGAGTGACTGCTGATGTTGAAGCCATGCTGATGTATGCAACAAGACAAGTTACACTTGTTCAGAAGCTCTTCAAAGCTTCACCCTGTGCGATAAACTGCCTCGTGGAATCGGAAAAAACGTGATCGGGCAGACTTCCGCCTGGCGGCCGCTGATGCCGGAGCCGGATACAGTTTATCGCGGACACCGTTGACATCAGTGCATGCACATCGACGCAGAGCCATCAAAGATCTGGACGACGACCTGCCCGACAATCGCGGGCCTGGTGACTGGTTTGTGGAAGAGTCTAGACTGGCTTTCAACCAAGCACGTGATACAGATGCGGAAACTACTCATATACCGAATTCGAAGTGTACTGTCCTACTATACATGGTTTTGGACCGATTGGCTTAGCCACCCGACTAGCCCATCAGGTCTTCTCCTTCTGCGTTAGCGACCTGCTTGTGGAGTTCTATCGGTTCACGGGAGTATCAGCCTTGTGACCTCCACTATACAAGTCTATCATAGCCTTACCTTTGGCATCAAGTGCATCAGCTCCTGAAGCAGCTGAATCGTCCATCGATGACAGGAAGGCATCAACGTCTGCAGTTAAAGATGGTCAGGAAGAACATTCTAAGGCCGTAATTCCAGGACTTACCATTCATCAGTCCGCTGTCATCGTCACCCAGAATACCGCCATCCTCTTCTCCTTCGTCATCATCTCCAGCATCATCAATGGCGAATCTAGGTCTCTCATCCATTATACCCAATCCAAGTATCTGATCTTTCGGTGCATTCGGTAATGCTTTTTCAATAACGTGTCTTTCGGCAGCAGCATTGATAGCAGCAGGTGAAGCTTGACTTGTCGAGAGTTCGTCTGTCGGTGATAATTCTGGTGCATTGGATGCAAGTGATGGCCTAGCAGGGGCTACGACAGGTTGTCGCATACTAGCCGCCGAATAAGGTGATGGAGCCATTAGAGGGGAAGTATGTCCAGCTTTGCTCGTTGACAGGAGTGTCGCTCGCTCTAAAGGTTCTTGTAGAGCCGCTGCACCCGTCAATCGTCCAAGAGCAGGCTTCTGCTCAATCTGTTGTATGTCTAATCGCTTTCCAATATCATCCGCCAACTTGCCGAGGTATTCCTTATTTTCATCCGTAATAAATGAGCTGACGAAATTTGTTAGTCGACCTGTAATCAGGCCTGGATGTCTAGGCTGGGGTATGTCCTCTGTCAGAGGTTCGAGATGCCATGAATTTGTCAAATCTTCCGAGAAAAACGATTCAAGGAGCTCGTCTGCTAGTACTACCATACGGAAGGAGGCTAATGAGAGGAAGGGCAATGTTGCAGGTCGATCTGTGATCGTACTACGTCTTGAGGAGGCTTGGGATGAGTCTTCGGGAGAGTCCATAAGACTAGATTCTTGACTGTTTGTCTCCGCCGGTGCAGGCTGCTCGTCGGCGTATTCAAAAGCGTTCTGCATCAATCGAGAGACTGCAGCCAAGTATTGATCGCCAGGCTCGTTCCGGAAGATGAACTAGAGAGAAAATGAGTAATTCTGCTGGTAGAGTAGATGGTGCATGAAAGGCTCACTAGGAGGGACTCGGACACCTTCAGTACCTCATCCTTTGTCAGATAGCCATCCTTGTTATTGTCGTGCAGCTTGAAGAACCAAGCAATATTGGCCATCAAGTCATTGAACATAGCTTCATCTAGTCCACGAACAACATCTTGAAACGAGAGAGCGTTCTTATGGCTGACGTCCCAAGCGTAGAATATCCGGTCTGCAAATCATGCGAAACGGTCAGCTTGCAAGGCCTGAAGCAATATCTCGTCAGGCGTAGATGACATACCTATAAAGTCGTGATCTACAACTTTGATCTGTTTTGATTCGTGGAAGCCAGTCTTGACTATAAAAGTGTCACCTGCCCACGTTGCGACTTCTGCTAAGAATACACCAAATACATCCCTATCTATTCTAATTTCTGGTCTATCATCTTCATCAACGAATTGTACAGGCGGTGGACTAGTGATACTATTACTAGGACTTCTTGCCCCTTTGCCGCCCAACAAAGGCGAAGTAAGTCTTTCCTTCAAACTAGCAAGCTCTTTTTCTTGCTTTTCCCTATGCTTGGCGATAGCTAATTGAAAATTATCAAATATACGGCTGAGTTGAGTTTTATCAAATTGGCCAGAGAATCGTAAATTTCGTAGATGAGCTCTCTTGGCGAAATTTTCAATAGATTCAACTACATCAGCTTTAAATCTCTTGCGCTCGTTCATGATCATTTCGTCTGTAATTATACCAAATTCTCGGAATGCTACTACTAGCAATTCTTGGAAATTTGTAACTTGTCGCATTTGAGGATCTGTAGAATGTGGGTGCGCCGACTCGCCTAATGAAGCGAAGTAGTTGCGCATGCAAGAGATGAATTGTCCATCATCTGTACACTCAAGCAGCTCGTCGCCATTGACTTTTAAGATAGCCAATCCGATCTGGAACAGCACTTTCGGGCCCACTGTATAAGGGCAAGACTCTGTTCAACGGCGGTTCGTTTCCTCGCTAGCACCAGACTCACTCAGGAAAAAGCAGTCAACCACCCGGAATGCGAAAACCAGCGGCATTGAGTTAATGTACAGCGAAAGGAACCAAGGTAACGAAGCCATAGAGAGCTGTATATCGTTGCTTGCGAAATGATTTTGTAGGACAGGTAGCACGCGATGTACCAGAGCTTCAAATACTTTCTGATCCAAAACCGTTCCGAACATTGAAGGTCTAAGCAATCAAATATGATATTAGCCTATCCGCTCCAGGATGAGACAATCGCTAAACTTACGTATAGTATCCTGGTACCATTCGCTCGCAAAGTACGGAAAGCAGCCAGAAGCACTGCTCCTCGCTCAAATATCTGTAACAGCAATGACAGGTCGGTCACTTCCAGAAGTAGAAGCAAGGGTTGAGCCTGACATACATGAGTAAAGCTGCTACGACGATATTCATGGCTTGGCAATAGCCGACTTCCTGTGATGGAGAACTTGAGTCAGCTCTAATCGCCAACATTGTACGTACGGCCAATGCGCACCGGATGTTTCCAGGCATAAGCTGTCAAGACCCGCCGTAAAGTCTCGATGCCGTCTTTATCTTGATAAGCCGGATACTCAGGCAACGATCTATTCAGGTCCTTCTCAATCTCATCGGTAGCCAACGATCTCTTCCCCTTGAAGGCTTTGAGTAGGGCTCTATACTCGCCAGGGTTCTGCAATCTCAAGAAAACGCTCCCTGCCGTAATCTCCCATATTTCTCCTCTCAATCTAGACGGTAAACCGACTTGCACCAATCTGTTGAAAGAAGGGTACCGTATTAAAGTTAGATTCCTACCATTCTGCCTGAAATAATCCCTCCATAGTTTCATTTTGCTCTTCTCTCGTAGTTTACGCGGGTCCCCAGGGAATTTGTAAATGAGACCGAGACCTCCTTGGTATCCGTTATCTATGCCATCTCGTGTTGTAAAGGGGTTGCCCAAATGATCGTGACGCTGTTTCGTACCGTTGGTATCTGTCTTCTTCGAGTCGTCTCCATCGTCAATAAGCTTTTCGTCCTCCTCCCTGCTGGATTCTAGAGTGAATGGGTTGCTTTCCTTCTCTACTGCTGGTGTCATAGCTGCACCATCTGGGCCAGCGTTATCTTCGATGATGCGTTCGCTATAGAAAGTTGCGACGAAGGGCTTGATCGATTTTATCAATGGCATAGACGCCTTTAGATGAATCCGGAGGGAATTGCAGAACTGAAAACGACCGGAGATGAGTAAGTCGCGTAATTGATGCACGTGAAGACGAGTCGGTCGGGGCTAAACATACTTGATCACAAGACCCTCGTAGGCCATTCAGACCTAGTATGATCTTTCCTCCGTCACACAAACCGATGCTTAGAGCCATAGCGCCTCCGCCCACCCCAGTAGGCAGCTTTTCAACTCTGCGTATCGCGCATAATGCGAGTGTAGTCCTACATGATCGACGGTCGAGAGAGGTGAAGCACAGGAAGGAGGTAGTAAGGTATACCTTGCCGTTCTGTTTAATGAGTTAAGTGAGCATGGCGTTAAACGTTTTCTGATAGCCTATGCACGACCTCTTGCAACCACACTCTGCGAATCACGATAAAGGCTCTCCACTCACGTAAACCTCGGCTTTGCCAACCAAGCTCAGGACAGCATGTAGCTCGCTGACTGCAATTTCATCTTCAGGAAGTGAGAAGAAGGATCTAAACGCAGACTGGA
Organism: Cystobasidium onofrii; assembly: GCA_022813105.1. Classification (NCBI taxonomy): domain Eukaryota; kingdom Fungi; phylum Basidiomycota; class Cystobasidiomycetes; order Cystobasidiales; family Cystobasidiaceae; genus Cystobasidium; species Cystobasidium onofrii. The sequence goes on along the minus strand of JAKLNA010000007.1, from coordinate 350,060 downwards.
TGGTGTGATACTGCAGGTCAGTAATGCTTATACGAATTGCCGCGTCCGTCAAGCACTACTTGCCTCTTTAGTCGGCTGCTTGAAGTAGGTCGCAGCTTGTGAACGTCGGAGCGCCATCGTACATGCGTTCCAGACTTATATAGACGGGCGTTCCGTCTATATCATCAGGACAGGCTATGGCAAAGTCATGTATATCTGACTGCGCCCGGTGAGCCAGTCGAGTTGGTGCGAAGGCTAGGCAGCACAACTGGAGCCTGACAAGGCAAAAGTGCAAGTCGGTGGCTTAATAGCAGCGCGGCAGGAAGCGAAGACAGACTTCTGTATCTTCAATCTTAGTTCAGCAGGTGTAGAACCTAGAATGCAGATTATCGGTCGGTTGACACAACAGCTGCGCGTCATTGCATATACGCATTATCCTCGAAGTGTCGATAAGCATTTATAGCATGGTTGCATAGAGGCTTTAGGACATTAGACACACTGAGAGAAGCACTATTGGGTAACTTATTCAAGCTGGAAGGGCCATTTTACCATTTCCTATCGTATCGTTTCTCAACATCCGGTGGCGTTGACCCACCGTGAGGCTTTGCGGGAGAGAAGTGTACACTTGCTAGCTGCACAGACATTATTACACTATGCTGGGGAGGAGGACATATATAACTGCAGGTTCGTTAAATGTTTGTGCTATCTTTCCTTCCAATGACGATGAGAGCAAGTCGGCGGTCGTCCGCTACTCGGGATTCCTCGAATTGTGCTGCACACGTTTATCTTGACCTAAGTCCCTTCAGAGCAGCTATGGTGATGCCACCAATGATAGCGATAGCTCCACCAGCAATAGCCATACCAATCAGACCTTCTTTCTTGACATCCTCATCGATCATTGCATTCAATGAGAGAGCTTGCATGTTCCCCGGCTCTTTACTGAGTAATCTTGCTGTAAACTTCTTGGATTCGGTGTAGTTCTTCAATTTGTAATGACCTAAAGCGAGATAGTACAGACATTCTCGCCGCCGTGATGCATCGGATTCATAGATGTCTGAGTTGCCGGAAGGCAGAAAGCATATAGGGTCAGCTTTCAGGGTTAACCCAACGAAGTTATGAATGTCGAGTATAAGCTCACCCATGAGTATACTGATGCCTTCTTTGACCTTCTCATCTTCTGAACTTCGAACAAGTCCCCTAAAGCATGTCACACAATGCAGACGTGGCGGCAGTGCAGTGCAGTCAAGTCGGTCAATCAGCCCTCTAGATCATGCTTGGGTATTTGAAGCAGGGCATGCTCACCATGCCAGATTGAACTTCGTTTGTGTACTGACGAAACCTTTATCCTGTTCCAGCAGGTATTGCTCTTGCAACACGCCGAGCTCTTCAGGCGAGAGAGACATGGCTGCATCCACGGCTAGAGGTAGCGACCCATCGTCTGTAACTCCATCTTCCGCACGAGCTTTACCGGTGTTGCGATATCTTGTAACCATTTCTGATGCAATATGTAACTGTATTATAGTCTCCCAGTCGGACAATTGAGAGGATCAGAGACGAGCCCGGCATGAACAACCCATCGGGCTGAGTGGCCAAAACACGCATTACGACGGCACGACTGACGACCTGTACGCAAGACAGCGATCACAGTCTACTGAACTGTGAACATCAGTAAGTGACGCAGACTACATGTAGCTTTCCCATTTACATGTCCTGGCGAGTTCGCCACCTCATACGAGCACAACAGGTAGTAACATATACCTCAAGATGATAGAATAGCTGCATTATAGAAGACAGCCATCGCTTTGTAGTTCATGCTTCAAGTAGAGGGAGAGCTCTGGCCGAAAGCCGGCTTTTCTGATCCTCCGTCAGCTGTGCAGGACACGTGCAAATCTCCAGTCTATCCTTGACGCATGTACAAGTAGTCATTGTACCACATATCAGGATTCGCACCACCTCACGAGCATCAAGAGAGCCTTGAGCCTACGCTCGCAGTGGTACGCAAGCCAACGCAGTCGCAGCTGACTCCAGGCTTCAAGGGCAGGCAGGCCAGCAGAGTCGCGTCGCAGCAACATTCTGGCAGCAAGCGGTACGAGGCTGGAGTCCGAAAGACTTTGGCAGCTCTCCATTCTTCTCAGTTCACATTGGCACATCGCATCTAGGTGCGCATCATCACCTAGGGCTCATCAGCATTGCAATCTTCAGCTGCTATCAGTCACCGACACTGATCAAGCAAGACATCTTCCAACTTGTGCAACAAAGGCGTACAGCGAGGTTGAAAGCATTGGTAGAGTCCTAGATGCAGCTATAACATGAACACTGGTTTGTGAAGACACCACACAGTCGTCAATGCGCTATTGGGACCGTCTTGCTAGAGCTATCTCGGCCGCATCAATCAGAGCTGCCCGAAGTGAGGAGATAGAGACAGGACACTTCCAGACAGCATGCAACAGCGACGGTAACAAGGGTAATTGGGATTAGAGACAGTCCAAGCGGATTCTATTCCCGTTTCAGCCCTCCACCATGGCAACTGTTGCGCCTTCTCCAATCGCTGGCACCAGCAGCACTTCCCTGCAACACAACATACACGCGCATACCCAGCATCCAGACAGACCAGCCAGGCAGCAAATGGGCAGTACTTCAAGGTCTCCTGGCAATCCTACGCCTCTCGTTTCTCGTCAGCCCTCTTCACAGCCGAATGGTAGGTTACATTGGCCTTCCATAATAGATACCTTAACCTGCTATACTTGGATTCGCGTTGGTGGCTTAATGCTGAATTATTCATTTTCGCTCTGCTGTTGGTTACAGGCGCGAATAAGGCAACGACGTCTGCTTCCCAAGGCTCTACATCGTCTTCTTCGTCTGCAACACCGCCTTTTCAGCCCATCACCTTGAAGCAAGTAATGGCAGCTCATGGAAACGATACCCAGCAAGCTCTGACAGGGCTGTTAGGCAATTTCAATGTCGCATTGCAAGATAGAGAATCAGACAAACTTGAAAAGGCACGCTTGAATAACGAGAACGTCAAGCTTTGGAACTGGTCTAATGACCTGAAGAAGGAGCGGGATGCCAATGTGAAGGAGATTCGGACATTATGCGCTCGTGTAGTTGAGCTGGAACGTCTGCTCACGAGCGAAGGAATCAGCATACCACCTCCAAATACTCCTAATGCATTCTCATCAAGAAGCCGTAGCCATTTGGCACCTGGTGAGACACATATTGCGAATGGAGACATGGATCACTCATCAAATCGACGACCACAAGCTGGACCGCGCAGCGCATCAGACAATGCTGGTCAGTCGCGGGACAGACAGGCGTCTAGCAGGTCAGAACGTGAACGCGAGAGAAGTGGAACTGTCACTCTACCTGCTAGCCATTCCATGAACAGCTTCACTACAGCAAGTTCTATGGAATCCTTGCCTTCGTATACATCCTCATCGCGAGACAGAGAACGGAAACCGAGAGCTGGTGCAAGTACGCCGCCTGTTGGATCTTCGTCGAAGTCACTTACCCCTCAATCGCATAGCTCGCCTTTTATGGGAGGCGCCTCCCCGGGGCGAAGTAGGGAACAGTCGAATAACTCTCTACCTCCACTCTCCTCTTCCGCCATGTTTAACCACAACAGCCAACATGATTCATCCTCTCAATCGTCACTCAATGTTCAACCTTCGCAGTCGGTCAGCCCACATCCAGGGATGGTCGGACTAGCTACGATACCTTCCACTCCTGTTGTCAATAATCCAGATCGGTCCATACTGCATGAAGGCAGTCACACCAGTTCTCCAATCAAAGACACTTTTCACCTCTCTTCGCATAGCAATGCTCAGAGCAGGGCAGGAGAAAGGGCTCGCAGCGATACGGGAAGCTCAAGTGTCGACCATCTGCGGATAGCCAGGTCATCACCTCTACCCTCCTCTCCCGCTTTGTCTTCGCATTCAGCCGCTTCTTCTTCCCTCAGACAGACTTCTCACTACACTGGCGAGCCTAGCTCGCAACAGCCTTCCCCAAGGTCGCCACGATTCGCTAGAGATGCTTATGTTTCGCCGGGGACGGGGCCAAACTATATCGAAGGTCCAACACAGGGCTCACCGCGGCATCCCAACTTTCATCCTTCGTCGCAATCACGGAACCCATATAACGCGTCGTCTCACTCCATTGGCTCGAATCATGCATCCGCTGCACCCGCTGGAAACACAGCTAATAACGGGCGCCGCACGCTCTCACGCAAAGCGTCCTCCCTTGACCTAGGACAGGACTCTAAACCTGCCGCTCTGCAGGCTCCGTCGCGCTCTGTAACTCCACCTCCTGACCTGGGTAGTCCAAAGACATCATTGTCGCCAGTGCAGTACGCGTTTGCGCCGAAAACTCCTCCTGTCGACTTCGATTCCAGATTTGTGGGACACGGTCTAGTGACACCGGGCAGTTCTGGGCTCTTCAACGGTACACCGGGACACGGAACTCCTATGGTGGACTTGCCGGACGAAGCACGTAATTGGATACTCAACAATGGAAACGGTCTACCAAGCCCTGTCAATCCACTCGATCAAAGGGCTGAAAGGGATAGAGCGGCACAAGGCCTTACAAGCCAGGTGTGTCTTTGATTTATCTCTGTTTTATCTGAACTGAACCGGTTGAAAACTGTGCTGATACATCACATTTGATCATGCGCTGGAAGATGGGAGGTCTGGGCATAAGTGATGCGGGTTTGGGTCACGATGCTGTAGCACGGCACCGCAAAATCTCGAATGTGATTAACAGCGACTCGCGCAGCCGTGAAGGGCGCTCTTCGCCAGCTAGTATGAGATCGTTAGATTATAATGCTTTGGAATCCTCAGCCACGGCAGGAGTACTACAAGATGCGTACGAACCAAGCTTGACAGACGAACCCACGGATACAGCTTCAAACGCAGGACCAGACCGCCCCGGCTTGCCCGAGAGAACCACTTCTAACGATGCTATGAGCAAGAGTCGTGGATACAGTGGATCGAGCTTGCCGCTCGCGCCAGCTACCCAATATGCGTCTCAGCCCCTTCCTTTTCGACAAAATAGCGAGCAAGGAGGTGTACCTCCCCTTCAGCAGCCACCGCGCCCGTCCCAGTCTCGTCCTCGCGATGACTATGGTACACCTCAGGCTGGTGCAGCGCCTAACTACGGTAGTGCCGTTAGCTCCAATGCCCCTGCTCCAAAATGCGTTCCTCTCGTGCCGGGTCTGCTGGGTATAGTCAATACCGAGGTCGTCAATTCCACAATCAAAGCGGTTGACCGAGGTCGCGAGGCTGTCGTATTCCACGTTCGGGTTGCCATCAATAAGACGCTAACCCCGGACGATCCGCGACAAGCCCTCATCTCTTCGAATGCACCGACATCTTGGATTGTTGAGAAGACATGGCCCGATCTTCAGAATCTGGACCATATTGTTCGCAATAAGAATAGCAGGAGCGCTCTGAGGAAAGTACCCAGTCTACCGGAGAAGAACCTGTTCAAAGATCATGCGCCGGCTAGAGTGGATCAGCGGAAGGTGAGTTGTCGGCTTACAGTGGTGCGGCGGACTGTTCTGACGACATTCGATCCAGACCGAAGTACAGAAATATCTGCAAGGACTCTGTAGCGAAGAAACACTTTCAGAGCGGGGTGATGTATGTTCTTTCCTGACGAACAATATTGTGTCCAATCGAGCCGCGCCGGTAAGCAACCCTGGTTACAAGGCTGGCTACTTGACCAAAAAGGGTCGCAGCTTTGGCGGATGGACTACGCGCTATTATGTACTGCAAGGTCGGCTGCTGGAGTACTATGACACAGTAAGGACGCTTGTATGGCTCCAATTCGACAGATCGCTGATAAGCGCTATACAGCCTGGTGGACAGCATCTCGGGCACATTGACATCAAGGGTGCGAACATAGGACGACAAAACAGCAAGCCCTCATCTTTTGGCGATGATGCCATACGGCATGCTTTCCTGATCCGCGCGAAGGATAAGACAGGAGAAGATGTGGACCACATTCTGTGTGCTGAAAGTGACGAAGAGCGGGATCACTGGGTCAACATGTTAGTCTGCTGTCTCACTGGGGAGTATGTCCCAGACACGATCGCCAGTGCGCCGAAGGAGTCGCAAGGTGGCATGTCCTCAAAGGCAGCCTCGCAAGCGGCGAGCTCGAGCGGCAGACCACCGCAACCGTCCAACGTCGACAAGCTTCGTCATCCCCCAAAAAAGGGCTCGCGCGATCTGGAGATACTGAAAGGCTCCGCTCAACCTATATCTCAACTTTCGCAAGACTCTGCCAGTCAAAAGCTGTTTGGCGGCCCCCAATATGTGGATACCAATACCAGACAAAATTCGCAAGACGCCAAAGACGTCAAACACCGACGAGAAATGTCTGCTGGGCAATCATCAACGGCGCCAGGGACAGACGATAATGCGTCTGTGCATCGTGGTCTGAGGCCGCATGCTCATGGATCCACGTTACCTGGCTCCGCTTCCATGCCTGCTAATCTGGACCAAATAGCAGGTTCAGACAGCCAGTCGTCGATGGGCCAGCAAACAAGCTCGCATCGGTTTGCTCGGCCGGTTAATGCTGCAGGTCAGCCGGATGCCAGCGCAGACTCTATAGGCCGACCCAAAAGTCCGGACAAGAGAATGAAGATTTCCGCACCTTCTGGAGGTATGCCGATAGGAGCAGATTTCAAGAGAAAAGAGGACAGGCGCAACAAAGCGAAATCTTCATTCTGGGATTTCGCTGGCCGTCGAACGGTAGATCGAAACGCCACAGCTACACCTGCTCGACCTGTCTTTGGCGTGCCCATACAAGAGGCAGTCGAGATTGCTAGAGTCAAAGATGATTCCGATCTACCGGCTGTCGTCTTCCGATGCGTGCAATACTTGAGCTCCGTCAAGGCAGAGCAGGAAGAAGGCATCTATCGAATGTCCGGAAGTTCTGCTGTAATCAAAGCTCTGAAAGAGCGCTTCAATGCAGGTGAGTCGAGAAATCTAGTGATAATCACCACCCCTTCACCCAAGCTGATGCTTTATGTCTTTGCAGAGGGAGACGTTGATCTCACTACCGAATATTTCGACCCCCATGCTGTCGCTGGACTTCTCAAGCAATTTTTCCGTGAACTGCCAGTACACATCTTCACTCCCGAACTCAATCACGAGTTTATCCGAGCAAACGAGATGACTGATCACAGAAAGAAAGTCAAAGAAGTTACACGGCTTGTTCAGCAGCTTCCGGTCGCCAACTATTCTGCTTTGCGATTTTTATCTGCTCATTTGGTGAATATTATTAAAGCGGAGCATATCAATAAGATGGGTGTCAAGAATATGGGTATTGTGTTTTCTCCTACTTTGGCAATCCCAGCCAGTAAGTTCATGGGCTCATCCGTCACGAATTCGTTCTTGAATCGCTAATTTCCTTTTCCAAACAGCCCTATTCAGTCTGTTCATTAATGAGTTCGACCGAATCTTCCGCGAGATTGATGATCCCGATGACGCTGAAGCAGATGAAGAGCTCACGCATCGCGACGCCACTGCGCGAACACGAGAGCGTTCAGGCAGTACAGGTGGCAAGGCACGAAGACGTAGCCGAAATTCAACCTTGTTCATGCAGAGTGGAGCCGATAAGCTTTTGGAATCGATGAGCGATCAGGAACTGGTTTATTATCCTGCTGAAGAAAATCTGGCAACAGACGAACACTTCGCAGAAGAACGCCAGGAAGCTGGTTATCGGCATAACCATAGTACTGCTGAAGAGGATACCGTCCGACAACACCATAATCAGAATAAACATAAACTTACTATCGATATTACTTCGGCTCCTTCACCTGCTCGCACTGCGGGTATTGCTACAAGAAGCGACTACCATCATCATCAGCAGCAACCACTGAAGAGTCCCTCTGCCAATTCTACGAATGCGGCTTCGTCGCCTAGAATGTTATACCCCGATACTACACTTAGAAGTCCAGGAGTTGCGCCGCCCGTCAGTCCTAGACATGCGAGTAGAGCCCCTTCGTAGCTGGCTAGTCATCGTTCCTACTTCCCATTTGCAGATACAATCGTACTGGATGTTCTAAAAGCTAGAGTCTCCCTATACACTATACATATCCGATACCCTGTCAAAACGTAGCCATTCGTCATAGACTAATACCCCGAAAAAAAGAAGAATGTTATATCATATATCGATATTCAATCCAAGTTACTTATTTTCGTTTCTCGCAATTATTTCTTTTTACTACGTCCATCTCGCGCCTTGTTGTCTTTTGTAAGTCATAGTAAACAGGAAAGAGGTATACTGTCTTTGTTATTTGGCATACCGTACCGCCCAAACTCGCATTCCAATGCAATTAGACCTATGCACTATTCTTCCGTACTCTGGTGAGCTGGATAATAACGAAACGCACGGCTCATCTTCATCGCGCCTGAACGCTATAAAGGGGCAAAGTTTGAACTGCAAGTAAGTCTATACCAATGTTCCGGAATACAGAACATGTCCAGAAGTGTACATAATGTCTCTTAATTTTCGAGACTTTTCGGTTATGATCTTGTATCTATACTATAATGACATGAAACAAGATTTTTGATAAACAACGTCTGCTTGCGAAGGTGACACAAGACATTGTAAATGTGATGTTGATTTCAAAGAACTTAAAAGGGGAAAGAATAGAACGAATGTATGTATCGGTAATGAGAGAGCTAAGACTGCGGGGGAATGCGCACACAAAGGGTGTGCTATTTTGTTTGTTGAGCATTGAAGAGGGAAAGATAAAGTGGATATGAGTTTGGCTTGATGTGACTGAGTAAGGAAATTTCCCCTGATTTTGAACACATCGGACTTTCAAAAATCGTCCTACTTGCTTTGGAATCTCCGTCACCGTCATTTCATCGACTCAACAATTCTCTAATTCTTCTCTCTGTACTACCAGATGAGTATCCTTCTTCTGTCCCATCGAGATTATCATCGTCATGAATAGTATAAATAACTTTACTAGTTTTAAAGCCATTAAATTGAGAAGCAGCACAAATAGTATAAGCACCCATATTTTCCCATTTTAACCAATCACCAACTTTGATTTTTGAAATTGGTAAATAAGTTTTAGAAGAGACGCAATCTATTGAATCGCATGTAGGTCCCCATATTGAGCATGCTTCCAATTTTACAGCTTCTTCGGATACTTCATCACCATTCTGATTGGAGTTATTGAAGTAGGTAGATGGGGAAGCGACGAATACACCTTCTGAAGTTAGAACTTTGGGATGGACGACTTGATGGTCAAACATGGTACAGTTGAAAGCGCCATATACACCGTCATTGATGTAATCTATGGGAAGAACAAGGACAGGCAGTAACTTAGCCTATTGTCCCATGTACGTGTATAGTACCCTCGCTCGAGAAAGAAAGAAGAGTTAGTCGTCAAACACTCACACATGACCATGTTCTCTTCTTCCTCTTCTACTTCAGTACCAACGTCTTCCATCTCACTTTCCATTCCACCATCATAAGAAGGTTCAGAAGTAATAGTACCTTTTCCTCTTCTAGCAATAATATTAGTAGCCATTTCAAAAGCATGACTAACAAAATATCTACCAGGTTCCGCTATAATTCTAATTCCGTTTTCAGGGGGGAAATATTCTCTAATAGCATCTCTTAAAATACCAGCTATTTCAGTGAAGTTTTCATTTTCAAAGCCACCACCAATATCTAATAAACTAAAATTAAATCCTAAAGATTTACCAATTTCAAAAGAATATTTTGCTCTTAAAATAGCATCTTTGAATAATAAAGGATTTTTACATCCACTTCCAACATGAAATGAAATTCCAATAACCTCAACGTTCAACTCTTTCGCTTTCTCTAGTAGAGTTTTCACTTCTTTAAGAGGCGCTCCAAATTTTAATCCCAATTTACATAATGAACCAGAATCATCCGTTAAGATCCTAAGTACCATTTTTGCATTTGGATGGAATTTTGAAATTTTAATCAATTCATCTGTATTATCAAAAGTCATCATATCAATACCATTTTTAGCAGCAAATCTAATAAAACTAGAAGCTTTGCAAGGATTAGCATAAATAATTTTATTTGTACTAGCACCTGCTTTGAGGACCATATTAATCTCCTGTTGTGAAGCACAATCGAATCCAATTCCTAAATTGACCATAAGCTTGATGATCAAAGGATCAGGATTACATTTGACAGCGAAGAAAGCTTCAATGTTTGATGATGCTAATGATCCTAGTTCTCTTTCCCATAATTTGTACTGGGAATATACTCTTGCTAGATCGCAGACTAAGAATGCATTCTCTCCTGCTGCATCGCATGAATCGATGTCTACTTCTGAGAGGACTTGCTTGAATGTATCGATGACGCTGAGGGAATGGATGTAGGGGAGTGCTGGTGCTGGAGAGGACTGAGGGAGGGTCGGTTGGACCACAGCAGTGGAGCTAACAGCTACGGGAGCAGCATTAGATGTTGCAGAGGCAGGAACAGAAGCTAAAGACGGGGCAGCGGTAGCTGGTCTTGCGTTGGCCTTATCATGTTGCTGCTGTCCGGCATGATGCTGAAGCAGGTTTGAGAGTCCACTTTTAGCTGTCGAATTGCTTCCGAAACTAGAAGAGAAGGAAGAAGTAGTAGTGTTTGCTCTTTGTTTAGTAGTCGCTGATGAAGGTGAGATTGACAATGAATGAACGGGGCTGAACGAAGTGTTGACGTAGTGTGATGATGGGTTATGAGGATTGCCAATGTTCAGAGGTAGAGAAGGGGCAGAGCCATATTGATGGGGAGAGGAGGAGTATGCAGAAGAATGATGATGATAGTTGTTGAATCCAGTATTCACGCTTCCATGGTGAGAGTGGTGACTCTTGCTAAACGAGGATCGACGGGCGATGCTGTTGGTATTGCCAGGATTGCTGTTCAGTGACTTGGGCGACACAGACAATGTAGTATTGTCAGGTTGCAAGCACGAGTGCGCTAGAGTATAGACGGCTGTCATTCGCGTGTAGGAGGGTGTGTATCAGGAGTGAGTGTCCTGATTAGTTGCTTGCTTGCTTCGATGCCTGCTTGATCGCTGTCTGCCTGGTTGGGGGGAGTTGCACTGCCTGGATTCACTGACCAGCCAAAGAGGGATATGAACCAGCAAGGATACTGTGCGAGGTGACTGCGTATGTATCTAGTCCCCAATGAAGTGGCCCGGCCTGTGAGAGCCGTCCGCCTCTATCGGTGTGACTCTTATGCGAGGAAAACTCTAGATTTGCAACCAGTTAGGGCGGCTTTGAGACGCAGTTCCTCGACAGCAGACGGAGGTATGTGTAGAGCGTGGTGGGCCGGCTTTTTGATGAGCGAGGACTAGCCTGTTACCGTGTTAGAGTAAGAGGTGCAAGTCCTGTGCTCTGAATGGGTTGATGGAGTGATGGATGGATTGGATGGATGATTGGTCAGAATTGGATGGAGAGAAAAGCGAGAGGGAGATGCAGAGGAAGAAAGCTGTGACGAGCGGGTGATCGCAGGAATATGGGATAGTATGTGAATATAATATATCCTGCAATGAAGAGAGCAGCAGAGAGAGGTATACAGTATGCCCTCCCTCCACTCTCTGCCGTCTGCTGGTGTGCTCTGTCCGGTGCTGCTGCCTGCACTGCTCGAGATCGCCCATCCATCCATGGGAGCACTGGCTCTGGAGCGATGGAGAGTCACGATATATCCACGAGCCTGGTAGGATGGTTAGTGGATACACAAGAGTCTACAATCCACTATAACCTACCCTCATGTTGTCATCCACTGTCCTGGATGTAGGTGACCTGTTTGCCACCACTGTCATGCTGGCACACAGGCCATAATACATGCAGGCAGGCAGTCAGCCGGTATTGCAAACATGACAGCATACCGTATGTAGGGCATAGCACACTACTTCCTACCACTATATACATACTCCTACTCTGCTATCTCTGTATTCACTTCTGCTCTCGCCACTTCCTCACTCACCAGAGCTGCCTCCTCGCTCCTCATCACGTTTCATCTTCGCGCTTCTCGTGACTGAAGACAAGCTCCAATCATGGCGTCCAATCTGAGCAGGCAGATACAGCTGCACACACCTCCATCCTCAACTCCTCAATCTCCCCATGACGAGCGCAGTTTCTTGTTCTCTCCCACGACTGCAGCGGCCAGTTCCAGTATCTCCACTGGTGGTGGTGGTATATCCTCAAGTTCAACTCCTGCTAGTCCTACGGGTGGAGCACTCTCTTTAGCAGCTGGAAATACATCAAGCTTATCATTAAGTAGTATGCACTCAAGTAGTCATCATCCTGCTGCTCCCTCTCCTGCCAATGCCCATGGTAGAGCAGGCAATGATACTCCTAGCTCATCTAGCTCGGTAACGGGAGGGACTGATCGTGAGACCTATACTACTTCAAGAGCTCCTTCGAGGTGAGTTGGCAGCAATCAAGCAGGCGACTACCTTTTGGCTTGGTGAAGGTCATACTGTTATCGGCGGGAAGCGACAACGTTAATAGGCATGCTGATACTTTGCCTTTCCCTTATCATCCTGATATAACGCTTTACCCATATTAGAGCCGGCTCTTTCTCTAGATATGGAATGTCCGGCGCTACAATCGCAAAACCTGATTATTCTGAATATAAATTAGTAGTTGCAATGGTAAGCTTTCGTTTTTTCAGAAGTTAAGGCAGTTTGTTGGGAGAGGGAAAAAAAGACCTCATATTCTTTGAGAAACTGAGAATTTCGCAATGAATTGGTGATTGAAATACTGAGCAATCTTCCCTTTTTCTTTATTCCCACTCTCCATCAAATTGAAAAATCAGGTCGGTCTACCTGCAAGAGGAAAATCATACCTCTCAAATAGATTACAGCGGTATTTACGGGTGAGAGAACAAGCTTCCATGCGTTTTTCCCTTGAATTTATCTGCAATTACGCTGACTATTCGCGAATGACTTCCATGATTTTTATCTTTGCTTCGCTTCCTGGGTCGTTAGTGGCTGGAGTATGAGTGAGTTTACCCTTCTCTCTCTGGTCGACTCCTTATTAGCAGCATTCTCTCAAGCTGTATATTGGCAATTTACTAACTGGACTGTCCTCTTGTTTTAATAGCGTCAAAGTCTTCAATGTGTACGCGAACGCCTCTGTACCGCCGACGAATATGTGATGACTGATTTTCTGACTTTCTACCTCTGTTCTGCCGACTATCATACAGCGGTCAACTGTGGGTTGTCGATTCAGGGGAGACTGTTGCAGGAGACAGTCGTGCGGTCAAGATCTTCGCCAATGACTGACTCGACCTCACCTTCCTCTGTATACAGACGACGAGCTAAAGCACGCGAGCAATACAAGCAAACAGGAATAAAAGCAGATCATACAGCAAATTTTTTTGATAATTCAAATGAAGATGCATCAAAAGTGCGAGAAGAACTAGCAGAAGAATGTTTAGAAAATTTGATAAAGTGGTTAAAAGAAGAAGGAGGTAATGTAGGTATACATGATGCAACCAATTCAACCATTTCAAGACGTAAAAAATTATATGAAAGAATATTAAAAGAACCAAGAATAAAGATAATTTTCTTAGAAAGTGTTTGTACTGATCCTGAGATTATTTCAAATAATATCAAAGTTAAAGTCGCTTCAGGTGACCCTGATTATGATGGTATCGATCCAAAAACTGCTGAAAAAGATTTTATTGCTAGAATTAAAACTTATGAAGATAATTATCAAGAATTAGGTTTAAATAAATTTGAATCTAAATTGAGTTATTGTAAGATTATTGATGTTGGTAAACAAGTTATCGTTAATAGAATTGATGGTTATTTGGAATCTAGAGTTGCTTTTTGTGAGTTGTTACAACTGTTCTCTTTCTCTTTCTTCTTCTTCCTTCCCCTCCTTCATTTTTCATCATATTCTCATTCCCTACGCCCTACTATTTATCCCCGTTACTTTCTACGCCATACGCTCATACCTTCTCCGCTTTGATGCACTCCCACTCTCACTCTCACTGTCACTGTCACTGTCTTCAAGCACATCTTCGCTAACCATGCTATTCCCGCTTATCGTCTTCCCTAGACTTAATGAATCTACATCTTACACCACGGGCAATCTTCCTCACAAGGCACGGAGAATCAGAATATAACGTATCTGGTAAAATCGGTGGTGATTCAAACCTTTCTGAAAGAGGAAGGAAATATGCAGCTGCTTTACCTAAACTCATTAAAGATAACATTGGTGATGTTCCACTTACTGTGAGTTTCTCCCCCAAATCTGTCGGCTGTCAACTGGTGCATCCAATATACCGAAACTATGAGATTGTGCTGACTTTCTACATTACATCTAAAACCTCTGATTCTTATTGATATCTGTCAAAAGGTCTGGACATCAACATTGAAAAGGACGATAGAAACAGCAGCTGGTTTACCTTATCCTAAACTTACTTGGAAAAGTTTAGATGAATTAGATGCTGGTGTTTGTGATGGAATGACTTATGAAGAAATTGAAGCTGCTTATCCTGAAGATTATGAAGCTAGAGATAACGATAAATACAATTATCGGTATCAAGGTGTGAGTGACATCTTTTGCGTTTATAGGTCTCACTTCTTGCTTTATCGCCCGTCTAGAGACGAGAAAGCATTCAGAACATTGTGCTGATGTGTGTACCGCCGTAACAGGGCGAATCATACCGAGATGTCGTCGTCCGCCTGGAACCAGTCATCATGGAGCTAGAAAGACAAGAGAATATCCTTCTCGTCTGCCATCAGGCCGTCATTCGGTGTCTGTACGCTTATCTACATGGCTTGTCGCAAGATGAACTACCGTATATCAAGATTCCTCTACATACAGTCATCAAACTGACACCGAAGGCATTCGGTTGCGAGGAGGTAGGCTTTCTGTGTATTCGCAAAAATTGGGAGCTCTTGCTTATGAAGCGTCTCTTTCCCTTACTTTCGCAGCAACGATACACTTTGCCCATCGAGGCAGTCGATACCTTCCGTCCACGGCCTTCAGCAGCACAACTCAAGGAGCCAAAAGAAGAAGACTACATTAGTCCAAGTATGATGCCGCCTGAGGTACGCAAGCGACTACAAGAGGAAGCTAGAAAACGACAAGAGGAGGATGACAAAGAAGATGCTGCTATGGCTGCCGCTGCTGCGGTTGCCGCTGCCGTTCGAGGTGGTACACAGTCTCCTGATGTGAAAGTCATACCTGAAGGAGAGTGAAGAATCGATCTTGTGGTCATCATGCATTAGTCCATCATTTTATTGTACCTGTTATATGCTTCAAAAATAGAATAGAGACTTATAGCATAGATTGGAATGCAAGCTTCTTGGTAACTCGTTACACTCATACACATCGCTGCGCAATGCATTCGAGCTTGGAATAACTGGATGTTATGCTTATACTCCACAAATAATGACCGAAACACAACATGTTAACGTGCGTGAAACAAATCTATCTACAAGTGCTCTACATCTACATATCAAGCCGGTAAAATGAGTTGCCTGTAACGTCTAGGCTGCATTGTGTACAGGGATGTGAAGGATTTCCAGCGAACGAACGCAACGGTTTGAAAGAGAAAGAACCGAAAGGGGGAACATCGAAATTTGAATCTAAATACAAGGTTATAGAAGGAACCAATGAAAAGTAGGAAAACCTTGCAGGCGCATCTCTCAATAAGATAACCAGGCAGCTTCAGAGTCCTTCGCTGCTTCTAAAGAAGTAGCGGGTTTCGTAACGGCGTGAATATCTTTTTGCAGTGCCTTGGGCTTCGAAGTCCCGCTAATACCAACAGGCATTGTAGCCGAAGGACTTATGCCCGTGTGTATATTGGCAGGAGAGGGTCGTCTACCGAACTCGTCCATCCCTGGAACGTGGCTAGCTCGCTTCAATGCTTTGAGATCTGAAGGCAAACTTGCACTTTGCATGGAGGAGAGTCCAGTAACTGTACTGCTTCGTTTCCGGACTGGCTCGGCTGCTTTGAAGACAGGTTGACTTGCAGATGCAGTCATAGTCACGGAGGTGGGCTCTCCATTGATGTTTGGGGTCACCTTGTTCTGAATCTCGCTTAGTCGTCTGCGATGCTTGGCATGTAGTTCCAGTATATCCATTGTTTGTGTTCGAACCATACTGTGTCTTTGTGGAGCTGCACCTGATGACTGGTCGTCGGAAAGTCTCGCTGGCATAGAGCCAGTGACGACTCGTTGCGGTCCGGTCGAGTATCTAGTAGGTTCAGCGAACAAGACACGCTGAGAGAGCTGGATTTCGCCTGTAGTAACGGAGCTTCGTCCAGTGTCAACAGTCGTGGTAGATTGTCGGCGACTTTGCATGCCTCCGTTACTGGTAGTCTCGACTTGCCCAGCCCAATTACTATAGTTCGAAGTTGGACGAGGACGTGTATTTATAGTTTGCTGGCTGGAGCTTCGAGTATGTGCATGTAAAGGTGGAGCTGCAGGTCGCGCATGCTGCTGTGTGATAATGAGTGAATGCTGACTGATGGGACGAGGAGCTGCATATGAAGAAGACGAGGCTGATCTCGGAATAGCTGGTTTGGCTCCATCAAATGAGACGCTCTGTCGTTCTACCGGGGACTTGGTATCCTTAGAAGCAGAAGCAGGTACTGCCGGCGAAGCCGTTCGAGAGGGGCCTCTGGAAGCTGGTGTCACACCAGAGGAAGTTGAAGCCGACCCGTCTTGACTCGTTGTACGTAAGTGAGTGCGCATATTATCGATACTCTCACGAATAGTCTTAATCTTCTCTAATGCCTCTTCACGTTCTGCGATTTCTTTGGCAAGGTCTGCTTCCGATTTCTCGTTCACCACCGATTTCAAAGTTGGTACCGGCGGAATAGCGCCTTCTTTCTCTGACGTCGTATGCATAAAATTCTTCATCTGAGAAAAGAAGCTCTTATTGCTCTCCGATGTCTTAATAGCTAGGATCTCTTCGTTGCGGCCCGATGTGCCTTTCTTGGCTCCCGTAGTCACGTAATTCAATTCAGGAAGAAAAGGTGCAGACTCAGATTTTGGTGTGTTGAAGCATTCTGTGTGAGAGGGTAGAGAGGGTGTCGATGCCTTGCTGCCAAAGTGAGCTTGAGTAGGTAATGACGGCAGAGTACCAGGAATCGCAAAGGGAAAGCGACGGGAATATCGATGCTCGAATTTTTCTACATCACCATTTATAACGTTTCCTATCCTAGCAGCAGCCTCTTCTTCTTCTTTTCTTCTCTTTTCAGACTCTTCAGTCTTAGCAAATAGTCTGGCTAAACGCTTCTCGAAAAGGTTGAAGAATCGGATTTGTACAGCTATACTTATGCAGAAGATGAGAGCTATGAGACCAAGTTCAATTTGCATGATGGAAGATATCGAGAAATGGCCTTCCAGTTGAGGGAATATGCCGGTGAAACCTAGATTCATTACGAAAAATTCTTTCAAGCCGGCGGTGGTGAAGCAATCCTGTAAGGTATGTACTGAGTCAGGAGGGATATTTAAGCTCAATATTGCATAGATTAACTCACGATTCCCAGTGCAACAGCGAGTGCTCCCAAAAAAGCAGTACTGACAAGTAGAATGGCATCGAAATATCGCGGAATCAAGCCCAATATGAAGGCGACGCCAGCCAGGCCCAGGAAAAGTAGATATCGAGGGCCAATCGGGCGAACGAGGCCATCATTGCGTACAGACTGCAGTACCAAACCAAAGACTAATTGAACAAGTTAGATCGAAATTACATTTTCGCAGCCTTCACGTAAAGTGTGTACCGAGACTCACGGAAGCCTGCTACTGGTGCAATCACGATCTTTACGCCACGATGGAATATGGCTGCTCCCAATCCGCATACAGCTCCGGCCGCGAGGGATGCTATTACGAAAGCCACACGAATACCACTTCGAGGCGGATCAACCTGCTTTTCTACGCCGAAGTGCAGAATAAGGGCCATTGTGACGATTGCCATTACATAGCAGGTGACTATGAAGCAAGTGAGTCTGGAAATGGAGACGAGCGGTGTGTGAGTATGCAAAGATGCCAGAAAATTGACTGCGTACAAGCGTTTTGTGAAGGAGCTTACCTCTTATACGCGGCTCCCGCTGTTGCGAGCACTAGGCCTGAAAGGACGAGACTCGCTCCAAGTATGCCAAACGCAGCATCGAGCTTTGTGTTCAAAGCATCAGATCCCGTGACCGCCTCGGTGGTAACTGTCGAAAAGCATGCGTGTTAGACAGCTCGGCCTAAGTAGACTGTAAGTGCTCACCTGGCGCCATAGCACTTGAGCTGTTGATCGACGGAAGAGGGGAGCCTGTTGATGCAGCAGGATTTGCAAAACTTATAGACTGAATCCTCGAAGCTGTGGAGACTTGCTGGACGGTTTGTGCTGTGCTCTGTGGTCGAGCACTTGCCTGATTGCCACTGCTGGCACGATCAGGCCTAGCTGCTGGTTGTGCTGTAGACGTGGGCCTTGTGCTGGTGATAAAAGCTGACGGTCGCACGGCTACTGGTGAAGCTGGACCTTGGGCTGCTGCTAGCAGGAATACTGTAGAGAGCAGGAGAGCCAGTATTGGCCAGAAGGGCAGCCTTGCGGACGACGCCACAAAGGGCAGTGACTTTGCTCTTGTAGCCTGCTGTCTGTATGCACCATGCATGTTGACGTGCGTTGCGTAATACGGTCAGCCCGTCTATATGCGGCTAGACTGGTTGATATCTTCACGAGCTCACCTCTGCGAATAGTTAGAGCACCTCTGAAGGAAGCCACGGTGCGTCTTCAGCCGTAAATATCGTTCCTGACCAGACCTCCCGCACCCAGCCAGCCCAGCAAAAACAGTCAGTCGATTAGCACGAAGCCCGATCTGCAGATATGGCGATCTAGAGCAGAAGCTCAGAGGTCAAGAACTGAGATGCACAAGGCCGGACCTTTGAGAATCAATGCAAAGTCTTTCACGCTTTGCCATAGCCGTCCCTATGAATGGCCGAAGAAAGGCGCTGGACTGATCGGACACGTGACACGCGGCCACTGCGTATCTTCAGTGTAAATGGCTACGGACTGGAGTACATCTGTATGAAGAAGATACACAGCTAATGGAGACGGAGTCAGCCTATTCAACTTTGACATGTTTAGCCAACTCACTCGAAATATATCCTATTCTGCGTGCGTGAATGAGTTCGCTTCGAGCGCGAAGGCACTGAGCAGCCGAAATCTTATTATAGCTTGGCCTTCTCTGGCTCTTTCCTATATCCCTTTCCAGAATTCAATGCTCCTCCTGAAGTACGTAAAGTGCTTGTCAATACCGCGCTACAGCAGAACAACCATAGCAATCCTTACCATCGCTCTCGATGAAACTGCCGCTGATATGAGCGCCAGCTCGGCTCGAAAGGAAGATGACCAGTCCAGCAATATCCTCTGGTGTACCTATTCTTCCCATCGGGTATGCGCTCGTGATATGGTCTTTGTTCTTGCTCAGGCCATAAGCCGTCATCTTGCTTGCGTAAACGCCTGGGCAGATTGCATTAACTGTGATATACTTAGTGGACAATGTTGCTGCCAAGCTCTTGGTTAGATGCTGTTGCGATACAAATCAGTCATGTAGTTGGTAGGTAACACGAGAAACGAGGAACTATCTCACGATAGCAGCGGCCTTAGAAGTGTTGTATGACCATAGACCATGGTCGGATTCACCGAGTGATGTGCCCTCAGCTACAGGATCCAAGCCAGCTACAGAAGCGATGTTGATGACTCTTCCAGGGTCTGATGTCGATACATGGATAGTCAGTATAACAGCTCGGTGCAGTGTTGCACCTTAATCCTCACCTATGTTGTTTGCATCTTTGGCGAGCAAAGGTGTGAGGGCGACAGTGAGATAGAATAGACTCTTGACATTCAAGTCTATGGAACTGTCAAGTCAGCGCCGGCACATACAGATGAATAGGTGCAAGTAGGCCTAGTACGCACCATAAACTCTGTCCCATCCTGCAGTAAGTACAACGCATGTTAGCTAATTCAAGACAACCGATGGCTTACTCACCCTCCTTCTCTGGAACTTGGTCATAACGGGCACCCCATGTACTGATGCATTGGCTTGTCAGCCTCTTTCTAGCATATAGCAATACATACTTGCTTACGAGCCAGAGTTGCTAAAGTCGAGCATAGATCATCAGCTAAAGTCCGCTGGACATAGCAGATCTTGTTGAGCTTACTTGATCAGGATGTGGATCTTGTCAACTCTTTTCTTCACCTCGTTTCCAAGCTGATCACACGCAGCCTTTGTCTATGTAGCATATAGTGAAGACGTGGAGTCGTGAGTAACCCCGTGCTAAAAATGTCCGGCCGGGCGCGCATGGCAACCATCACTTACGCCAAGGTTGGCAACAATACTGCCGGATGAAGCATCAGAATCAGCCTGAACAGGTTTTCATCGATGAAAGCTCACTATTCGCATGAACCAGGACCTTCCTTGGTGAGTTTCTCGGCTACCTAGTGCGATCAAAATCGATATCAGTTATTCAGACGAGTCGCAAAACCCATAAAGATCACCACCAACATACTTCTTTCAGCTGTTTCTCCTTTCTCGAAGCGATGATAACTCTTGCTCCGTTATGTACCAGAGCTGTTGCCATCATGGTACCGAGGCCACTTCCTGTTTCATGATTGTGACATGAAACAGCATTCAGTCGCAGATGCTAACGCAACCAAAATAGCAAGTTATCCACTGACCCCCTCCAGTAATGACAGCGACTTTGCCCTTGACATCGACTGTGACATTATGCGGTCAGATTAGCAAATTGTCGTTTGGATGAAGAAAGAAGCAGCCTGCAGGATGGGCTTCAATGAAGCTTACACAGCTTGGGGATCTGAAGACTCATGGCGAATCAGGAGTGCTTAAATGGGACTGGTAAGGACAGAAAAGAAATGCAAGGCAGTTCAAGATAAGAGGAGACATGTTTCTCAAGAAATGCCATAGCACCGGCTCTCAAGACGCCGAAGCTTAAGCGCTTTACAACTTGCCGGTGGCAAGCAGTATAAGCGGAGCCCTTGGTCTGGACAGTAGGCAATACATCGGATAGCTGAGTGCCCAGGGGGCATACTGCAAAGGCACGGCAGCCACCTGACCATTTCTACAAGATGTCTCCTGTACCCAAAAAGCCATTATTGCTTCCGATCATCCTGTTCGCGAGCGACAAAGGTCAAAGTGCACGCATAAATCTGCACTCCTGTCAACGGCACCCCAAGAGAGGCTGACGCTGCTGAGTCTTGTTACTCGCCATGAACACATCAAGGCTGTACACGTAGACCCGGGGTATACGCCTGCTCCGGCCAGCGCACTGAATGTTGGCTAGGGCCGCCAGAAACTGGACGTCAACGGCGCACAACAAGCAATTCCGACAATGGGCATTACTGCCTCGAAAGACCGCAATACAGCTCGCTACCAGCTGTACGAAGCTGCGCCGTATGCGAGAGTAGAAAGCATACGCCTCGTCAGGCAGGCCCACGGAGACCACCAGGTCCCAGCGCAGGACGAGTGGACATCAACAGCTGGTCAGGGCATACAACCACAGCAAGTGCAGGCAATACGAGACCCTGATGATGCAAGCCAGATAATGTTCGAAGTGCTCAGTACCGAAAGCCTGGCAAAGTCTGCCGGTGTTCAGCATGCCGTAGCAACATCTTCAGCTGAGCGCGATCATCACGAATTATCTTGGATCTGCGACCCGGCAGCGCAACGCAAAACATCAAGAACAAGCTTTTTACGCGTTTCATCGTATGAAGATGAAGAGCTGATACTATCTGTCGACGTAACGTTGCTGCAGGAGAACGTGCGTTCATCAACCCTTTCGACAGCCTATGCTCATTCTCCAGAGGATTTAGAGCGTATACTAGCAGAAAGGAAGAGAGGCAATGTAGGCAGCACGTTGCCTTAATGTTCAGTCTCCGCGCTCTGACCCCGCATTTCATAGCTCCAACACCACCCGGCATTAACCGTCCTGTCGCAGAAGCCCGACGATGGGGGACGTCTACATTTCGAGTGGACGATCCCAACACCTCATATCGATACATCAACCCATGCTATGTCAAATCATACACGACGTGCATCTCAACAGCAAAGTAATTTATCTTACTCCTCCGGACCCCGATACGTCGCTTTGCTATACTATATCCCACATCTAGACACGCTAGAAACTCTTGTCTCGTTTCCATTCTGGCTAGATTGCCTGGAGAAGCAGCCCATGCAATACCAAAGACTTTCAACACCCCAACTTATAGCTAGCCATCCCTCCTTTCCGACTTTCGAAGAGCATACTTCCAATGTGGAAGTTTTATCTCAGAAAGTGGAACAAGCGCCATTCGGGCTGCAATCACCTGTCTCGGAATCTGGCATCAGACCGTCGGCCAGCAGCATTGGCTTAGGCACACCAATGAACGAGTACCTTTCGCCGCGTGCTCTCCAATCAAGCGCTTCCTCAGCTACGCATCTGTACAAACGCTCTAGTTGGCAACCTGAAAGTTCGACCAGCTTTGTTCGTCAGAAGAGATTCAGCTTTCAAAGTGATACCTCACATAGTGGCTACCCTATCGCAGCTCCGATGGCGCCTTCTCCAGCAGTGTCTTCTGACGGCCAAGCGCAGTCTGCGTGGATCCATTCTCAGCCACAGCAGCATCGGCGACCTAGTCCACGCCGCTCCACGACTTCGCCACGCTTGGGTGACCTAGCCTCCCCACAGTCCCAGAGCGACTTCGGCATATCAGACCCCCACTTCCCTACGTACCTGAATAACTCGCCCCAGCTTAAAGAGCCAGTGCAGCTACCTCGAATAGAACCTATCGAAGAGATTCCTGAAGATGGACCATTGTTCAAAGCGCACTGTAAAGCGATGGAGGAAAAATCATATTATCTTCGAAGAAGTCTGAAGCACTTCGTGAAAGCTGGTGAAAGTGTTCTTGCTGCGATGCGGACACTAGATGAAGCCGAAGACAGCTTCGATTTTGCCATCAACCACTTGGTCGAGAACAGTCCAGACGCAGTTCGTGCTCTAAACGAGGTTTACTGGGATCTAGCACGAAAAGTTCAAGGCTTCGCAAGGAAGGAAAGTATACAGCGATTGGAAGAGCTCTTAGTGGATCCGTTACGCCGTATGGTGGTTGTGCTGAAAGCCGCAGAAAACAAAAAGAAGGCTTTCGAACAAGAGTCGAAAGCGTATTACGAGCATGTTGCGCGGGTATGAGCGAATCAGCATTTCCATCATCGATTATTGCTGAGAATGAATAATCTCTGTGTTTTCAGTATTTGAACCTAAAGAATGATAACGCTAGTTACGAAGGTCGCACAAAAGCCAATGCAGCGGACGAGAAGCACAAAAGCAAGAAAGATCGCTTCACGATAGCTCGAATAGATTACTATAACTCCTTGAGAGATCTAGCAGTTTTCAAGGAGTCCTCGACATTAGCTATCATTACGCATTATGTGCATTCGGTGCACGACATACAAGTGGCGGCTGCACATGACCTTAATACATCCACCAATTCCTTGAACGAGTTGGACCTACAGATTGATGCACTTTTCGCTCAAATAGAGGAGCGCAAGCTGGAGATAGAAACGAAGCGAAGGAAAATCGAGACTGACTTGGCCATGCAAAGGCCCGGGGTTATAGACGCACAACAGCAGTATAAGAACAGCCGCATGTCGACAGACTTTTCGTCATATACACGTTCTGACAATCACGAAGACAATCTTCGGCCCTCATCGTCCCATAGCCCTTCTGACGGTCTCGCAATGGCTAGGGCTCCTCAAGAGGTTTCAAAGTCTGCACCTGTGGCGCCACTTCCGCGACCTCTCCCTAACACTATGCGACGCCGTTCCACCCTCGACCCGCTGAAAGCGCAAGCAAGACGCAAAGAAGGCTTCTTATGGGTGAATGGACGACCTATAACTCATCAAGGTAGTGTCGACAATGTCAAACATTGGGAGAAGCATTGGGTTGTGCTAGCAGGCGGTCAACTATGCGAGTATGCCGACGATAAGCTTGAGCTCAACAGCGCGCCCATCAATCTGCGCTTCGCGACAGTGCGGGAAGCCAGAACAGCAGACCGACGCTTCACTTTCGAGGTGATTACTCCCTCATTACGTCGAATATATCAGGCTACATCAACTGAAGAGGCCCAATCATGGCTTAAGACCATCTCAAATGTTATTCAGTCGTTATTGGATGGGTAAGTCCTTGTTTATTTATGTTTGTAATGCCGCTTGCTTACGTTTCTTGAAGCTCCTCGTCGGTCCGTCACTTTGTTCGATCGCCAGACGCCAGCCCTCGACCGAGTGGTGAATTAGGACTAGGCTTGTTTGCTGGCAAAGTAGGAGACAGCGCCGGGGGGCACGGGTCCAGCGATCATAATAGTGCTAGTGACAATGTAAGAGCTGTACTGGCGAGGCTAAATAAGCCACTGCAGAGAAGGTCAACTTCTGGCAAACACAGCAAGCGGGATTCAGTCAGCTCGCTAATGACTAGCCTGGGGGCAAATCCGAAGAAGAAGGACAGGGAAGGTGGTCAAGCGCTCTCTACATTGGTCGAAGCTAGCCAGTCGATGTCATCATTTTTCACAGATGCGCGGCAACCAAATCCCGCGACTCATAGTAAATCTGCTTCGGCTATACCACAATACACAAGGGCTCGCACGCAAATCGACGAATTCGTTCCAGCTGTACCACTCGGTAGAAGCGATGACGATCTTGACCGGAGCATTGAAGTCGCTGTCAACACAGCTTTCGGTCCCGCTAAAAGCGCTAAACAGTCGGCAGAATCTAAGGCTCGCAATGCACAGGAATTGATGAGATTAGTGCAGTTGCCTGAAAACCGCAGCTGCGCAGACTGTGGAGCAGCTGACCCGCGGTGGGCGTCGTGGAACTTGGGCATCTTCATATGCATTCGCTGCAGCGGCCTGCATCGCGGATTGGGCAGTCATGTACGTAGTCCGTACTACAGAGTATATGGAGATAGCTGACATTGACTATCCATATGTCCGCCAGATCTCAAAAGTCCGCAGCGTTGATCTGGACGATTGGACAGACGAGCAGTTGAACAGCATGAAAGACGGGGGCAATGACAAGGCAGGGCTGCTGTGGGAGCCTGCTGAGATACCCACGGACTTGCGAACGGATGCGTAAGTCTTCGCTGATTGCGTCGTGTTGTGTTGTCTTTGTGAGATAATGCTAATCTTTCGATGCGATAGGCATATTGCAGAATTTATCAGGATGAAGTATTTGGACAGGAGATGGCACGGAACGTAGACTCTCGTGTGTATGTAATTGGAACCCCTTCGAGTCTCTGGTTTATCTGTCATCCTACAGTGTGGTGTGTTGTTGCAAACAGTATCTATCTGGGGCAAGAAGCAGTTGGCTAGGGGCGCGCCAGTATATGTGCCTGACTCGGGAGACTGCGACTCGTTACTCAATATCAAACCGTAACGAGCTTTTTATCGTTGCTTTCTAGAATTACAGAAACATATTGGATCAATATAGATGCCGAAAAATTTGCCTAATAGTACCCTGTTTGCATCGGCACTTGCATCTGAGGCATTGCCCCGTTCATCGCAGGACCTGCTCCAATCATCAACCGTTGATTGCCTAACAGGATGGGTGCATCATTGTCATCCTGCTCCTTCTTTTGATCCTTTGCGGAGAGATTCTTCACGAGTTCTTCGAGTGCTGCCAACCGACTCGTCTGCTCTCTTTGCACTTGCAGTTGATAAGGCATGGTGAAATCGGCAAGTCCGTGCCTCCACGACAATTCACTGATGTAGTCAGGTTGGAACAGATCGTAACAAATGTAAACTGGATATAGAACGATAACGTCAGTCTGGGTGTTGTTGCGCGAGCGACGCAGACAACTCACGCGTTGCAGCAAATGCCTCTTTAGCGCCCAATGAAACATAATAGCTGAGCAATTCCTTCGCAATCTCCGGGTCTTTAGATTCTCCAGCGAACATCATCGACTCTCGTACCAGCTTATCCGCCTTTGAAAGTTGCACAGCTTCGTCCCATTTGCCTGCCTTCGCGTAAAGAATGGCTGCTATGCGCCTGAACTCAAGCATTTCGTGCTGTTCTAGTCTGCGAGCAAGGCCTGGGCCGTCGAAGTTCAAGTTCGTCTCGATAGCATCTCGAAGGGAGGCAGAATCTTCCTCCTCGATGAGAAGATCGAAATATGCGTTATTGACCGCTTCGAGGTCGAGACCTTGTATGGAGAGAAGGTAAGGCTTAACGAGAGGTAGGTGATCGTGCTTGCTAATGAGTTTGACAACTCGGCTATGATCTATGCGGGGACTGAGGGCTGAAAGAAGGTCATTAAGGAGCATAGGTTGCTGCTCAATGTAGAAGTCGATACTGCGATAGTAAATTTCCAGATTTGCAACCTTGACGACGATCTCCTTGAATTGGTTGTGATCGAAGGCGTCGGGCGAATGCTCCATCATCTGCAAGGCTGCATTGTCGTACTCGTCGTATTTAACGTATAGGAAGACCAATTCAGCCCATAAATGTGCTTTTTCGGATGCGGAGATGACCTTGGGAATATTGATACGGGACCAGAAGAGCTTGAGATGTTCCATGAGAGCTTGTGGTCGGTACTTGGCGTACAAAATCGCCAGCTCCGTGAACATTCCCATATGTGCTCGTTCTAAGCCAAGGCCAGCCTCGAGCAGGGACATCAGCTCTTCTACGTGCCCGCGATTTTCGTACAGCCGGACGAGAGACTAACAAAGCAGGCAATAAGCAGTCCGCTGCGTTCGGAAGCGAGCTTATGCAACTTACCTGGAGCTCTTCTGCATGAACAATGAGATTGAGACCGCAAATTTGTGCTAGTCGGAACTCTTTCTTGTCAACACAGGCTGCGTTGACTTGCTTCCATACCCTGTTTGTTGCCTCGGAATCAGCAATCTGTTCCCAAAGACGGGGCTTGATATACTTACTGAGTGTTACCAGCTTTGCGGGCAGCATCAACCGCAGCTTGATTCTCGCCGAGATAGATAAGTGTCGTGGCGAGTCGAGCCCAGTTAGAGATGCTGGAGAACAGTAATCTCGCAGCCTCGTAGAGGCCTGCTTCGAAAGCTTGTTCACCCGCAACCAAAAGATCGGCTACGTTGGTCATGCCCAGGAACTCCTCCATATCAGACAATCGGTCGGTCTTTGCATAGGCTACTACGAGCTCAGTGTCAATCTGAGGTTCACGCAGACTCTTGCGGGCCATCTGCAAGTATCGAACGAGGTCTTCTTGCTTGCCTGCACGCTCGGCCGTTTCGATGACCTCGGCATAGTTCGAAGCGTCTCCAGCCTTGATGTACGAGTCTGTCCAAGGTCATTCAGCGAAGTGCCTTACAGACGAAATCACGGACACTTACCGATAGAATCCTTGATGCGCAGGCCGTCAAGCTGAGCTTTGGCGAGTCGACTCCAGACAGCAGGCTCGTTGACCTTGTTGGCATACTGATAAGCGCGGTCAATGCTGACGATGTATTCGACCAGCACGTTCATGGCCTCGGCGTGCATATTGTTCTTCTTGTAGAGAGTGAAAGCCTCCTCGTAAAGCTGATTTTCCACAGCGATGCCAGCAATTTCTTGAACATCGAAGCCTTCGATCTTATCGATGTAAGTCATCACCCGCCCTTTATCAGAGCGGATGGCTGTCAACATAAGCAACTTCTTCAGGTTGGCATTGTCGCTGAAAGCTGAAGGTTCCAGAATAATCTTTTCGAGGAGTTCGATAAGCTCGCCAGGTAGATCAGCAGCGAAAAAGGCCTTGACAGTCACGGAAACATCTTCTGGATCCGTAGACTCTGGAACAGCGGTAGCCACGACTTGATCGATGAGTTGACGGCGGTGAATGTTCTCTCGGTTGAGCACGCTAGCCCACAGCTCAAGGTTTCTTCGCTTGACGAGGTATCTTGCTTGATGTTTGAACATAGAGTTCTCATTGGTAATCGCAATGAGCTCAGAATCGCAGAAGCCTTTAGCATAGGCAATGTACGCCAAGTACGGATCCCGCTTCTCGCAGTATTTACCGACGATGAGTGGATCATAGACCTAAAGAAATGTCTCGGTCAGCACTGAGTATTGAAACCCTATCGTGGGCACTGTACTTACATTGTTCTCCTTGAGGAACTGCTCAGGGTTATTGTTGCTGTCAATGTAGATCTTGGCGAGAGCATTATAGATGGCAGGTTCTTGCTGACCAGCAGCGATCTTGGCCTCAAGGAACGGTAAAATGAGCTTGAGCCGATTACGCTTCTCCACTTCATCGACGAGCTCATCAATGGACATAGGTCCCGTAACAGAAGCTAGGAGCTGCTTAATGGTATTTTCATCGCAGTCAACATCGAGCAGAGCACCGATTACTTGTGGTGTCCGAGCAGAGTTGACTCTCTGAACGTAAACCTCGATAAAGTTTTGCAGGCCATTCTGGTATAGATATAGAACGAGATCATGTACGAATCCGAAGCGATCGCATACAATGATAAGCGGCAGTTGGTCTGAAAGCTTGGCTTCCTTAAGGAAGTTTTTGACCTTTTCGGGGTTGTAGTGGTTTGACTCTCGGCAGATGCGCTCGACTTCTCTGATTTGACCAGTCTTGGTAGCTGCCTGGATGTACTTGAACTGTACCTCAGGATCCTCGCTGATATTGACAATCGAGCCAAGGTAGTAGTAGAGGCCTGCGAGACAATCTAGTTTCAGTAAACAGTAACAGTGCCAGCAATGCTAAACACACCTTCAAATGTCTTGAAGGATTCAAACATCTCGATGAGTTTAATAGGACCGATGAGATCACTATACTTAGTGGCGGCTTGAACCACAACTTGCAAGTTTTGGCGGATGTTGACGCGGAGCATCTCTTTCAGGCATTCGAGGGTGTTTTCGACCGTTAGCTTGCCGAAATAGTTCACAAGCCACTGCGAACAGTCTTAGCGTCAGCTGCGTCTTCACTATCACTGACGGAAGGAATATAGTGCATCTCACATCTGCGTTGAATAAGTTTGTATGCACAATGACACGCTTGATGTCGGCCAGATCTTCGTAGTGCTCCAGCGCCTGCATACCAAAGGAATCAGTAACACCGCAATACGAACAAAGGTAGAATGGAGACCGACCCTCTGCATAAGTCCAGCCTTTTCGCAGAGGTTAGCAATGCGAGGTCTGTCATAGTGCGTGAACATTTCGTTGCCGAGTATAGCGTCCGCAACCTGAGGAGCGTTCATGAGATTCATTTCGAGCAGACGAGTCTGAAGGTGGCCTTGTTCGGGCAGATTGTCCTTTAACGCCTCGAGAAGGAATTGCGTAGCTTGCTGAATCATCCCTTGAGATTGGAAGATGTCGGTGACCTGGAATATCATACGAATTAGATTAGCTAGTCAGGTGAGACAGATAGTTGTAAAGGACGCACCCGCTCCAGATCAATCAGAGGTCCGCTTTCGTTTTTGATGAGCATGGTAGCGAACTCGGTAGCCTGGTCTGGGTTTGTCCTAGCAATGTGCTGTAGGAGATTTGGGTAGTCCGGTGTATAGCCTACTCGCTGTGCGTAGACAACAATCTTGTTGTACTGTCCAGTCTCGGCAAAGCAGGCGATAGCCTTATTCGGCACATTGGCTCGCAAGTAGACGGACAGGGCGAGCGTCATGTCATGCTGACGGACGATATCACCAAGTTCTTCTGAGCAATCGATCTTGTCTTCCTTGAGCCACTTTTCTAGCAGTTGTTTCCTGCCCTGAACGAGAACAGGTCTTGCGAGTTCTAAACTCTCGAATTTGTTGAGCTTGCCACGTTCTAGAAGGATACCGAAGTATTGTAGGATAGGGCTCATTGTACCAGGCTGAACGGGGACCTGTTTGAATTGCTCGATAGTCTGTGCAGTTCGCAGGATACCTCGAGGTGAATTAGCAGCGACCTTCGCGGCTTCACTATACTGTCCGCTCTGGAACAATGAAGTGAACTGTCTCTGATAGAGATCATCCGCGCCTGGGAGGTTGGCTCTAGAAGCCAATTTGATAGCGAGGTCGGTATTGTTGAGAGTTCGGAGGATGTATGGTATAACGGTCTCGTCATCGACAGAGACGGAAAGAACTTGTCCCTTTCGGTTGACACCAATGATACCGCTGGTAGCTTCGTGCTCGCATGTGACGAAGATAGTCTCGCCAGAAATACGGTTCATGTAGAGACATGTACCAGTTTCTAGATCGTAAAGATGGATGAAGCCGTATTTGGTAACGAGATAGACAATGCCGTAGCTACAGGGAGACCTCAGTTTAGAGCTTGTTGGCCAAAAAAAAAAATGGAAGTAGACGTACCGCTTTGACACTTGCATGGCGACTGGGAAGTCGTTCGTCGCCTCAGGGGGGAAGAAGACATCGACTTGCTTCTTCTGGAAAACAGGTGCATTTGCTTGATGGTCGACTTCAACGATGTGTAGCTGTAACGGATAGGCAAGGCTTAGCAAGCTATTTGTCAAGATCATCTGTAATCACGTACCTTGGCGCCCGTGGCAGTACGATTGGCGAAAGTGAAAAGCTTCGTCTCCACAGCTGAGTTCTCCAATCTGATGGTAGCAAAAGCAGCAGCATGACCTTCGATAGGCTGTGATACACCACGTTCCTTCGAGTATAGCTGCAAGCTACCCTTGACTTTGAAGCCATCTGGAGAAGGATTGCTTGCGATTCCAATGAGAACAAGCCATTTCTCATCTGCTGAAGCTCTGTAGTTGATAATCTGATGGCCTGCTAGATTGGCATGTCTATCAAAGACCTTTTGAGGTGGAGCTTCACCGCTTCCTGACCAATGGTATACAGCTGTATCGGTAACAATACCAAGTGTTTCATTGTTGATCCATTTCCAGAAAGAGATGTCCTCATGCATAAGATGCGATTTGACCTTCTGCTTAAGTTCACTGTGGGTTCAGAATCGCAGGACGTCAGCTTAGTTTCGGTCAGGTCACTTGTACAAACTACGCACATATTGAACACCTGAAGCTGGCGTTGTGCTGAAAGGTAGAATGTCAGCATTCTGTTGGGCCTCGTACATGCGATAGGTCAAGCAGACCATCCGAGCAGTCCACACCGCGTGCTCTAACACCTTAAGGCTAGAAGTCGGATGCGAGGATGTGCCAGAGCGCTGCATGACCCCTCGTTCCAAGCGACGACCATAAAGTATGCTGCGATGCGGCTACTTCCAAACTTGACACGCAACTCACCCCTTAAAGCGATAATCTTCTCGGTAGGGTGCATGATCGCGGACTCTGCGCTAATGGGCCGTCTGATAACATTATTCGCGTCTGCAAGGTCGACAATGACGACTTCCTTCTTCGTTGGGCCGTCTTCTCTTGCACAAATGAATCTGTCGCTCTCCATTGTGAGCGTATTGAAGCTGATAGATGTGGGCTGGATCCCGACAGCTGAGAGCTGTGCGGACAGGAATGGAGAGTTGTCAGTATCAGCGGTAAGATAGAGGATCATCCCAGAGCATCACTAAGCTCACCTGCAGGTGCTCCGTGAACTGGATAGGTCTATGAGCCAGCACATTTGTGTTCGATGATATGTCCAACAATGGTCCATGACGGAAGCGGGTGTTGAGAGCATGAGCGCGAATGACAATCACGATGGACAGTCAGCAGTGGGATGCAAAGCATTGAAGCACTTGATCCTCAAGGCTAGCTCACCTGTCCGCCATGTTGACTACTTGTGCTTCCTTATCTGACTGCTATCGTTCCTGTCCTTGCTCTCGCTGCTGTGCTGTCTGGGTGCCTCTTCGCGCGCCCAACGCTTGCTTGCAGGCGTGTCTATGCGGACGCTTGTCTCGCTCCAGTGTCGTGTGGTGGAGCTTCGCGATGCGTCCCAACGAGAGATTCTCTTCAGCCTGTTCTACTTCGCTCGACAGTCCGGTCGCTTTAGGCTGGAAGCAAGAGCGTTCGCCAGTCGCGCAGGCTGCAGTCGTGAGAAGCAGCGCAATCAAGCTTACACGCTTCCATCAAGCCAATGCATGCGAGAAACTGTAATACAATTCTCAAGAAACAATACGCAGCAGTGCAAGGCAAACAGCCCGCACGAGGCAACACTCTGCTCCATAGCAGGAGCTTGCCCTATCCTCCTGTTCACCCGCCCGTGCGCGTGGCGAGATTGTGCCGGCGTGATGCACGAAGGAATAGAGTGCTTTCAATGAAACAGCTAGACATGCATTGAGCTGCTAACTTATAGCCTGATTATAACACTCCACCGTACTGAAAATCGTCTATGGGGAAGTTTGCCATGGGCAGAGCAAACTACACGGGAGTCGGCTTTCCTAGCAAGTGACAAGCACAAAGCGAATGATGAAAGAGTTTCAAAGCAATGGCGAAATATAAACAGAAGCACAGCAGACCTAAACCATCAAACAGAAAGCAGAATGAAGTCGTGAACAATAAAGCAAACAAGCAAGCGCAGCAGCCAGAGAGTTGTGAAGAAAATCCGTGTATGTTGGACGAAGAAGCAGAAGAAATGCTTTACGAAAGCGGGTGGAAAAGGTGAAGAAGAAGTCGAAAGGACTACCAGAGCTTGAGCTGATAAACTCCATCAGCATCCTTTTAAAGAGTATCGCATACCAAGACCCTAAACCCCGAACAAGACAACCTTTTTGAAATCGTTGCTGGGGCGCCTTTTAAGAAATAGAAAGTGCTATCTAACATGTGTGCACTTGGCCAGCAATAGTTGCTTGCCTCAAAAATGGACTTGCCAAGGAAGGGGAGAAAGATGAAAGTATATATAGTCGAAAAAGAACCAAATGTTGAAAAGAAGTATGGTTCGCTCAAGGAAAACCTTTTATCCACCTCTTACATATCAGGCTGCATTCGCGCCTTTCGGTCATCCGCTATACACACGCTCGAAATAGATGGGATGGTGATACATATTCGTCATTGTTTTCGGAAAATTGCAAGAGGGGAGAGGTCGTAAGGAGTCATTTCATGTATATAGGCACGCCTTCATAACACAAGAATCTGTCTTCAGGGCCTTCGTAAAGCATTTTGTCGTTGTCGTAAGATCGTTTGAATCCAGGGGCCAAGAAACCATTTTTGCAAGAAGTAGGTATCGATGAGACTTCCAATGAAGTACCTATCGGTACGAAACTTCATCCTCGCTTGAACTGAAATCGGTAGTGAAAGGAGAATCACTATCCTCATCCATAAGTTGAGAATGATGAGCTCCGAAGAATCGGTTGGAAATAGACTGTTTTGCCGGTTGAGGTTCGGGGTATAATTTCGGTTCGAGTGGTGAAGCGCCAGTTCCGAAGATTTTGACGTCGTGTAGTGAAGGCGAAGTTGCATTTGAAGAGAAGGGCGAAAAGGTGGTGTTGTCATCAGAGTGTGATTGTCCGGAAGGTGAAGAGGGATAGGAAGGATAGGAAGACAGTAAGTCTCTCGTATCGATAGCAGAAGATCGTATTTTCGAGTCAAGATCAGGTAGGAAAGGTATGAAAAAGGGTGTGGAGTCCTCGGGTATGCTCATATCCTGGCCTCTAACATTGAAGTTCAGAGCAGTGGATGGAGTAGTGGGGACAGTGAAAGGAGGCTGATGCTGCTCACGAGGAGCACCATACGTACTAGCATGCTCGCACGAAGCAGTGCCATTCGTGGTAGGAGAGGGCGAGGAAAGGGAGCGAGTCAAGCCTACCATGTTGGAAGAAGCGGCAGAGTAGAACAGACCGCCATATTGAGCTTGAAGGTCATTGCCAGACGCGAAAAATCCAGCTGGTCGGAAGCCAGTATCCATCTATAGAAGAAAGGTTATAAACAGGTGGACCCAGTTTTAGACGTTGATATATCAAGTGTGATAATAAGGGTTGTTGTAGATGGTGTATGCAGGTCCATTATGCGAAGCAGCATAAACCGGTGGAGGTGTGGGATAGGGGAGGTGTCGAGCAGATGAGGAAGGGCGAGACAGAGGTAGTTCAAGAGGATAAGGATGAGCCGCATATGAAAACTATGCGTCAGCGTTGATACTCAGCCGAGTATTTTGAAAACTACACAGGTCCGAAGAAGAAAGAGGCATAGACTTACAGCAATCGACTCAGGTCCAGTTGGGTTGACAGAGCCACCCCCACCACTGAAGAGGCTTCTCGAAGCATCTGGGACGGTGTGTCGTCGTGTGTGCATCATGTAGGATGCAGGATGAATGAAATGCTGCTCGCCCTCGCGATGATAAGGGAAGTAATGCTGTGGAGTCTGAGCCGGTGAAGCATAGGCTGATGAAGGCTGAGATGATGCAGTACCGTTGCCTAATCCCGATGGAATGGCAGCATCAGCTTCTGCGATGGTAGTAATCCCTCGAAGGGATCGAGGAGCTTTTTCCATGCTGAAGTCTCCATCGCTTTCATTTGCAGCATGAGAGGAGTCATCTCGGCCAGAGGTAGCTGTGCTGGTGTTGCCAACCCTTTCAGTTTCGGAGTCGTTCCCATCGGCGGGACCAGAGAAAGGAGATCCTAATTCAGCCTTGACCTTGGGCGCTGCTGCACCTGCATTGGTAGCAACCGAGGAACCGCGGGTAACGGGGAAAGGTCGAGTAGCTCGTGTGACCTTTGGAGAAGGCGGTTCGACAGACTAAAGAGAGAGAAAGCAGACATGGTGCATTTCAGCATACATATACAATGAGAGATTGGTCACAGGTAATTTGGATGGGCAGCAGAAAGTGTTTCAATACGAGTAGATTTGGTCATTTGTATAAAGATCGAAGGCAAAAGGCGAAGCAGGTCCGGAGGAGGTATTGGAGATATATGGAGAGTCACGTACGGTCTTGACACCAAGCCGAGCACCGCGGGTTCGTCGACGATTCGGTAGGAGACCTTGAGATGCCCTTTCATGTGCGGCAAGTTCAAGTGTGCAAAGCAGCTTGAGGGGATGATGGTCATCGAGATAAACGCACTGAAAAGATCTAAAGTTAGTCTGCTAGCACCCTCATATCCGTATTCAGGCCCTGACCTACTTTTCGGAAGTGATCTCTGATGGTGATTGGCCTCTTGAGCGAGCTGGTACCTGCTCGATAAGCGCAGCGACGATCACAAACTTGAGCTTTCAGCCTATTGAAGTGGAGTTTCAGTCAGCCAAGAGGAGAAGAAACAGCCATAATTTGCTAAGGACTGACCATTGGTTCGAGTGAGGATGAAGAGGCCTGAATGCAGGACTAGCCAAGCTTCCGTCTTTCTCCCAAGCCATAATCATCGTATTAGGAGGGAATACCATTCTAATAGCACCAGGAAGAGACATAGCTTGAATAGCTCTAGCATTGCCGACTTCATATAAGGAGGTATCAGCGGGAGACCAGATGTATTCTTCCTGATTCAGATTACTCTCGACTTGAGCGAGGATGCTGGGATCAATAGTATCGCCAGCAGCAGTAACTACCGATGGATAAGCTGAAAAGACGGTATTGCTGCCGACAGGTGGAATACTGGCTGATGGCATACCTCCCGAATTGTTGTAGGTGCTCGGAACAGCAGCGAGAGAGAGGGAATCAAAGTGATTGCCTGACATGCTCCAGGGAGATGAATAGTTTGCAGAAATTGAAGCCGGAGAACCAGCACTAGACTGTCCTGAATCTGGAAAGCCACCGGTCATAGGTGTACCCTGCAAGATGGACAAAGACAGAAAGGCAGGGAGAGGTAGAGTAGCGGGAGTAAGGAGAGAGATGGAGGGAGAGAAAAAGAAAAAACAAGTCGGTCAGATATAACTAAAAGGATTTGATAAACAGTCGTGGCGGTGTAAGATTGCTAGACTAGAATGAGGAAAAAAACGGAGAGGAGACAAAGGATGAAAAGGCGTAGAAAAATGACAACTCACAGGAACAGTTCTAAAATGAGGATGACCATTTTCATATTGAGCAGCACTCCATAAGCTACCAGGAGAATCATTTCCATTTGGTGAGAATAGATTCAAATTTTGAGTATTCGCAGCAGTCATAGTAGGAGAGGGAGGTAAATTGAAATCACCAATACCCATTCCGCCTCCTCCTACTACACTATGATCACTTCCACTTGAATTTTCTCCATTTAGGATTTTTAATACTTTATGTTTCATAGTAGGATGATTTTTGATACCATTCATTAAAGTATAAACTAAATTTGGATGTTCTACCATTTTTTTGATTGTATCTTGCCATGGGCAAGATACCCAAAAACCACTGCCAGTATCACTAGTAGAAGCATTTGATGAGTCAATATTGGACTCTGAAGATCTGTTGTTGCTGTTGTTAGACTGCCCATTTCGTCCAGCAACATCTACACCGCCCTTCGGAGCTGCAGCGACTTGGATGTACAGAGTTTGAAGGTTGCTCGATGTTGGGACTCCATGGTAGAAGGAAGTCTCAACAGTCAAAGCAGGCAATCCATTATTGACATCTCGAGGAGCTATCGCGCTAGTAGGGGAAGATTGCGTGGTAGCAGGAGCAGATTGGACAAGGTTACGAGTCGAGGAGGCTGTGCCATTGTGACCTTGTAGTCCGAGGGTAGCTGCCATCGTTGAAGAGGGAGAAACAGTAAAGCAAGATAACAGTCAGCCTGTTTGACAAGGAATCGCCAACTTGATACCCGTTTATCAAGGCACTCACACATGGTCGGAGACTGAACAAAGCTGCTCAAAGAGGAATTGGCAGCCATAGGTGAAGAGGCCATGCTGCTATCTTGTATTGAAGTCGGTGACGAGTCCCAAACACTGGAGTGCTGTGACTGTATATGTGGTGTGTATATTGAGGTTTCGGTTTATACCGTTCGTTTTTGAGTGCAAGTGTTTGTCGATACAGTTAAAAAGTCCAGAATAAATAAGAGGGAATTTACAGAAAAGATACGAAAAGGGAGGTATCCCAAATAAAGGAGGAGGAGGAGTAGAAACAGTCAGCTTTTGATCTACCTCAAAGAGATGGGGTCTCTTTACGAGGGGGAGAGGGTGATGGAGGGAGGAGGCGGTGGGCAGAGATGATGCTATGTACGGAATGGAATGGTGTAGGAGAGTGTAAAGGAGAGATGTAAAAACGCTTCACCATTGTGCTACGGGATATAGCCATTGGTATATCCGTTTGTGTTGGGAGAGCGACCTTGTTTGACAAGAGCTACAAAGTGTACAGCCCTGACTGTTATTCGGTCTTTTGGGTAACGGAGCGGAGTATATGTGTTGGACGTTATGGTATATCGAGAGTATGTGTGTGATGGTGATGTGTTGTAGCAAGGAGAGGAGAGTTACGAGCAGGATGGAGCAGGATAGACGGAGTGAGGCTGGAGAGGTGAGGGGTAAAGACGATGGCAGTGTGGGAGGACCGGAGGTCAGGCAGCTTAGCACGGACTGCTGCTCCAGTAAGCTCCAGCAATAGCCCGCCCTTTGCGGCATAGAAAGCATAGCCCGACGGCTTGCAAGCCGGAGCGAGCGCGAGAGCAGAGATTGAAGTAGCTTGGGGAGGGGAGGGGTTGTAGTGGTAGGGGTGGGATAGTTCGTCGCCAGATGTGGTAGATTAGGTGATAAAATAATCCCACTTACGGATCTCCGCGTAGTCATGCTTCGATGGACTTGATAGCCGCCACAAGAGTCACAGCAACCCGTGTCTCAGCCGGAGTTCGGTGGTTGCTCCGAGAATTAGACTGGAGGACAGCGAGCAGAGGTGAGCGAGGGATGATAGAGGCGAGATGTGGATGACACTTAACCCACCTTGCTGAAGTCCTCGTTGTCGCTCTTCAAGCTTTGATCGCGTGCGTGCTGCCCGTCTGACTTGGTGCTGACCTCTTGCGTGAAGGCGGCCAGATGGAGCAGGGTGACAGCAGCATCCAGCAGGTGTGAAGTCCAGGGAGAGGTGGAGAGGGTTATCATGTCAGTCAGACAGTCATACAATGAGATTATACTGATGCTGCTCACCTAGCGGTTGAGTGTCTGTCGCTGTATCGAACCTTGCAGGACGTGCTGCACGCGGTCACCGACAGAGGATGGGAGCAGACTGACGGTAGAGAGATATGAAGGAGGATGGAAGACAAGGTAGGAGGATGTCGAACAGTTCGTATCGTAGTCAATGTCGTCGTAAGCGTAAGGTCGTTAATCGTCTTCTGAACAGTCGTAAAGTGGGAGGCATGAACCAGTCGAATGCAAGTCAAGGTGTGTGAGAAAAGTAGACAACGATAGAGAGAGAAAGAGAGGACCGTCCCACGCACTGTAATGCTCCTCTTATTGTCTTGTCGGGGCAAAGACGAGGGACAAAAGCGAGCTTGTCGTGATTGTTGTGAGCGTGACAAAGTGGTTATAAGACAGAGCAGAGTGTGCTGAGATGTCTGCTTTGCCTTTGCTCACTTGCTGCATTTCCACGCTGTCCTATGCTTTGCTTGCTTCCTGCCACTGTAATCCCGACCGGCATTGGGAGGGAGGCCTGCATGCACGGCTATCTGGGATTGGGCAGTCTTGGAGATAAACCAAATCTCGACCTTCCCTTTCGTTCACTCACACGCTAGGAAGCCTATCATGTGTCTGTCTTCCATCTTCTGCCCTCTTCGCTTCTACTGAATTGAAAAAGCTTGAGAACAAGACTCTGACGCTCGAGTCGCTCGTTGTCTCGGGAGTGACATGCCACTCCGCGCTGTTCAATTGCCGCTTCACAAGCGGGAGATCGAGAGAAAGCCAAACACTCTAGTCATGGCAGAGAGACGTGTTGCTTGTACGTGTCAGACGCTTTACAGTGTTCGTAAGCCCGTGTTGACATGTGCTATAGGCCACTTCGGCGCGATCTGCGGGAGCGATGAGACATATGTCCTTCCGCTGTGATGGACAAAATCGCAGTGTTTCGCATGGCCTGTTGTAATCCGGCTTGTCGAGGTTGGGCTTCACCTGCTTGTACTTGAGCATGAAAGGAAGCACTGACAGCCCCATCTTCGGTTCATCCGATTGTGTCGCCAAACAAAGATCCCAACTTACCCCCGCTCGGCCTGGAGGAGCTCTTATCTTCGCATTCTCCTCCTCACCAGGCGGCTGCTCTTTCGACTCCATTGCTAGATGATAAGGTGGAATCAGAATGCCGAAAGGACCGTCAGGATGCGCAGCAATGTACGTGTCCAAGTGAAGTCGGCGCCTTGGACTTGACACGAGCAACTCCTAAGAGAAATGTACCGGTACTTCGACCCAGACCGTATGCGTGTCACCTAGAAAAGCCATCATGCTCTCATGCCCCATCGGATGATTCGAGTCGCTTTACACTTTGTCATAAATTTGGTTCTTCTGTGCGTTTCTATTTGCTGCGTTTTCGCTTCATTGCCGTCCAGCTCGCCAAATCCGAACGAAGCTGGGGTAACGGGTGTTGGGGTGGTTCTCACAGTTAGAGCAGGTGAGCCTGTGAGCTGCAGGATGTTCAGCAGATGAGAACACTTCTTGCTCCACAGATAGACTACCGCATAGCACAGTCTGATGCCGTAACAAGTCAAGCAGAGGCAGGGAAGAGCAACGAAAGAGATGGGTTTGGCTGTCGATCAGTTCGGTGGCGAGTTGCTCCTATCCAATGTACTTGTTATGACTAGCCCTGGACTACGAGCGTGAACAGTTGCCGTATACTGCACGGTCGTTGCTTGTGAGTGAGTTCATTTGGATCTGCATATCGGAAACAATGAAAGCGAGAGAGAAAAACTTGCAAAAGACCAGACAAATGCTACATCAACCAAAACTAACATTGACAAAGAGCAAGAATCCAATGATTAATGACACCTATAGATTATGCAGAATCATGGTTACGCTGAAGACTAGTACAGCCTATTTGCTGATTCCGTAGCTCTGCGGATGACTTTTGCACGTCGACGGTTTGGTAATTGACCATTGGCTTCACGCTCCAAGACAGATAGCTGAAGTGCTGATAGTATTTTTAAGGGATGCTTCTCGTCTAGGTAAACGCACTACATAGCGAGAGTTGAAAGAAACGTCAGCTCATGTCTATTGATGCAATCGGGAGTGGGTAAATCCGATTCAAGGTTGTATTCAGCTCACCTTTCTAAAATGTTCACGAACAGTCTTTGGCCTTTTTAGAGAAGCGGTACCAGCACGATAAGGGCAACTTCTATGACAAACTTGACTTTTGAGCCATTCATTAGAATGAGGATGTAGATTAGAATAAGCCGGGGTAGCCAAAGAACCATCTTTTTCATATGTTAATAACATAGTTTTAGGTGGAAAGATTAAATGTATACTTCCTGATTCAGTAATTGCTTGTTGTCCTTGTAATGATTGAAGTTTATATAATGTTGAATCTGTTTTTGACCATACGTATTCTAGTGTTTCTTCATTGTGCATTACATCGGATTGAGCTAAAAGGAAAGGATCAATTGTGTCTGTCCTTGCGGTAAATACAGTCACGCCTGATGAGTTAGTCAGATCCTCGGGAGTAGAGTCGTTGATGTTCTTGGCAGGCTCAATGTAAGCCTTGGACAAATGACGCTTGATCAGTTCATCAACTCCCGGTGCTGGAGCTGGCATCGCTGGGAGACTGTAGTGCATCTCGCTGGGTTGGATAGTATTCATAGCCCAAGCTTGAGGCTCTACACTGGCTGTGTAGATACCGTTTGGAGCTTGTAATAGCTGCTGCTGCTGCTGTAGCGGGCGACAACATGAAGAGCTTGTAAGTCTCTGTATGTAAGGCAGAAAGTGCAAGTGTAGAGACAGCATACTCACCATGCTGAAGATGGAGGTGTTGTAGTCACCACGTACAGGAGACAACATCCAGGAGCTGTTTGTACCTTGTCTAGAGTGAGCAGATACCGAGCTATCACGGCTATCTTGATAGCGAGCTGAACCAAGCTCAGAGAACAAGAAAGGCTGGGATGAGGTGGTTGGTGCGCTACTGAAGGAGCTAAAGGTAGCAGTATCAGGAGCAGAGGTGTTGAACGGATCAGAAGCCGAGATAACAGGCTTGGTAACTGTGTCACCAGTGTCAGTAGAACAGCCTGACCCTGCTTTGGCGTCAGTAGGGCGATCTGCATAGCCTTGGATGACCTGCAGAGCCCTCTCCTTGAAATCAGGTTGGCCTTTGATCTGCTTTAAAACCTCATGGAAAAGCACAGGTATCTCAAACAGTTTGGGCAGTATCTTCTCCCAGGTCACGGATACCCAGAATTCGCTTCCTGAAGATACCCCACCTTCATTCTCTGTAGATGGTATTTGGATGTAGAGACTTGTATCATTGCCCGATGTAGGAGTACCGTTGTAGAAGAGCTTTTCTATTCCTGCAAAACTGAATAAAGGTGCCTTGGTTGGGTGATCTTTGAGAGCATCGCTGGGTATTTGTTCCTTATTGCCAGCAGTGGTGGCGGGTCCTACACGATCATGCGAAGAAGAGGGAGAAAAACTCTCTCGAGCGGAAGATGTGAGACTATTAACAGTCTCAATGACTTGTGCATCTGAAGCAACGAAGTCTTTCAAAGGAAATGAGGTGTTGCCTGCGTCGAAATAATGATTCAAAGACGGTACGGATAGGTTGCTTTGAACGCTGGAGACCATGACCGGCGAACGACTTGCGGGGGTGGAAGAGGTGAGATATTCAATAGTGCCGTTTCTGCAAGCCTGTCTTGTATCTGCTTGGTCCGTACAAGTTGACGGGCGGGTTAGCGAACGAATGGTGTGTTGCTGCAGTTCCGAGGGAATAAGAAAAGCAGGCGGTCGGTAAAGATGTAAGTAGAAGAGAAAGAGAGACAAGACCCCGGATGAGTGAATGAGATTCACAAGACATGCATGCCGTACTGGCTGACAATACTGCCTGCGTTGACATCGATGACCGGTCTTGCACGCTGACGGACGAAAGACAAGGTGGACAGTCTCGCGCATTGCGGACAGGACCGACCTCACTTCTTGATCAACACAACAACACAACAACGCTGACGTGCAAGACATGCAGAATCACCATTGTGCAAGAAGGAGAAACAGGAAAATGCCGTCAGTCTGTCGGCTATGCCCGATCTCGCGACACCGTAAGCTGTTTTGCAAAGCAGCCGGATGTATGGCGAGCATTTCCTCAAGATGAAGCTATTCTGCACTGCAAATGACTAATCAGATGACTATCCCATGCAACGTTATATACAACTCCGAATATAGGTACATGCTCAGTGGAGGTGGATCCTCTTTGACTGTGCTGGTGCGCCATTTCATACTCACCTGCGAGAGAGCCGAAAAACAGGTGGTGCTACGTTTGCATTACAGGTCGACACGTTGCACCGCACAGCAATCGTGTGAAAGAGGTCAGACACTGACTTGGTACCTGGCCAGTCCACTCCGCTGCTACTACTTGGATCATCCTTGCCTCCGCTTTTTCTGAAGTTGTTTAAACCAAATCTCAGGCTCCTGCCCTCCTGTGCAATACTCCCGAGAGACAACGATACTTACTGGAATGGTCAGGGTAGGAGTGTCGCGGTCTGCTGCAGCTTTGCGCAGCGGGAAAGTCACTTCCAACGATGGCTGGCTCTTCTGGAAGGGGGAACCAGCCTACTACACGACCTGTCAGGAGTCCACCGGTCAGCTAGAGTACAGGCAATGGCGCCTGGACGACATAAAGACAGCTTTATCTAGACGAGGTTTCGATCCTGCCGGTTTGGCTCCGCAAGCGATTGAAAATTGGGCAGCAAGCGTATTGCAAAAGCAAAAGATCAAGACTCAGGATACGCGATGCTGTCTGGAGTGGAACTCAGCAGCCGTCGGTACCTGTCGTCCTCAACTGCTCATGGAGACACAAAAGCCATCGCACAGCCGGGCTGAGGGTTCCGGAACCGGAAACACGGGAATGGCCGAGACTAAGCATGTCGGCTACCACTTTGAAAACAAGGAAATGCAGGAAAATGGACCGATGTTGTTCTATAACAATCAATCACTATATCTCTATGCAACAGGCAAGGAGATGACACAGAAGGATGTACGTGATCATCAAACAGGGCACAATCCTGGCACAGCCTGCTCTCTCGAGGAATACGCAGAGCGGAACTTGCTACGCGCAACGGCACTAGATTCTGTAACAGGTCGTGTGGGCGTGACGTGGAGAACCAGCGCTCTGATGGTCTTCGAGATGCCGGAGGGTTGGGTAGCACTCAAGGGTAGGCAACCAGTATGGCTGGAATACGGTCTCGTCCATCGGGATCCACAATCAGGACAACTATGGCCCGTGCTGGACTTTATGGGGAAACCGCTGACAGCGAAAATGTTGGCCACGATGGTTGGGTGCTTAGACATCATGGGGGTGAGCAGCCCCATTACTTCCAGTGGGTCCTTTGTCGAGGGTTCCTTGCAAATGCTTCAGAAGTATTACAAGACAGCTTTTGAAGCAAACTATCTAAAGGATCGTTCTTCAGATAAGAGGGACGGTCCGAAAACCTCGCTAGTGGTTCGCAGGGGATTGTCGGCGGCGCATTCGAATCTGGCAGCAAATACTTGCAAGCAGGTGCAGGAACTGCAAGAGCGGATTGACCAGCAATCGAACACGGGCCTCGCCGTAGGCGCATCGAGCAGCATGCCACGCCAAGCTGGGAAGCAGGTCGCAGCCCCTAGATTGTCTAGCCCTAGCACGCCTACGAGGCAAGGGCCGCCGCCTTCGCGCACAGAACATTCGCTGAGGAGTAACACCGGTGTATTGCCCTCTCAGAGAAGATTTACCAAATTGCCGCCTTCCCGTTCCAGTTCACAGACTGGCGTAACAGGTGGGTCGTTCCATCCTAAGCTAGGGTCGGTCTTTGAAAACAATAACGATAACTATGCTTCTCAAGGACAAGGGCCGCTGTTGCAATCGCCAATACCTTCCATACCACCCAACCGTAACACGTTCCCGCAAGCTGTTTTAAGGCATGACGGCTCAGAGTTCGGGAACAACGACAGTCGGCGTGGGTGGCCGGTTGCAAGCGGCGTGGCTCAGCAGCCTAGTCCACGACCAAGCAGCCGCCCTCTTGCGCAGCAGCCTCACCCAGCTTACCCCTGGGACACGACCGTTAGGTATAACAATAACACCAATGGCTAGCTCGGAGTGAGCGGCTGCATCTTGTCACCCGAGCAGTGATGCTTCAGTGATGCTTTGCGCCAGTCCGGTCGCTTCTTCGGGAATAAGCAGCTCAGTCTTATCCTATCGTTCCTGTCACCATATGAGCTGCGTATTTCTGTAGTGTACTTGTGAATTCAATTGGTTCGAAAACTAGCTGTGCTTGCTTGCCCGCCGGCCCGTAAGTGGTAGATTTGCCGCGAAGAAGCCGATAGCCATTCCAAGACGTTACGCGCCGGTCAGGTGATTTCGCTTCGAGTTATGTATCAGTCGCTTGCATCTCGCCTGCATGTCAATTTGCAATGCTCACTCGTCTGCCACCGTGGCTGCTCCTTCCCTCCTCAGAATGCACTGTCTGTC
Source organism: Cystobasidium onofrii (assembly GCA_022813105.1). Lineage (NCBI taxonomy): Eukaryota > Fungi > Basidiomycota > Cystobasidiomycetes > Cystobasidiales > Cystobasidiaceae > Cystobasidium > Cystobasidium onofrii. The sequence goes on along the minus strand of JAKLNA010000007.1, from coordinate 305,745 downwards.
TTTACACACCAAGTTTGTGTTGCACATTTTCACAAACTGCATAGCATTCACACCAGCGCGAGATGGGCTTGTCTAGCGAAATTGCACCGCTTGTCTGCGATTTCTGTTATCCGTGGTCCATATCTCGTCCTCGACGAGTGCCGCTCCGCAGGAATCAGCCACTACTGCAGGCTGCCACCTTGAGCTTTGTTCTGTTGCCAACTTGCAAGCAAGTACTCCAAGATGGCAGATGCGAGTACTTCCCGTCAGCAAGAGGCGCTGGCTGCGTACAAGCGGGTAAGTTGGCCTCCCATATGCATTCATTGTTCTGTGAAGATGGAGCGAATGCAACCCTCGACAGTCCTGAGTTGAAGAGCTGACGCCTGCTTGCGCGTGGCATACGGATCCGCCTTCGACAGAAAGTCAAGGAACACGAAGAGCTGTCAGAGAGACTGCGTAAGAGTGAGTGTAATGCATCTCGCTATTCCACCTCGCTCCTGCTGTTGCGTGGGCGCTTCGAGCTGCATGCAAGATCAAGCCATGATCACGCTTGCGACTCGCTCATCATTTCTCGACAGATGCCGTTGAAACAGATGACTAACGTTATATACTGCAGTACGACAGAACATCAAGAACTATGAAGCCGACTACGAGAAGAGCGAGAACGACATCAAAGCCCTGCAGAGTGTTGGTCAGATTATCGGAGAAGTGACGCGGCAGCTTGACGAGGAACGATGTAAGCAGCTCTCATCTGTTATGACAGTCAGAGGAACTCATTTCATACTACTACTCCTTACTGCAGTCATCGTGAAAGCATCTTCAGGCCCGCGATATGTCGTTGGCTGCAGAGCTTCAGTCAACCGAGACAAGCTCAAGCCAGGCACACGAGTCTCGCTCGACATGACAACCTTGACGGTGATGAGGTGTGTAGGAGAACGGAAGACACCTTCAATACTCTTAAGATTGATTCTGACCCTCCTGCACTGCAGAGTACTGCCCCGGGAAGTCGATCCAATGGTCTACAATATGTCCACAGAAGATCCAGGTGGCGCATCCTTTGCTGGTATCGGTGGACTGTCAGATCAGATTCGCGAACTACGAGAGGTCATCGAACTACCATTGCAAAACCCAGAACTCTTCCACCGCGTAGGAATCAAGCCTCCAAAGGGTGTCCTACTGTATGGTCCTCCCGGTACTGGCAAGACTCTCCTGGCGAAGGCTGTAGCGAACACGATGGGCACAAATTTCCTTAAAGGTGAGGCTATCGACAGACGCCATGTGCTTAGGAGTTTCACTAACTGACGCCCTTATGCTACTTCTCCTTCAGTTGTATCTTCGGCCATTGTCGACAAGTACATTGGTGAAAGTGCACGATTGATCAGAGAGATGTTCGGCTATGCGAAGGAGCATGAACCGTAAGTCCATGGCAATGGCTCGCCAACAATCTCCAGGACGTCACTAATCGACCTATGCCATGTAGCTGTATTATCTTTATGGACGAGATTGACGCTATAGGAGGAAGACGATTCAGCGAGGGCACATCAGCAGATCGAGAAATTCAACGTACTTTAATGGAGCTTCTTAATCAAATGGATGGTTTCGATTATTTAGGCAAAACAAAGATTATCATGGCTACAAATAGACCGGATACCTTGGATCCTGCTCTCATGCGTCCTGGTCGTATAGATCGAAAGATTGAAATTCCTTTACCTAATGAAGTCTCAAGAATGGAAATTCTGAAAATTCACTGCGGACCCATCAGAAAAAATGGAGAAATAGACTATGAAGCTATTGTCAAGTTGTCCGATGGATTCAATGGCGCTGGTGTGTACTACGTATCTGGAGCTGTATGACAATCGGGCTGACAGACTTGCTCACAGATCTGCGTAATGTATGCACAGAAGCAGGCATGTTTGCGATCCGAGATGATCGCGACTATATCGTCCAAGATGACCTCAACAAGGCCGTACGTAAATTGCAGGAAGCCAAGAAGCACGAATGTGGGTCGCATCTTCCCGTGGCAAGACAAGCGTGAGCTGACGAAATTCTTGTTGCAGCCAAACTCGACTACAAAGCAATTTAAGTATGCGGCATGCTTTGCCGGGTCGAGTCAATCTCGAGCGCACACAATGTACCTCTAGAAATCGCGCTTGCTTGCAATCGTTCTCTTTTTTCGGTTTCAATACTTGCGCCCGAACTTTGCCCGTCCCTAAACCCTTTACGTTCAGTTTCCATTAGCATAAGTCTGATGCGCTTCTTTGTAAACATCTTCTCTCCTTTGATCCCAAAGAGGCATTTCCTTCCTGATCCTTGCGAGGTATGATAGATCAATCCTGAAGGTACTGATATTAGCAGTAGGCCAGGCTGACAACCCGATATATCACCTACTCTGCAAGGCAGAACGACCCCGAATCTTCGTCATCCTGATTTTCGTAAGCATTGAGATTGTCATTGCACTACATTGAAAATCAGCTCTGCCAATGCCTGGTCTACAGAATGTTGCTAAACACACCTGAGCTAGGGTCGTTCCCCAAGGATCGATTATACATGCCCTACCGAATGAAGCACGGGATGTAGGAGGGTGTGACCCCACTTGAGCTGCGGCGAGCACATAGCATTGTGTTTCTATAGCCCTTGCGCGCAAAAGTGGATCTGTGAACAGAAGTCAGCCACGACGTTGCATGTCCGTCAACCCACTTGAAGTGCTCACCCCAATGTGCCATGCCCGTTCTGACGGCGAATGCGGATGGGTAGGTTATGAGGTCGGCACCCTTTTGGCGCAGAATAAGTGAAACTTCGGGAAAGCGCAAATCGTAGCAGGTGAGCATGCCAACTTCGATATTGACAACATACCTCAATTAGCAAATAGATATATTGAAACATTCGCAGTCCATCTACTCACGCTTGCCCACGAAGGTGTCCGTTATATCTGGTAGGCGTTTGCCTTTGAGAGTTGTTCCACTTTCGCTGATGGTCAGTGACCCTTTGAAATCAACATCAAACAGATGAAGCTTTCTATAGACGCTTGCAATCTCGCCATCCGGAGTCACCAGACATTGAGAATTGTAGCATCGCTTGCTGTCGTTGCCGTTTTGGTCGCCACTCGACTCTGGCACTTCGTGCAATCCAATAGACACCCAGATTTTAGATGCTGCAGCCTCTTCTTTGATGCCTTTTAGAAAGCTAGATTGCTCCAGCGTCTCCGACAAGCCGTACACTACCCAGCAGAATGTCGCCGTTGGCATTATCGCCGATCGAGTCGATGCAGAGCGGTGTCAATTTAGTTACAAGTCAGGAAGCATGCCAGATAGGCTGTCAGCAGCTAGTCCCTCATCCTCTCGATACGATCTATGGCTCACCATCTTCAGCTTTGGCAATGAAATCGCTAGCTTCCGGCAGACAGACGAACTTGGCTCCAGCTTGAGCAGCACGTCTGACGACTGAGCGGCAGACACGCAAGTTCCATTGTACGTTATTGCGCGAGCATATCTGCCCGACTGCTGCGAGTACCATAGATCTGAATCTTGAGGATTCGTCTTCGAGGACCACGCGTCAAGGATAAGGAAAAGACGAGAGAAGCATGGGTGGATAATGTTGATTTGCGACTTGTCGGCACGGGGTGATCGAGTGCAAGGATGCATCCGCAGGCAGCGACCGAAACGACCGTAGCCTGCAGCTTGAGAACATTGATGCGACTACATATCGTCGAGATGCGAACGAGAGAACGCGTGTGTATTGCAGAATGGAAATCTGGTAGTCCGGGGAGTCTTGTAGGCTTGGCTTTCGCCGCTATGCAGACCCTCTTACTTTATCGCCTTGGAACGCGCAAACAGCTTTAGCCAAACGGACACTCTGCACGAGTGAGCCCGCTGTTCATTCAGAACTGTGCTTCGTCTATGCTTGTGATGTAGATTTGTCCGCTGCTTCGGCCGTAGCAGCTTCTGGCGTCAGGATCCTAGAGCTCGCCATGAATCTGAAATGTATCGAAGCGCACATCAAAGCAACAGATCAGTAGTGCGCGACATGTCAGATGCATGCAAGTGCCTCACAAAGCCGCATGCTGTCCGCCTATCTGTCGAATATGCTGCGCATGCTCGCTAGCAATAAGGATTTGTTTATCGAGTGCAGCGAACCGATTGCTCATTTCAGCTAATCGCGTAGCTAGTTGCGCGACTTGACGCTGCTTCAATGCAGCTGCACTACCCTGCGTATTTGCTCCTGGATGCATTGATGCGCGAGACATGTTGTGGGCGAGCGATTAGACGTTGTAGGTTAGCGAATGTGTGGTGCGAAGACAACACGTGCAACAATCGGTACAGATGCATGTCCAGCTGCAGGGCCAAGTGAAACGGTCGGAAAAGGAGCCACTGCACCTTTCTGTGATGTTTGACATTACATTCGCCTATTGCTACATGATCTGATTCCCCGCAACTGAATTGGGTATGTTGACTTGCTGGGGGGTCGTGTTCGCTTCCAAGCAATTGAATAGGAAGGACTGTAGTCTGAGCTACAAAAACTGTGCACAACAACATGAGACTACTTGATACTTCATTATCTTGTTTCAGATGACACCCAATGTTGGATATACGGGTCGATAAAGGTTTACTGCTTAGGTGGAAAGTTGCGAGCAACTGCAAAATCAAATTCATGAACGAAGGAGAGGTTTATGCAGCAGAGTTGCAGTAGAGTTGGAAAACGAGCCCAAAAAGGCGATAAAATGCATTCTCAACGGTGTTGAGGGCGATAATCAGGAGAGTATGCTGCTTGAGATAGCTGTTCCCTTTCTGGACTTTTCGGGGGAAGACGCGAAGAAGTAGAAAAGCTTGCTCTGGTATCTTGACGCGAATCGTGCGGTGCGTATTGAGAATATACAGGATACGGAGGCGCATGAGATGGGTAATAGAGGTCGTCCGACTGCGCCGAATATTGTCGATAGCGAGATCGCTGCTCCTCTCTATATGCTTCGGGAGGGACTGCACCATCACCGCCTCTGGCAATGTAGCGGGATTCGGGACCGCCGCGTTCAGGATAACCAGGATGATGATAGTAGGCTGGTGGGAGATATGGATCAACTGGCCTTCCCCAGGGATCGACGTACAAGTCTGGAGGATAGTAGCCGGCGGGAGCGGATGATTCTTCTATCATACCCGCAGATCCTCTACTTGGATCATAATATGGTCTATACCTCGACCCAGAATTTGAGTGCGCCATAGCGTCTGGACTTGCTGCAAAGCGAGGATCTCGCTCCCCATGTGAAGTCCGCCGTTCGCGATATGCGGCAGCATGCTCTTGGGCATGTGGAGAAGTTGGGTAGATGTGTTCGGTACTGTGACCATGTCCAGGCGTGCGATAAGAATGTTCTTCCCCCGTCGCACGCCGGCGATGAGTTCGCTGCTCGTACTCCGGTCGATAGGCATTTTGGGGATAGCGATGCGGATCTTCATAGCCTTCGTATGGCGGCCTTGATCTGCCGACCTCGGCTGTCGCTGCCAGCGGTTCGCGCTCAAATTGGCTGCTTCTAAGTTGCAATTGGTTTTCGCTTATCCTTCGGCTGGCAGACGTCGTTTTTTGGACAGTCGCGTTTGGAGCGAGCGCAACCCCATCGTCATCGATGAGGATAGCATCATCTTTCGAATGTCCACTCTTTCCATCAAAGCTATCCCTATGACTACTTTTCGGAAAGGAGAACTTTTTCTGCTTTTCTTTGCTCGATTTCGGATCTTGAGAGACACTGGCTGTTGGAAAATGGAAGCCTGGGTCCGCTGCCGCTGCTGCTACTGATGAAGTAGTCGGGTAAGGAGGTATTGGATAATATGGGTCATAAGGCGGTCCAGCAGGGTATCGGGGATCAGGATATGGAGGCCACGCTGTATAGTCATACGGCGCAGAGTAGGGATAAGAAGAGGGTATCGGCGCATTTGGGCCAAGTTGAGGTGGGTAAGGATCGCCCACAGACATGTCACGACCCATAGAGTCACCATCCATTTTCATTTCTTCCTCCTTGATACGTTGTAACTCCGCCTCTTGTTGCGCTTCTTCCTCAGTAACAGCATTATGAAACCAATTATCTTGTTTTCCCTGCTTGGACAGCCCCATAACTTCCAAATCCAAATCAATCTCATCTTTCGACAAGGCAGAAATCCCCTCGGATACTCTGGTATTAATTGGCACTACAACCGCCTCTCCTACTGTGTTCGTTGTTTTGTTCGAGCTTCGAGTTCTTCCTTTTTGAGGTGGCTTGGCAATTACTGGCACTCGGATAAGAGGTTCCACAACTGGTGGGTTAACTGAAGAGCATATCGGATCTCTATCGGGCAAAAGTATTGCTTTAGCAGTGCCAAATAAGCCAACTGATTGTCAGAGGAGATCAGGCATTGATCAGCAAATGAAAGATGCATCAGTACTGCTTGAGTTATAAGAACTCACCAGGATCAATAGCTTCAGCTTCCATGGTATCCTTCTCAAATACCAACTGCCTCTGTTTCTTCGTATATCCCAAACTCAATTCATACCATAGTTTTCGTCTCTCATCTTGCCAAGATTCCCATAATGATTTCTCACGACCTTCACGTGCTCTTTGTACTGCTTCTTCCTTAGTACGTAATGTTAAATTAAGCATGGCTAACTTTTCCGATTTAATCTTATCATAGTCTACCAAAGCTTGTAGGAATAAAGGGTGAGTCCCCTCTTCAATTAAAGCGCGCTCATTCTTCAAAGTAGCTTGATATCTTGCCTTGATTCCAGAAAAGACCGGTTCAACAACAGTCTGTGACGTAGTCGAAGTGGCATCTTTCATATCTTCTGAGGTACGATAGTGAAGCCGCACGCAACAGAGCAAGTTGGGATTAGCTCATATACTTTCGCAGATTAGCGTGCACTAACTCACCAGACATAGGACCGGGAGTTTCCGAGAGTGGTCGTTTCTTCGGGGGTCTGCCCCTCCTCTTCTTAGCAGGCGGAGGAGCAGCCGGAATAGACTTTTTCACCTGTCCTAATTCCTTATCGATTTCATCAGCAGGCGAAGGCATAGCTGTACTCTGTGCTCCTGTTGAGGATTCATCTCCACCTTCAATAGCCGATACCGATCTATCATTTAATGAAGGCAAGAGTATCTTTATACCCGTAGGTTCACTTGCTACTGAAGCTCTTGAGGATGCCGCTTCTGGAATATCACCTTCTCCCATTTCAGCTGATGTAGCGCGTGATGTAGTGATTGTAGGCGCCCGACTACCAATCCCGTCACCATTGGGTAGAGAGCTAGCAGATCCAGCACGCGTGCTTGTCCTTCCATCATCTTCAGCTTCCGAAACGAGCTCGGATTTGGCTCGGAACTCCTGCGCAACAGCAACAACACCCTCCAAAGCCGAAGGAGCAGGCTGAGATGATGGAAAGGTTGCAGAAGCCAGAGGAGTGGAGGCAGACGAATCAGATGTCGCGGCTGCTTCCTCGTCCTTGATGGTTTCCACTAGTGAAGGTTTGTGACTGTCGGCATTCTCCATACTAGTATGAGTCGGTGCTTCGCTGGGCAAGCGTGATGATGAAGCATGCACCATAGAAGTATTGTCATCCGAATCATCGATCCGCTTCTTCTTGCGTTTAATCTTAGCTATCGTACCGTCACTTGACCTCGCTGGGTTTCTTGGCATGTGTATCTTTATACAGCGCATCGATAACCCTGATGCCGAAGGTCCAGTTATTTCGTGGTCAGCATCAGTTTCAGGAGATGTACTCCTAGACTGGGGAGCAGTAGAGTTTCCTTCATCTGTCACTTCTTGTCGGGCTTTACCTTTCTGCTTAGTAGTAGCAGCAGGTGGGGGTTTGAGGAGAGTACGAGACTGGTCGCGACGTTTTCCAGCATCGTTGTCAGCATCAGAAGAGGATGAAGACGAAGTTTCTTCGAGATATTTCCTCTTCGAGCCCCTAGTAGCACGAGCTGGAAGAGACCTAGTTGAAGCATTGGATGTGTTGGATAGATCCCTCGCCATAGCTGCAGATTGGCGTCGTGACGTTGAGCCTTCCTGTGATGGCGCATCGCTCACGACGTCCCCTAGTGGTTGATTCTGTTTGCCGGCCTTGCTTGATGATCCCTTGCCTTTACTACTCTTCTTGCTTGTGTTCGTCCTCGTAGTCTTGCTGCTACTGCTGGTGGCGGCCTCTTCAGCGGTTGTGGTGGCTGCCATCTCGCCGTCGTTGCCTGCTGGAGCTGGAGGGTCGCGCTTCATGCTGGTGCCACTGATGCCTGTGCTGCCTTCCGGGCGGTTTCGAGCATGATTATTTGTGCCGTAAAATTGGGCAGCTGAGGAGGAGGGTTGAGCGGCGGCAGTGATTGTGCCACCACTGCTGCTGCTGCTTGCTGCTATGCGCTGCTTGGATGGCTGTGAATGCTGCTGATGATGGCCATTTCCGTTCGCCGTGCTGCCGCTCGCGTTGGACAGAGAAAAGGAAGAAGTAGAGCCAACGGTGATGCTGCCAGTGCCAGCGCTGATGCTGACGCCCGTGCTCGAGTTTGGATGAGTGTTCGCCCCGGTTGCAGGCAAATAAGGCATCGCGAGTAGGTGTTGGCTGGCAGGCTTCCATCAGCGAGCATACATATATAATGTGTCATGCTTGTTCCATCATACCTACCTGCAGGATCAGTGGCCAATCTTCAAGGTCTGGGTCCCCTCGTAGCTGCCTACTATCCGACGATAATCCCTACCTACACACCACACGCGCCCCACCAGCTTTTCGCGCTGCAAGACACTCTACACCGCTGATCGAGCGATGATTGCGCATTCCCAACAGGCCCAATTGACACAGTCACACCGTCAGAACGCAATTTGGTAACACGGGCGAGCGTGGCAAAAAGGACAATTCACCACAATCAGTTCATGGGCAAAGGGCAAGCCAGCGAGAGGTCGAGTACATCAGCAGGCTGTCATGTACATCTTTGGCACGCTCCTCACTCACCAGCCGTGATGCTCGCCCACCTGCCTAATTATCTGATGTCGTGTTGGTTGGTCGAGGGAAAATCCCCTGCAGCTGTCCCAGCCGAGCTCGGACGGCGTTACGGCCCGCTATGCGGTAGCTGACAGCTTTTTGGCGGAAAACTCGAAGCACGACTTACTGTTACAACCAGGGCATGCATAAGAGGACATACAAATACGCATGCTCAGTCCCATTGCTCTTTGTAAATCGCCAAAATTTCCACTCACTCCGATGAATTTGGGAAAGCCTGTTGATGCTGGATCCGACCTAGATGCGCGCGTGCACAAAGGCTGTAAAAGGCCAGCTAGAATCCAATGCCTACTGACTAGATCCGAGCAACAATATTTATTCAAAGCTATTCTAGCCTATATCTTATAGACTCTAACCGTTCTCCCGCTGTCTACCCAATTCACTGTGCGTGACAGCTGACCCGTCTGTTTTGCCGTCTGTCTCACTCGCCCCCGATACCGTGATCCCCGTTTATTGATGGGGGCTACCACTCCGGACTCTCCCTTCCTGGTAGAGCGCTAGTACACAGCACTGCAATTGTTCAATCTATCAAACTAAGTAAGAAACGCATGCAGCATATAGAGAAATATTGTATCAATTTTGTGGTTGGACGATATAGGAGGGGCACCGTGGCGGAAGTGACCGAAATTCGACCAAGAGCAAGTGAGGTCGGTCAAGGCGCGGCGTAGGTTACCATTCAGTCAGCATCAATCAGGCACTTTAGCCCATAAGACTCAAGAGCTTACATACCTAGTCCTTGTCGATGACCTGTTATGGAAATTATTAAGCAGAGTAATCATGGGAAAATCAGTTGTCATTGAATCGATACCGTCGTTTCATGCCTAACAACTTGTAGAACAGCCTCGAAATCAGAAAATGTTTCCGACTTACCATAGAAAGTCCTAAATGATTGAGTCTGCCTTGTAATTTTTGCAGACACTTGTCTCCTGTATCAGTAACTGCGATGCAATGACGGTGCAATGCAGATAAGATAGAGTGCAAGCTGCTTCGTTCGCGATTGTTTGGAAGCAGAGTCTTGTTCGCATTTCTTCTAATCGATCTTACCTTTGTAGGGTTGCCCAATTTCCGGTGGCTACCATACTAATCATCGCCCTTCATAACATTGTACAGGTGGAACCGCGTAGACAGGCTATAGTACATGAGAAGCTGCACGACAAATCACTTGCTGTGTGCATTTATTTGTTTCTTTGCAAAATTGCTTTAGACAACACGGTCGGTCAACCTTCGGCCTCTCCCATACAAGATAGAAACATTTAAGCCACTTTTTGAAGTCCTCTTCAGATTGTAAGGATTTTACACTAAGACAAGCACTACGAGAACACTGTGAGAACATCTAAATGTTACATATGCCAGCCGTACTGTATTAACATAGATAGACTGCGAAAGGCAAGATAGCGGTATGTCTTCTAGAATTTTTGCCCTTTTGGGCAGACTTATCGCCATAGGTTTCCAGAAGTCCCTTGTATCAGCTTCATCAAACCAATAAATTGTGAGCAGCTAATGGGGATGATTACTCTCTAGGATGGAATCTGTGCGCAACCAATACATAGCCTAATCAAGGCTCATACTTCATCACGCCTTGCATACTACGCAAAACAAGGCGAAAAGTGGAAGACTTCACGTGCCAGAAATGCTTAAAAATTACTGACGTGTTGGTTATTCTATTCCGAAGGACCTGCCGGTCTGACCAGCGGGCTTGCGGGCGAGTCTTGACGGAAAGGCGAGAAAGAATTACCGTATAGCTTGCCTACTAGACAATCACAGACATACAGTTTGTAGTTGTGACCTTACTCCATGATAGTGCGAGCAGCCTATCCTGTAGATGCAGGCTTTGCTACGGTATGGGGCTGCTGTAGAAAGAACGTTCTGAGTGGGCGCATTTGCATCACCTAGAAAATTATTGGAGCGCAATCAGAAATATTTGCGAATTGTACACCTCTTTCCTAAAGTCATCCAAATACCGGTACAGGCGAGCGCAGTGTATCCCTCGATCTGCACATGCAATTGCGAAGGCAGCGCGTTGCGGAAGCGGTCTATAATTGCGGACACCCACGTATGATGCTTGAGTCATGCAGCGGCTCCTAATCATCTTTAATCTCTGTCATGAATGCAATATGTACCTACAAGCTACTCTCAGCGCAATTTCTTGCATATCATCCTTAGAAGTTTCATACTCCAACAAAAGCGAAGACCGCTCACACCTCCGGAAATGCGGGGTAAGATAGGGCCGGCCGATCAGTGCCGGCCGCCTCTAATGTCTGATCTTCCGTATCTTGTGGCGACTCCAACCGATACACAAAGTGGATTTTATATTCATACAAGATAAAATCTATGGACACTTGATTTGGATCTGACGTTTACAACCGTCCGTGTAGAAGCCATAGAAGTACGAGCCTACCGGTTTTCTTGCATACATAGTCGATCGCCAGCTCCGAGGCAGGCCAAGCCTCAGGAACGCGTATCTCAGAGCTACCACAAGATTGAATGCCCATCACAACGATTCGTAGAGGTTCATGACAAGCAAGGACAGGCAACATCAGATGTTAACTATCAAATGTTGAGGCAAGACAGCTCTGTTTACAGAGGAAAGAACATAACAGACAATGGTATGTAATTTTACAGATATGCGAACTATCACAGCTTCACCAGCAAGTGACGTTTCTCGCGAATTATTTGGTATACGAGGTATATGAGGTATTCAAGGTCATTCATCGGAATCAGCTTCATCCTCATCAGTACCGCTACTACTTTCGACTGCTTTCTTCGACTTTTTGGACTTCATCGACTTAATTGCCTGCTTTGACTGTTGTAGAGGCAGACAGGGGCAATATCATCAAGGGTCAGCATTGGGAAAGACACATCGCAGTGCAATAAGAAAAGCGTACGCGTTTCTTTTTGGAAGGCTTGCCATCTTCATCATCTTCACCGTCAGTTGCGGCTTCGCTTGAACTAGCACTACTTGATGAAGCATCATCTTCGCCATTCTCCGAAGCGCCTTCGGAATCCGATTCTTCACTTTCAGAATCACTATCTCCATCTTGGCTAGCTTCTTCTTCCAGATCGCCCTCACTATCAATTCTTATACGTTGCTTAGGTGGCGGTCTCTTGAGAGCGGCGGCCCTCTTGGGTCTCGCCGCCGTCCTCAGAGACTTCTTCTCCTCGCCCTCACTTGCTTCGTTGGGATTCTCAGGTGTTTCAACATCATCTAGCTCAATACCAAGCTCCCTAGCTTCTTTTTCTAATGCTCTTCTAGCTCCTATCTTCTTCGCTGCTTCCATCGACATACGACTTGGCATACCTAATTCTTTCAACTGCTGACGCAGGTATCGAATTTGGGATTTGGTATCGTCGAGACCCATTTTATTGAAAAGTTTGCCCCATATTTGACGCGCTTCGCATGCGACCATGAACGCCTGAAACATTGAAAAAATTCACATGAGGAATATCAGCTAGCTGACTCAAAAGCAAGCATTGCGGTTTCCAGTACGCACCTTAAGCTTCTTCAGTTCGGATTCGTCCGGATCATCGTTCGCTCCGCTTTTTCGTGGTGCGGCCTTCTTCTATTAACCGGGAATGATACGTTAGCGGAGAGAATACTGCCGTTCGAGTGTGCATGGGAACTAACAGCAGGAGCAGGCTTAGTACTCTTCTCATCCTTCTTGGAGCTATTCTTGCTCTTCTTCTTTGGCTGGTCTTCGGAGCTACTCGCTTCTGAATAGACCACACCCGCTTGACTGGCTGAGATCGGATCACCCTGCGTGGCAGTTGTTGCATCAGCAACAATGAAACTCAACCTGCAGGTATTGTTTCTGAGCATTTTCATTTACCTCTGAATTGATGAATTCGGATGTGCGGAAGGCGTCCTGAGACTTCCGTTTCCTACTCTTCTGAGTTTGCACTTCTTTCGAAGTCTAAGGAGTAGTACGTCAGGCAAAACATACGGGTACATCGGTAAGTCACCACTGCTCACGCTTGTATTCTGTGCCTTCTTCTGGGGAAGGGTCTTTGTTTTCTTTGGCGTATCGCTTCCTTCTTCACTGTCAGATATGACTGGTTTGCTCTAGAGATTTCATCAATCAAATCAGCATTGCGATGCTGTCTTAGTTCTTCCGGGCTTCCCAGCTTCCCTCTCACCTTCGTTGTTTTTAGCTTCTCCCGAGCTACTGGTGGCGAACTTGGGACAGCTTCTGACTTCGACGGGCTTGTCTATGGGACAGGTTATACAGGGAGAGCGTCAGTGTCAATGAAGTTAGCCTTTCGAATTGTGTAGTCAGCTCACAGAAGGTGGTCTTTTAGCGGGAGAGCGTGCTTTTACTGGAGAGCTGGCTTTCTTTGCTTCAGCGGCATCATAGTCATCCTACAGAGCGGAGATCCTCAGAGAAAGTTTCTGCACAAGCGTGTCCTCTTGGGGCGAACATACCAAAACTTCCTTTGCCGCTGAAGCTACTGTGTTGCGCTGCTCTTTATCGAAATGATCGCCTGGCAGCCCAAGGCGCGATAGGACGGCCTTGACAACCATCTTCTTGGTGATTGTGCTGATAGGGAATGAGCAAAAGGCGTGAGTACCACATGAAGAGCATCACAAGGATTTAGAGCGCGGTGTATGCAAGAACCAGAAGTGACAGAGCGGGCGATAATGCACTCGATCAGTCCGGCTGTTTACTCGTCGTCTCCAGTGATTCCAGTCACGCGCAGAAAGCAATGCGACTCACTCGGCTTGGCCATTCTGGATAGCTTCGGTGACGACGGCTCGTATGGCGTCGTGTTCCTTTGCTCCGATGCTCATGCCTGCTGCTGCTAATGTTGGATATGATAGAAGGCAAAGTCCGTCAAGGCGTCCTGACACGACTGCACGATTTGCCTCCGATCAACCTTCACACTTGCTGCTCATCTATACACCACCACCAGAGTTACAATGCTATTGAGCACTTGTACGTCTCTCGCACGTTCGTCAGCCAGATGGAGCCCGGCTGTGCTGTCCCAAGCGAGCCGGCGCAACCTGAGTTTCAAGGAAAAGCAGAAGCGCAAAATGCCCCAGCCGAAGAGTTTCGTACGCACAGTCATGCCAGCTAGAAGCTTGTCTGCATGAAGCATTGTATACTGATACATTCCTCTGTACATCAGACGCAAGAAGAGTACGATAAGCAGTATGAACTAGTCCAAGATTTGAAAGGTCAATGTGAGGCTGTGACTGCCGAAATTACACCATTACAACGCCGAGAGGCAGATCTACGTAAAAAGGAATATGAGCTATGGCAAGAAGTACGTGCTATCAAACGGACATTCTTGGAGGGTTCGCCTCAAAAGAAATCAGAATACCTTCAATGGGAGCTCAAGCAGCGCGCTCAGAGAGATAAGGAAGAGCGAGCTGGTTTGAGAAAACCTCAGTAAGCTCTCGACAACGAGAATCTGGTCTTCCGAGGGAACAAACTAAAAGAAACTTGTGTGCAGTAAATTCAAAGTCCTTTACTGGTAGATTCGGCCAGTTGAAAGTCCATCAGACACTTTGCAAAGGCTCCTTACAGCGAGAGCTTTTGAATAGATCTGAATGTCCGTAGAGCCTTCCGGAGCCCTCCTCACTTCTACCAAGTCATCGAAGGCACAAGCTCAAAGCGCAGGGACAATATGGTCGTCAGACGACGCAAATCACAAGGCATGCATGCTGCGAAAACATGAACATTTGGCAAATAGTCCATTCTTAGATACTTTTGGCTACAGATTTGTGAAAGATATAGTACAATTAAGCGCGTTCCGCGCGACAATGGCTTCGACAAAAGGAAATGCCACCAGCCAGCTAATCCCGCGCAACTCCAATGAAAGCAGCAATCAGACCTGAGATAACGTCCAACGAGAAGGAGTCGATGTAGATATTAGATAGTGTTAAGGTCCCTTTAGAATTGATTAGGAATGATGAGAGCGGGCTACTCGTCCACTTTATGAGAATTCATAGGTGCTGACTTCGTCGTTGGCATAGTCCCAAGCTGGTTTGTCGACATACAAAGCCTGAGGAACAGTCAAGGAGCTGAGGCGATATTATTAGACGTCTTGATACTTTGAATACAGGGTGGTCTCGCAAAAACTTACTTGTCATCGTTCAACACCTGACCCTGGTAGGCATTCGTCAATACAATGTAGCCTTGTCCAGCAAAATCGTATGGGATCTGAGCGGATGAATCGGAACTGTCAAAGTCGACGATAGTAGTGTTGAAACCGTCTGCAGGAAGACATCTCAGTAACAGAAAAACCCAATTTTGAGAGATTTCCAGCTTACAGAGGAAAGCAGCGCGAGGAGCATCAACTTGCTTGCCTGGCTTAACATACACCTTGTCACCAGCGTTGAGAGGTGCGGCGGGCCATCCTTTATTGGTGATAGTCAACGAAGGAGGGAAAGCCGTGACAGCTTTGGGTGGTCCGTCTGGGCAACTGCCATCAACGATGAATTGAGAAGCAACACCGTATGACTGGGTAGGGCTCAATGGCAGCTGGAAAGCGACTGCACGGGGCGTTAGGAGTTTCGTCAGGCTATCAAGAAAGAGAGTCACGTACTAGGCTGTTCGCTACGGCCAATGAGTCCATTAAGCCAAGAGTTGTGTCTAGACTCGACATTTCCAATGGCAGCACCTTCGGTGAGAAGGAGTTTGCTGCTTAGGTAGCCACCTGCACCAATATAGGCTGAAGGGCCGAGACCATTGACCGCCTAAATACGATTGTCAGCAAAGCATGCACGTCCGAATGCCGAATCATTAACCTACATCGGTGGCATTGAGTAGCTGATTGAGCGAAGTGACCTTGCCGTAGTTATACTTGCATGGCTGCGCTGGGGTGCCTCCGACTGTGAAAGTACAACGTCAGCATACATACGCGAGAGTAAAAGTGGGGGTGTACTAACGGTTATAGACATCCTGTCTAAGTCCAGCAATGTGCTTCTTTTCTTGAGCGATGATCTGCTTGAAGGTAGCTCGATCTGCTTTGGTGAAACCGGCACTTTCGAACGCATTGTCATCGTAGGTGGTGACAACAGTCTCGTAGAGATTGATTTCAAGGTACTCCAAGGCTAAGGCGCTGCGTACATGTATCAATTAGGACTGTCGATCGCCAGTATGCGCGGGATCGCCGACATAGTCGAACTGCACGTGCAACCGAGCAGCGGAGAATAAAGCCTGGCTTACAATTGTAGGACATCGACATCAGCAACGCCGGAGGCTGTATGCAGAAAAGACCAATCAGATCTCCGGATGGTTGCGCACTATGCAGCTGATATATCTCACCAGTTGTACCGTTGGCATTGATATTTTGTCGTGATACAAGTGTAGGAGCCGCCACCGCGGACCCGGCTGCGATGGCCAGCGCTGCTACAGTAGTAAAGCTTTTCATTGTTTAAGGTTGTCTTTAATCTTCTGAGGAGGTATTAGAAGTGTAATAGAGAGTTGAAGGCTGAAGAATCAGGAAGCTAGGGTATGAAGAAAGAGGAAAGAGAAGGCAAGGACCCGTTCAACCGGATTATGAAGTGCCTGCTTGTACTGATCAAATGCGTCATCATCAGTTGCTCCATAATTGATCTTGGACCTAACTAAATTCATGTGCGTCCGGTCGTCTGTAGATCAGTGTAGCCCGTTTTGGCGATCTTCGATTTGCAAATGGGCCGACGTTTCTCGCAAGCCACATTATATAGGATGGCCTTTGCGAGCGTACCTGTCCTGAGTCAGAGGAAAATCTATTTCCAGCCTGTTGTCAAGTGTACAGAATATGTCCCCATGAGGATTCCCGCAATACCCCACTACTTCCTTATGGGGCCACCTGCTCGTTCTAGATCTGGCCAGCAGATTCGCCACCGCACAACTGAGAATGAATAGTGGAGCACCCTGGAGTCGTTGTCATCGGTTGTAGCTGAAGTATTTGATGTTGGAATACACTGATGCCGGAACGGCTCAGAGACGGCAGACTGGCTTCAGTGATATCTGGCTACACAGGCCATCGCGCCATTCAGTGTCTGATCTCCAGGCGCAGTAACCTGTCTTAGGTCAAGGCAGCCGCTTCTGTTCCCGTTCAATGCGCAATTCGTGGTAAACGCACATACTTCGGACAGAATGTGTTTCATAGCCTTTGTTGCTGTATGGCGGCAGTTGTCTAGGGAACCGAAGCAATGCTTGTCTACTGTGGAAACCGAAGGGTCCTGAAGTCACGTGCGCTGTGTTGTTGACGATGGTTTCCAGCATCAAAAGGCGGTGTTCTTGATGCATTGGCGAGATACGAATGCTGCTGCATGCTTCGAGATTGGCGTTCAATCATCATAGCTGGCGCGGACTCGGACGACTAAGGTCAGGGGCACCCTCTAGTGGCACGGTACAGTAGACCAATCCCAAGCGTAGACCACAGAACCACAGGAAAACTGTCCCTTGCACCGTCGCGAAACCAACTCCCGCAGCCTTCGATTCAAGTGTGGTGTACGGTGCCGAGGCAGCATCGTTGTATAGAGTAGTCTATGCTTTGCTTCGTATCGGAAAGGCATAGTAAGAGACGGGTCCCAGACTTGCTGCAGTTTTGAATGCCTCGATAAAGCCCAAGAGGTGTGATCCTCAAGCGTAAACACCATGCTTAGACTCTTCATAGGTCAACCTAACGCGTTGACTAGTCAGGCTCAACGGGTGGTTCGACACCAGAAGACTCTTTCGCGTTATTGCTTCATGCACGCAATACGCAGCGGAACATGCATATATTGCACACTTGGACGCGATACGCCGTGGGATCTCTATTAAGACACGCTGCTTGCTGCTGCTCTGTGTGTGTCTTGCCGTCATGCACCGTAGGACTTGCCGTCCACTTGAGGGACGGATTTCGAGCGACCTGGGCTGGCACTGGACCAACGCCGGCAGGCAGCAAGTATCTGCAGCTTTCACTTCGTGATAGACGCCGTTGACAAGAGCAGGTCGGAAGTTTCGCCTTAAAGATTGCTGTGCAGGTTCTGAGCTGGTTGAAGTGAGAAGAGTTACAAGGCGCGTAAAGAGTATATTCAAAAGGCCTACGCAGGTGCGAGGAAGGGATCGAGAGGGCGTCCATACCGAAAACTGGCAAGGCAGCCAGCAACTGGAGTGTAGCTTTGACCACGTCAAACACAGCACGGTATGCCTCTGAGCTAGATAGCACAGGGTTCCAGAGAGCGAAAGGGCTTGAACGCCTGCAAGCCAGCAGCGCGCTGCCATAATGTTCAAAAGCATACGGCACAGGTCAAGAACCAATTCAGGCGGCGACGCGCTGGAGAGGAGCAGCATACCGTACGGCGACACGAGTCAGCCTGCTGCTCCTCCGATACCAAGGCACAGCATCAGCAGCGATGCTGGTCCTGCATCGAGTGACCGGCGGTCGCATGCTTCGGACGTGTCGATTACCTCGCCTGCGCTCAGGGACTATCCGCCTACGATGAATCTTATACCAGAGCATGAACCATATCAGAACGGCGGGCATCATGCAGAGGTATCTTCTGTGTCTCGTAGCAGCCAGCATAGCAGCACCAGCAGGAAGCGCAGCCAGACGCCGGACCTCAGTAACCAGCCGCGGCGTCGACCAAGTACATCCACAGAAGCCGATTCCAGTCACTACTCAAGCAGTACACATACGTCCAGTGGCTCAGCGAGGCATCCTCACCGACATATGGAGCGACTTGCGCGTCCTTCTGCAGATGGAGGCCATCGCCAGAGTGTTGCCACAACAAGCTCTGCATATGCTGGCACAGGTGGCACCAAAAGAACCAACTCCCGTTCAAGCAACCACGGCCGGCTTTCTGAAGCCTCTAACGATACTAGAACCTCTTCTGGTCAGTATGGACGCGACCGCACTGCATCAACGCAGTCTCGAGACGATCTCATCCCTCCTTATTCTCCCACAATGCGCTCCATAGGCAATTCCAGTCACTTCGCCATCCAGCCCAATCCAACATACCCCTACAATACGCCTAGCTCTTCCGGGACATCGTCACAGCAAGCTGCTATGCGAGCCTCACAGGCCTCCACGCATTCCGTCAAATCGCATCGATCTTCCATTTCCCTAAATTCCAGTAGGATGGCACCTCCGACGCCGCCCATAACCTCTTCAGAGTTTGTGTTTCCTCGCCCGTCTAGCGATGATGATATTGAAGGTCTCTTTGAAGATCTTTTGCATCGAACGGACGTGCCGATGCGAGATCGCGATGGCATGCGGCAATGGCCCATCACGAAGAAATGGACCATGGTATTCAATGACAAGTTGCAAGACTGGAAGCAGACGCGCAAATCCCTACAAGTCGATCGCACGACGCCGCAAATGCAAGCGACGCCCACTATGGCAGGCACGCCTATGCTGGACTCGAATTCAATCCCTGCAGGAAACCCAGCTGATCCTAGCAACAAGATGCGCTTACAGCGGGGCAAAACTGAAAGTCCTGAATGGTATCTGACCAAATTTATGGATGGCTCCATTCAGCCTGCAATTGTATCTAGTCTTACAGTCGGATTGCGGACGTACGAGATCTCCTGGGTGGAGACCTTCGTCAACAAGCTTCATGGTTTATCGGTTCTGACGAATGCTCTGGCAAATATATCAAAGCTGCCTGTTCCTCGGAAGGAACATGATCTAAAGCTAGAGCTAGAAATCGTCAAATGTCTTAAGCACCTCTTGCAGATGCAGGTTCGTACAGCTAAAATTCGTCCAGCCCAAGAGATGCGATATGCTGACATTTTGGAATCAGATGGGCCTCGATGCCGCCATGTCGCATCCTCAAAGTATCATCAATATTACATTGGACATTTGCTCACCGAACGTTCAGTCCAGGAAGCTTGTCATGGATATGCTCACATTCCTGTCCTATCAAGGCATCAGCTCGCTTATAGGGCACAGCTATGTTCTGAAAGGTCTAGATAATCTGATGAATGTCAAGGGTGATCATGGTCGCTTCGATGCGTGGTTTACCATACTGGAAGCCACGTTGGACGGAAGAGGGAAAATGGGCTCTCTAGTCGGTGCTAGCGATGACATCAAGACATTGCGTGGTAGAGAGGCCCAACTCGCCATGCACGCTGCTAGTGATGTGGCAGCGACAGCCGCCGGCGACAATGCTCTTGCAGAGTATTGTGTAAGTGAGATAGACATCTCTATGGCAATTCCCGAGGCTGAACAGGCTATCCCCTTCTAATCTTGCAGTGGTCGAACTGTCTCTTCATCAATGCTATCGTACTAGTTCCTGCTGAGCTCGAAGTTCGCATGCACTTGCGAGGTCAGATGGAAGCTTCAGGCCTTGGCCGGATATTGGACAAGATGCGAACTCTGCAACACAGCGGCATTGATCGTCAGATAGACAACTACGAAGATCGTGCCGAGCAAGATCACGAGGAGTTCTCATCGCAATTTAGGGATGGTGTGCTGCGCGACTTCCAGGATCCTTGGGATATTCTTCGAGCATTGTTGGGCATTGTGGAGGGCTCCCGCGCGTACGATTTCCTGCTATCTACACTCCAGCACCTCCTCTTCATCCGAGAGGAAGGTGAGACGAGAGTGCGGTACTTCCAGCTCATAGATAGGTTGGTCACAGCAATTGTCATGGACAGGAAAGCAGTGGAAAAGGACTTCTCGGCAATAGTCAACAAGAGTGTTGCGACTATGGCAGCTCAGTTCGCTGATCAAGCTCGCTCTGAGGAGGTTGAAGAAAAGAATCGAATCCTCAAAGGTGTCATATCCAAGTTGACGCGGGAAAAGAAGGAACTTGAGCGAGAGATGGATCAAAAAGATGATGGTTTGGTTGGCGAGCTAAAGACACAACTGTTCCGAACGGAGGAAGATCTTGAAGTTTCGCGGCAGACAACAGAAATGTTGCGTAAAAGACTTGAAGATATGGAACGCGCCAATAAGGAAGCTATGGCGCAGCAAGATTTACAAACTCGCGAATTGTTCAACATGCTCAAAGAATCTCGTGTGTTGGAAAGCGTTCAAGACGAGGAAGGCATATTGGACCGCCATGAGCTTATGAGCCTGATGGAAAAGAAGATGGAGAGAGTAAAGACAATACAGCGTCTCGAAGGTCGGCACCTATCATCGGCTCAGCCGAATGTCAATTGCGCCGAATGGCAAGCCTTTGAATCGAAGAAACTGGCGAACATGGCATCTCACGATTCTAACACGCCAGGCAACCGCGATACAGGCAAATCTATGTTTGAGGATGCAGATGATGCCGCTGTCCGTGCACATATCGAGGAGACGCTGGCCAGTGGTGCCGCTCACCTTCATCTGCCATTCGATAGACCACAGTACGCGTCGCCGCAACAAAGTACTCGTCCGCGCGACAAGAACAAGAATACACCTTCGCCTGCTGGCTATCGGCAGCAGCTGTCTTACGCACCATCGACTTATGACTCACCTAGTATTCGAAGCCGGGACGTTACTCCTATTCCAACGAACGCTCAAAGAAGTCTGGCATCGCTGCAAGATGGTTCCCCAGCCGCACGCGGACGTTTCGGAGCTCCAATGGCTGTTCCTGGCAATTTATTAGCAGCCATTCGGGCAAAGAAGGGCAATGATGTCGGTGACGGCGATTCAGCTAGCGAGTCTAGCTTCACTAGGGGTTCCAGCAGCCTGCTGAGCAGCGACTCCATCGAAACTACCCGGACAGTGGCGACTTCCCTACACTCGAGGCAGGCCTCCGGATCTGGGACGCCGGAGAGACCGCCAAAGTCACATCGCAGAACGCCAACAGGCGAGCTCGGTGACTCCGCCTCACCGACATCTCCCTCTACCGCTCGACCTAATATACTTGGCCTTCATGCAGCTAGCTCGGCTATCAGAGGCCCTCCTCCGCCGCCGGCTCCACCTCCTCCACCTTTACCTGCAGGCTTCCGCAAGGTAGATGGATTATCAGCTCCTCCAGCACCACCACCACCACCACCGCCGCCGCCGCCAGGTCCTCCTGGTCTACCATCGTCCCTCACGAGCCCGCTTACGAGCGGAAGTGGTGGATCCAGTTTGGCCGAGATGCTGAAGTCGAGATCTGAAACCCTTAAGGAAGGTGGGAGAGTTGTGACGCAAGATGCCGTAGTGGGGCCCGCTGGAAGCGTTGTGTCACCGCCGCCCGAGAAAGGCCTCTTCAAACGGCCACCTCTTGCACCGGCCGCACCCGGTGCCCCTCCACCGCCGGGCACCTTCAAACTTCCACCTCGTCCCCCAGGTGCGAAAGGCTCGCTAGGCCCGGGTGCTGTGCAACGCAAGGACACGCCTTGCATTGCAAAACAGCAAATGAAGCAGCTGAACTGGCAGAAGGTTGATATCAGCCATTTGGAACGGACCATATGGTCAGCCAAGGATATCGATGAAGAAGAATGGGCGCGGAAGCTGAAAGAGGAAGGTATCTTTGACGAAATGGAAAACCTTTTCCAAGCTCGCAAAGCTGTGGCAGTGAATATCTCGAAAGCAAAGAAAGACTTAAAGAGTGTGCTTAGTTACACGCAGCAACAAGCAGTCGGTGAGTACTTGGATCTGTTCGGGCTGCATCAAGCCGCTCGCTCACCACATACCTTATTTGCTTGGCAGAAATCCTCATCAAGCACTACGCCGTCGGTGAAACAATCTCCGAGAAAATCTCATCAATTACCCGGCGCATACTAGTATACGACGAGCAACTCTGCACAGAGCTCTTCTTAACGGAACTCCAGCATGCATTGCCCAACCCTACTGTGCAAGGCTTATTGAGTGGACATGGGTCCGACACCGAGGAGGAGCTCAAATTGCTACATCCTGCTGACCGCTTCCTCGTGGAGCTTATGCGGATGGGTCGAATCAGTTCACGGGTGAAAGGAATGCTCTATAAAGCCACTTTCGATGAGCAATATCGCAAAGTGAAAGAGGTAAAGTCCAAATTTGCCTAGAGAGAAAAGGCATCGATCTAAGACTCTTTTTTGGTCAGGACGCGTCAACGCTTCTCGAAGCTTGCGAAGCCTTGAAGAAAGCTGAGAGCTTCCGGAAATTCTTGCACTTCGTATTACTGATGGGAAACTTCAACAACGGGCTTGGCCATAATGGTGGAGCACATGGTTTCAAAATCAGCAGTCTGAACAGACTTGCTGACACCAAGGCTGCCAACGGGTTGACTTGGCTACATTACGTAGTCAAGTATGTTTCGTTGGGCTTACCGACTCCGGATATTCAGCTGTTTGTCGAGGAGATCGAAAAAGCAGCCGAAGCATACAAGCGTGAGTCATCTGAAGTAGAAATAGCGGAAGAGTCCAATCTGACAGACTTTTCCTCGGCTAGTCAATCTTGAGGAAATTAGAAAGGGCTTGGGAGTCTTGCGCGTAGGCATATTTGAGGTTTCGGAGGAGCTGAATCGGCATTTCGCAGAAGATTTGGAGGATGGAGACAGCGAGGATGGGTATGCTGCGAAGATGTTCGGCTTTGTTGGCAGGGCGAAAACTTCGCTTCCAGCGTTAGCGGATCGCTTAACCATGACGGAAGCATCTTTCTCGGAAGTGTTGGTACGGTATGATGAGGATCCAAAGACAACCTCGCCAGATTTCTTCGGGTATCTCAATCAATTCCTTGCATCTTGGAAGGTAGGCTTGCTTGCACCTCTGACTTGACTTCCTGCAATCGCCAGCTAATTTGCTGTTCTTCCGCGCACGTAGAAAATCCAAGCCGAAAACGCCAAGGTTGCCGAGCAAGAAGCTGCGAAGGAGAGGCGGCACGCGAAGGCACGTGCTGCTAAGAAAGAAAAGGAGGATATGTTGGCCAACACAGCTACGAATAATAGAGACGGTCAGCAATTGGACGATCTCCTTCAAAAGCTTCGTCAAGGCGATGTTCATCGCGCATCAAAGGGACGTGCAAGGCAAGCGCATGTTGGTAGAATGCAGAGGCAAAGTTTATCATCTGGGTCGAATTCCACGACCTCGTTAAGCCTAGACATGATCGCAAAGACGGTTGCCAGCAACAGTACTACTAGTGGGGCAAATGATCCAGGAGATCAGGCTCGAGGGCTACTGGCGCAAATAACCGGCAAAGATGTACGTACCTTCACACAGGACATCTGAACATTCGTTTCGCTGACTGCTATGAACAGGGATTGGCGTCGCCTACAAGTCCTCACTACCGAGTCAAGCGCGAAAGACGAGCGCTGCAGCCACTTTTTCCAAGCAATGCGGCAGATATACTGGCGAAAGGTACCTCGGAAGAAGAGTCTCCAACACGCTCTCCAGAGGGTGTGATTGCTGAAGCGGCCGAGGGAGAAGAGCACGACTCAGCTTCTGTGTCAGGCTCGGACTATTCGCACGAGGAGGATGGCGACAGTGACGCAGATGATGGAAGATCCAACTTCGGCCTCGGTGATGACACAGAGAGTCCCGGACAAACGCTGAACATACCGACTGGAGGCTTGCAAGACGATGAAGATGAAGGCGATGTCACTATGCGGTTGAGAGAGTTGTCGAGAACGCCATCAGCTGAGACACCCAACAAGGAAAGAAGGGCATCAAAGGTTGCACAGAATAAAGATGAAAAGCCTGAACCTTCGAAGAAAGATACAAATGATGAGGAAGAATACCTTTCAGAGTTGTCTGAAGATGAAGCGTTTGCCGCTTCTCTGGCCTAATCTTTCACTGGGCAGATCAATCTTGGAAGTTTCGCTTCTGATCTGTCGGGGTGTACTATAGCGGTACTATAGCGTTGCAGGAGACTTACTCCTTTCGATTCTTTTAATTTGGTAGGACACGAGGCAGTTCTTGGCTAATACAGCAAGTTCAGTGGTATCCGAGCAGTACGCGAGAGAAGTGTGGTTGTTGTAATTCTAATCTTCCAAGTGCAAATCTTTATATTCCATCTCTACAAGGAGCTGTGGTCATGGGGACTGGCCTTGCTCCTCAGGTCAGATCAAGGTGTCAATCTGTGACTACCCTGCAGCGTAATTCACTATGCATGTAGCTTCCCACTTCCGATAGGCCCCTATTTTCGCATGCAGTAAGATGTAGGGTACCCGTACCCGTAGTAATGGCAGCAATTGACAGGCATGGTAAACCTTGATGCAACAAAGTCCGTGCAATGCTTCGCTCATCTGACAAAAAGCTCATCTGACAGAATCTATATGCTGTTGGCTGAACCTTCCAATGTGCGACGTTCAGTGTAGGCGTGACCAGGTTTCCAAAGTCACAACTTCCGCTTCACGTTCTTTTGCTTTCACACGTACAGCCTGACCCGACCAGTCAAAACCCAAAGCCTGCCCGAATGGATTAGAAAGGACCGCTGCAGGCCATGTATGGCTACGGTGCTTCGCGAGCTGCTCCACCAGAGCATGGCTACCCCGGTGGACACGGTGCAGGACACCACGATTACCATCAGCAGCAACAGTATAGCACGCAATGGGGCGAGCATCAGCAAGGCCACGGGAACGGTCATCTAGGCTACAGTGACTACAAGGCTGGCGTCTATGGTAGTCCTCAAGGCCATGGTTCGCATGCTCTACCTTCACAGTCGTACAATCAATTGCCAGCCCATGGTAACTATGACTATGCACCACATCACCAGCCGCAATGGCACCAGTACCAGCAGCCTTATCAGGCCCAGAGGCAACAAGGAACGGATCACTCAAACTACAGAGCAGGTGCTACCGCGTCGGGATCGTCTGGAGGCCAGACTTGGGTGCAGCCCTCAGGTACAGAGCAATCAATTTGCACGCTCTTATGGACTCCGGCAGGCTGATCGGCGTCTTCTAGTACATGCAGATGTAAACCAATACAGCGCTCGTACAGCCTATGGTTCACCAGCTGCAGCTCCTCACCATAACTACCATACTAGCCAGGCCACTCAAAGCTACCTTGCCTCGTCAGACACGTCCAGGCAATCGAATGGCCGTCGACTGCCTTCCAAATCGCCAACACTGCCTGCCCTCGACACCACTTCCCATACGTCAGGTCTCGACAATCTCTTCCAGCAGTTCGAGGTGGAGATTGACCAGATCCAAGCCAAGCACACTCCTATCTCGTCTCCCGTGTCAACAACCTTTGCGAACCTGACCCCTCAAGCTATTGCATCTTCTTCAAGTTCAAGACTTGGCTATGTGCAAGGGCTTCCCCGTCGACAAGACTCTGATAATACTCTCAGAGCAGATACTTACCCAGAGACGGATCAGAATGCATATGGCGGGTCAGGCATTATATCTATGTACGATCCGAGGGTGCCTTCGCCAGTACCCAGTTCGACATCGATAAGCCAGTCTCAGGATTATCACGCTTCCACTCATGGTGAAACTGCATATAGCTCAGGGTATACTGGAGGACAGCTTCAAGGTGACCAAGTGCAACAACAAGCTGCCTTCGGCCCCGGTCCTTCGTTCTCTGCTTCCACCTCTGCCTCGCAAAGACAGCCTGCCTGGTCAACGGATGAGCGGCAACGCCGTCCATCTGGCTCGAACAGTCGCATAAATTCCGCTCGTGGAGTAAGAGCAGAATATTCCTCAAATATGCAAGAGATCTTGCCACATTCGGCGCCCTCAGGGCCGTCTGTGTCGCTTTCAAATAGCGTTCCGGTTCGAGCGAGGCCTAGCAACAGCTCCCTACGCTCAGGTAGGCCTTCGCAAGACAGCAATATGTCTTCAACGTCCTCTGCTCGTTCACAATTCCCATCAAGCCCAACAATTGGCATCATTGCCCCGCGCCCATCGCTTTCCTCGTCCCTCGCAAGTCAACCATCCCTCAATTTCAGCGAAACCTCCCAGTCGCGCGTTCGACCTTTGCCAATACCACAGACGGACGTTCAAGAGTCGGAGCACCTGATACAAGGTACCTCGTATGTATCCTCCCCAGATATTCAAGAGTCTTTGCCCCCGATACGAGAGCGTGCGAGGTCTGAATTTAGCAGGCAGTCAGACTTTACAAAAGATTTTTACGCTGCCGGAAGTGCAGTACCCGATGCATTGCAACAACGTCAAAATAGTATTCGGCAAGGGCCTCCGGCTGCGCGTCATCCAGTGGCAGATCGTTACCGAAACATACCACAAGCTGTAGAGCAGAACCAACCTTTAGCATATCGCAGCCAATCCAGAGTTCCAACTACAACGCCGTCCATGCGTTCTATAAGCGGACTTTCTATCAATTCCATTCAAGGAACGCCGCCATCCCAATCAGCCAGTCACTTCACGCAGCACCCGCCGATAGTGCACTCGCAATCAGATCCTCTAGCTACTCACCGGCCTCCGTCTGCATCGTCTTCCCAGTTGAGGCAAGGTAGTAATCAAGCATTGCCCCTGTCTGCCACTCCAAGCCGAACACCTAAATCTTCCGCTTCAAGATCAGCCTCATTCTCGACCAGTGCTTCTAGGGCGAGACCTGATCATGCACGAAGAAATGTATCTATGGGCCACCATGCAAGCGCAGTGCAGATTCAAGGTCGTCCCGGTAACATAGCAGAGCCTTCGCCGCCCTTACCCTCCTCGCCATCGATTTCAATCTCCACCTCTTTCCATGATACTTCGATAAGTTCAGCATACTCTGCTTTGAGCACCGCACCATCAGTTTCGACATACACCTCCGCGATGCAGAAGCAAGCTTCAATGTCCCCGTCGAATATGTCTCTTTCAGCACAGGGATTCTTAAGCTCGAGACACCGGCGCGACTCTGAGCGAGAGCGGCATAGAATGGAAGGTCTTGGGCTCCAGCACCTAAATCCAGCTCTTCTAAGCAATCTAGCCGTTGCCTTCAAGGACCGGGTTCCAAAGACGTTGAACGTCAAAGGATCAGTGCATTATCCCTCGAGTTTTACTGGCGAACAGGCTGTCTCCTGTTTGGCGGAGATCTTACCGTTCCCGTACACCGATGACCGGCGGATCGCCGTGATGTTAGCCAGGAATCTGCATCGAAACATGTTCTTCAACGAGGTAGATTGGGACGATGCTAAGCAACTCCGTGACTCTCATGAGCGGGTATACTGCTTCCAAGACGATGAGGAACAAGCTACTATGGACTATCTTAATGGCAACCCTGCTGCAGCGGGCGTTTACTCCCCCGCATCGCGAGCATTGGAACAAAGTCAGCCGCAGATGCGAGAAGTGCCAAACGGCGTCATTACTAGATTCACGAAGTGCTACTCTCCCTTTTGCGGAATGGAGGGGACTGCTAGCAGCGGAAGTTGTTACTCTCTGTATTGTCCTAATGGCAAGCATCCTGTAAGTCAATGCATACATGTTTACCGGAGTGAGCTTAGTGGTGCTGACCTCTTGTATGCGCAGCTTGGCCTACAGCGCAAGCAGTCCTCGCTCTCCATCGCCGCTTCAACAAGTACAGAGGTGAGTCACTCGAACATAGATCGTGTTAGACTGTCCTTGGATTGACTTTACGCTTTGGACAGGAGCCAAGCGCACCCGAAGCGTGGGCGAGTACGGCCCCACCGGAACTGTTAGAAAGACTCGGTCCAAAAGAAGTGGCTCGCCAGAACGTCATCTTCGAGATCGTGACAGGTGAACAGGCATATAAGAAGGATTTAGATATGCTAGAACTGGTGAGTGGATCTAATTCCAGACGGCACACTCTAGATGGATACTGATATGTCTATTTTGGACAGGCATATGCGGAGCCGCTGCGTTCAGCCAACCCGCCTATTATCGAGCCTGCTCGCCTTGCTACGTTTGCAAACCAAGTCTTTGCGAATCTGGATGAACTTCGCTCACAATCAGCCAGGCTTATCAATGCGTTTCAAATACGTCAAAGAGAGCAGACTCCCGTTGTCGAATCAATTGGCGATCTAATATTGGATGCTGCACTCGAGTGGGGTCAGGCCTACATGGATTTTGCGGAAGCCCAGGTCATGGGAGAATATTTGGTACAAGAAGAGAAGAATACCAATTCAGCTTTCGCAACGTTCCTACAGGTATGCTTTACGATCATTGATGTCCTTCATCCTTTGTTGACGACTGTTACATTTACAGTCTCGGCGCGAGGCTTTTGGCATCAAGCAAGATTTTCGTCACTATCATTTAAGAGCGACAATTCGCTTGCAGCGGTACTTACTTCCGCTAGCGGAATATGTCAAACGGTGTCCAGACGGTCATCCAGACCGAGAAACAACGCAAGAAGCGATGCGTATCATACGTCAACAATGCGACGCTTGCAACGCCGCTGTGGCAGCGGCACAGCTACGTCTCGCTTGCATACAGTATGACAAGCTCATCGAAAGAGACTTCAACTATGCAGTAAGTGATAGTTGCCTTCTACATTGTCAAATTTGCGCTCTGGCTAAAGACCTCGACAGAACGATCTCGACTTGTTACACCCTTCCAGACAACTCTTCCACCATGGCAAGATGTACGCTAAGCCGGAGGGCGCAAGATCAGAATGGACGGAGTATCAGGTTATGCTGTTTGATCACTATTTGGCTATTGCCAAACCACGTAGAACAGCGGAAGGTTACAGGCTTCTGCGGAAGCCAGTGCGCTTAGAAATGCTCAACGTGAGCGGCTGGGACGATCCACCTACGATCAGATCGTCTGGTTTCCACTTGAGCAATGTCATTCGCACAGGCGAACGACGAGAAGCCAGCTCTAGTCATAATACCAGCGACAGGACAGAGAGCAAAATGTGGCCCATTGCGTTCCGTATACATGGCCGACTAAGCGGAACGCTGACACTATTCGTCGAAACCCCCAAAAATGACAAGGATGGACAGGCTCGACGCGATTGGAAAGCCAAGGTGGAGCAGGCAGCTGCTGCGCGCAAGGCAGTGCTAGACGCCGGACAAGTCTTCGACTTACGACGGTTAATGGATCCTGATCTGCGCAAACCGTCAACTGCAACGAATGTTGCTGCCAGCTCGATGGGCAAGATACTTGCCTCTTGTCCTTTCACTGGTCCGACGGGTCAACGCCTTGTTGCTGTGGGCACCTCGACTGGTCTGTATATAGCCCTCAAGCGCGATCCGACTTCTTTACGCCAGATTCTCCAGATATCGACACAGTACTGCGCTGTGCTACAAGACTTTGGCATGTTCTTGGTACACACTGAAGGTCGCTTGCTATCCTATTTACTCGAAACCCTCGTTCAGACATCATCTGGAGAAGGCAGAGGTCAGCAAGGCCCACAGCAGGTTTCGGGACAGAAGGATATTCTTTTCTTCAAAGTAGGAAGAGTGGGACCCAGGACACTCGTTGTGTATGCAAAGAAAGATGGCGTTAGCTCTACTGTCCTCAAGGCTATGGAACCTGTCGCCAATGCCGAGCGTTCGCGCGTACAACATAGTCGCTTCCTCGGCATGGGCGGAAAGAAGACAGAGTGGTTCCGACTATTCAAAGTAAGTGGACTGGATGTTTATGCAGTCCTTTTGCTGATCTCTTTCGCTATAGGATGCCGCCGTTCCTACTGAGGTATATAATCTCACGTTCACTAGAAGCAAACTTGCTTTAGTATGCGCTCCAGGGTTCGAGATTCTGGATATTGACACGCTCAAAACAGGCAGCGTTAGTTGTCTGAATTTCTGATGTTTTGACAATTATTTCTAACGTGTGTGTTGCAGTTCCCAGATTGGACCTCAATCAAGGCCGATCCTACCAAATTTGATGCTTCGATGGCTATCCTACAGCGAAGATGCTATGAATCCCGTGCTATCGGGCTGTTCCGAATATCAGATTCGGAGTTTCTCTTCTGCTATGAAGGTATGAGTCATGTTATGCGAGCTTTCCACGTTGCGATTTTACTAATAAGAGCGGCTGTATGTGGTAGACTTCGCTTTCTTCGCCGACCGCCATGGCGATCCTGTTAGATCGCGATTCAGGGATTTAATCGAGTGGGAAGGCAGACCAGACACAGTCGTCTATTGCGCACCATACATCCTTGCCTTCGATTCCCGTTTCATCGAGATTCGAGACATCTCACGACGGGGTAAACTGGTCCAGATCATACGGGGAACCAATATACGATGTACCTATGACGGACAAGGACTACCCAGCGTAGATATGGAAATCCGAGTGGGTGGCTCCGTAAATACGGATGAAAGACTGCCACACTTTGTGATGCGAGAGAACAACGTGGATAGGCTGTATGAGTTGACTCCAAGATTGGGATAATAGGTTACTCATTTCCATACAGATTAAGTAGTATTTATGAGGATACGGCCTTGTGCACGTTGTTACGAGAGATATACATGAAACCACGAATGTAGCGACCAGCTGTGTTACGTCCATGAGTGTTGTTGTATGAGGAGTACCGTAATAGCAATTACACGGAACACGGATGATCGAGACGAAAGTCGACTGTAACAGAAGCAATATGCTGGGCTTTTGCAGCAACCAACGACAGCATGGCGAAGAGCAAGAATCGGACGCACATCATCAAGTTACTGTCCACGGCTGGCACAGGTATGTCGCTCATCCAACCCTTCCCAAGACGTCTGACAGCAGTCTAAGCTACTTTTTCTCCTGAATCTGTACTCGACAGGCGTTTTCTACACGACTACAAAGCTGCGAGCGGCGCCAGAGAAGTTACAGCGCATGAAGTACGACTGGACACTAAAACGCGTACGCTAGTTTCTCTGTGTGATTGTGTCACTAAGTCTGAACTGATCTGTTGCATCTGGGTCTTGCAGCGTGTGCTCTTCGTGGAAGGCAAGGTCAGGTAGCAAATCGCCAAAGACAACTCATTTCCACCGTTCAAGAGGACGTATACTCGGTCACTCGCAACAATCAGCAGCAACACGAGTCTTAAGGGGAGTTCTAAAGTGCTGGGATCAACTCGTCATTGGCTTCGAATGGCCTTCATCCTGCACCTGGCCTAATTATGTAGCACCACCCCGCGAAGTAGGCTTGTTGTCGGAAATAAACACTTGCTTTCATGATAGCTTTCAGATGCAAGGATATCGATAGGTTCTTATAAGTCCGCACCCTCTTGAGGTGTCAGTACAAATACATGCCACTTAGTAGATATATGTCCGCTTGTGTATAGGCTGACGTGCCTGCGGACTTGCGACGTCCGCTAAACTGTGACTGATGCAAGCCTTGATATCGCCTTGTCGTTGTAACCTTGTTGCTAATCAATGAGACGTGCATGACTCTCGGATGGACGCTCCGCAGGCTGAATGCTTTGCCTCTCTTGATGCTGGTGGCGTTGCCGTGGCATGGAGCCCTTCGGCCGGATGGGTCGGCAGCAATAGGAAATTCCGCTCCAGGTTCATGCATGAATCAGAGCCGAGATCTGATAGCGGTGCATGCAGCTTGACTAGACACCACACTGTGCTATGCAATGGCTGTAGGCCACCGAGACGGCGAGCAGGGGCTTCCCAACGGCCTCGGACAAGATGTCGAGGCTTCTGCACATGAACGGGCCGAAATGCATGAAGCAGAGGAAGCTCCGCTAGTATGGTCGGAGGTGAAGAGAACCTGGGTCACTGCAAACGAAGCCCTCGAGGCAGACGACGAGGGCACAATTGTGCAAGCTTCGCCCTCGGGGCCGTCTCCGACAGGCTCTCAGAAGGTCCTTCCTGCCGGTGGCAGTAAGCCTATGCGAGGCATATCCGCGTATTCTGATGGAGGGCCTATCTATGTGGCATTCGAAGACGACGACCCAGACAACCCTTTTGAATGGTCAAGAAAGAAGAAGTGGATTATCACCGGCATCGGCTCATGGCTCACTACACTTGGTGAGTACGCCCGCATATACTGACAGGGAAAAGATTCACCAGCTCACAACCTGCATGATCGACCTTCTTTGCGCCTTCCAGTCGCTATCGCTGGACCTGGATTCGTCGCAGGCACAGCAAGTATGCAAGCTGAACTCGGCCTGTCTCATATCATGGCTTCTCTTGCCTTTTCGCTCTATCCTCTTGGTTTCGGTCTGGGTCCTCTCGTGCTTGCTCCAATATCAGAAGTATATGGTCGAAATCCCATGTACCTCGTCTCGACAATCCTTTTCACGCGTAGGTGCATTTGTGTCTCAGTCACATTCTCTGCCAGTGCTGAAGTATCCATACTCTCGCCTCTTATTCAGTCTTCTACTTGCCGATAGCTCTTGCCGATAATCTAGCTCTCATTTGTGTATTCCGTTTCCTATCAGGCGTGACGGGAAGTGTTGGCTCGACAATGGTTGGAGGTACGATTGCAGATATTTGGCTTGCAAAAGATCGCGGGAAAGCTATGGCTTTCTTCAGTATTGGAGCTTTCGCTGGAACAGGTTTTGGACTAGTCTTCTTTGGTTATGTCGAACAGAATTTAGGATGGTACGTTCACCAATTGACAGGTCTTTGCTTTTTGAGACTATACAATTGACCTATAATGTCTTTAGGCGGTGGATTGAGTGGATTCAGATGATCATGGCAGGAGTAACTGCTACTCTTGTGATTATTTTCTTCCGAGAAACGAGAGGTGGGTTAAAGCATACTGGGAGAGAGGTTAAGCTATAGCTCAGACATCTATCGTGTCCATAGGCAACGTCATCTTGTCGAAGAGAGCCAAGAAACTGCGGAAAGAAACTGGTGATCCACGCTATCAATGTCGGGCCGACGAAGAGCGTGCTAGTCTGGCGGTACTCATCAAAACAGGGGTCTCGAGGCCTCTGTGGTTCTTGATTAGCGAACCCATCGGTAAGAGCCTCTTCAAATTCGAACGGCGAGATCTGCGTACTCATTTGATCTCGTTTCGTAGTGCTATCACTCTCCATATGGATCGGTTTCAGTTGGGGATGCTTATACGGTTTGGTGGAAGCTATCCCACTAGTTTACTCGAATGTGTACGGATGGCGCATCGGTGCTGTTGGTTTGGCTTTCCTCTCTGTCGTTATTGGTGCTTTCTGTGGTTGGGCTCTAAATCGCTTCCAGGAGAGAGCATATAAGAAGCACTGTAAGCATGTCCGTCGGCGGATCTGCTGCAAAACTGGGTGCTGATAGTCACTACCTACAGATCCCGTGAAAGGCATGGAAGCTAGATTGTGGTTCTCAATGATAGGAGGGATAACGTTTGCGAGTGGCAGTATGATCTTTGCATGGGCCATCAAAGGTCACTGGATAGGCCCTCTCATTGGCGTGACTATTTTGATCAGTGGCATATATTCGATATACCAAGGAGGTGAGCTCGGAACAATTCTGCGTATTATAGATGAAAGCTGATCTAATTCTTCTTCAGTCTTCATCTATCTTGCTGATGCCTGTACGTATATGCCGCTAAGGGCGCGTAGATGACCTAGGGTTCGAAAGCTGACATGATTTTCACAGATACTATTTATGCTTCATCGGCAATGTCCGCTCAGTCATTTGTGAGGTTCCTTTCTGTACACCTTCATGCGGGACAGTCCGGCTGACAGTGCTTTCAAGGCGCGGAATTTAATGGGTTTTATTTTCCCGCTGTTCATCACTCAAATGTGTAAGTAAACCAAGATGGGACCCATTCTATCTGGCCACTAACAAGACCATTCTTCAGACGAGGGTCTCGGATACTCATGGGCAGCTTTCCTTCTCGCATGTATCGCATACGTTCTGGCGATCATCCGTAAGCTCATTCACAGGTCAATCCTGCAGCGCTATCATCTGCTGACTTTTACATCTTGTCCTCAGCATTTGTGCTTTACAGGTATGGCAACAGGATCCGTGCCAGAAGTCCTGCTGCTATACAGCTTGCGAAACAACTTGAAGAGGCTGAGAGGAAACGGGAAGAGCGGAGGGCGGCCCGTGCTGAGCGGATAGCTATGAGGGCACAAGCTGGCATACCAACATCGGCTGAAGCAGCGGAGAAGCAGAAGGAGTCGGCTTAAATCATCAGTAGAACCTAGAAACAGGGAGTTTCTGTCAGAATAGTACCTAATATAGCAGTATAATAGCCGGTAGTACTGTGAGTAGTATCCTCTACCCAAAGATCTAATATGATCACGTGATTCAGGAGGACGCCACCGTTGACATTGGTGTGCCTGGTGTTCATATGTCTCGATTAACCTGTTTGTGTAGCGTCTAAGGTCTTCAATCCACCACTGACTCTATGAGCCAGTCCCATACGTCCCGACACTCACTTTCCCTGCTGAAGGGTCGTTCCGAAAACGCCGTAAAGCCATGCCTGGCATAATGGACTTCCAGTTAACACAGATGGAAATCGAGCATCCAACCTGGGCGCAGCGATGGACAGAAGCAAGATATAGTCTGGCGAAGGATTTCAAAGCTGTAGAAGGTGTCTTGGCTACTTCTGAAGCAGAGAAGAAGGCTCCCCCACCACCGACTCAGGAGCTGTCCTCTACTCTGCTGAATTCCGAACACTCGCCGTATGGTTGCGATGAAACGGTCACCACGCTAGGAATCAAGTACTGGGGTTATCAGCCAGGCAGTACCCCTTCTCTAGAAGAAATGGTTATGCAACATCTTCCCATGCCTCTACAAGCCCGCTTTCGTCGTTTCTTACCCTGGGATTCGCCACAACTCGTCTTGGAAAAGTTGGCAGAACTTGGTAGGCATTACAGTCGCCAATAGCTTTTCCAGTAATAAGTTGAATATATAAAACTATCTTGTCCCAGGCCTCTTGAAGAAGGATCTTCTAGCTGTCTTTCGCGCGGTCGAAGCTGAACATCTAGATTTGGTACCCTCATTGGGTCGAGACCCCGTCAATCCAACGAAACACAGACCGGCAACGCTTTTAAAGGTCTTACAGATGCCGCATTCATTTCAAACATTGAAGAGTCTCAACCTCCGTAAAGTCGGTTTGAGGGATGAGGACATACAATACATCACGAAGCTAAAACTGGTCAAGCTTGATCTGGCATCGACTGGTATTTCAACAGAAGCGACAGCACACCTCGTTGCATTGAAAAGAACTCTGCAGGAATTGGATCTGAGCAACAATCCGAAAATCAAGCATTGGGCGTGTTATAATGTATGCGAGGTTCCAAGCGGTCTGCCCCATGACTGCCGACTGACCAAGCCTTTGCATCATTCCCAGCTTGCAGCACTGAAAGATTTGACCAGTCTCAATCTGGCAGGCACGCAAATCCGAATGCTCAGCTTGCGCTACCTCGTCGAAGCTTGGAGCTCGCCCAAGAATCTCGATCTTTTCGTCCCCAGTGCGCTTTATCTGTTCCTATGAACGGCTGATTGATTTCTGAGAGCTTGCTTACAGCTACTTGCAAGACCTTTTTGCAGTCTCTCGGAGATATCTATCACACCATAATACCAGGACCTTACTTTGCAAAGTACGATAAAGATCGATTCGCTACACTTTACGTCAATCAAGTACGAAACAATCTTGTTTTTCACCAGCAAAAGGATCCCAGCATCAGCCTTAAAGGTAGTTACTCCACTCAGTTGGGGACCTTGAAGAAGCACTTGAAGAGAAGGTACCAATGCCGTTTGCCGTTTGCTGTTGCATCTAAAGTGCGCTGACCCTACTTTCTTCCATTTCTAGGGAAGCTGACCTTCGCCTTCGCAAATGGGTCCTGAAGGAGGCAGAGTGGCCCAATATTGCCGAGGATGACGACCTATAGACTTTACGCGGGGGTGTCTAGCTTGGATCAAAAGCGCGATGCGGTGAAACCTGTAGATGCCAGTAGTTGATTACCTGATGCGACATTGAGAGGGCTTGGTGGACGTGGTCGCTCCATTTCTCGGGTCGTCAAGCGCTGTATTATAGACCAAATACTGCATAGGACTTTCTTGCAATACAAACATCAATGCTTTGCTTCATATATTCTTGACGATATGGAGCAGAAGCTTCAGGTTGTCTGCGTTCAAGGCATCGAAGACAAGCTCGAGCGAAAACGTGATCGGGCTTTACCTTACACCCATACGGCTAGACGTCTGCGACTTGGACTATGGCGCAGCCTATCACTGTTGAGCCTGTCACAAATGGGCGTGTCACGCTCAAGACAACGGCCGGCGACATTGTCATCGAGCTCTGGCCGAAGGAGGCTCCCAAGGCTGTTCGAAACTTTATACAGCTGGCCTTGGAGGGATATTACGATGGATGCCAGTTCCACAGGGTAGTTCCAGGGCTGTGTGTGCAGACTGGTGATGCTTCGAACTCTGGCGAAGGAGGAGACAGCATCTACGAAGAAGGTTATTTCGAAGACGAGATCACCCAACGTCTGCGCTTCAATCGAAGAGGTCTCGTAGCAATGGCTAATACAGGCAAGAAGAATACCAATCTCAGTCAGTGCGTATGGCCATCATGTCACAGTAGTCTAGGTCACTGAATTCTAGATATTTAGATTCTTTATAACGCTAGACCGCGCCGATGCGTTGACTGGCAAGAACACCATATTCGGTACAATTCGAGGAGATACATACTTCAACGTTATGACCATTGCGGAGGGCGAACTTCAGCCTGGTACTGAGCGTCCAGTCTATCCTTTCATTATCAAAACGATAGAAGTAGATGACAACCCTATGCCCGCTCAGACAGTACCTCGCATAACTGCAGCTGAGAAGCGTCAACAGGAGAAAGCTCGCAGAGAAGCGAGGAAGGCAGCAGCTAATAGGTCAAAAAAGAAGGAGGGAGTCAAGAACAAGAGTCTCATGTCCTTTGAAGACGAAGAGGACGCTGGCGCGGCCAGTACTTCCGCCATGAAGCTGAAAAGTGCCCATGAGACGCTGAACGACCCACATTTGAGCAAAGAGGTCAAAGATGACCGCGGCATGTCCGATGGCTTGAGAAGGCTGGAAAAGAATGATGAAGCGCAACCCACAAGGCGCAATAGCCGAGAGCCAAGTGCTGCTGAAGCGGGCAAGAAGACTATACCAGTATCAATGGATTCAGCCGCCTACTCGACGCGTGTTGATAGAAGGTCCCCCTCACCTCAAGCTAGTCGCAAGCGAAAAGATAAAGAGTCCGCTGATAAGAATACAGAGGGAGGAAATGATCGCATAAAAGCTGAAATTGCGAAAGTCCAGGCCGATTTAAAGCGCTTTACCCGCAGGGGATCTGATGAACCGGAAGATTCGGATTCCAAGTCCAAGTCGAAGCAGAAGTCGAAGAATTCGGGAGCTGCTTTACTTGCAGCCGAACGAGCTAAATACTCGCAAGGAGGCAGGTCGATAGGCAAAAACTCGACTTCAGAGAACAAAGGCAAGCGGCGGAGAGAAGATGATGAAGATCTCGTCGACCTTTTGAGCGGATTTAGAAGCAAAATCCGAGCTGCTGCGCCTGTTCCGTCCACCTCTAAGCCTGCGGCTGAGGGCCAGGAAGATTCGGTGGACGGCTATGCAGGCGAGATTCTCGAAGAGGACGACGACGACTCTGGCTGGATGGCTCATACATTGCAGTTCAGGAAGGACGCAACAATGGATCAGCATCATATAGATGAATACGAAGTCATCGACCCGCGAAACAAAAATATGACGCTCGAGGATGCAAAGAGGCAGGAAGCTAGATTGAAGCGGCTGAGCGAACAGAGTGGGAGATTGAGTAAAGGAGCGAGCGCGAAAGCTGAGCGGGACCTACGCGGGAGAGACAATGCAGGTGGTCGCAATCAAGGTAGAGAGCGGCATTGAAATGTATGACTACTCTATGTGTCTATCGCCTGTTCGGCCACTTCAACGCACAGAAGGCGGACTATGCAAAAGTGCCATTCTGACCTGCTCAAACCCATCAATCATTGTTTCGGGGTTTGGTGGACGATATTATACACCTGCATATCTTCCACTTGTCTCTAGGATATAGTAACGTGTCGTCAAATCTGTTTATATGATGTGCCGAACGGCTACTTGCCCGCTGATTTATCGGACGGCACCGGTCTCTCTTTCTCTTCTGCTCAGCCGCAATCACAAAGCTAATATGTCTGCCTGCACGCGGTACACGCGTCATATCTGGAAAGACTTTCTGGCCTACGGGGTGAGCAGGCTACATACCAGCAGATCCGTTGCGAATGGCTCGAAATGACGGACAAGCTGGCTCGATCACCTTTTTGACTATGCGACTTCTACCACATCTACGCAGGGTCACGATGCAACTTCCAAGGGCACAGTGAGCGTGGAACGGCTTACTCTCATCTCTTATTTGCTAAGTACCGGCTGCCTATAGCTCTCCATTGTCCGCTGCACACCTGGCTTTGTCGAAGCTACATGTACGGTACCGGAAGAAGATCGGCATACATCAGGCGACGATGTTCAAGACAACCATGCTGATACGAGACTGACCTTTAATCACCAGTGAAAATACAGAAAGAGCAAACGAACAGATTGGGCTCTTTGCATGGCGGTGTCATCTGCTCCCTCGTTGACACTGTCGGCAGCTTAGCCTTAACTACCAAAGGCATCTTCCAGACCGGTGTTTCGACTGATATACACACAACGTAGGCTCCTACATGCACTTCAAGCTCTTCTAGCGACTGACCGCTTCCCTTAGCTTTATTCGAGGAGCTGGAGGCATCGGCGATACAGTGCGGATAGAGGGTCGGGTAGGTTCACTTACGCCTAACAGCTTCCTTTCAGGTTGTCTGTTACATAGGTCATTGACATGATACCCTTTTAGGTCCTTAACATGGGCAAGACCTTAGCATATACGGAAACGAAGCTGTTTCACCCGGACACTCATAAGCTGCTGGCCACCGGCTTGCATACAAAATACATTGCTGCATCGCACAAGCATCCTAAGAATGTGACATTCGATGAGAGTGGGGAGAACGTTGTTGAAGGGACTTTTGACGAAAATGAATGAGTGTCAATATGGACTAGATAGCATCGAGTAGCGTGTACTTAAATAGAGAATCTCGCACGGTTTATCGCCCGGCTACGTTAGTGTGGCCGGTGCGATACCTGGAACACTGTATAGCACGACCTGCTACAAATTAGCGCAAGACTATGCTCGTACGGATGCTTTCCCTTGTACTACTCTGCGCGCCATTGTCGGTATTTCGACACGTGCACTTTCTTAGCAAAGATACTGGCGGTTACCGCAAAAGACAGCAGATGGAGTCTCTCTTTTCTTTCTTCAACAGCTCCGATTGACGACTTCAAGATGTTCAGATCACCATCACAGGCAAGCAATACTGCTGGGAGCATACACAAGTCTGGCTCGCAGTCCAGCTATCTCGGTCACTCGCCGCGACCATCCATCGAATCGTCTCCGAGGTGCGTCCGTCTGGCTTGCGCAGATGAGGTCTTCCAAAGGGCAGAAACATCAGGCGATAGAGCCATTGTTCTACCTGGGATGGACGCAATACATAACTAATGCTGACAGTGCTATGCCTTTTGCTTTTGGCCAATCCACACACAACTTGCTTTTCCAATGTCTAAACACGCTGTAACTACACGCAGGATCCCATACGACACGCATGCCTTCGCTGGACAGGGCGACTACTCCGAGCTGCCGTCGCCTTTGTTGCAAGAGTACAAGGTGCCTTTGGGCCTCCTGCAGTCAGTCTACAGAGGAAAGTCTGCTCCCACAGGACGCGCTGGCGGAGCGGCAGCTGTCAACAATGAGTACACCCATCCGATCACTTTCCGGAAGACGAGCAATCTCCTGCCAGAAGATTTTGAAGATGAGTCGGGCCGGCTGACCCCTCAAGCTGTCGAGCAGTTGCATCAGAGACGTACTACGAGTGAGTATGCAGCCTCTTTGAGACGTACTTTGCATTGACGTGGTGTCTATGCATAGTTAAACCTTCGGATCTTGCAAAGGAAGTCTCCAACCTTTCTACCTCTACCTCCTCACAATCATATTTCAATCTCCAAGCATCTCCCATGATCAGTCCGCAGACTTCGGATCAGTCCCAGGGATGGATGTACTATACACCCCACAACCAGTATCCACCTGTCAAGAGCTTGCCACCAGACAGGCGCAAACGCGTGCTAGTCACCGGTGGAGCTGGTTTCTTGGGTTCTCACCTCGTAGATCGTCTGATGTTCTTGGGCCATGAGTAAGTCCCTTTCAATTGATGCGGTGGATCCTTTTAGCTCAAACATAAAACCCTTTACAACAGAGTCACCGTGCTAGACAACTTCTTCTCTGGAGCAAAGACGACAGTTGCACATTGGCAAGGGCATCCAAATTTTGAGCTTGTGCGACATGATGTTACAATACCCTTCCATATCGAATGCGACATGATTTATCACCTTGCATGTCCCGCATCACCCCGTGCCTACCAGTACAATCAGATCAAGACGATGAAGACAAACTTCATGGGCACCCTGAACATGCTAGGCTTGGCAAAGCGTACTAAGGCTCGCTTTCTGCTTGCTTCTACAAGTGAAGTGTATGGATCACCGACCGTCCATCCGCAACCGGAAACGTACTGGGGCAATGTTAACCCCATCGGTCCAAGAGCGTGCTATGACGAAGGCAAGAGAGTTGCAGAGGCTTTGACGTTCGGCTATATGAGGCAAGATGGCGTGGACGCCAGAGTCGCCCGCATTTTCAACTCGTTCGGCCCACGTATGACACCTGGTGATGGACGAATCGTCAGCAACTTCGTACTGCAGGCGTTGAAAGGCGAGGACATAACTGTAAGAATGGTACTCAATGGCTGAATGGACGTAAAGCTAAGACAACATTTGACAGATCTACGGTGATGGCTCACAAACGCGCTCGCTTTTATTCGTCCATGACTTGGTAGAGTGAGTATCTCGCTTCGCATGAGTTTCTAAGTCAGCATCTAATGTGCGGCACTTTCTTCAGTGGCCTCATTTTACTCATGAATAGCGAATATACCGAACCCGTCAACATCGGTTCTCCTTTCGAAGGCACCATCCTATCCTGGGCTCAGCTCATAGTCTCAGTAGTTGACGAGGTTCTGGTCGAAATGAGCGGAGGTGATAGATCTATTCTCGACAAGCGCAGGAGGTCAAAGATGGTGTTTAAGCCTATGCCGGAGGACGATCCTCCTCGTCGACAGGCTGATACTACTCGAGCAGATGCCGTTCTAGGTTGGGCGCCAGCATGGACTGTCAAGGAAGGATTGAAGGAGACAGTCAGAAGTTTCATCGAGAGCGACGTAATCGACCTCGACCTCAAAGCTGCTTTAGGGATGTGAGGCCTGTAAACAGGCCGGACCCCAGGCAGCTATGCACCCCATCCAGTAAAACTCTCGAACACCTGAACACAAGCATCCTTGAGATAGAATTATCTAGCTTCCACAGAGTAGCACCTTAGATGCGGTCTAAGTTACCATGCATTCTGTATTAGAACAAGTAACTGTACAATGACCTGAGTTTGCAAATATACATATGCTATGCTGGGGGGAAATATGCCGGCTGGAAGACCACAACATAACGGTACATTCAAATCAGCTGAACGTACTGCAGGACTGTGTGTCGAGGTTGTCCTACCGCGAGTCTCTCGTAGACCTCGACATCCTTCGATCCAAAATTGCAGAAGATGATTCTGTCGAACTGGAGAATAGGATTCGTTGCGAGTTAGTGTTTCTCCTGTGAAGGGGTATTAACGAGACTTACTTTGTCTATCTTGTCGTCTAGCACCTTTCTGACAGTCCCTAATGCAATTTTTGTTGCCGCTTCCAGTGGGAAACCGTAAATACCAGTTGACACGCCACAAAGCGCGACGGTCTTGACTTTATTATCCATCGCCGCGTGTAGCGTTGTCCTGTAGCAGCTTTCTAGTTGTTGTTCACATTCTGATTTACGGCTTGCACTGTAGACTGGTCCAACTGTGTGCAGGATGTGTTTAGAAGGTAGCTTGAAACCTACGGAAACGGACAACGGAGGTCAGCTCGACTGGCCAATGAGTATATTTTTGGAACGTATGTACCGTCAGTAATCTTGGTGTTCCCCGTCTGACAGCCATTAAGTTTGGCGCATGCATCGTATAGCTCGTTTCCCGCTGCGCGATGAATTGCCTGAAAAAGCAACGTCAAGGGCCGGTTAGCGGCATCAGTAGCACAGGGTACAAGAGCTGCACACTCCATCGATACCGCCGCCGCCACGCAATCCAGCTGTTACCAGGCTCGCATGCATCAGCTCTGGTCGCTATCATATCAGGAATTGCCTCGTCGTACAGTTAGCGGCATTCTGTATGCCATCAACTGCTAACTTCGTGATGTCACCTTGCCTGGGTATACGGGAGCGCAGAGCATATCGTGTCAGACTCTGAGCTTCTTCTGTCCACTTCGCTATCGCCTTTGGCACGATGCACGACAATGTAGATGAGGGATAGCCTGCCTCGGCGACGAAGGCAGATCAGAGCTCATCATCGAGGCAGGCTATCATTTGCATCTTCTATATTTTCGCGTTCACATGTTTGCTAGCGATAGCAAAGCTGGACTTGGCTGAAAGACCTGCGCACCATAGCGAGACCTTGCTGTTAATTTCGTCATTTGGCTTGTACGCAGTTTCGCCCTTGCTGCCGGACAATCTGCCTTCCCTGTAGAGTTGAGACAGAGTCTTGATCTGCGAAGGTCCAACTGTGCTCATTCTACGTATCACTGATGGCAGCATGCGAATGTGATTGCTATGAAGATTACCTGCTCAATATCCGGCGACCACTGCTATCAGCATGCACACAACCCTCGATCACGCTCCAGCTCATGGAGGCCATACACGAATCGGCGCTCACACGATCTTCGAATTCAGGAAGATTTGCAACCCTCTTCGATACCTCGCTATGGACAGTCCTCGCTGATATCTCACACACACGCTGCGCAGCGTTTCGGAGACTGATTCGCCACCATTTCGGCTGATGGTAGCAAATGGAGCAGCGGTTCTAAATCTGTCACTCTCAGAGACAGGAAAGGCAATGTACACCAGAGTAGGCCGAGGATTTTTGGAGACACTCTTTGACTGATGGTCCTGCTTTCAGTACTGTCTTCCTTCCTAACTATCAACATTCTTCCCATCATGATGGTCCGAGGCCTCGCCGCTGCTTCTACTCTGCTCACACTCTTTACAGCTTCCAGCACTGCGTCTCCCCTCGGTCGATCCCGATGGTCGAATTCGCTACAGGCTAGACAGGCCATCTCGAACT
Source organism: Cystobasidium onofrii (assembly GCA_022813105.1). Classification (NCBI taxonomy): domain Eukaryota; kingdom Fungi; phylum Basidiomycota; class Cystobasidiomycetes; order Cystobasidiales; family Cystobasidiaceae; genus Cystobasidium; species Cystobasidium onofrii. The sequence continues at coordinate 261,905 of JAKLNA010000007.1, read as the reverse complement.
CGACTGCTACCACTGGAAATGGCACAAGCTCCAATAGCCTTCCCTGGGATTGGACAGGTGACCGCAAACTAAGTACGTTCCTTCATTTGGCTTACGTCTTCACAGGCCGAAAGCGCTGACAGTCTATCTATTATAGATGGAGTCGCCCTTGGCAACTGGCTTCTTCTGGAAAGATGGTATGGGCGCTTTATACGTTTAGCGCTGAAGTGCCACTCTAACACTCCGCAAACAGGATGGACGAGCAGTGGTTTACACAAAACGCTGGAAATGCCACTGACGAATGGACTTGGAGTATAGCTCTGGGAGATAGAGCACAATCAGTTCTGCAAGACCATTGGAACACATGGATCACCGATGATGATATTCGAATTATTTCAGAGTCGGGCTTCAATCATATCCGTATACCTATCGGCTACTGGGCTTTCATGAATGAGCCTGCTGGAACGCCATACGTCAGCATGGGAGGACAGCTTGACCAAATGACGAGAGTTATAGAAAGCGCAGCCAACTATGGCTTATATGTCATTATCGATCTGCATGGCCTACCAGGCTCGCAGAACGGAGAGCAAGCAAGTGGACATGTCGGATACAAGTAAGAAATTCATATGCTCCTCTGTTGCTGCGTATCTGTCTAATTGCTCCCGTTCTTGGTTTTCGCAGCAATTTCTACCAGCAGCAGAATCAAGATTACAGCGATACCCTCATCGACCTCGCAATTTCGTACATTCAGAACAGCACACATCGCGATATCATTACTGCTTTAGCAACGTGTAATGAACCTGTCTTTTACTCGCAAGATCAGTTCGATACCCTCGTAGCGTACTATGAGCGCGCCTATGCAAAACTCAGTGCCGTAAACATTCCCATGATGTTCCACCCTGGTCATCCGGAGAAGTCTCCTATGTAGGTTAAGCTACTTGCCTCGCATACACAGGAGCGTTATAGTTGATGCTGACTCTACATATCACTCTTACAGGGGCCTCTTCCAGAGTTTCATCAATGGCAAGGATCCACAACTGCTCATCTATGAAGATCACCCGTAAGTGAAGCGTTTTCACCCTCCATAAGCAACACGTTAAGGCTAATGACTTCCATAATACAGATATCCTGGCCGTTTACAACCTCAGACTTCCCTATCCGCATTGACGAGCCAGATTTGTGCCAAGGCCAACTCATATGAATCATACGGTATCCCAGTAGCAGTAACTGAATGGTCAATAAGTACTGCTACCTGGGACGATCCCGCTTTCGACAGTGCTTTCTGGTCTACTCAGCTGAGAGCTTGGTCTCAAGCTGCAGGTGCCGTCTTCTGGAGGTGAAAAGGAACTCCACTTACACTGCATGTATGGCATGAGTGCTGACGTCCTTTCGTTGCAGCTATCGAGTCAATGCCTATACAGAACAGTTCAACCAGACGGAAAATTTCACATTATATAGCTTCTACCACCTCAGACAAGGTGGCAATATCCCGCTCCCACGTGCTGGTCAAGACTCGCAAGACTACATTTTCAGTCTCGACAACGCCTGTAACTTCGGTACACCTACTGAAATAGCAGGAACAGTAGTGTCTTCGGTCATGCCGACCGTCACCGGGGCTTTTACAAAGAGATCTGCCAATCCCGTGGCTTCTCTCTGAGGCCGTCTTTAGTCAGTTAGAGAGTTTCGCACTACATTCTTTTGTACGTCCCCGAGCAATAGTGTAGCAATGGACAATAAAAAGTCTTTCTTGTGCTCAAAGCCGCAGCGCTCATATCGCCTCTACTGAGCAATGCCTGAGCCTGATGATGAGTTTGGGCTTCGGGGAGCGGCGAAGTAGCTTTGATGAGCCGGGAGTCGCTAGCTACGCGTGCCCGATAGCCTCGAATCAAAGCCACTCAAAGTCTGCCAGTCTCTGAGAGTTCCAACTCTTGTACTTATTACTCACGCATCCAAAAGTCGTTAATATTCTCGCGCAAAGCAGAGACCGACTCCAGTACTTGGCAAAGCGTGACCGAGAGCGCTATGGAGATATTCCTGTTCACTTCTATGCTTTCTATTGATATACTTTCTTCACATGCACACCCACAAATCTACATCTACTTCATAAGCATATTCCTTCAGAGTCTGCACTAGGACTTTAATTCGACCTCAATAACCTTTCTCTATATCAACAGTATTAAGCAGTTTTTCGCCCTTCTTGAATCTTTCTGCGTTTGTAACGAGCATGTCTACACTTCTTGATAGGTATTTCATTGTTAAGCCTGCAATATGAGGAGTGATGATAACATTTGGTGTAGTCCATAATTTATGTCCATCTGGAAGAGGTTCAGGATCTGTCACATCTAGACCTGCACCTCCTAGATGACCGGACTCTAGAGAATCAATGAGAGCTTCTGTATCTACTACAGCTCCTCTACCGATATTGACTGCAATATAGCAAAAGTAATGTACGCTCAGCTCTGACAGGTAATGGCAGAATCTTTCAGAAAATAGGCTACTTACCCAAAACAGCATTCTTTTTCAACTTAGCTAACCTCTCCTTGTTAATCATTTTCAAAGTTCCAGGACTACCAGGCAAGCATATGACAAGTACGTCCGTCTGAGCTAAGAATTCCGTAAATGCATCTTCGTTTTTAGTGCTATAAGAAGCAGAAGGTATTGAACCATCTGGATCACCAAATCCAGGACACATTTCTTTACTTTCTTCATCTGGTTTTAAAATACCATCTGATGTTGCTGCTATAACTTTGCATCCGTACGCTTTGGCTAAACGGGCTGTTTCCCTTCCTAGTCGACCGTAGCCCACTATAACATGATAGAATGGAGGTGGAATCAGATCCGGTAAGCTTAAAGAAGATACAAATTGGAAGAGTACACACAAATGCCGAAAGTTGAACCTGCAAGTTCTCGCATGTAGAAAGCGTTCCTTCTTTCCCAATGATGCTTTACTAGATGGCTTTCGAAGTTCTTGTATAAATCCAGGAACAGAGTGGTGACTATTGAAATAACGTAAGGAGGTATGACGGAGCAATGCACTCCTGAGTTATTCGTCAATGTGACATTCTGTTTTGTTTGTTCGTCCTTCCAAAATTCCGAGGAGAGTAGTTTCTGCAAGTCACATGAATCAATGAATCTCGGTTAGTAGTGTTCGTGGCGCAGGGCGACGATCCCCGTCGGCCGGGTGTCTAAGCTCGTCTTCCTGAAACCCTGCATTGAGGTGACAGCGCGTAATGTGATGTCCGCCACGAGCCACCGTTGGAGATCATCCAAATAAATCAGAAGCCGAACATACGTCTGCACCTGCCGAGGGGGTCATCATCCATTTGAGATTCGGGGTTTGCTTGAAGTGGGTAACATCTGAGGGCAGTTGCCAGCCAAACACTACAGTGGTCTTTTCCAGAACATCTTTCGACACTGGGATAGGCGGCCCAGCGTTCCAAGCGAGCTCTGGACTCTGTGCATAGTGCACGCTGTCAAAGGTGTCTTCGAGCTTGGCCTTGTCCTCGTCCGAGATGGGCGCGAGCGTAAGCAGGTGGAGCGGCTGACCAGCCATGGCGAGGACTGAAGGTATATAAGGACGATGTGATGGTCAATGCTGACCAGAAGAATGTCCTGCCAGTCAACTCCGTATCATGTCGGCCGCAGCGTGACCTCGAATTGCGTGATCGAGAATTGCCGTCGATAAGACACCTGACAGGGCCAAGTACGTTATTGCGTGTTGACATGTTTGTAGTTGGAGCAGGACTGCTTAGAGATTTTGGTACAGTACACTGCTCTGTACAGGAGTAACAGAAAACCGCTTGTTCGCACGGCTTTAAGCAGGCATGCAAGCCATTAGGGTATCGCAGCTGGATGATCACCGCGCGGGTATATTAAACCTGCTCCACTCGCCACATCGTCTCATGACTTCATAGCATCCATTGTAGCTTCTTGCTCCCTTCTCTACCCATTCATAGCATTCTATTGCAGACTGTCCAGCCTCTCAAGAACAGTCAACAAACTACCCAGTCATGTCTTCCCACGGAACAGCTCCTCTCACACCTCAACACGTGATGCCAAACCAGGCTCTGAAGTATGGAGAAGAGCTTCACAAGACAGGTAGGCTAAGCGATAGAAGCCAAGACAGCCGCCCGTATCTCCTCCAGCTAATATTCCCGACATTGCTATCCAGCTCTCGCCCTAGGTGCCTCTGGGAAAGGTCTGCTAGCTGCCGACGAGTCCACTGGCAGCATCAAAAAACGCCTCGAGGGTGTGGGGAAGGAAAACACAGAAGACAACAGACGGGAGTGGAGAGATGTATTGTTCACTGCAGAAGGTCCTTATGAGGATTATGTTTGTAAGCTTGCTCGCTTTTTCCCAACCTTGTTGCATTCACCCCACTAATTCTGATGCGTATTTTCTCACTCCCGAATAGCCGGAGTCATCACGTTTGAAGAAACACTCATGAAGCACGATTCCAAGCTAGAGGGATCAAAGTACAAAGGTCAATCTTTTGTTGATATTCTCAAGTCTCGAAATGTAATTCCAGGTATCAAAGTCGACAAGGGTACAGTAGTTCTGCCCCGCACCTCACCCGAGGAGACTACAACTCAAGGGTTAGATGGGCTACTGGAGCGATCTCAGCAGTATTACGAGAGAGGTGCTCGTTTCTCCAAGTGGCGTGCTACTGTACGTCTTCCTTTAACACCTTTGTGTTGCTTTCGATTGACTGGTCTGACCTTTATTGAAACGGCTCTGTTGGTCTTACAGTACACGGTATCAGAGAGTACCCCATCAGCACAAGCCATCGAAGCTAACGCGGAAGCATTAGCTAGATACGCTGCAATTTCACAGCAAGCAGGTTTAGTACCTATCGTAGAACCAGAAGTTTTGATGACTGGAGATTTTACAATTCAAAGATCAATGGAAGCTCATATTGCTGCTTATTCTGTTCTTTTCGCTAAATTAGCTTTACATAAAGTTGATTTAGCTGGTTTAGTACTTAAAGCTAGTATGGTTGTATGTGGCGACAAACAGGGTAAAGCTTCACCTGAAGAAGTTGGTGAAGGTGGGCTTCCAATATTGATTTCGCAGATAGTCCGGACACAGAGAGAGAGCGCGCGCACCAGTTGACACGTTTTTACTTTGTCCCTGCAGCAACCATCCATGCTCTGAGCAAGACTGTACCACCTCTCGTTCCAACCATCGTCTTCTTGTCAGGCGGTTTCAGCGACTCTGACATTCTCTCTTACCTCAACTCAATCAACAAAGTCAAGCAAGCTAACCCCAATAGGGCACCTTGGGCATTGGTAAGTTCATGTGCGGACATCGGGACCGCTGGCAAATGAATGTTAACGAAATGCCAGCATGACTGATCTCTCGTTATTGTCCGACCAGACCTTCTCCTTCGGTCGCGCTTTGCAGGGCGTGGCTATGAAAGCTTGGGCCAAAGGAGACGTAAGAGACGCGCAGGCTAAATGGGTGGATAGAGCAAAATGGAGCAGCGCTGCTTCAGTCGGGAAGTATAACGGAGAATGCCCTTCGTAGAATAAGAGACGATGCTCGATGTGTCATGGACCGAGGTCAAGAAAGTTAAATAGTATGTTACTCTTTCTTCGAGTCTCCAATGTAACGCGTTTGTATGGACATTGCAGACGCAAGTATGCTCTTCAGTGATTTCGTCGCGTAACAAAATGCATTCTGCTGCTATTCTGTATTGCAAGATCGCTTTTGCAGAAGATCGTTAATTAGACCAAACCATATTTCGCCTATACCTGGAGATTGTTCAGAGCAGACTGCCAAATGAAAGATAGTAGGTGTCTCAGCCGCAGTTCAATCGAGCCAAGTGCTGTCAGCATACCTCAAATGCATCTTTGTACATGGCTAAGTCATCTCGCTTGACTTTGGTATTCTTGACCTTTGACAGCCGTCCAGCCTCTGACAGCAAGGTCTTGAAATATTTGGCCTGCGATTAAGATGGACGTCAGGGATGGGCACACTTCATAAGAAGTCTCAGAAGGGGAAGAAAGACCCACCTCTTGCACTTCTACTAGTGACCAAGCAGTTCCTGATCTACCAGCTCGAGCTGTACGACCGACACGGTGCACATAATTTCGCATCGCGACGGGAACATCGTAATTTACGACGTTCTCCAGCGTGGGTATATCCAAGCCTCTAGCAGCGATATCAGAGCAGACCAAGCTGAATCACAGAAAGGCAACATGCATTAAGTATAACGTCCGTTGAATTTCTCGTCTGCGAATATGCTTACACATGAATGTCGCCCTTTCGGAAGGAGTCCATTACTTCCTTACGTAGCCCAGGACCAAGTTCACTCGAGTAATGAGCTATTTTGAGCGGCTCAAATGTACCAGCCATGGCTTCTTTAGCATATTCAACATTGAAGGCGTCAACAAGCATGACCAGTCTAGCTGCCGATTCGACTGATTTTGTGAAACAAAGGGTATTGTGCAGCTTGAGTGTATACAGTAGATAGAGGAAAGTGAGAGCTTTGTCCGATGTACGCGTGACGATCATCTTTTCCTGTTGGTAGAATAGCGTTGTTCAGACAGGTGCTACGCTTTGTCTGAGCAAAGTAAGAACTTACCGTCAAGGTTTCTGGCAGAGCAAAGTTGCGATCGCTTTCGAGTAATGTTGAGGCTGTCTGTTCTGGATTATTGTCTCCTTCTGCTGACTTGCTGACTACTGCGATGTATACAGGCTTGTACAGGTTAAGTGCTGCTATCCGAGCTGGGTCCCTTGTCAAAGTAGCTGAAAACAACAGCTTTTGGGCCTGAGAATAATGAAGAATCAGCCAAGCGTTTCTTAGGAGAGGACATACTAGATTAGAAGAAAGCATTGCTCACGGATGAAGGGAGACTTGTTGTCGTCGCATCGAGGAGAGGCAAGCAGCGCTTAACAAGCTGGGGAGCGAGCGCATCCGTTTCCAAAGCTACGTCAGAGTCCGCCTCTCTGTCTTCAGGTGCCTGCTCAGCGCTATCGTCTTGGGCGTCCGGCATGCCTTCTTTGTTCTCTATGTGTGCGATCAAAACCTTGAGCCAGTCATTGAAGTTCTGACTTAGCAGCCTATCTGCTTCATCAATTACCAGGAAACGCAGGTGTTGCAAGGTGAAGTTCTTTGTTGATCTGAGATGATCCATCAGGCGACCAGGCGTAACGACAAGTATGTCAACCTTGCTTGAACCACCTTTCAGTCTAGGTTCAGGGGGTTAGCGTTGACTCTGGACGAGATCATGGGGACACAGTGGACTTACTCGTGTTCGTGGTCTTCAACAATCGCATTCTGTTCGCCAGCAAAAGAGTGTTGGCCAGTAGCGGCGGCAACCTATATCGCCAAGATACGATAAACGCTGTGCAGAGTATACAAATTGTATTGAATATCGCTTACCCGCAACCCAGTACCTTTGCAAAACTGTTCAAAGACGTCTCGAACTTGCATCACCAGTTCACGTGTCGGCAGAACGACTAGAGCACGTAACCGGGTGACAACTCGCGATGCCAAGGTCTGAAAAAATATGCACTTCAGCCCACTGTTCCGTCAGAGACTTTGCAGACGGAATTAACGAACCTCCACAACAGGAATTACGTAACTTAGCGTTTTCCCGCTTCCAGTAGGCGCAGAAACACAAATATCCCTAGGTCGCTGCCTCGTGGTGTAAAGCTTCCGGTTTTCCAGGAGTACGGGAAGAACTGCTGACTGAACAGCGAAGAATTTTTCAATCTTCATATCCTGTAATCGGTCTAAAGTCTGCTGTGACAGTTTTATTTGCAGTTTCAGTCCTTGCAACTCCGTCACAGATACTGATGTGCCTTGATCAACAAGAACGGCATGTCTAAGGTCATGCGAAATGAGCAAATCGTCCAGCTCGCGCTGAGATGGTGCCACAGGCTGTATAGGTTTAGGGAATCGAGGCAACACATCAGGCTGCGTTGGCGCTTCTTGCAAATCTTCGTTCTCTTTATCTTCTTCATCTCCTTCACTCTTGCTATACTTTTGTTTTGCTTTGGCTCGCTTGTTCGCTTTATCCTGTCGTGCTTTCAGCTCTTCCGCCTTAGCCAGAACAGCGAGGTCTCGTTTGAGCAGTACTTGTTCATCTCCTTCTTGTATGCCAGTAGCGATGCTACTATCACCAATCAAGTCGGCATTCTCAGCAGCTAAGCGCTTTGCAGCTTTTTTGGCCTTTCGTTCAGCTTTACGCTTTTCTGCGTCTTCCAGCATGTTCAACTTGCTCGGACCCGATATTGCAGCCTCTTCAGGAGACTGGTCCGGTACAGCGTTCGTAGATAAGTTCGCTGTAGATGTATTGGCCTCTAATACCTCCTTAGCGCGTCTCTCTTCTCTTTTTGCCTTTTTCCGAGCTCGCTTTTCCTCAGCCGCATCGACAGTTGCGGACGTGTCAGCTGCTACGTTATCGCCGTCTTCGGTTATCATAGTGTCGTTCATATCTGTGTCAAGATCTCCGACGGAAGATCCAGCTTCACTCTTGCTCTGCCTGTCTGACCGCTTCCTAGCTTTATAGCGTGCCATTTTGGCTTTTAGATACCTAGCTTTAGCTTTCGTTTTCTTCGTAGTCTTGCTATTCTCCGGAGTATCAGGCTTCACTTTTGATGCTTTGAACGCATCTTTTTGGGAGAGAGCTTCGGCTGGTGGTCTAGGTACTTGTGGCGAGCCTTCATGCTGTGTTGTAGCCTCTTCCGCAAAGGCCACTGCTCGGCCTTTGCCTTTGAGTGAAGATGCAGATACACTCGTTGACTCTTGAGGATGTGTGCCGACTAGACCCGCTTCGCTCTCACGCTTGCGTTTCTGTTTCTTCTCGACACCATTTTCAGCATGCAAAGTCTTGAAGTGCTGGTCACCATTCGGGCCTCTTTTAGGATTCGAAGGACCCGCCGTATCGCTTGAGGTGACATTCGACATAGTCAGTCTCAAGAAATGAAGAGTAGAAATGCTCTGAGCAAAAAGTCTAGCAAGGCAAGGTGTGCTTTGATGTAAAACTGCCAGCAAAGCGTGACATGAAATTGTTCGATCACGTTTTTAGACAGCATATATGGGTACAACGACATGTTTGACTACCTAACTTGACTACACTACCTTATACTGACATCTGCAAACTCAGTTCCACTGCTGCTATGAAAGTCTGTCAAATGAATCCAGATGCTCAAATGCAATAGAGGTTGGTCTTACACTACTTCGCTGCGAGACTATAAGAGTCTATCTCAAGTTGTCACGTCGAGCCTCTCGTACTTGTACCTCTCCCTCTTGCGGTACCTCTTACTGAGCTGCCTCTCTGTAAAGCTGACGCCCGCACTCGCGAGCCGGGTACGCCTCTTGTCCCTCTACTTGACAGACCCCTCCCTCTCCCGCTCAAAGCTGAAGCTACTTAGACGTTCACAACACACGTCAGACGATGATGAACGCTTATATGGATGTTCTTACGAAATCTTACCTTTCCGCTCTGCCTCTGCTTGTAAACGTGCCGCTTTCTCTTCAGCTTCCTGCTGTTCACGTGCTATCCGTTCTTCCTCTTCTCGCAATTTGCGTTGTTCCGCTTCAGCTGCTTCTCGCATTTCGTCTTCATCCTGTCCAGTAGAATACCATAGAGTCAGTTGTCATGGTCTCGGTATTGTTACGCACGCTTGCTTATAGCGACACTATGGATCGTAAAAAGTGGCCAACTCACCCGTTGTGGCTCCCATGACCCATCAAGCAACAGATTTTGCGTATGCTCTGCTTGACTCAGCACTTTCGTATACGTATCCAGCAGCTTGTGCGTTTTGCCTATAGTGTCTTGGAAGCTCTGCGTAATTAGATCAAGACGTCAGCAGCGAAATTCGATGTACGCGACAATACACATGCTCTGTTCTCGTAGAGCTCGTGCTTTGTACGGGGAGACTCACCTCCATCTTCGGGACGGTACGACTTATTGAAGCAATTGCATGTTCAAGCAGTGTATTCATTTTCGCAAGATCATCTCTTTCACGCGTTAAGGCTTGTTGTCTTCTTTCCTCAGTCGAGAGCGGCGGCACAGTCGGTAGATCGTTATTATCATCCTCATCCGGTTTCGTAGGCGAATGTACCGCTTCTTCAAGGTTGTTATGCTGCAAATTTGGCGTTCCTGCTGTTGTTGTTGATGACCTGTATGCCTGGTCATGCAAGTGCATATGCCCAAGCTCGCTTGAAGGTAATCGGGCTTCTTCTCCATTTCTAGAAGGTCCAGTATATTGATAAGCTGCATTTTCAGTAGCATAACCACGCCTAAAATCTGATTGTTCGTCTGGAATATCTGTATCTTGCGTTCCTGCTGCATCAAGGTCCATAGATTCATCAAATAGGTTGCGCGCGTTCATCTGTCCAGCCGAACTTCCGAAACGCGTTGATCCTGATCCATGTGTCGTTCCTTGACTTGAGCCTGGTAGCCCAACAGAACCAGAATATAGCGAGTCGTCCATGTTGAATCAGATTGATTCCAGTCCGCAATCCTTCGAAAGCAGACAGTTTGCAAGTAAGATACAAAGTCACGTTTTTGCTTGGTTGTAAATGGATCGACCGATATCACAGCTGGCGAGCAGTCCTTGTATTACTGTGATTGAATATTCTAATTAATGGCTACATTTGGGATTTGGTAAGTAAAGTGACAACATCATGTCGATCTGATACATGTTTCCTCAGCCTTAGATTGCACTCCTCACGTGGATTCTCCAATACTATAATTCGACAGTCCTGTCCATCTTATCCCCTTACATGGTTACACCAGCTATCATGGCCATCACCAGCGACAATCCAGCCATCATCATCTGAACGGAGGTTCTCAACCCTTGAGCAGAAGACATAGCCGTTGTATGATTTGTGATATTGACGCTAGTCCTGTTACTCATTCCTTTCGCAACGTCTGAAAGTCTTGCAAATCCTACAGCTCTTGGATTTTCGTACCTGAAGATTGAATAAACGTTCTTCAAGAATGTATCACCTACTATCCAAGCTGGACCATCATTTGGATCTGCTCCTTCTACTGTTGTTGAGCCTACTTCTAAGGAGAAGAAAGCTCCTAAACACATTCCATCCGCTATTACTCGACCGAGATTGAAGTCGGATGGGTGGATGTTCCAGATTGTATTGTTGAATGTGAAAGAGACCCGAACCGTCGTATCACACGGGAACTGCAGTCATGAAGAAGTGATAATAAAGTCAGAATCGGTCAACCCATGTCCTACAGAATCATCACTGGAACAATTCTACTGACATAATAGTAGCCTTTTCGATTCGGATCATCAGAAGGTACCGCTCCTGGCACTTGAGCGAAGATAGCATCGACGGCTGAGGCAGGTGCTCCAATGAGCGAAGTGCCAGTATCGATCGCTACTCTATCAGAAGATATGCCCAGACTCGTATTTCCTATGGAAACATCTTGGAGAGAGACCATCCAATATCCCGCATCGTTGACATTATTCCATGAGACGTCTAGTGCGATTACAGGCCAAGCGAGATTAGTGAGAGAACCATCGCCCGAATGAGAATCAGTATAGCTCACCTCCAGTATATAATGTCTGATTAGCACTGCCAAAAGAAGCCACACCACCAGGCATCACTATATCTTCCGGATCACCACCACCACCAGCACCACCATCACCATCATTACCACTAGAACCGGAAGAAGATGAAGAAGAAGGTGAATAATGTAAAAATCTAGTAAAAGTAAAGCCCATTTCTTGATTTTCACCTAATTTATTTTGATAAGCTAAATTTTCCCAAAAAGGTTTTGTTTTAGAACTAGAAATTTTTTCAAAACCTAACCCCATAATACCAGAAACAGGTCCAGCTAATAAACCTTTTGTAATTTGATTACAACTTCCAAAAGTTTGATTTGGCATATTATACCCTGCTAATGTTATTGAATCTGAAATTAATTTACCGGATGCTTCTCCTGATCCATAAGATATTCGAAAATCATCTCCTACGCTTCCAGTATCACTGTCATTGGATATGCTTCCTCCTCTGACTGCATGTGATGGAGGTGAACGTTGTAGAGCTGTACTAGACTGACTTGTCTGGTACAGTTCTGTTGTGGCATCGCAACCTGATGCTTGTGTACAACCAGAACCTGCCAGCCAAAGATCTGCAGATCCGGTGTCGAGTATTACATTGAATGGTTCTGCAGTAGAGAAAGCAACGATGAGGACGTTTAGTGTTTGTTGTCCCTCATCTGCTGAATCTACACATCCTAAAATTAGGAAACCTACGAGGCGGAGTTCCTACATATATCGTGCCATAGTACTGTATGCAAAAAGTAATACTTTTTAGCGTGCAAGTCCATCAGGGAAACAGAAAGATAGACTCCTCACCTCAGTATCTGAGAACAGGTTGTGCAGTTCGGCATAGCCTTGTTGAATCTCCTGTCTTTTGACGATGTTTGGCGATCCCTCCATACTATCTTCGCTCCTCCTGTTTGTCTTCCCTTGCCCAGAGGCCTTCAGATCTCGCCCTCTATGCCGCCTTCTCATCTTCCTAGCTTGTGAATCAGCCCAATCTAAAAGTGCTTCAGGGTCACGTCTTCTTCTAGACTGAGCAGCATGATTTCTAGCAATTTGAATATGACCAGATCCATCTTTCGTATTTCCAATTGTCAATTCATGTAATGATGTTTGAAATTGCTGATCGTTGAATTTATGACTTGGAGCTGCTTGAGTGTATACGGCGAGATATGATGATGAGGAAATTAAGAGTAGAAAGTGAAGGTACGAAATGGAGGTCATCGTCTTGGATGTAGTGGCTTGTGGCATAACTCTCGGAGGCGGATAGAGCGGAGACCAGGACTGGAGAGAAGGACAGACAGTCGGAAGGTCGACTCGAAAGCGAAGTATAAGCTGTTCCCGAATATCGTGCCGATGAAATCAAAGGCTATTGAGATACCGAGCCGCTTGTACGTGATCGAGGCTTCACAAGCAATTACTCTTGGCTGAGGGAGGAGGACGACAGAAAGGATACGCAGGCTAATGAATGCGCTGAAAGTATTGCGATTGACGAGTTGTGTGTTTGCGTGGAGTGAATTGCCCGATGCGCTTCTATGGCTTTCCCCTCATGCTCTTCTGAGTCCGAGTCTCGCGAATCTCTGTGTTCCAGTACAGACAGAACACAAAGCAGAGGTGGAAGACCAGCCAGGAAGCGATGAGTATTGAAGCGGAGCAGAAGACAAGGACGACACTCGAAATCGGCTTCTAAGATAACTAGTTCTGCTAGTCTTCTTGCTTGCTTTTCCTCCGCTCTTGTACGGCACAAGACTCTTGAGGCTCTCGGATGCTGGGGCTTGCAGTCAATCGAATGGCAGCTTTGACCAGCAAAGCCGGAGAATGGGAAGCGACGCAGGATAGCAGGTAGACCAGCTACTGAATCCACGTATGATGCCCTTCTGGTGTCTGATGCTCCCTCTGCTATCTTCCCTGCACTCTGCATCAGTCTGAGGCAATCTCGCACTCTCTGCGCTTTCCTCTTGGCCTTGAAGCCGAACGAGCCGTCGCGACTTGGCCTGGCTTGCTGCTGAATCTAGAGGCATGGAGAGTGGAAGAAGACGGCATGATGGACACGCCGAATGAGGAAGGTAGAACGCAATCACATTGCTGCAAGTATGCGTAGCTTGTACGTCCTGAGGGAAACAGAGCAATCAGCCAACTTACATGGGTAATTCGGCAGATTGGGCTATTTCGGTCGAGTGGAGAGGTGGCAATCACCATGTCACAGTTATTCCAGCTAGCACTATACATTCAACCAGCACTTCTATCTCGCTACATCCCTTCGTTCTTCACGAGTCTACTCGACCACCCAGATAGCAAACGTATTATACAGTGGGTGTCCACTCCGCATCCCAAAAGTTTACTCTTGTAGTTGCGTAAAACCTGAAGCCAAAGAGACTGAAATAATACGTCCGTCGGCCATAACACCGCTGACATTCAGGTTGTTCATCAATGCTCCATCAATCAGAACGCTCGAGATTGGTTTCGACTCACTTCATGTCTTCTATGGCTTGTGCTGCACTAGAAAGCTCGGCAAATTCGACTAGAATATCCTCAGCCTCATCGCAAGCTTTGATTGTTATTCCACAGGGAATAGCGTAGCTCTTGATGATCTTCCCAAATCGCTCAAAGACAGCCTGCAAGTCCCAAACAGGGATGAAAAGCGTTCTACCCGTCAGTGGCCTGCTTTATATGTGGATAGAACGGAGCATCATAGAGAAGAGACGATTGTTGAAAGCTTACCGCTACATCCTCAGCTGAAGTGCCAAGCTCCAGATGTCGTACTATGACTTGTCTCGCCATCTCAGAATCCGGATTGGGAACTTCTTCATCTCCTGCTTCTAGATCTTCTTGAACTTCTCCTTCTTCAAGCGTACCGTCTTCTAACATCGCATTGTTCGTTTGACTAGCATAGTTGTGTTCGATTTTTTCCCTCGGAGAGACCCCTTGGTCTCGTTGAGCCGGGCTACTGACATGCGTGGAAGCATTAGGTGCAATGCGAGCAGAGAGAGGTGGTGCCGACAATCTTTCCGCAAGAGAAGGCACGTGACTGTCTGACTTGACACCGAGCGATGATTCACCAGCTCCCCGTGTAGATACGTGGGCAGGACTTATAACCCTCTTCTCTTCATGCTTTCTCGGTGATAATGTTCTCACGGGAGATACCCGCTGGAATCCCTTGTTCAACCATCTGTGAGCTCTAAATGAAATATGCTGATGGCATTTTGGTTCTCTGGAATAAGATTTCGCGACAAGCCTAGTATCCAATTCATATGATAGAGTTCGTGTTCTACTACTTCTTTCAGAATGTGGGTAGTCAGGTCTGGAGGATGTTTCGGAAAACGATGAATTCGACTGTGAAGGTGGGGTGCGAGAGGCCAATCTATCGAGGAGCTTTACAGACTTGAAAAGTTAGGTATAGTGTTAACAGCACATACAATTGGATTGCTTGAGAGATGGAAGGATGACAACTTACTTCTTCTGAGCTCGGACCTCTTCTTCGAGCTGGAAGCTCTGAAATGCTGGATGCTGATGACTGAAGAGATGAAGACTGCGTAGTACGATGCAGGATACTATAAGGTGGTATATAGGTGTCTGTTTCCATTCGCCTGTGATGGCGTCTTGATGCTTGGGAGTATGTACCCATTGTTTTGGCGTCCTGTCGATGTTTAGATTGGAAGGTCTACGGGTTCATGCGAGCGGAGAAGAGGGGGGGGGGGGAAGTGAATGAGTGAAGCAGATGTAGTTTCGGAATGATCTGGAACCGCATTTCATGTATGGCAGTTTGGAAGAAGTAGAGACATAGACGACATCACTTCTGTCGATGTGGTCCGCTTTGTCCCACTTGTCCACTCATCTGACCTTTGGACGGGCTTTCGACGGTCTGTCCATCTGACAAACGCAGCCACCCCGAGAAGTCAGAACGCCTCGTACGTCTACTCATAAGTGTCCATCAAGCACAATGGTCCTGCTCGTCATCCCGCTTCAATTAGGCTTGCTCGCTATCATTTGTTTGTTCCGTTTCACTTGACTGGCAAACATGCGCTGTAGAACCATCCTTCGAGTGGCACACGATGCAGGCCTTAAAGAACACCAACCAAAGTACACGTTGAGTGATACACGTGGCTCAAAGCAGATGTGTTCTTCCTTCTCTCGGCCGTTTGTGGTCATGTCCAAGCGCTCGAAATGGTGCAAGGATAGGCTTGGTTGACCAGGCAAATCTCCAACTTGAGCGGAATTACTCATCCGTTGCATCTCATTCCAACCGTGAACGACCACTTCTTCAACCATGTTCTGGACCTTATGACTGCTTCAAACGTCTGGAGGAAAGGCGACTACCCAGAGAAGTCGGGCCTCTTGAGGCAGGTGATCGAGAATGCTTATCGCCCAACTGTGTTCAGTGCGGCGGGCTTTATACAAGCAGTGCAACCATAGCTTGACTGGACGATGCTCCGTCCCAGTAGTACTCAGTGCGGGCTCCGTCTGCCCTCCAGCTCTCCCGACAAGCTGGCATTTCGTGCACTCGCCACCACTTCCATTTTCCAAAGCTCTCTTTCCACGCCTACACTTCTTTTCCATCTTTCCGCTTATCATACACACCTTCAGCATAAACGCTTTTTGCCAAGCGGTACATTAGCAAACATGAGCGTCGATGATGGACATTACAGACCTACTTATAATGATATTCACGTATGTTCTAAGCAAAACCATTTTCAATGGGAATTAAAAGCTGATTTTTCTCCTCTTGCGACTGTCAATATATACATCAAACAATATTACTGTGATTACTGAATATATAGAAACTAATCCGAGGAAGTGCTCAGAAGATCAGAGAAGAATTCAAGTCAGTTAGCTTCTTAGCTTTTTCTTCGGGGCATTGAAATAGCTTGGAAGGTAAAGACTGACGGGTTACCCGATCACTGCTTGGATATATCACCCTTCTGCAACGGGACCTTCTGGACGACTTTCAATGCTGGTATCCGCATATGGACTACTTGGACTCCTCATGCACTCTGTAAAACACGGCGCTGCCCAATATATCATCGCTATAGGCCGGATCTCTTCGTTGTGCGTGAAAGAAGCTCGCTCTGCTATATATATATCTATACATTGTGCAGACATGAACATACTACTGACATGATCTTTTTCACCCCATTCGTCCATTGGATACATACTATCGTCATCCACTTAATCCTACTAGGCCATCGGAGGAGGAGGTTTCTATCCAGCAAGAGTAATGCGTACATTTTGTAAAACACCAGGCAAAAAAAATATTCCAATTCAAGCAATTGGATTATCTTTATATGAAGAAATGGGTACTGAAGATTCAACACAAGAAAAATTAGGTAAAGAAATTGTTAGAACTCAATGGTTAGATTTTTCTACTTTGGGTAAAATGTCACTTTTGGGTAGAAGAGTTTTAATTGTCGTGAGTTTCCACTTTCTTAACTTTTTCGTGCTTCGAGAGTACTAGCTAGAAGACTCCTCGACTTGATGGAGACTCGAGCACCCGCTTTCAATGAAATTTGGGGCGAAATTTTCGTTAATAATGTGCACTGACTGTTTAATATTCCCGTGTTACGGTTATCAACATAGGACGAAGTTGATGATACGCGGACAACATTGTCATATGCCATCAACGAGCTTCAGCAAGATTTACAGAAACAGGTGTGTCATTCGAAGATGAAAAAGAATGTGGAGGATTTCCTGTAATGACAAGGATGCATCTCCTTCCAATTCTTAAAGCTCGCTGCCCTACCTGAAGAGAAGAGGAAGACGATCCCCAAGACGGAGTTTGCTATTTTCGTTGGTGCGTCCTATATCTGAAGCCCCCAAGCAAATATGATGATAGAGGTCTTACACATGTCATATCTTCTCGTTGCAGTCCACAACAAACTCAAAGAAAAAGCAGCTTCGATACCCGACGATGTTATGTACTTTGCAGGCGAAGAACTAGGCGATGTATGGGTTGATTATCGTGAGTCTTGCTTGTCAGATTGATGCTTCTACTAAGCTGATGTTAACACTGGTACCCCCTCTGACAGCCTGGGAGATGCAGGACATTGACAGGCATGACGAGATCGCAGCGGAGCAGAAGAAGTTGCGTGAGGAGAAGAAGCAGTAGATTGAGCTGACTTTGCCTGTCAGTCACCGATATTGTACTCATGACGAGCATTTCACTTAGACGTACAAAGCACTACTAGCTTTAGCTTTTAATAGCCTACTTAGACAGTCTAGCCCAATGCAAGATATTTCTGTCATCAATCGGTCCGCCTCGTCTTTATCCATTCACCGTGCAAAGGACATATAGCATCCGGGTCCTCCGCTTGCTACGCTGCTGGCCACTTCTTCGCCACTCTCATGATACCTGGGTCAGAGTACAAGGAGAATCTCTCTGTGTAGTACTTGCCTGCAATAGCTCGTCGAGCGCCAGTCCTTGAGAGATAGCCGACTAAGATTGATCGTCGAGCTTCGTGCTGTGCTTCCAACGTGCATATCTGATTCCCAAGCCCGTTCGAACCGCATCCGCCCGCCTGCTGGCCCGCGCGCCACCACTGCCTTCTGGCTGCACGAGGTGATCGCACACTCGAGACCACTCACACGCAGCGCAGAGCGTCACTGTGCTGGACTTGATAGGACCGACTGCGAGGGAGAGACACAGATCATATACACGGTGAGCTGGCTTGTAGTTGATTGCCGTGCCATGGCGATGGATGGCTGATGACCAGGGAATCTGATCTAATCAGCTGCCCGTGTGTCCAAGGGCAAAAACTTACAGCACCACCTGCGATCTCGAATCTTTGAAGCTTTTCAGAAGACACATACACAACCGAGAAAGCAGAACGACAAGCCTCAGAGCCAGCCATCAAGCTCCATCTTCATGGCGGAAGAAGATGTCGACTATGAATCCTTGGGTTCAAAAGCGCCTCGTCAGTCTCTCATGCATCGTCAGAATTGCAGTTTTATGCTGCGTGGTGCTTCTCGGTACAAGAAAGAGCATGCAACCACGAGTAGACAGGCTCGCAGAGTACAGCACGGCACTTACTGACGATGTTTCATTTCCTGTTTACTCTTCCATCACTACCGTCATCTACGGTTCGTCCGACCTGAATCGATAAAACATCCGCTCACCTACCTACCCTACAATGTCATCCCTCCGCAACAGTCGGCGTCAGTATGCTTGCTGGCTCGTTAGCTGGAATCACAGAGCATGCAGTTATATTTCCTGTCGATAGTATCAAGGTGAGTTAACCATAAAGCGTTGAGTTAGACCACGTTTCATCTGCTCGCCGCTGATCTCACATGAATTCGCTTCTCTGCCTCCAATTTCTGCTCATCAACCACGCAAAACAGACACGGATGCAAGTATTTTCAACACAGCCAGCAGCAGTATATACCGGCATGACAAATGCTTTCTCAAGAGTAGTCAGTACAGAAGGAGCTTCACGGTTATGGCGTGGTGTATGGAGCGTCGTGTTAGGTGCTGGACCTGCTCACGCAGTCTACTTTGGCACATACGAAGCAGTCAAAGATTTAGCTGGCGGTAACAGAGCTGGTCATCAAGTAGGAGCCACAGGTGGGTCTTTCTATCCTTCAGCAATTCGAGATTCTTCTCTGCTTTATAAAGTCCTCTTGGCTTTTCATGCGCGAAGAAGATCAACCGGTTACCAACTTGGATGATCGGGCATGCGGGTACTTTTTCTTTCGCTTACCATGTTTTATGTCTTCATTGTTTTATACAGCTCTAGCAGGAGCTTCAGCGACAATAGCATCAGATGCGTTAATGAATCCCTTCGATGGTCAGTTGGTTTCACAGCTATCTTGTCGGTCTGATCTGAATGGCTTTCACTTTTTTGTCATATGCAGTCATCAAGCAACGCATGCAAGTGCATGGATCAGAATATAGAACAGTCGCAGCATGTGCGCGAGGAGTGTATCAGAAGGAGGGACTACGAGCATTCTACCTTTCCTACCCTACAACACTAGTCATGACAGTCCCGTTCACCGCCGTACAATTCTCAACATACGAAGTCGTTAAATCAATTTTAAATCCCACGAATATTTATTCACCTATGACACATGTTTTAGCTGGTGCCGTAGCTGGAGGTGTAGGAGGAGCAGTTACTACTCCTTTAGATGTCGCTAAAACTTTATTACAAACGAGAGGATCAAGTACAGATACTGAAATTAGAAATGCTAGAGGATTATCAGACGCTTTTTCAATTATCTGGAGGAGGCATGGTGCGAGAGGTTTCGCGAGAGGCTTAACACCTAGAGTACTTACTTTTATGCCTTCGAACGCTTTGAGTTGGTGAGTCGCTAAACTTGGGAACTATTTCCATCCTTCTAAACAAACGCCACTATGAATTCTCTGAATCACGTATGTGTTCACTCGCAGGGTCACATACGAAGGCTTCAAAATGCTATTCTCGTACGAAGACAAGCCAGAATCACCGCCGCCTTTAATACAAGCCGGCATGTAGTTTACAGGATACGTACATTACGCCATCACCTCAAAAGTTCAAGCTGTACCTAGCTCAATTACCGCATCAAGAGAGGTCAAAATCTGGTCTCAGGCCACTCCGATATGACCTTTGATTCCATTACCCTTCCTCCTGTCTTCCCATTATCCTATTTGTCGTTTTCCATGTCCCCTGCGCATACTTTGATACCCTTCCTCTCTATTTTGACTACAGAAGCCAGGCGTCGCACACCGGAGATAGAATACTCAGCACAGCAGCGTGCTAGACTGTGTACGCTCCGTAGGTCTCCAGAAACAGGGTCGCCTTTCAACCTGGCTTGAATCGAGAAAGCGCACAATACAACTGCGGAAGTTGGAGCTTTCGAAGAGTTTCTGTTCGAGGCATCAGGCATTAGAAATTGTACATGAGAGTCTTGTAATACTATCACACTCTACAGTCGGCCGTTCCTGCTCTATGCTTTGCTTTTTCTCTCTTCGCCCCCTAATCTCGTGTGCCGCGCTCTTTCGCCTCAGCTGGCAGCGAGTCGGGCTGCTGCTTGTCACTCTACAACTGGATCATAGCATAGCAACACCTTGCCGTCAGCTTGTGGACGACTCAAAGACTGCTCCTGGCTGGCTCAGGTCGGGACTCGAAGGATGCCCATCCGGCAGCTGGACTGTGGGTGCAGCGTTTCAGGCGGTCCTGTCCATGTGCAAGCATAGCAGCGTGACAGCATGCGTGCAGCAGACTGGACAGGATCCTATGCACCGCAGGAAATACGAGCTGACTCGCTGGCATCCGTCTGGACGGTACTATCACCACAGTCGTCCTGCAGGACAAGAAGCTGGTGCATGATGCTCCGCTCTCTGCGCTGAGCAACACGCGACTAGGCATCGATGCGAATGTCTATGTACGGCGTCTGCTTTCGTCGCCAGAGACGAGGGAGCCTTTTGTAGCTGCAATGGGTGGTGTGCCTCTAGCACTAGAAGAGCACATCAAGTCAGATATGCGGATCATAGAGCACCACGGCATCAAACCCGTTGTCGTATTCAGTGGTCTGCCACCATCACGGAAGGACAGTAACGGTAGACCGAACCTCGTCAACCCAGCGGAAGAAGTGAAAGCGAAACAGCGACAACTTGGTTGGGAACACTATGAGAAATCTAGAAACGATCAGGCTATACAGGCTTTTGGCCAGGTTCAACTCAACGTCGAAGATGTGCTCAGGGTCGTGCATCGGGCCTTTATGGTCAGAAAGACCGAATTCATAGTGGCGCCTTATCTAGCCTGGGCACAGGTGAGCTCTCATTTCTACGTCCAAAGAGATTTGTGCAAGGAGTTGAAACAAAAAGAAACGCTGACTGCGCCCTCGATTGCGGCATTGCAGCTTGCTTACCTCGAAAGATCACCGAAAGCATACTCACATGCAACCTGGTCATCTACGGAGTTCCTCTTGTTCGAAGGTGTCGACCGTCTAATCACCAATATAGATCTTAAAGCAGGAACTTTTCAATTCATTTCAAAACAAGAAATAATGCAAGAATTATCTTTGACATCTGAACAATTTCAAGATTTAGGTATTTTAGCAGGATTTCAAGATTCACCTTCAATACCAATACCTGAATGGTCATTTAAATCAGTTTTAGATTTGATTCAAAGATATAGAAATGGTCCTTCTGCTATTTCTGCTAGTTTTAACGAATTTCCTCATATTCAACAATCTGGTTATTTAGATAATTTTGCTAGATCTAAAACTATGATTAAATTCTCTCTTATACTTCATGCTGATGATGGAAGAGTAATGCCTTTACCTTTGGCTTTACCACCGCCTGCGAATCTACCCGCTATCACGGGAGCAGATGTGCCAAATGATATTCAAGAAGTTTTCTCGTATAGATTACCGGATGAAGTTTATTTCCAGCTATTCAGGGGTCTGATCTCACCTCGTTTGCTAGGAGCACTCACCTCTGGATATTGGGTAGAGCATCCACCATTATGCGGAGGAGAGTCAGATGAGTATAGGAGATTTTTGAAGGATATCATAACGGAACATCCAGCTTCTCCAAGATGTACGGCACTTGCTTTGCTAGCGACCCCACTCAATGCATTCTGGCGGACGAGACAGGTGTATGCAAGCTATTATTTTGATCCGAATAACGCTCACCCTATACCTCATAACGGACAAGGAGCTGTCAAGTCATTGGAAAGAATGATGTGGTGGAATGTCCCTGCTCCGGTGATAGAGGAGGAATTACGTCGGCAGAAGGTGTGTCGAAGGGTCCTTCTCAATTACGAGAAGTCTTCTCTAGAACTTGCAACATATAATCTGACTTGTAATTTCAGTCATCCACCATCGACATCAGGCTGTGCTTAGGAGCGGTCTCGGATGGTGCTAACTATGCAGCGAGGACAAGAGTGCTGAAGAACCCGGATCGTCTACTTGATAAGAAGGATGAGATTGTTGCGAATACATTATGGCGTTTCTTGGAACTACGAGGGTAAGCTTGCGGTTTTGGTCTCTTCAGTGCGTAATCTGAGGTATATGCTGACACGCTTTATCGTTCTTCTACACAGCTTCATTTCCTCATCTCATACGCCTACACCCAATGGAAAAGCACTATACACAGCATTAACCGCATCGCGAATCAACGATAAATTCCAAGAACCACTTTACCTTGCAATCGAGCTGATTCGAGCAGGTGTATTGCATTCTGGTAAATTTGGCAATCGAACATGGAGTGGAGGACCAAATCTAGGTGATGATAGTGATAAAACAAATGCAATGCTAGTAATGAGAGTATTATCGATAGTACCATTGAATTTTAAGAAAGAATCTTGGACAGGACCAGTTTCGAGATCATTATTGGTTTTTAATTCTTTCTTAAAAACATTAAGTAGATCATTAAGATTTTTATTAGAATCTACATCAATAAATATGTTTTTAAAGAATGACGCAAATAAGAAAAATAGAGAAGATTTTCTAGAAATTTCATTAAGTTTACCTTTTAAATCTGATATTAATACTGGTATGGGAATTTTATGGAAAGGTTGGTGTGATGCTTGTTCTCATATTGGTTCACAAATGGGTTTAGGAAGTAGAGAAGATTTGGGTGGTTTTGCTTCTCATGTCACTACCACTAATAATACTACTTCAGGGCAAGAGTCAAGTATACATCAGCAACAACAACAACAACAACCTATGAGTGAAGAAAAGAAACAATCTCTTGAACAAGTTAAAGCTGCTGTTAGTGGTATGCTTGATGGAGCATTCGGGAATGTTAGAGATGTAAGACATGAACTCGCCAGAGGCGTTAGATTTTGGGATGTAGTCATGGTTGCTACTAGAACATTACATCAAGAAGGAAGTTTACATGAGGATTTATACCAACAATTCGAAAGTGCGAATAGGTGAGTTTTTGCAATTGTCATTTGTAGGAGAGAGCGAAAGTGTAGACGCTGATCTTGATTCATTTTATCGTTTGTGTCTTTTCTTTGTTCTACTTCGATTCAAAACAGATGGTTAGACTCGTTCAGACCATAGTGGAAAATACCCAGCCAGCCAAAGTCAAGCACAGTGCTGTATCGTACTCATCTTTACGACACTGCGATGGTTTGCCCCGCAGATTGTAACGGCAATACACCTCATGACCTACTCGGCCGTTGATGGATATCTAGCTCAAGCTGATCTACAGTCCTCCTCAAGGGGTTTCCTGTAATGGCTGACTACATACACAATTCCTGCAGCTGCCCTTTGCAGAACCTAAGGATTTCGTGCAGTTCGTTCCATTCTGAATAGAACCTGAAGGCCAACCAACGGAAGCTGCATTGAATATTTTGCCCTATATCCACAGATGCTATTTCCGTATTATACCAGGCTCGTATACGGTATCTACTGAATTCCGAGTTGCCGTTACTTGCAATATTTGCAATGACCATGCATTGATAACTTACATTGAGCCTTCTATCGCTGTATTCGGACAGACATCGAGCCTTTCGATACCTATCGTAAGAACAATGTTCAAATAGAAGAGTATGAATTATGATGATGTCGTTCTGATCCGAGAAAACGCGCACCCTTCCTCCTGACAGCGGGAAGCTTCTTCCCGCTTCTCTTTACAGTTGAATCTCATCAAGACGCGTCTTGCCGTAAAATAACACTTTTTGAACGAATGAGGCGGCTCTCTTCTCTTGGGAATAATTTTGCTTCTCCTGAAAAGTAGCCCACCCTTCAGCAGAACTTTCATAGATCTGGAGACCCCATGTAAAGCAAGATCTAGCCCACATAAATAAAAAGTCTAATACTGATCGTCTTTATTATTTATTTATTGTTTTTTGTTTCAAATGATAAAAAATCATAATAATAATTTCAATTTCAATCTCAAAATCCAGGAAAGGCAAGCAGGAATTCGAATTCATTTCTTTGAAGCATACCGTATATAAAGTATAAGAAGAACTGTTATTACTTAGCTGTCTTCATGAGTAGTGTAAATATATCCCACTGTATTTACCATGAAACGCACCTTCTCTGCTAGGCTGTACGGTATATCAATGATAAACGCGTGTTTTTCCAATTTTCTCACGTTTTTTCTGATGCTGAGGATGGACGGCTGCAGGACTGGCTCTCATCATCCCGCAGGGGAGCAGCAGTACAGCAGTTGATGCAGCACTACATACAATGCGTAATAAAGTCAGGATTATGTGACTACCAACACCTTATACTTCATCTTATATTACTTGGCCATGCTCCTCGTCAGTCCATGTGCTGTTTGTCCTGTTCGCATGTCATCCGGTGTGTTGTGCCCATCAAAATAGAGCCTGAGCGCTTGTTTGTCAATAGAGGGAAGTGGACGAGGTAGGTGTGACTGGCGAGTGGCATGGGGGAGAGTATTATAGCGATAGTAGGCAATGATGGTGTGCATGCCTGTACATACAATGTAGTAACACTCATTCACCCTACTGCCATTTACCACGGCATGCTGAGCACACCACCGTTCCTCGCATTATTGGGCAGCGAGCAGCGAGACAGGCGCGCATTCCACGGACATGAGAGTGTGCTATGGACAATGACGATGCGGACATGTATTAGATATATACTGTGCATGCTGCATGTGCTGCTCATACTACTGCCCTCCCTTGCCACGCCTCACTAGTACTCTTGCTTGTTGCTTTCATTTCGTCGTCGTGATGCCTTCTTCCTTCTCTGGCGCTGCTCTTCTTCCTCTCGCCCTTTGACCGTCAGTCCAAACTGGACCCCATCAAAGAGGGTGTGGTTGCATCCCATCCTTCCTCATCAAGTGTTGTATTCACACGCACTGCTGCTCACCTCTGTCGTGCGCGCCGTCTCAACATCCATCCTCTGGGAATCCACCACTCGGATTTTGCAGTATCGCATTGCTCAATCCGGCAGGCAGGGCGTACATAGATAGGTGGTAGGGCAAAGACACACTGCAAAGCTGGAGAGATACTGGGAGAGCATTGCCAGGTGAGTTCACAACACACCAATGCGTGCCCTTGTCCCCTGCTGACCTGCTTGTCTCGTTCATGCTTTCCCAGTCGACCAGCTCGCTCCACTGGGACGCGTACAGGTCACGCTCTTCTCTGACGAGGTGGGTCACTCACAGCAGGCAACCCAGCAAGGGATTCCCATCAGCACAGCGACAGGCTGACATGCTCTGTATCCTGTTCTCGATATACGGTTTCTCTCTTACTATGGTCTCGCCGACGCATCTCACACCCCAACCTTGATTCGCTTCCCGATAATTGAACCAGATCGCGAAAGAGGCCCAACATCAGTCCAGACAGACTACAGACAGAGAGAGACGAGGCAGAGCTCTTCAATGCCCCGGACAGGCATAAGTGCTACTGCTAGATCATCCACATCAAGCAATCAACCTCGTCGTCAACAAGTCGAGATCCCGCCTTGTGTCTCCAACTTGGACTCGCCTGCACTGAAACGTCATTCAAGGTTTAAAGATCCATTTACGCGGGATCATTTGTTAGCAGATATACAGCAGGAGGAGATTATCATAAACAATCAAGATAACAACAATAACAAATATCCGCAAGACTTCGGAAACACGTCGGACAGAGAGGACTGTGCTCTTGCTCCCTCTTCGGCGTCGTCTGCGCTGCTTCCAGGCGACGAAGTCACGAGTCAACAGGCGAAACTTACGCGCTCTAATAAGAGTGAAATCAGAAATAGAGATAGAGCACCACCTCCACTTGTGCATTCTATCTCTACGACTTCATTAGCCTCTTCAAATACACCATCCTCGCCGCCTTCATTAAGCACTTCAACTCCTTCTTCCGCTATTTCCTTATCCTCGCTATCATCATCTGCTGCTATACTCGAATCGCCAACCTCCCCTTGTCCTTCTGAATCTTCTTCAACGCACTTCTCCCTATTGTCGAATTCGACACTATCCTCACCTGTTCAGCTCTCATTCCCTCACAACGATAAACTTGATCACTATAGTGATAATAGCAGCAAGAAAACTAAGAAAAGCAAGATGACTTCGTCGGCCGCTGCTACAACAGCGGCTGGCGTTGAAAGCAATAACAAGAGAAACCCTTCTTCCCACACGCGCAATATTAGCAATGGGAGTACTTCTACTGCTGGTGGAAGTACTACTAATGAAGGCAATGCACTTTTATTGGCTTCTTCTACTGGATCAAATGTATCTAGTTCAAATAGGAGAAGTGGGAGAAAATCAGCAACTCCTTCAGCTATTAACGTACAAGCTGCCAATGCCACTTCTTCTTCAACATCATCAGCGCATGCACTGTCATCTACATCATCAACGAAAGAAAAGGAAAAGATTATAAGTACGGCTCTGTCGGGATTGTTGAGTCCTACTTCTGCTTCGAACCTAACTTCAGCACAACAAAGTGCTTTGGAAAAAGCTTTAGCGGCTGGTATTTCTAGAGATGAATTTGAGAAAACTAGAGCTAGTGTTGTTTCTATGCTGAGGAGAGGAGGTGGTGGTGGTGGTGGTAATAGCAATAGCCAAGCTACTGCTTCTACTCCTACTTCTGCTACTTCAACAGGTAAAGAAAGAAGTGTTACTCCTCCACCTATCGCTTTCCCGAGTACTTCTGAGATGGTACAGCAGCAAGAGGGAGATGGTAAACCGACGATGAGAGAACAGAACTCAATAACGAATGAATCGGCATTACCTAGACTTTCTATTTCTACTTCATCAAGAAGAGGGGACACGACGAAAGAAGGGCCATCAACGAGAAGTGCGAGAACTTCAACAACTTCCACAATCAATGGTGGATCTTCTTCTTCTACTTCGTCGTTGTTATCTGCATCCACTTCTTCACATACTAATAATACCTTTTCAGAATTTGGTAACTCTTCAGCTGCTCCTTCTACTGCTGCTTCTACTACTTTTAGAACGTCAGTCTCATCGACTAACACTGAGGAAGGCGGAAATAATCGTGAATCCCCTCCTACTTCTGAAGATGAGAATGATGCTACTCAAGATAGAACGAAAAGTATGGCTGTTGATGATGATGAAGAGGAGGCGGAGAAGATTGAAGATATGAAAAAGTATGAAGGAGTCCAGAGACAGCAAACTCCGATCAGGAACAGTACAGACGCTGTTATGGCCTTATCTTCCTCCTCCTCATCTAGGATGCAAGAGGATGAGAATAATAATATGTTATCTGCATCTTCTTTGATTGTGGATAACAGACAAGACGACGAAGAGGATGATAGCTCGTTCAATGCTGCTACTGCCGCTGCTGCTGCTTTGGGAATGTTGGCTTCTTCTCCTGTAAAAGTGATTGAAAGGCGACCTTCTTCAACTTATACGAGCAATCATAACTCGCAACAACAAGCAATACCTTTTATGAATGGTGCTAGTGGAATGTTCTCACAGCATAGAAGTAACAATGCCGCTTCTTCTTCACATGGATTAGTTTCATCCTCTTCACCTCCTTTATTACATAGGGGGAGTGGCAGTAATGCTACGACGCATTCGGGAAATAATCTAGGCCAGGGGTTGATACCTTCTTCTTCTTCTCATCATCTTCTCTATTCTTCGTCGTCGTCTCCACCTCGTTCATCCTCTAGATCCCCCTCGAACTTCAACATCGGCAACGTTGCCGCCAGCAAGAATGATAGTAGTGGCGATCTATCAGCTGAAGGTCTCGTTGCTGCTGTTGCGCTCGGAGAGGGATCAATAGCTAGCAGAGGTGGAGTACTATCGTCGACGGTAACTGGTCGAGAGGATAGTAGGAAATCATCAACTACGCCTGTAAGAACGAGATTGGAGGATATTGCTCTGAAGAGTTCGGCGCAGATTAGAAGACAGAGAGAAATTCTGGGTCTCGGCGAAGAAGAGATGATGGACCTTGATACGGATGCTAGGCATGAGAATGCTTTATTACGTGGTGCATTTGGAGATGATGATGACGATGTTGATGATGAGGTACATCGTGATGATCAACAAGACTTGGAGAACGTCAATGACGACGAGGTACCAGGAAGAAGGAGGCGACAGTCTTCAAGACGTGGTACTCGCGCTACAAGCAGGAAATCGGAGCACGCTTCAACAACCGCCGCTCTTGACCACGATTCTGGAAATATCTTGCTTGGCGGCCTCGCTCCTGCTTTTTCTTATCCCAATGTTTCCTCTTCTTCTGCTACTTCTGCTGCGCATAGTCGGAAAGCAAGCTGCTCACCATCTAGACCTGATTCGAATGGAAGCCGCGAAGGTCGCTCATCGAGGCGTCCTTCTTCAAGAGGGCAGGGAGGCGTAGTACAACAGCACTACAGTCCCGCTAACTTAGGGTCACCTCAATTACCTTCCTTATCACAACAAGCAGCTGCTGCTGCTTCATCTTCTGCATCATCAGCTACGGCAACCACTTCAAGAAGAAGAGCAGGACACCACAATCAACGTCATCATCGAAGAGTCTCCTCTTATGGCATGTCAGGAATGATGGATCGTTTTATGGAATCTAATTATTCTCCTAAAGCTTCTCAAATTGCTAAGTTTGAAGAAGCAGTTAGAAGAGCCAGTCCTGAACGACATCCTCCCGTTGCTATTCCTTCTTCTTCTAGTGCTTCTTATGATACGGATAGAACACTCATGCATCACCCTTCTCATCATCAGCAAGGAGGACAAGGAGGACAAGATGGCGGAGATGTTGAAGACGATGATGACGATGTTTATTATGAAGACTTTGAGGATGATGAGGATGCTAGGGATAGAGAGGATGTGACTATTCATTCTACGCCCCGTACGCGTGTGGATAAGAATAGGCTGCTGAGAGTGAGTACATCTCTGTCTGATACGTGATCAATCAGGCTTTGCAATTCTTTTGTACTGATAAAACCCCCCACACCCCCCGTCCAGTCTGCTGGTAATGACTTACCGAGCCCTCTACTTCAGCAAATTCGCATGTTGAGCGATGCAGACCATTCTCCCCGGTTCGGCAGTGCCGAACGACCACATCGGGAACGAGAAACACCTCGCTTTGCTCGCGGTCCTGCTGGCTACAGTGCCAGGCAGGAATTAGGTCTGGCGAGCGGGCATGGCTCTTCTTCTGAGTTTGGCAGTGCTCGAAAACGTAAAGCCTCGTATGATCTGCAGTCTCCTCGTCATTTGGTACGGAACATGCATACTTCGCCTACACCAGAAGAAGAAGAAGAGGAAGAAGAAAGTGGCCGACATTCGCGTGCTGTGGCCTCTCCTCCTCCTTTCCCTAACTTTGAACATTCCCAACCTCGATTCCACGAAAGGGCTTCAGCTGGTCATCCCAGCTCAGCAGGATTGTTTGATGGTCCAACTCCTTCACATTCTCAATCTTCTTCCCAATCATCAGCTGGTAGCTACCGACTGTCTCAATCTCAGCCTCGTTCCTCGCAGCATGCTCCTCGACAAGCATATCCACAAGCACACCACCAGTACCCACATTCGCAACATCAGCATTCTAGGCATTATGTCCAAGAACACCAAGCTCCACCTCCGCATTTCGGTATTCCCACTCATCAACATCCTCCTAGCTCTACTGAGCGTCAGCATCCAGTACACTATCAGCAGTATCCTGGACATGCTAATGGTGCTGACGAGCTCTCGCATTATGCTCTAGCACCACCTCGCCCGCCTTCGCATGGTCACTTGTCACAGAACCTACACAGCTCACATATGAGCCGGCCAGAAAGCGTCTCCTCTGACTACATCCCCAATCAACGAGAGCTAAAGAAGAAGGAGAAGGCCATGAAGAAGGCACAAGGATCTCTGCGTCGGGAGCGACAGGATTCAATGCCCTCTTCTACTGCCTCTGGACCTGCTGCGGGAGGTTCATCTTCTGCGACTGGTGCTCCTGGCGCTTCTACGCTGGAGAACTTTGTGCCTGCTAATGTTCAGATTGGACAATATGATGAGAAAACCAAGCCGCCTTTTTCTTATGCTGCTCTTATTGGTCAAGCTATCTTCTCAACTCCCAACCGAAGAATGTCGCTTGCGGATATCTATACGTATATAATGACGTTATATCCTTTCTATCGAAAACAAGATGCAGGATGGCAGAACTCGATTCGACACAATCTTTCTTTGAATGAGTGTTTCGTCAAGACGCAGCGTGGACCCGATGAGCCCGGTAAAGGATGCTTGTGGAGTATCCTTCCAGGTACAGAAGAGCAATTCACCGGTGGTAATTTCTACAAAAAGGGCAAGGTACCCAAGTCAGCTTTAAAGTCAGGTGGTGGGGATGAAGGTGAAGGTGGTTCGTCCGTTGCGCCTTCAAGTCACGACGAAGGGATGAAACGGAAGAAGGCGAATAGTGTTGCCAGTGGTACGGAGACAATGTCCGCCATGAGCGCAGATGATTCTTACGAGACTCAGAGCGCGAACTCGTACTCTTATGCCTCGCATAATTCGAGCATGATGCATTCTCACGGATATCCTGAACACCATCAAAGGCAAACTCAGCACTTTGGTCATCATCCCGCATATGGGCATCAAGGCTATCCAGCTGTGCATCAGCATCATGCCCTCCAACCTCATGGTCCATCTTCGCTCAGACAAAAACAGCAATTGCAATATAGCGATGAGATGGAGCAAGAGGAGGTCTATGATGAGGAAGATGACTCTTTTGACATGGATGATGCCCCTGCTCGATATGCCAGGCCGGAACAGCCACACTCGTCATCTTCGGCACAACAGCAGCAGTTACAGCAACACCGGCCTAAACTAGTTGTCAAACAGCCTAAGGCAGTAAGTACTGGCTCTCGATGGGGGGGACTCGCCTATCTTCCTCATACTGATGTTTTTATGCTTCACAGGCTGCGGAGGAGGGACCTGTCCGTGCTACGAAGCGCGAATCAAGCCCTGAGGGTGCAGCGCCGGAGATGTCGAGAGCAGCGTCGGACTACGACAATGGCGATGTCTTCGATGCTCCTGAACCTGCCGAGCGAAGTTTTTCCAACTCGGATCGCTCAGGCTCTTTGGAACCAGTCAAAAGGCAGCAACCTATTTCGCACACTAGCCCGGTCAGACGAGGCATCCCACACCCTCACGACAGGCAGCGTGCTCTGCTAACCTCACCACCTATCATGTCGTCTCCACCTACAAACGTCTTTGCTCGTATGTCGCAACCCTATCAGCCTTTAAGAACATCCTTCAATCTGCCGACTTCAAATGCACACGCTGAAGCGCTGATGAGCTCGCCCCCTCCATCATCTGGAATCATGCCTTCCGATGTCCGTATGAGACGCTTGCCGCCTCCCACTCCTCGTAGAGCATCTGCAGATGGGGAAGATCAGCCTGGAAGCCATATTTTCCTGCCTGCTCCCAACATCAAGCCAGGCAAAGCAACCTTCGGTAAGAAGGCAGGCGAAGGAGAAGATGTGAAACCAACTCTCCCTCCCATTCACATGATGTCACCAGCGTCTGCTCTAGCCCTAAATACACAATCCCCAGTCTCGTCTGTTCGCGGTTCTGCTACTCAGCATCGGTCAAGCTCGCCTTCCCCGAAATCGTCATCTCAAGCTTCCTCATCCGCGAATAGCATTACGAGATCACCTACTCTTAACAAGTCAAAACACCTGCATTCTTCGGAGGTATTCAAGACCCCCGATCGCTTTGCAGCACCATCCTCGCGCTCCATTTCAAGCCCGAACAAGCTCGCTCATCTTGCTAATAACAATGCCTCCAAGGCTCTCCAAGCTCTTCAAACTCCCAAGCTGGGAAGTTCTCGAGCTGGACACGGTCTCGTCACTCCTGGTGGATATTATGATCCATATGAGTATGGAGCTGTCCTTGATGAAGAGCTTGATCGGATGATGGCTACGAACAAGGAAGATGGCGGTCGCAGCGATAGAAGACCACTTCCTTTCCCTTCCCCAGTCGACAGGACACCAAAATGGCAGCCTTGGTCCCCTTGGTGATTTCGAGTCCGCATGTAACCTGCTTTCTCTGCTCGATCTTAGTATAGAATCGCTTGTATTGTCTAAGTACTCGTCACGGAGATATATAGTATGCTCATTGCTTAGTTTAGTTGCGATTTCACCTGTTAGTTCTGCTTATCCTCATTCAGTTACTTTCTTGTTCAGTACCCTGTCCCCGCTCCCTTTTCGGCTTCTTACAGACAACATCAAACACTAGCCAGCATGTATCCGCATCAAAGTAGATTGACAGCTTCTCGTCTCGTTGTATCAAGTATCTGGGATAGATAGCATATGGCAATGCACATAAGCATTCGCGACTTACTTCGGCACCTCTTGCCAGTTGCAAGATCGCCACCGGCATTCTGACTTCCTTCGCTTCCTCCACCAGCAGCCCGGAACACCTTCGCTTGCTTCCTTGTTGACGTAGAGGAAACTTCCGCAGAGCAAGACAAGCACACTATAGATTCACAAGTGCAAGATGAGTGACGTACAGATAGCATGGCTAGGCCTGGGAAAGTAAGCACAGTATGCAGTGACGAGGTTCAGTCTCCCGTCGAAAGCACGTGCGGCATCGATGGGCTGACCGGCGCTCACTGCCGGACAAGGAGGTGTATAGCATTCGATACTGATGCAGCCTTTACCAGTATGGGACGAGGCATGGTCAAGAATCTCGTCGAAAAGGGCAACCTTTCAAAGCCTGTCCTGATCCAGAATCGGACACGCGCTCGCTCGGACAAGTTAGCCGAAAGCCTCGGACAGGACAAAGTGACTGCGGTCGATTCAGTTCAAGAAGCTGTTTCTAAATCGGATATCATCTTCTCTTGCCTCGGTGGGCTTACCTTGCCTTGTCAATTACGGGAGATATAAGCTCATCTTCATGCGGCTACATCCGCAGGCGATGACGCTGCTATTCAGGAGACAATAAAAGCAGCAACATCAGTGGATATCAAGGGCAAGCTCTTCGTTGAGTGCAGGTAAGTGTCTGGATCATGCCATATAGACATTGGTTGCTCCACTTACAAGACTGCTCTCAACAGCACCGTAGCAGCTGATACAACACGTGATCTGGCGAGGCAAGTCGAAGCAAAAGGTGGTTCCTTCGTAGCATCGCCAGTCTGTACGTCCAAGATGAGCTCTGATGACTGCTTCTTGAGCTGATTGATGTGAATACAGTCGGAGCTCCCCCAGCTGCCGATGCAGGTATGTGGTCTATTTTCGACGTCCTCGAAGCACTGCTCACATCTGCCGGAATACCTTCCTTTATCCAGGCCAACTGTACTTCGTTCTAGCTGGTCCTAAAGCACTGGTTGAGAAGGTCATCCCTTACACCAAAGGCGTGATGGGCAAAGGATACCTTGATTTCTCAGACCAAGATTACGGGAAGGCTAGCACGCTAAAAGTGTTGGGCAACTCCATCATATTCGCAGCTGTGGAAGGTCTAGCTGAAGGTCTTACGCTAGCTGAGAAATCTGGAGTGGGTGTGGACTCTCTCGTACAGTTCGTGGAAAACATGTTTCCGGGTGAGTCCGTCGCATGGACCCTTATCGCTTGCACTCATAAGCATCCTGCTATAGGTCCGTTGTCCGCCTATGCGAACCGTATGAAGTCTGGTAAGGCAATTGTACCTATCCGAGAACAGGTGATGATATTGACTTCTACTGTAGGTGATTACCACAAGCGTGAAGAACCCCTGTTCCAGGTCGATCTTGCGAGAAAAGACGCTCGCCACATGTTGGCTATCTCCAAAGAGCACGGAGTCGAAATGGGTCCGGTCAAAACCATCGACAAGCATTTCGAAATTGTCAAGGAACATATGGGTCAGCGTGGAGATATTGCCGGTGTTTACGGTGCTATCAGAACGGAAGCCGGGCTACCCTTTAAAAATTGATATCAGAGTCTAGTGTCGAGGTGTGCCGCTTTGCGGTACCTAAATAAAGAGAGTCACCTTACTCACAGATCTAGTCTCATGAGCTTGTCACGCAAGGATTCTTGCTGTCTACTTTCTACACCAGATGCAGTCGCTCCACCATTTTGTCCCAACTTGCCTTTGCTCTCTGTGCGTGCTCGCTGGGCAACGTTTCCTTATATTCTGACATAAATCTCGTGAACAATTCGTAGCTGTAGTGGTATTATGCTTTAGACAGCGAAATTTACTTAACTAGGAGACTACTCACCTCACAAACCCTTGGAAGCCTGTTTGGAAGATGCCTTTCATGATATCTTCGATGGGCATGAATGCTCCTCGGTCTTCCTCGTAAGGGAAAAGCCGACAGTTTCGGCTCCAGCTCATTCTTGATGGCATGTCTGGGCTATAGTATGAGCTCGATCCACCCTCTACGATAGGAGTGTCAAGCTTTTCTGCATCGCAAAGCTGCACGAAGAAGATCTTTTCAGCAGGGATATTCTGCAGATCTTTGATGGAGCGCTGTACGCGTTCGTGACCGTCTGGACGAGTGCATCCTGGTACTGATGGGTCCGCAAAGTCGTAGCCCGCAATGTGGAAAGCATCGAGCACGAGACCAAAGTTCGGTCTGTTGACGGCTTGTACCATTTCCCACGAAACCTGCCATGATACCACTGGTATTGACCAGCACATGGATTCGTAGGCAAATCGGATAGGGGGATCTCTTTGCAAGCCTAGGTCCTGATTCAGGTAAAGCTTTTTCAGCACGTTTCATAGCAAGGCAATGACTTCCTAACCTACTGCAAGTTCTTGCAGGTCTTTCACAATATCAGCTTTATTGTGGCTGCGTTCGGTTTCTGGTAAGAAATTGCATGCCATTTGAAGGAGGTCGGTGCCTAGTATTTTGGCAAGCTGCAATGAAGAAAATCAGCCGTACTTCAAGGGATGTTGACTATGATAGTATCGTGGACCTGTCCCCAGTGGCTGAATACCCTTCGGCAACAGCTATGATATCCCGTAACGTGTTTTACTTACATCCATTCGAAAGCAGATCTCGTCCACTCGCGCTGCATGCTCCGCTTTATCGCGTATGCCTTCATAGTTGAGTATTGGCTGTAAATTGATTACTTCCAGTTTGTATTGCTTGCATAGTTTGGCTGTCTCTTCAGCCGCAGTTATTAATGCTTCTCGCGTTTTCTGGCCAGTCAGCTGTTCCGCATATGCTTCAAGACACCCATAGAAGATCTAAGTGCCGAAGTTCAGTACGAATGCACCCAAATGCGAATGTTAAAGAACCCACCTCTACTCCTTCAAAGCCGATTTCTGCTATAGCGGCTAGCTTCACAGGCATAGAATAGCCAGCGGCTCCGTACCCAAGCGACATTGTGGGAAGGCCAGGTCGGTAGCGCGACATCTTGGAATGGAGATAGATGCAAACACTGGCTAGAAGGGCTGAGAGCAAGCCAGTAGACATTTGAATGTGCCTTTGAACCGAAGATTTGCCACCTTTGGCGCTCCGGTAGAATTGATTAAGTCGTTCGGCTATCTTTCCCTCTCCCCCAGGCCGTCCACGTACCGCGACCTTTCGCATACCCCTGCGCCGCTTTCACCTCTTTCTATCAATATGCCACGTATCAAGACGGGCATTTACGGGGTGGGCGCAACGCTTCTTCCAATTTGCAGTCGGCGGGTGCCGTCATGGGCTACACCAAAATAAGCTGATCCTTCTAAACGGATATATGCCCATTGCAGTCGCCTGTAGTATACTCTGTCTCGCCTCTGATCTTCAACGAATACATTTGGAAAGCGTTAGGCCTCGAAGGTCAGGGTTATCATTATGGTTCATATGAATGCCCATCGACGGATGATCCCGATTGCTCGTGGCGCTCTAATATGCAAAAGCAGGACCACATGGGGTCAAGCATAACGATGCCCATCAAAGTAAGGTAGGAGACGCGCTATGGAGGAACTTGGACTCAGCAGTTCCACCATCTATTCGCAGCTCTCCGTAATGCCGTACTTGGACGAGCTGAGCCCCGAAGCTAAAGCGGTCGGCAGTGTGAACACCACAAAGGTCTACGAAAGTGACGGAAAACTTGCGCATATCGGCACAAATCTAGACATAAAAGCTATACTAAACAGTTTGAGACAATCTCTGACTGGAATAGCCTCGCCATTTGCAGCTACAGTCCCTGAACGATTCCATCCGGGACGAGCCGCCGGACTGGTTATAGGCGGTGGTG
This sequence comes from Cystobasidium onofrii, assembly GCA_022813105.1. NCBI lineage: Eukaryota > Fungi > Basidiomycota > Cystobasidiomycetes > Cystobasidiales > Cystobasidiaceae > Cystobasidium > Cystobasidium onofrii. Next base: position 225,410 of record JAKLNA010000007.1, on the reverse strand, counting down.
GTGCGACAAGGGTGAGTCAGGACTACTTGCAAATGCTATCGCATATGTGAAACTTATCTATCGAACACATCCTCGGTTTCAGGCAGCCATTTATGCCCTTTACCAGATGCAGCTTTCACCGATATACGTGCTCAACCGCGATCCTGGAGAAACGTAGGCATATCGCAGATGGAAGAAAAGCCCAACTACTGACGAACTGCAATACTTCCAGACAAGCTATTATCAAGCAGTTCCCAGATATCGACCTTCGTGCTTTGACAAGTGTAGAGCAGACAAACGCAGAGCTGCAAGGGTTGGAACGGCAGTCTACCAGACTATGTCTCGGTGTAGGATGTATACCAAGTGTTCAGCCGGTGACAGACGGCGAGAAGATGGTCTACGACGTTGCTCGCGCGATCTTCAGCTATTCATACGCTCCAGGGGACAATATACGCGAGGAGAGCTCAAAGGAAGAGCAATATTTTGCACTCCCTCAGAAAGCGATCTTCTTCGATATGGCATACAAAGTGCGTATGTCAAGGAGGTGGTGTGATGCAATACTGACTAATGGATGTATGCTCTTTTTCCAGCCGGTGATGACGCTTTTGCGGTTAATGGCAGAGGAAGCCGGATGGAGAACAGGGAGTGGCGTGGACATTGTGGCGGAGAATTGCGTACGTAGGATTTTAGCTGTGCAGAACCACTCGTACTGATACTCCTGCGTTCGACAGTTCGAACAAGCAGAGTTCTGGCTGGGCATGTCAGTGTCAGCCGCGGACCGAGAAATGATCCGACAGGCGGTTCGGGATCGGCAGTAGGCAGCATAGCGTCGTACGGACTGTCGGAGCTTGCCAGAGATATAGTCCAATGGCTGATTGTAGTCGGGTTTAAGTAGGCTTAAGTGCATTTATCATAGCATAGTCATGACCCGCAGCTTATAGGTCACGTGACAGACATTCGTGCCTGATCGTAGTTGTTTACGGTTTGGTAAATGCATTCCTTGCACGGCCTGGAGCTGCATGCGAGCGAGAGTCGGAATTTGCATGCGGCCAGATGGAAACAATGAGAGAAGAAGGTGCTGTTCTGCTTGCTGCCAGCTCGACCCGCAAGCGACAGGGACTGTGACCGCTGTGGCCTGCCTGGACACGATAACGTTAGAAGCTGCTTTGGCAGGAAAGAGGTGCTGGAAGACAGCCGATCAAGACAAGGCTCACGGCTACAAGGGAAGATAGCAGCAGCAAGCGCGAGGTGCACAAGGCAGTAGCCTCCTTACATACTCGAGGCTCCCATCTGGTGGAGCCCTTCGAACGAAGGCCTTCCAGTCAAGTTCTGAAGGCTGGCAAGGTTTCGACTTCACACAGCCAGCTCTGGTCACGTTTGAACTGGCCAGTGCTGAAACGACAAGCGGCCTCTGCACCATCACACTGTTGGTCCAGGCACTCTGTCTACTTTTGACGAGGACGTAGCTAGCTCAAGTACCTCTGCCTCGTGGCCTACGCCTGTTGAGTCCGCCCAAGTTGTCCAGTGGCCATTATGACGGCAGTCAACAACGAGAACATCAACACTTCGCCTCGAGCGACAGCTCGCTCCAGACAGCAGTCAACCAACTCGCTCTTTGCGAAGGCGTCCGCTTCACCGAGCAAGAGAGCATTGTACACCTTTGATGGACCCTCGAAAGCGTCCGCGAAGAGCGGCTCACCCCGCGGAGATGCTGCTGGAGCTCCCGAGTGGCACCTCCGCTCCACAGCGTCAAGATCCAGTCCGCTAGCACCTTTAGGAGCAAATACACAAGCTGCACACCGTCAGTCAGCTCAAGACAAGGTGAATCTATCGACACCTTCGCCCCTGTCTGTCCTGCCTGGTCCAGCCAGCAAGGCAGATGGCCTGCGTTTGCACTGGGACGAGGTAGTTCCATCAATTGCCAGTCAGGGAGCGACCACCCCTTCACAATCAAGCAGCACCCGAAGCAGTTATGAGCAAGACTCGCAGTCAAGACACCAACTTGCTTTCCTGTCTGCCCAGGACCTGAGTATCCCAGATTTGCAAGATGCTGACATCGTAGGTCATGCCATTGCCAATTATCCTCCATGATGTGCCGTATGACTGACCGTCCTTGATACCTCTCCATAGTCGCCATTGGATTCGCACTTTCTTTTGTCACCTTTTACCATGTCGGAGCCCAACTTCAACAAGCCAGCAGGAAGAGTATCTTCTTCGGATGAAAAGCCGTCGCCCTCACTTATTGCAAGCCAAGTTCCCTCACCGGCAACGCTCTTACCCCAATCAGTCAACAATGCGACCCCTACATCTCCACCTAGGCAAGCCTTCTTTCAGAGTGGGTCGGCAGGCTCATTCAGTCGCTTCCCAACGCCCGACAAGTTAGCTATGGGTTTTACGCCCTCGCCAGTACAGCAAAGCAATCTTTCTCCTACTGGCTTGTTGCTGCCTCCCATTTCGCCAAGTGGCCCTATCTTGGCAGCAGACAGCTCTTTATTACGCTCGACATCGTCTCAGACGATCCAGTCAGATTCTTCGTCCTCGTCTTCCCTCAATACATCGTCATCAGCCTCACGATTGTCCGATATCGATAAATCCGACTTGCCATCGACCGAGCAGAAACAGCCTTCAGAGCATGTAGCGAAGCGGTCGGGCAGCAAAAGCAGAGGTGGTTTATCGAGAAGTGATATCAGAGAGAGCCTGTTGAGCTTCCCGAGCCCTCCGACAAGTCCGCGTCTCTTTACTTTCGGCAGAGCGGCAGGCACAGTCTTATCAGCTAGCAATGCTCGAGAAGCGGCGTCTCTCTCCGGCAGAAATGCTCCAACATCAGACATTCTGCATGCAGGAATAGTGCAAGAAGAGGACGATCTGCAATCTTCTATCGACGAGCTTCTAGCCGGGACAGGGGCAGGCGTCAATTCCTTGCTACCATCACCGCTCAATTTTCCAGTATCGAGCTCGAGCTCTGCATCGATGTCGCCCGGGGCTTTACCCAGCGCTCACGCGCCTCGAAGTCTAGCTTCTGCGAGCCTGCCTCCAAATATGGCGTTGCCGCCTCTTCCGCCGATCTCAAAGCTCTCGCTTGAACAAGGCGATTCACCATCTCAGGAAACCCCCGGCTCGGGGGATGTATCCCTTGCAGCGTCATATATTCGACCTATCTTGCCTCTTCGCACTCCTCAGATGACTGCAGCCCCAGTCTTCGAGAATAAACCAGTTGGGCTGGAACCAGACTCATCATCGTCTCAGCTCGCTGCTTCAGAATCGGCTACCATTCCATCTAAGGCCAGTCACTCGCCATCAACCGCTCCTCCTAGGCCGTTAAGACCTTCAAAGTCAACTGAGAGTCTTCTCGCGTCCAGAACGCACCAGATGACCTCAACATCAAAAACAGCGATGCCGACCCCAGTTTCTCATACTGATACGCCCAAGCAGTCTCGTCGACGTCGTGCGTCTCTGTCTATCAAGATTCCCAAGATGTTCACAAAGACTCGAAAAGCGGAAGAGGACTTACTTCCCCAATCTGCCATTTCGCAGAATAGTTTGCAAATACCTCAATCCAGGTTTTCACCCGATTCTGACGGGCCCGTAAGTTATCCTGCTCGAAAAACCTGAGCTTGAGCTGATGCACGAATTGACAGACACCTATCTCGGAAAAATCACCAGCCAACATTTTCAAGAAATTGTCACGAGCCGCCAGCTCTCCCAACCTCAAAGCCGTTGCTGCTATGGCTACAGAGGGTGGAGTCGTTAGGCAGAGTTCACGCAAGGCGCACTTCGTCGCGCCAGCTTCCGCCCCACCCGTTCCTACGACCTATGTAGCTCCGCTGCAGGCAGACACTTCAAGCGGAACCCCACTGCCCACGCCCAGCTTAGTGACCGATATCGATTCAAGCATGGGTGGAGATTCACCCAGACCTGGTGGCTCTGCCGAGCATGAATCGACTTTTGCTCGCATGCAAAGTTACAATCCATACTTTCCTAAATTCCCGCCTCGTCAATCCTCCCTGGTTTTGTCATCTACAGGCTTGCAGGACTCCAGAAGCCCTCAGTCCCCTCAGGACATGGACTGGTTACATTCGCCGCCTCATGCCACGTCGTCAAAGATTGCTTCACCTCTGAACATTTCAACTTTACAGGCCAAGCCCATGATAGCCCTGGCTACATCCGATTCATGCTATTCCGACTCTGGATCTGCTTCCATGCCTTCTGAAGAAGCCAAGAGGCCAAAGAAGACATCGGCTAGCGTACGTCCCACTGGAACTAGGAGGTCAACGTTATCTGGAAGCTCAAATGGTGATGAAGAAGAAGACGAGGAGGACGCTTATGGCGGCCAATCACTATCCAGTGATGAGTACTACACATCAAGCGAGGAAGAAGACGACGAGGAAAGCGAAGACGACGATGTACCACTTGCAGAAACGCATCCGGACGCACTCGATGTGCAGAAATCGCTGCGTGCGAAGGTGAAACGTGATCAAGGCAAGAAGAAGAAGCGGAATGATAAGATAGCCCAGTCCAACATCAAAGCCGGTCGAGAATCGCAGATACCAGTCCGAGAGCTTCAGAGTTCGTCAATCGGACCGTCAGATCAAGCGTTATCCAGGAAAGCTACGCTCACCGAGTCTGCCGTACCACAAGTAAAGAAACGCAACCCATTCGGCTTTGCACCAGACGAATTGTCAGAAAAGCTTAGGCATCTTGACGCGAGTCACGGACGTCTGAATTCGCTTCGACACCCTCCGAAAAGACCCGACTCAGCTGGTGAACGCCCTCATGATCTTCTCCTACCACAGACTGATGAACACGTCAAGCACCGCAGCAGTGTCAAAGGACGCACAAATCTAGCACCTCCCCTCGCTCCATTTGTCCAAGACTCTGTCCTTACAATGTCGGAAGGGTCGGATAACGAGGATGTGGCGCCTCTGCGGATTAAGAAGAAGTCTCAACCATTGACGCTGCCAACCTCCCATGCAATGGCACGCCAAGCTTCGAGCGAAGCTTCCTCGATCCCTGCTTCGCCTAGATCACCTAGCATAAAGCAGCACGACCAATCATTTTCGGCCCTGCATGAAGCTACAGCTAGTCATCGATTTGCACCGCCAATGCATCACCACCATGGTAGACCTGCTTTCAGCTCTCGGCAGCGTGTCTACATCAACGACCCTCAGCACCACTGCAATGTGGATGTCGACGAGAACATGACTGCCGCTATGCTCCTGTCACATTTGCGGGCAAAGGGCGCTGTTTCGTCGAATCCAGCTTGGACCGTTACCGAGGTTTGGCGCGTAATGGGTGTTGAGCGGCCGCTGCGAGAGTATGAGCTTCTTCAAGAGAGTATCGAGTCGTGGAGCACCGAAGCCAATTCCTCACTTCTGCTTGTAAAGAAGTCACCCCTAGCCCCACTGCTTAGCAATCTTAGTAAGATACGCAGCGATAGCGAGACCACGAGCGGATGGGTGTATCTGGAGGTCAAGCACGGCAAGTGGTCGAAGAGGTACATCGAGGTGCGAAGCGGAGCCATGTACATTGGTAAATCCGAAAAGGTTTGTCATTATCTAAGTCCTTGAAGATGGTGTTCATTCGCTGATGTGTCATGCTGGCACTTAGCAACGCGATCTGGCACTCCTTTGCCATTTTTCCAACTTCGATGCATACATTGTGCCACAGGCATGTCTCGCGAAGATGAAAACGCCAAAGCCTTTTGCTTTTGCCGTGAAATCAGTGGACAAGGTTTCGCTCTTCGAGAATGCAGATCAAGATTATATACACTTCTTCTCAGTGAAGACAGAAGCTGAACGAGATATGTGGATACAGCATATTTTGGAAAGTAGAAGCAAACTTGTGAAGCAGATTGGGGCTTCTCGGCAAGCCGCGTTGGCACCGGATACCCGCTCCAATCTGATGGGTCAGCAGATGGCGCAGCATCATCAGCATGCCATGCCACAAAATCTTCAGCATCATAGCATGCCGATGAACACTTCTTCAGCCGTCTCTCGGTCTGCTAGCAGTAAATCACATACCCCTCCAATGCCATCTCAAGCGGGTTTCGGTGACCAATCCCAGCTGGCTCGGCGACCTTCCAACGCTCATCCGATGCCAATGGAGGCCAAGAAGATTATCTCAGCAGATAATCTACCGCCTTTGCCAGGCGCTATACCAAGCGGCACATTTGGGACACTACCACAAGGTAGACAGTGGGAAAGACTTGCACCTGAAGATAAGCGAGCTATGATTCATGAAGCAAGCAGGAAAGCAAGAGATGGTGGAAAAGCTTTGCTTGATTTTGGTGAAAAGCAAGAAAGTGCAGGCTTATTGGGGAGAGCACGCGCTAAATCAGTTGGTCAGCGTAGATGAATGTATATCTGTGAACATAGCTGTGAGGTGAGGAGATTGTACATTTGTGAAGGTTTGTGATGAGCACATTTTGCCCTTGCTGTAGCGTGAAGAAGATAATCCCAACGTATGTCATGTAGAAGAAGTTACTCAATTTTCTTTGGATCTTTCGATTTTTCAATCGTTGTTGTAATTACGGTTCTTCTCGTTAGTGTTCTTCTCGTTGGAGTTCGTCAATCCTTCGTCAATTCCAAGGCATCTTAAAACAGTTTACATTTGCCGGCAATGCACAGACTACAACAACAATATTCCAGAACACGTCTTTGACGGTCAACAGCTCTACTCCGACACAACCAGACTACATTCATGACTGATTTGAGGTGTCCGTCTCGAGCGTCGTCTGCTCCGCAACTAATGGCTTCCTGAAAATACCTTGCATCCATACCCGATACATTTTGAGTTTTCGTTTCCTATTCATGAGTAATCGCCGATCTACGCCCAAACGGACTGTTTCAAACTTATATGTTGGATCACCTATTGACTCGCTTGAAGATATGTCTTCTGTACTTGGTGAAAACATTTCTGAAAGTTCTTCTTTTGAGAAGAAATAAACTCGGGTTTTATCTCCTCTTGCATATAAATTAGGCCTATATTGAGATATTCATCAGCACCCGTTCCTTCACATTGGAAAAAAGGAAGTTGGTTTTGATCAAATGCAATATTGATCTGGCTTAACCTACTCCATAAGTCTGGATGCCTTGAAACGTAATTGTGTCAAGTCATTCCTACCATAATCTCGAAGACAAAGTAGACCTCCGGGTTTAAGCATCGTCCAGATATTCTTGATAGCTTGCTTCCATTCGTCCGGATGTAATGCAGACAAGCAGAACTGATTTGGTCACATGGAAAAGTTAGTTATCAGCTCACGTTGTTACAACGAAAGGAGGAGGAGGAGGAAGAAAAGAGGAACGTACTATGAGAGTTGCAACATCTATTGAACCTGGTTTCACTTTCGGACTTAGACCATTCGGATCACTTAAACTCCATACTTCCGCTGCTACTTTTGCTGGGTTATATGCTGGATTACGCTAAAAAGTAGCGGAAAAAGTCAAAATTACATCAGAGATCCTTCTTCGTAATGTTTGAAGATGAAACAGCGCAATTTACTTCAACGAGTGCAACTGCTCTTGGTGAATAATCAAGGCAGTGTATAAAGAGGTCTGGATTTTGATTGAGTGCCAAGAGTGGATAGGCAGTCTATGGAACGAGAAATGGTATGCAAATAATCATATCGGATAAGCGTGTCATTCGAATACCTTAATCTAGGGAATGTGTACTTACCGCTCCGGTGCCGCATCCAATCTCACATATACGCTTCGGACCAGCCTAATTCCCGCATAGAGGATGCATTCAGACAACAGAATATATTGCTTCGATGTTGCTCAAAATATGAAACTTACGTCGGCTTGTATAGCTTGTTGGAGAGCTTCGAATTCATGACATAACCAAGCGCGGTCCTTGAAGAACTTATCTTCCCTGTAGGTTTAAAGCGAATACTGACTTAGCCTCATTCACGAATACAAACTTACAGAAGGGCAAGCTGTAGACTTACACATTCTTGTAGAATAGATCCCAATACCTTGCAGGTGTAGCGTTCAAGCGTTCTTGGAAAATAATATCAATCAAAGGTTTAGCCCATGTCACGTGTTTTACCACTCAAATAATCTTGCTCAGACCCACCTTGCTCTTCAGGCGGGATAGGAGTCAGTTTCTGCCTTTCTATAGCCTTCTGGGCAGCTTCTTCTTGTTCCTCATCCCATTCCACATTGTCCCTGCAAGCATATACACATCGCTTAGCCCAACGATTACTTTTTTGCCACATGGTTTGTCTCTTCCGCACCAAGCATTGTGTGTCCAGGGATCTCTTCCTTCATGCAATATTCTCCCTCCTAGTCGAGTGGAAGCTCCAAATATGATGCCATCGTCAGTTCGCTCAAAAGGCGCTCTTGTCGTTGTATTTCCTTCCTGTGTAACTGTTGTTGGTGGTGGTGGCGGCGAAGTGGAAGTTGAAGCTACAGGTGTACCTTCTTCCGATGCTACATCAGGCGTGGACGGGTCGTGCTCGAGGGACAGCTGACGGAGGGATTGGGTGGCAGAGATTGCTGCTGCGTCTGTCATTCTTGCAGTCGACGATGCCGATGTGCTGCTCATTCTTGCTTCTAGGTATGCCTTGTGGAGTCCACGTCGCTGGCCAGCATAGGTGATCGGGCAACAGCGTGTTGGCAGGGCTGGGCCGAAAGGAAACCTGAACGGCTTCGTTGGTGTTAGTAGGTGCTGTATGGTGGTGATAGTGTTTCTGACGAGCGTGTTCACTGGCAATAGACTGCTCTATGTCTTTCCCTGGCCATTTCCACTGTTTCGTTGCCCTGTCCTGTTGCAGCTGTCAGTATTTTCAATCTGAGCCTTCCCTCGCTTTTAGCATTTTTCCTGAATTTGTCCGATCGCCTCCATTGAAGACTTGCATCGAAATCTTCCAGCTCCATACACTACGGTGGCGCACACTGGCTGCTCCCAAAAGTTCGATCACCCAGCATAGGGCCAGCGGGCAGCAGGGCCAATTTGCGTGCAGGCAGGCAGGCGGCAGGCAATTCTCAGCTGAAAGAGAAGACATCGAGGACAGCAGCTGCTTCACCCCATCACCCGTCCACCAACACACTCTTCAAGATGGCAGAGTCAAAGAACCCCATGAAGGAGCTGGCCATCGACAAGCTCGTCATCAGTTAGTTGGATTCACTGGTTTCATGGGCTGGGTCTCGCTGGGTGGAGGTCGTGTCGACAGCTTGATTGCATGGATGCTGCTGGATAGTGGAGTGCCGGATGAATGGAGAGACTCTAGAGGGCAGACTAGATCACAGCAACAGTATGGACTGCCTTGCGTGTTCATCAAACTTCCGCAGCAACATCAATTTCGACAGTTATACTACACCTACGCAGGCTATCCAGCAGCCGCACCAGCATCAGCAGACAGAAACAGACACACACACCCAGAGAGGCACTGTCACATGCACAGATCATACGTCTACAACATTTACTAACATCCTCTATTACTCTCTCCCTCCCTCTACAGACATCTCCGTCGGAGAGTCCGGTGACAGACTTACAAGAGCCGCAAAGGTCCTGGAACAATTGACTGGTCAAACACCCGTTACATCAAAAGCCAGATACACAGTCCGATCTTTCTCCATCAGAAGAAATGAAAAGATCGCTGTGCACGTTACTGTCCGTGGACCAAAGGCAGAGGAAATGTGCGTGAAGCTTTTTATACAAGAGAAGGTTCGGGACTGGCGCGCAGCGTATGCTTTAGGAGGAGATAGGGCAGTCAAGAATGCTTCAATCGGGCAATAAGAGATTGAAGCATCGAGACCCCCGTCTTTTCGAAATCGTTGCGCTCGTGCCAGTCCTTCACGGTAGTCATCCGGAACAAGCGTTGACTTTTCGCTTCCCATGTGTACAGTCTCGAGCGAGGACTAAAGGTCAAGGAATACGAGCTACGAAAGCGCAACTTCTCAGAAACCGGAAACTTTGGATTCGGTATCACCGAGCACATTGACTTGGGTATCAAGGTGGGTTCTAGACAACCTTGATTTACCTTACAAACTACTATAGCTTCAACATTCTGACATTTATACACGACCCTCTCTTTTGTAATCCTACAGTACGACCCAGGTATCGGTATTTTCGGAATGGACTTCTACGTTGTTATGGGACGACCAGGATACAGAGTTGCCCGAAGACGCAGATGCAAGTCCAAGATTGGCTTCCAACACAAGGTTAAGCCTGCAGAGTCAATGGCATGGTTCAAGCAAAGAGTGAGTCAACAATAACGCCAGCAAATCATTAACACTTCACCTTCCATTTCACTTGTTCCGGTTCCTGACTGTTCTTTTGGTTGTTTCATCCTGTAGTTCGATGGTATCCTACTAGGAAAGTAAACACTCTTTCAAACTCGGGATCCTTCTTTCTTTGCTCGTTTCTCTCCGTTCTTCGCATCTCCTTCACTTCTACCCCACCCCAACGCTGTTAGCGGTTTCACAAATGGTTTTACAATATCCTTTCTTGTTGATTCTGCAATGGTAAAATATGCTCCCTTGGATAAGGGCTCGCATTTCATGGGTATTTTTGCTACCCTTTGTGATTCTACACGAGATTATTGCGCCCACACTAACTCGCAATGGCTATCAGCCACGAGGCAGAGAAAGTTTGAACTCGAATTGGTCTTTGTTTTGTCAACGGGAAGAAGACATCTGGCAATGCCCTACTACTAGCGCGGATTCAAGGCCGGCCTGCTGATAAGGAACGAAAGGGTTGAACATAGCCCGACAGTACAGCCAACGGAAGATCCGAAACACAGAGCTATCTCCGATTATCTAACCCTTCTCTTCTCTTCTGTCCCGTTTGTCCGATTACTATCCGTCACATGCTATAGAATGTGTAGGTGGCTGACCTAACCAAACACAAGGCCAAAGGGAGACAGCTTCCACCCAAACACACTAGAAGTCGTTGCTTCACATCCGCCCTCCAAATTTGTATGGCCACCTGAACAATGCAGCTCTAGCTCACTTTGGAAGTCTTCCTCGTCTTCTTCAGCTGCTCGGCAAGGTTCCAGTCTCATCGGGCTGGCTTCCTGTTATGCGCCTCAGAGCTTCAAGGGGCCACTCCCACATGATGTTACCATGACTTGGCAATGCAAGAATGGTACCATACGGAACCCCTTGCTTCGCATGAGAGCACCCTTAGATCTGCTAATGGCAAACCTTCTTCGAAAGGAATGCTCCTGTCCCATTCTGTCTATAAATGTTCGCCCTTTGACAGACCTTCCACACCCTATGTCTGGGTCAACCCCTTTTCCTTTCCGTGTTATTACACTCGTTCCATCCCATGAGTCTTGACAAGTTTTCGCCCGCTTTCAAGCCTCCTCTTTCTTCTTGATATTTCTCGACAACAGATTTTTCCACGCTGTTTTAGGTCGTCCAAACTACTGTCGAATTCTGTAAGTCAGGGTAACAAAGGATCATACCCGCTGTCAATCTTCTCATGTTCCGGTCCGCCGTACTGATCCGCTGCATGGCAGACGTGGTATTCTGACGTACGACACGACAAGCGTACTACCCGTCTTCGACAGAATACGACACTGGGGTAACCAGCTGGTTCAACAGAAGATATACTTCGTATCACATCCACCTCATAAAGCTACAACAATGATCTCATCCTCCAAACTAGCTGCTTTGAGGCTCTCACTTCAACCATTGAGCTGTTTCGCAAATACACCTTCTTTTGGTCCAGCTCCAACTCCAGCCGTATACACGCCTGTGCCACCTCCTACTGCAGGCATCACACTGCAGCAACAATACAGGTCAGATTCACAATCTCAGCAAGAACTTTCCACACAGCCTCCGAAAAGATTACGACTCTCTCCTGTACCTGACTCGCTGTTGTGCTCTCCTACTCCTACACGAGCTGTTTTCTTGCTCACGCCAACGCGTTTCGCTGTCCCTTATATATCCTCCCCTTCAGAATCCGAAGTGCCCTCTCCCTTCTTATCTCCTCCGATGGATCCTAGATCCCCTATTTTGTCGACCTGCGTCTGCGAAGGGTGCGACACTATAGTTTCGTCAGAGCGCAATACGTGAGTAGATATGGAAAAGCCTTTCTATGGATATTTGGACGATGCCGTTCGTCAGTTTGTCATCAGTCCAAGCTGACGTATCTTGTTGACGTGCTCGACGTGTGTTGAACAGATGCGCCAATTGTAGGGAGATCTTCTTGTCTCTTCTGGCCCATCAGAGGAATGCCATGGCCCAGATGCAGCTCCGTTCCCCAGCTCAGCCTTCTCCAAGGACCAATGGTGGACCACTTTCTCCAAGCACTGTAGGCTATGAGAATACTTTCTCTGGAGATAGGAGAGCACAGAAGGAATCAGCTACCTTAGCGGGAGAACAGACTTCCGCCTCCAAAGGGCTGTACCAGCCACTCAGTGTTACTCATCCTCGACCTCAGCCCATCAATACTAGTCGATGCGATGCACAAGCCTATAAAACTGGAAGACGACCAGACACCGAGGCAGAAGATTTAGTTTCACCTGATGCACTGTACTTCGGAAAGCGCTCTCGTAGAACATACGGTGGACACGCCACTAGAAGATCTATAGCTGTTGAACCATCCTTTTTCAATCTCAAGACGTCGTCACGCATTCAGAAGGTCCAAGACGAAGAGATGATTCCATAGATTAACGGGATAGCTGAACAGAATTACGTATGTTGCTATATTGCTCGATCAATCCGCTTATTCAGAGTTGCTCATATCAGCTCCGGGATAGCTTCTATTTGGCGTACATTTGTGCTGTTGCTGCCTTCTGTTTACGGCGTTCTGTCATTCCCTCCATTAACCTATTAAAAGTATCTTTCGTAATATAGTAAAATCTTCTTGCTGTGTAGCATAGTCCGTTATCTTGCGCATCCTCCGTTAGTTCAACAAAGCCAAGCACTTCAACTTATTTCAGAGGATCCAAAGGTCGGTTGAAACCTCCCGGTCTGGCAGAGAGCATCATCAGCCGGACTTCCAAGATAGTTCGGAAATGGCGAAAGCCAGAAACTATAGCGTACCTATTCATGTACTGCCTGAAAACACGTTCCTGTTTCACATTTGCCGCTCCAAGCTCATCATTGCCGTCAATGTGCTTTCCCTGTAAAGAGGGAAAGATTATCTAGTCAGCCGAAGTACTTGGACGTCGGAAGGAGGTTGAATAGTCGGCTAACCTTGGTCGTTCCAAATCCACCGAAACCCATCATAGCGGCCATAGCATCCTCGTCTACATCCTCCGCCTGATAGTCATCTTCTGACGCTGCTTTACTTGTCTTTTGTTCGCCGTTGCTTCTGGAATCGTGCGCCGAGCGGCTTGAAGTGTCATCGCGCCGGGAGGTCTGGTTTCTAGAACTGCGATCGTCGTCTTGACGGCTGTCGTGGTAAGACCTGCGGTCCCTATCGTCTCTTCTGTCGTCTCGAGGACGATCGTCTCTTCGGTCTCGATTGTCGACATTGGAACGGCGGTCTAGAGCAAGCAATGCGATACCGTTAGGCTGTGTTGGACGCCTTTAATGAATTATAAGAGCACTCACCTCGTGTATCTCTGTCCCTATCGCTAGCAGGTCTGAGTCGGTCTCCGTCTCTATGCCTGTCATGTGGACGGTCCCTAGGGTCTCGTCTGTCAGGGCTTCTGCTCCTGCTGCGGCGCCTGTCTCTGTCGGATGCTCGATGGTCACGTCGAGGAGAGTGAGGGGCATCTCTGGCAGAAAATCTCCTATCGTCTCGCCTGTCATCGTAGTCTCTTCTGCTGCTGCCCGCCCGACGGTCGTCGTAGTCTCGCCTGCTGGAGGAAGAACCCCCTTCGTAGTCTCGTCTTCTATCTCTGTCGTCGCGGTGGTCTCGCGGAGGGGGCACTCTGTCCGACATTCTGTGAGAAGTAGGACTTCCCTTGATGGACTGTAAGAACACTTAACTTTGTCGATAGACGAGAGTCAAGGGCAATACGTAGAGAAATCGCCAGAAACGACGCTGGCTGATCGAGTTCGCAGGAAAGGTCAGTACTGTCGGTGAGTGCGGCGCAACTCAGCTAAGCAGGATTGTTGTCCTGCAACCACTATTCTGATGAAACTGGCTAGCTGTGGGGATCTCTAACGATAATTTGCAGCGACAGTGCAATGGTATATCGAAAGCTGCTCGATGTCTTCGATCGTCTCCTTCACGTGACTCTGCATGCAGAGGCCGTGTGAGGCTCTCTTTCAGCTTGTTCATGGTTGTTCTGAGGAAGCCTTTGATGATGCTTTTTGCTCAGTCTACAGAAACATTGCAGCTGCTGCCCTGCTACCTCTTCCGCGCGCTCTTCTCGAATCAGCGAGATGCCGAAAGCAGCGTGCTTGCCTTTGAAGTTGCCGAACTCTGCAGGTAATAATAAAAACTCAGAGTTCGGCTTTGAGTGTGCTTATGCCGCAGCGTTCGTTATAAGAACACCACACTCGAAAGATTGGGAAGGTGCATGAATCGAGTCTGCCTTCAACTTATGCATCGCTATTGAAGAGGAATCCAGTGTATACGAGCACGGCTGGCGGACAGCTCTCAAGATGGAAGCCGATCAGCGTGAGCAGGATGCTGCAGACAGCTCATCCCGCAGGTCCAGTCGACGCAGCAGCGACGCGACAAGAGCAAATGAGCCTGCTGTGATCCTCGAAGAAGGCGACCTGGAAGCTGCCTCGCATACTACCGCTATCATTGTAGATTTCGATGGCAAGGACGACCCGTCAGATCCAAAGAACTGGACCTTGAGGTGGGCTAGTCCGATGACATGCATTTACAAGTCCTTATCGTGACATCCAACTCGCGTCTCTGTCTCTCTTGCAGACAGAAATGGGCAATCACGACTGTCGTTTCTCTATTTACCTTCACCGTACGTCTATTACTTGTGCAGGCTTTTCAAGTGTCGCGAGCTCTACCACTTCGGCATCTCTGAGAAAAGTCACCGAAACCTCGCCACTACCTTTCCATTGCTGACTTGCTCTGGTTGTTTCGTACAGTCACCATTCACCTCGACATACATGGCACCTTCTTCTGGTCAGATAAAAGCTGACTTTAATATTGAAAGCCAAGTCGTCCTCACGCTATGCACCTCCATTTTCCGTGAGCTATTTTGGTGCAAATGCACTAAGGCGACCTGCCGCTGATAGATGCCTCTTTCGTCTCTGATCTGGCCGTCGACCATACTTGTAGTTCTCGCGTATGCTCTCGGACCGCTATTCATCGGTCCTCTCAGCGAAATCTTCGGTCGTGTACGAGTTCTACAAATAGCCAATGCCTGGCTGATAATCTTCAATTTCGTTACGGCATGGGCACCTAATAAAGAAGCTTTCATCATCTTTCGCTTTCTTGCTGGATTGGGTGGATCAGCTCCTCTTTCGATAGGTGGAGGAGTTATCGGGGATGTGTGGCGAGCCGAGGAGCGTGGCCAAGCCGTTGCAATCTGTATGTTTTACAACGCATTTCGCGAATTTAATCATTGACTGACATGTAGTGCTCTTGGATTCCCGTCTACAGACTCACTGTGTCCATTACTAGCACCTTCTGTCGGACCACTGCTCGGTTCGTTCGTCGCTCAGTACAGTCGTTGGGAATGGATATTCTGGTCATCCTCGATCTTCATGGTTTCCGTACAAACTTTAGGAGCTTTCTATCTCAAGGAAACATACGCTCCAGTACTACTTAAACGCAAAGCAGATGCAATACGCGAACGCAACCAAGAGAAGGAGGTGTGGACGATTTATGACCATGGCGAACACGAATGGAGGACGATCATGCGCAAAGGTCTATTCAGGCCTTTTTACCTATTTGGACATGAGCCTATTATCCAAGTTTTCTCACTCATTCAAATGATCATTTACGGTCAAATATACTTGGTCCTTCTCACTGTTTCTTCTACATTCACCAATATATACGGTTGGGATATCGCTAAAGCCGGTCTTGGCTATATTGCACTTGGATTAGGTATCACTACCGTGTCTCAGCTCAATGGTTATGCCATGGACAAAGTCTACAAGTATATGTCACAAAAAAACGGAGGAGGCGGAAAGCCCGAATATCGAATGTGAGGCTCTAATCGTCATGCCGTGTATGGCTATATGCTAGACGAGCCTGACTTTTCTGCTTATTCTATGCAGAATCCTGATATTTCCGACTGGCGTAGTGCTAGCTGCCGGCTACCTCATATACGGCTGGACTGCTGAATATCATCGATTCTGGCTCGCGCCCTGTATAGGACTCGTCTTGATAGGCGGAGGCATGATAGGCTTCTTTGCACCTTCCCAAATATACGTCATCGATGCGTTTACGTTACACGCAGCAAGTGCGCTAGCCGCTGTGTAGGTTTCTTGAGATATAGACGCTCGCTTACTTCGAGACTAATCAGCCATCTTTTCCGCATAGAACATGCTTGCGGTCAATATGCGGTTTCGCTTTTCCCTTATTCGGGCATCAGCTGGTGAGCACGAATTGCAGACTGCTGAATTTCATTCTCCAACACACTCATGAATCTTTCCCAATGCTCACGTAGTTTAACGCACTTGGCCTCGGCGGAGGCAGCACCCTCTTAGCAGGAATCTCATTCTTCATCGGCGTACCTGCTCCATATTTCATGTATCGCTATGGTGAAAGATTGCGCAATGCTTCGAGACATGCCGCGACCAAGACATAACATAGACACTCAACAGAAGTACCCGAGTCTTCAAACTTATAAATGTAAATGATAGCATAGACAGCATCGGTTCATTCACTTACAAATAGACCTAGGAGTGTGTAGCATGTTCGTTTTGTGTAATACTACATAGAGCATTGAATTTGATAAGGACACAACACGTGCTTGGTCCTACTGTGCCTTTCTGTATTGCGCTCGACTTCACCTTCTCTCATGATCACGTATGCGCCTACGTAGCGAAGGTGAGGTCCGCTCTTCGCTTCCTTCAAATCAGCAAGCCTAAGCTGCGCCGGCAGTGGTAACGATGGTATCGCTTCGCGAGCTCGCACGCGAGCGTGAGTGCTTCCTTTGCTCTATATGAGGTTGTAGACTGGTCGAGTTCGCCGAGTACTGAAGGTGTGTCACGCATGCACAGGATACATCGATACACTCCGCAAGACGCGGCCAGCGAATTCGAGATGGAAGATCTTGGTACTGGACGCCTATACAAAAACTCATCTCAACTACCTAATGACCACTTATCAAGCTCTGGAAGAGGGCGTGCAGCGTAAGTAGGCTACGTTTTGAAGGAAAGCATGCGATGGAGGAGGCGTGTTCGGCTCGCTGGGAGTGATCAACAAGCCTACATAGAGCAGGGCAACAGGGAATGGCTGGCCATACTGAAAGGTGTCTTCGAAGCGGTTCATATGCCTATCGTATGCTCCCCTATGGACCCTGCTGCTCCAGACGGTGGTCTATACGTCGTGTCGATACGAGCCATCACGATCACCCTCGAACACCAACAACAAGCACTTCTTCGTAGCTGCTAGGAAAGACGGGGAAGCTAATGACGGGCTTCACTTTACAATCAGACTTTGAGCAGATAGAGCACAGTCGGCCTCGGTCCAATATGGAAGCACTCTATATTGTCCTCCCTACGACCGCCAATGTCAATCGGATATGCGAAGACTTCTAGTCAGTGACTACGCTGCCCTTTCAAGCATGTATA
Organism: Cystobasidium onofrii; assembly: GCA_022813105.1. NCBI lineage: Eukaryota > Fungi > Basidiomycota > Cystobasidiomycetes > Cystobasidiales > Cystobasidiaceae > Cystobasidium > Cystobasidium onofrii. Next base: position 207,813 of record JAKLNA010000007.1, on the reverse strand, counting down.
GCTGATCTTTTCACACACAGCATTCCTCCACCTCCCCAGCCAAATAAGCGCGACAAGAACCCACCTCCACCTCAACCGCCACAACCACCTCGCTACGCCGCAGCGCATATATGTTTCGTGGGAGGTAGGCTGATAAACACCGCGATGAAATTACACATTCGCTTGTCTGATCGATATCCTTTCCGTCTTTGCGTACTTAGCTGTCCCCGATTCCCTGTTCAACGAGCTAGCTGAGCGGATACCAGAAGACCGTTTGAGAGGCGTGAAGGAGATCTACGTCCACTTCTGGCGTAAGCCAATCCTGTTTACAAGTTTCTACTAAGACAATTGGCTTATATTGAGTGAGCTGCGCAGCCATAGAATCGCATGTCTTTTCGTTACGATCGCCACAAGCTTTCCGGAAATTCTATGCCCCTCCTGCGCGCAGCGCTCGCGAAGCTGTCGATATCGCCGAAGATGAGCTCAGGTTTACTGCTCAGAGTGTAAGCCGGCTTCGTCTTTCCCGCTACCTGGACTATGTACACTTACAATTTTTGACCTTACAGCTCGTAAACGCTCTTGTTCTACTTGGCGAATACCCCCTGATACGCTATTACAACCCAAATAACAAACCCCTGGGTGTTGGTGTTGCATACAACGAACATATTACTCGACGATTAGCGGAGATGGTTCAGCGAGAAATGGACGAGTACTGCCGGAACAACGCGGACTTCCCAGTATGTGCGGATTCACTAACATCTCGATATCTAGTCTGATGTGTGACACTTCAGCCGAAACCCGAACCGCCTCGTGCGAGAGGTGTTTTATTCATTACAGAGAGATCTATTGATCTGATGGCACCTCTACTGCACGAATTTACGTATCAAGCGATGATCAATGATCTCCTCGAAGTCGAAGAAGAAGGGACCAAATATCGACATCAGTATCGAAACAACGCAGGCGCGATCGAAGATAAGGTTGTGGACCTGACCGAGGACGATGAAATCTGGAATGAGACTCGGCATATGCATATGAAGGATGCCTTAGACAAGCTAGTTGAGGACTTCAAGCGCTATGCTGGCGATTATCAGAAGAAATATGGTCAGGAAGGGAAGAGCAGCATCAATGATATGAAGGACATGCTTGCAAGCTTAGACTCAACACAGAAAAGCAAAGATTCACTCTCAGCTCATCTTAGCTTGGCGGAAAAATGCATGGGATACTTCGAGTCGCATAGCCTGCCGAACGTTGCCGATGTGGAACAGGTGAGACCCCAGTTTTTCGCTTCACATGGCATGCCATTGACGCGAATCTGTAGTGTTGCGCAACTGGCTTGACAGCGGAAGGCAAGGCACCACGTACTCTCGTTGAAGATATGGTGCCTTTACTCGGTAACCGTACGCTGAGGTAAGTAGCTTCCCCGAGCGCTTTTGTGGTTGAGATCTAATTGTGCTTCGTATGACTTGCAAGCTCGAAAGACAAGGTCCGCATTATAGCTCTGTACATCCTACATCGCAATGGAGTGCCTGAAGAGGACCGCAAACGTCTGTTCCAACATGCTCATCTCGCTCTGCATGAAATGGACATGGTGAACAACATGAAATATCTTGGCCTTGATCTTTCGAAAGAACTAAAGAACAACCGCAAGCCTGCTATCAAGCAGCGGCAGCTTGAGGACGTCTACGACATATCACGGTATCAGCCGGTGCTAAAGCTCATGCTTGATGTAGGTCTTGAAGACCTAGCAACTTTTTAGACCAATTAGCTAATGTATGCATCTGCAGGATCATATCGCAGACCGATTGGATCAGAGTGTATTCCCCTACGTCAAGGATGCACCTCATTCAGCCAGAAATTCTGCAGCCTCAACCGCCAGTACCAGCGCGCCCGCTTCTCTTCGTAGTTCACGGCCGCAATGGGCAGAGCGGGCTAAGACGAGAACAGTCAAAGAACCCAAGCAAAGACTCATTGTCTTTCAGCTTGGTGGAATGACATATTCGGAGATCCGCAGTGCATACCAAGTCTCCAATGCGTCTAATCGCGATGTCTTTATTGGTACAGCTGACCTCTACCAAAAGTCAGGTCAAGCCGAGCTGATTTTTCTTGCTTTCAGGCTCGTCACACATTCTTACACCGAAGGACTTCCTACACGAGCTAGCTGGTCTAGACAAGGGTGGTGCTGCATCCATGTCCTCTAGTCTGGCACCGGACTCAGCTCGATATGACAAGTATCGTGAAATGAATAAAGGTGACAAGTCGGCAAGACTCTCGCCGCAAGAAGGATTTGATCGTAGATTCCCCTTCATCTCGACAAAGCCCTCTGTTGAACGACAAAATTCGATGGGACCAAGCGCTCAACAGCATCAGTCACAGCCTTCTCGTCAGCAAGCACCAGGGGGCTCGACTGCTCAGCATTATCAGCAGGGCCCAGCTTCACGCTCTCATACTCCCCAAGGACCGCCCGTCTCTGTTCCACAGCACAGACCGCAGCCCTCTGAGTCGCGTTCCAATTTCTCGCAAAAACTATTGCACCCGACTTCTGCCTCAAAAGGTGCACCTCCGTCCTTGAAGCATGCTCAGTCATATGATTCGAATTTCAACCCTGTAAACCCTGTAGCGATATCTTCACCATCCAACTCGAGAGCTCCTTCCATCGCCTCTACGGCCGACAGGCCAGAGAAGGAGAAGAAAAAGAAGAATCTGCTCAAGAAGATCTTCTGAGGGCATGTAGATGTAGGCAAGTCAGAGGGGCGGATTTTGTGCATCATCGCGCTCCAAATTACATCCTATCCTAAATTACATACTGCCTGCATCAGGCAGATCATTGAGCTTGTCCTGACGGAACGCCGACCGTGTGATGGCCGGTTCACTCGTACTGCTAGCTGACAGCTCAAGAGGTGCCCGGTCATGCGGGTGGTTAATCTTATTACGAGACAATGTATCTTCTTGCCTGAACGGCGAGCAAGATCTGTGTCAGAACAAGCTCATCTCCGCTAAATCGCTTATTATACATCGTGCTATGAAATATTACAGATGCACTCGCAACAAGCCACTGCGAGTAATGAAATTGCTATTCATCACTTCTTTCAATCTAAACTAGAGCGAGATGTCAGCTTCTCTCATGGCTTCTGAGCGAGCCATACAATCCCTCCGATACAGTAAAGCTAAAACGGAACTGATCCCGACAGCTCTATTGCATTTCTAGGCACGTGTTGTTGAAGTACCCACCGCTGACACTGCGAGACCTTTCACCGCCTGTCGTCTGGCGCAATCAAAACCGAATCATTCAAGCCGATGTAGCAGCCCTTATGATCGACAGGATCCAGAACTGTCACGCGCTTAGCGCATCGTTGATATAAGTCGCGGGGATGTATAACAGACCATTTCGCCTTGCAAAGCTATCTTTTTGTTAGGTATAGCGGTTCTTCTGGAGGATATGTAAGATATGGCGTCGTACTTATTGCAAGGCATTTCGTGTGCAGCATGTACGCGCCGTAAGATGGACAAGCTCAGATGAGGGTGTTGGAGTGTCTAGCGAAATTCCGGGATCCGGCGATGGCATTGCCCATCAAATTCTGACGTTCTTCATGCCTCTTGATGAACGTCCTGACGATCTTGATGATCCTTGATGAACGCCCTGACGCTCCTTGCCAAATGTAAAACACAAGCGGATGTGCGGATTGTGTTACCGCAAATCGAAGTTTATACCCGTAGCTATGAAGATCAAAGTTAAATTTGCGTCCTTTTCCACAGCGTCAAGGCCAAGCGATCAAAAACCAGTGACCACCGTAATAAATAGAGATCAAAAGTGGTGAGGGGACAACGAGAGGAAGGGGCTCTCAACCGTAGATGCACGTGGTCGACCTATTCAAATGTATCATAGCCGCCGCAAAGTTGGAGAAGGAGAACCGGGGCACCAGCCGACGTCAGGTGCGTCAGGCGTCCGTCCAGCTCTGTTGCGCGCATGCAAAGCAGGTCTTCGCGGATGTGGAGTGGGGTGTCAGCGCAATAAGACGAGATGTGCTTAGTTAATGCAGGTACATGGCGATAATGTAGTCGGAGCAAGCGAGGTACAGAGCATGTACTTTAGCTGGATCATCCCTTGCTGTCTAATATATTCGAACATCATTATTATACTATGTACTACTGCTGAACAGGCAGCGAGCACCTCCCCAGGCTACGGCATCGCTAAGTCCGCGACTTCGGAACCTTCTTCGTAGAAGAGCAAGATTTCCAAGGCAAAGGCAAGACTGTACGCGGCGTTGCATGCTTTATATGCGAGCAGAGACAGCGGTCAGTCAGCTGCCCTCAACCACTCCGGCCGCAGAAGCTACGTACACAACCCCCCGCCAGTGACGCAGAAAGGAACGTCTGGCCGAAGCAGGGAATAGAGGGGTGCGAGTGGAGCCTTGCTAGACGGGCGCGGGGCCCCCGGTGGTCAGACAATCGCACCACCGGTTGAACAGCAGGCTGCAGGACCAGAAGAAGTGTGGACACAGACGCAGAAGGCGGTCTCCACCCTTTCTAGCTTGCTTGTGATGAGCTCCTTCGCCGGCTACTGTCTCAACTGCGGTGAAGCTATACGGAGGATCGAGTAAGTGAAGCATTAAATTTCAAGTCAGAAACGAGCAGCTATGCGATACTTGGCATGTATAGTATTCTGCTCCGAGGTGATACAAAGAGAAGCTCCTGCTAGAGAGGTGTAGGCTGAATCTGCATGCTCATCTGCTCTACTCCCTGATCCTCTAGATACGACGAAATTGCATTCTGCAGCTTGGCCTGCCAGACCCGTGCGCTCCTAGTCGTGGCCGACGCACAACAGCAAGAGACCACTGCGAACGGCTGGGTGGGACTTGAGACAGGGTACGAACCACAAGGTAACATACAAGCTCACGGTCAAAGCGCAACACGGGGTCGAACAATCGATGGTGGTGAAACACCCGTTCCTGCGAATCAGCCGAAACCTTCAAAACTGTCAAGGCCACCACTACATACAAGACACAGCGTCGCAGTGGTCAATAATCTCGTTTCTTCATCTAAACCACCTATCGAGCACCCCATCATGTCCTCTTTGCGGTCCGACATCTTCAGTATTACATCGGTCAAACATCCGCTTCCAGGCCGACTACCTTCTGGAACATCAGTCTCTGGGGCGCCGCCGTCCGACCTGCGTGGGGCTCCCATGACTGGTACTTCACCTTCATCTGTACCGACAGCGGTCTCGCCATCCTTCTTTCCAACCCCTCTGATCCCTCGCAGCGGTCAAGCAGAGAATAATTCGTCTGCAGAAGCTCTGTACCGGCAGCACTACCCCAAGTTCGCCAGCAGGCGTCACCTTCGAGACCAATCGCCAAACAGGTCCTTGTCCCGCATGTCAGACAGTCGGTCTACCTCGACAGTGTCAGATCTCGAGCTGCTCACTCCTCCCTCTGCTATTCGGCCTCTTCTCGTCTTGCCTGAAATTCGGGATCACTGCTCTCCTGGCGATCAAGCAGACGACACACCACCACGAACGCGTAGTGTATCATTGAAAACAACGGCTGTTCCGCTGCCTCCAGATGTCCACATGGTCGCTCCCGAGCTGCCAATGTTTGAGCCACCTTTATCTACTCCATTGCTGAGACAGACGCCTGAACGACGCAGCGCACCGAGGAGATCCCTGGAGTTATCGCCTAATGTATCGCAGGAGCGGCCGACAGGCATGCAGGGCGTTGTGAAGACCCACAGTATACCTAGTCCAAACATTCTTCGCCCATCACTGCAGTCAAATGGGAGCTCTTCCGGAACTAGAAGCGATTTGTCTGTCAGCGGCGTGAACAGTCTCGGTCTCGAGATACAGCATCTTGAGAGTTCCGATACGCCAGGATCCGTATGCTCGACTCCCTCGCCAGATATCAAGGAGAATTTACAGCCATCCAGCGATAAGCCGCACGCCTTGGCGAACAAAGCCAAAACCAGCAACCCAGTCTCGCCACCCAAGGTTCGCTCGCGTATTATCAGCATGCATACTGCTCCTGTAGCCGGTCGACTAGAGGTGCCAGGAAAAGATGGCTGGAGCAGCGTAGAAGCATCTCGTTACACTCTGGGTCCAAAAGAAGCGAGCTATATAGTTAGAAAGCTATCCGAAGAGCAAAAGAATCGTCAGCAGAAGGAACGAGCAGCGGCCAGGGAAGAAGCAATGGAAAACCGAGGTAGATCTCGAGCTAGAAAGCGCGCCGGTAGTTGGGGTAACTCTCTCGTCATTACCCACTCTCTAAAGTGTGAGTCATGATTGACTAGCATAGTCGCGATGTGTGCTTATGCATTGATGAGTTGTCACCTGGCTTACAGAGTTGAAGTCTGATCTGCCTGCCACGAAATCAAGCAAAGTCGTTTCAGTAATAGTTGGCCCTTTTCGGGTTCTAACGTCTTCTACTTCTACAGTTGTAGTTAGCAGAGAAAGTTCAATTGGTCGCAATAACAATGCAATAGTCGTTTACAATTGATGTGCCTGTTGGCAGTCGAACCTGCACCTTCACAATTCAGCGTGCTGATTGGGGAACCGATAGGACATTTGTTACGGCTTACTTCTACTAGTCTACCCTTGCACTAAACCTGCTCGCTCACGTCTTTGCAAGAAGGACGCATTCTATACTGACTGGTATTACTGGCAGACTGGCTCAGATTGAAGCCTTTTTGAGTGCAGCGACGTCATCGAGCACATCGAGGAGAGTACTAGCACTCCATGCTTGGGTACGGCAAGAGTCGTGACAGTAAGCTCCGTTCTCGTTTGTCCTGCAAACAACGCGCGTCATCAGAACTGGACGTCTATTATGCAAACAATCGGACGTTGACGGGCTCACAATTCAGGAAGACCACGCCAAGCATCATGCTGGATGAATCTGCGATGCTCAGAAAGCAACGAATGGATGTGATGCAGCGTCTCGTTCAAATCCTGAAAGGGTTTGTCAGCTCCCGTTCTCTCTTCCCCGAGACTCGGAAGATCGTAGTAACTCACGTCTTTGCCGGCGCCGGCCTTCATATCGAAGATCAAATAGGCCCGTAGGAAGTAGCCTACTGGCCACACCCACTCTGGGCCTTGATGATAATTCCAGCCTTTGGCAACTGATTTATCATATCCATCATTGCTGTTGTCGTAATTACCTCTGTATGCAAGATCTGCAGGATCAAGGGTCTTCATACCAAGAGGTCCTAGCAACGCTCGATGAGCTTGGTGAAGAGCTTGCATAGCGTGTACTGGATCAAATAGCTCGGGAGCCACTGACATTGCAACTGGGAAGTTGCATCTCAGCTGGTAGTCGGAGTACTCGCGATCTTTCGGCGTGCCATAAACGTCCTTATAGATGCCACGACGTGACACCAAGCTCGAGTTGATCTGGTAATTGACATCTTCGTTCGGGTTTTCCGGCACATAGTAGTGCTTTTCGAAATTTTTCTGAATGAGCTCAGCCCATTCTTCGTAGGTCACCAGCCTCTTGCGGCCGTCTATATGGGTCTCGACTCCTTTAAAGGGGAATTGACCGGCTTTGGCGAGGCTGTCCACCCAGGTGAGGGTACTCTTCAAGAGACCAATAATTTCGACAGGTGATCCATCTCTTGGAGTACCGGGATAGCCCTTGTTACCGGTCTTCTCTGACTCTCCCATCTTGTCCATCCATGTTCCGCAATTGTAAGCGTTGCCGCCCATAATGAAACCAGTCTTCCAGTCAACCTCGATGTCGATGTTGAAGCCTTCATCCTTCATCTGCATGTCTAGGTCAGGTCCAGCGTTGTATTCACGGAAGTGGATGCCGCTCGCATGACGCTGAAGAACCTCTTGTATGATCTCGGCAACAGTGCTGGAGTACGAGTAAGCCTGTCTATCATTCCATTTGACCCATTCATCACTTTGTGGGAAGCGTCGCTTGACCGGCACTTCTAGTATATGCGTGCCTTCTGGTGACATTTTCGCATAATCTTGGATATTTTGCAGCATCCACCAAGGCGAGTCGCGGGAATTATATCTGGGCGCTCGCACGGAACTAAACAAGGAATCGATTAGCTAACGATGGTGCACATTGCAGACTATGTACTGACTCTAGTAAATTGGGGATCAGACCATGCTTCAAGGTAGAGCAGAAAGCCAAGATGTGTTCGCGAGCAGCATCATACAGGCCAGTTGTCAGGAACAGACCGCGTAACGAGATGAAAACATCTCGGCCCCAGCATCTAGCCCAGCCCGCAGCGAAATGTGGTAGACCGGCAGCGAGGGAAGGCGTATTGATAGAGGGATGTAGCGATGCCGAGAGAACGCGTCCATACATTTGAAGCGCGACCAAAGCCAAGTTGTGAGTAAAGACAGTGCCTTCTTTGATGAGAGGAGAGCACTGGGAGAATGCTTGATCCCTGGCAGCCTTATAGGCTGTGTTGATGACCATTGCAAAGTACTTGGGTCTCATGAAGGCTGGCATCCGGGTACGTATGACATCAAAGCGCTCCTTGAACCATTCTGCAGGTCGTAACAGGCGTGGTTGAATATCCTTTTGCCTACGAATTCACAGAAATCAGCAAAGACGCCAAGTAAGCTTGAGAAGAAAACAACCCGTACTTCATCAAGCGGCCGTAGACGTAATCCATAGCCCAGCACCCCTCGCGAAGGTGAGCACATAAAGGATGTCCGAGGTCGTTGGTGCGCATGATATGCCGCAAAGGATGCATGAACCCCTCTAGACCGCAGTAGACGAAAGGTGGTAAGCCAGGGACAACATAGACACCGTCTCTTCCGCCTGTAGCATCGCGTTCCTCGCCATCGGCGCGGAAGAGCGTAATGTTTAGATCCACAACATCTAGTCGACTGAATGCGTCTTTGGCGCCAGACACGCAGAGCGCGTCGACTTCGGATGTAAGACCGTCCATATGTGTAGCGAAAACCATGACGCTTCCAGGTGGGAAATAATCCGGTACGACGACCTCGTCATACTGTCCATCACCATCAGATCCTGCATGGACTGTTGGCGATGCGATTTCTTTCATGTTGCACTTTAGGCCTTTGAAGGTTTCGTTGGTGCTGGGATCCTGATGAGACGTGATTTCCAGAATACCGCCCATAATGTAGGCTACCTTTGATCCTCGTAGGATGACAGGAGGAACTGGGGACATAACGAGATGAACAATGTCAGATGTGTGTGTGCGTACTAAATTGTAAAAATAGCGCGTTTACCATTTCCTCTATCTGAGCTAGTGTTACCCTTGAAAGATGTGTGAGCTACCAAAAGGTAGCCCTTATGAGAAGTCGGATGAATGCGATGCGATATGATATACTGCAAGATAGACGTCAGGAACGCCGAGACGTAGTGTTTCAGTAAATACAAAGTAGGCTCACGTCGCCCTCCTGGTGAAGGTGACCTTCAGCATAGCCTTCAATAGCCATCTCAGTATGCAAATGGTTGAGGACCCGCTTGAAGTGACCTATTCCGCTCGAAGAGGGATCGTTATATTCTTGGTAATGTCTCGTGTCGGTGACAAGATTCAGTAGTTTAGGATAGAGATCATCAAATCCTTTATTGGATCCGATAGCGCTCCAGCAGAAAGTGACTAAAGCACCAGTTGGAAGAGCGTCCCTAGCAGTTCGTTTATCGGAGGGAGATTCGTTATCATGTGTACAGTCCATCATGAAGGCGTGTGGAGTAGAGCCCTGCAGCGGTATGATGTTGCAAGGCTTCTGAATGCCTTTCACAGTGAGTGTTGCTCTTTCGAGTAAGCAGTCTTGATCCATAGAGCCGACTGGCTTGCCAACACCGTAGTTATACAGCAATCTACTCTGGTCTTTTGGATCATTGCCATTCATAGCTTCTCTAATAAGGCTGTTTAGGCCAAGCTGTCTTACGAAATGGACATCGGTTTCTTCGGAACCCGTGAACAATTCCGCGCAAACATATAGATTTGGGTTGACACGTCTCGCGGCGTCGAGGAGTTTCTCTCCAACGTGAATAGGCGTAGAATGGCAGTTGTCTATGCGGAAGCCGTCGAACATGCTGGCAAGAAGCTCAGTGTATGCGGTAATGTGCTTCCACAAGAAAGGATTGTCTTCTGGTCCTTTGCCATAGCGCAGCTTGACGCAGTCTCCCCATACGATAACTTCTCTGCGTAGATAGGCTCTTGAAGGCGGTGCTGCAAAGTCATGTAGGGCGTTCGCATTCCAAATCCAGCCATTGTTGGCTAAGCTCAGAGCGCGTGGGTCATGTTTCTTAGTTTTGGCATTCAAGGGAAGACGAGTGAAGAGCGATTCGACGAGAGGGGCTTGAGGTGTAACTTTGCCCATCTTAGGACCATGATCTTGTAAACGAGTATAGTCGATACGGCCACGGGTATTGTCGAGTATAGCTACAATATCCTCGTTGAACATACGATATCGATCAACGTTCAGGTCATTTAGAATCGTCTCGAGTCGTTCTTCTGCTTCTAACAGGGACTTGTCTTTGCCTGTAGTAGTACCCAAAAGCTTTGCGACGAACGCTACTGCACCGGATGGATTGACAATTTTGGCATTGTATCGAGTGTTGATAGCATGCCAGTCTTCATTCAAGCACAAACGCGCAAATGTCTGAGCTAAATCACCCGAAGAGAGACTGGTGATATTATCAAGGATGGATGATGACTTGTCCCAATACTTTGGATTTTGCCATGCTTCCGAGAAACGAGTTTTTTCCGTGGCGACATCGATAACATAGTACTCCCACAGCTTTAGTCTAGGTAGCAGATCATCCTTGATGTAGTCCATAATTTTGGAGAGTTCATCATGTCCCGTTAGAGGATTGGCAAAGCCGTGCTTCTCGAGGTTATTTGAGAATTCTAGAAGCATATCGTCGATGAGCAATGCAGGTTCGAGGTGAGGAGAGTTTGCTGGTGAGTAGCCTAAATGTTTTGCCTGTCAGCTTGTCTATCACTCGTACAGATAATCTCGTCTAGCAACCTACCGGATTCAGGGTGATCCTGCAGCCATTCACTGTTGTTGGCAGTGTGGTTCCATACGACATCCGTCAAGCTCAAGATGCCCCATTGTTTCCGTATCCTAGCGAGGAGCTCCTTGACACCTTTTTGTTTCGCTTCAACCGACATTTTCTTGCCATTTGAAAAGAGCTCATCATCAAAAGCCATCTGGTCGAAGATGGAGTAAGGACTTCCGCTCTCACCGCGCTGCTGAAGCGGGGTAAAATGTAGCATATTGTATCCTCTATCTCGGGTAACATCGAGATGTTTATCCCATTGGTCGATAGTTCCCATCCATTTTGCGATGACCGACTGAATGACTAGACCGTCTGTAGGAAGAGCTACATTCTCGCTACCGACTTTGCCTCCGCCCTGTTTGATATCGAGCGGTTTGAAAGAGTCGGAAAGGATCTTGCTTCGCTTAGGGATGGACAAAATGGGGTCGACATTGAAGGCGCCTGTCTTACTCTGGACTCTCTTGCCTTGCGCAGATACAGCCGACGTGCCGTTGATTGAGAGTTGAGCGTCTTTATCGACGGTTGAGCTAGCGTCATATTCGATAAAGTAGTGGAAGACACCGGGCTTTGTGATTGGAAGATCAATTTGTATGGGTTTGCTGAAGTCGCTGGGGAGACTGATATTGCAGATGCCCAATACCCAGGTTGAGTGCAGTTGTTGTCATTCGAATGCACATTGCGAAGAAAAGCATAATGGCAATGATCGAAGCCGAAGTTCAAGGAGGCCCACGGATGGATGTCATGGATTTGGAGCGCCAGGGAGCGGGCAGGCTGGTCAGCGGAGTCCGGGCTGCACTGCGAGGGAGCGACATACAGCTTCTGATGGAACTTTTCGCGCTCGAATGGCGATCCATCGAGGGGGAAGTTGGTGTGCAGGACGCCCGACTTTGAGGCGAATGACCCAGCTTGGATCGACATGCGAAGATAGTATGGCTTGACTGGCGGAGGCAGGCGGATGTACTGCAGGACGGCCGCAGCGATGGATCAGCGAGTGAGCCCCCCTGCACGTCAGCAGGGCATGCTCGCACTCACACTGCGCTCCCTCGTCGGCGAGCCATCGTCCTCGAGCTGCAGCTCATACACTGTGATCACCTCCTCCTCAACCTCGCCGTTCGTGTGTGCCACCGCTGAGCCTGCGCCGTTGGTGAAGGCCATCGTCGACTGAGCCGCCGTCCTCGTCGTCTCTCTAGCCAGTGCGTGTGCTCTGCGTGTCCACTTCACCGCTGATGGTCCAGTCGCGACTCTGCTGAAGAAAGAACGCTCGCTGGCTCTGCAGCCGTTCCTGGCGGGCTTCACCTTTTTCGATCGCCCTTTCGCTGTGACGGCAGTCTGAGCAGCCAAACATTTTCACACGGCAGATCCGTCAGTGGTGCAGACATTTGCATCTGGACTGCTTCAGGCACGGTGACGAGATGACGATGCCATGCTTCTCGACTCTCCGTATGCAGAAAGAGATGGTCCTGGATTAAGGTCGTGCCAATTACTACCTATGAACGGGTACTAGCACTCTGTATTACACGACATTGAATGCGACCTATGCTTCCAGCAATTCTGCCACGTCGAGAACCAACTCATCATCTCCCCACTGACTAGCTACCTGCACACCTATCGGCAATTGGCTGCTGCTTTCTTCCACTTGAACGGGGCAGCTGGCAGCAGGCAAGCCAGCTAGACTTGCAGGAACAGTTAAGACGTCCTGCACATATACTTCAGTTCCGCTTCCTTTCCGCTCGGCCTCTTGTAAAGTGGGCGCAGCCGAGATAGCCGAGGGAAAGAGCAGTACATCTACTCCATTTCCCGTTGCAGTAGGCGAGATCTGCGAGTCGTCATCTCCGCTAATGGCTTCATGACGGCGAAGTGGATTTGTCCTGATGAAGATACTGTCCATTTCATGTTTGAGCTGCTCCCTGAGTGTTTGCGCTGCCAAGAAGTAATTGTCGAATGCGCTAAGACAAGGCAAGGTCACCTTTTCAGCCAAATCTCCATCGTTGATCATAGTGACCTAGATCTAGACGTGCACTTACTCCGCTGTCAGAGCGTACGTTCCTAGTATTATTCTTTTCTGCACTTCGGCCCCGAATCCCGCTGTTCTTGTTTCTTCTATGTGACCTTCCGATCTAAATGCGTAACGAATACCATCGTATCTCGCTAGATTACTGCTTGCCTCGGCACTTGCTATCGTATAGTATGCGCTAAGCGCTTTTGTCGTGCTTGGTATAGACACTGAGACGACCTCGACTTGTACCTGCTTGCGCAAGTTTGCTATGGCTTGACGAAACGGGCGTATGCTCTCTTCGGTAGTTTCTGCAGGGAAGCATTCCACAGGTACACCAATTCGAAGGCGACGCAGCTTTTTCGTCGACGAAGCCTTTGCTCTATAGCTGGAGGGTATTGAAGTGGGATCATTCTCATCGTGCTCATTGAGCGCTCCTAATGAGCTATTCGCGTCAATTGACCAGGTCTCGCTAAAAGTTGTAAATTCATAACTGCTTACGGAAAGTTTGCCGTACATGTTCCGCCCTTTTGGAGATAATTCCAACCGTGTCGAGACTACTCGCGTATGCTACCAGCCCATAACGCGAGAGCAGACCATATGACGGTTTGAAACCAAGTGTTCCAGTATAACTGGCTGGCAATCTGACTGACCCGCCAGTATCACTTCCTATTGCCCTAGTTCACGAAGCCAAGTTAATAGAGCTCATCCAACATCGACTCTATCAGAAATACAACCTACACATCGCAATAGCCAGCAGCAACACTTGCAGCAGCACCACTTGAGCTGCCTCCTGCAACTCGACTCGGATCAAGCGGATTCTTTACAGGACCGTGAACGGAATATACACCATTCGATCCCATTCCAAACTCGTCCATATTGGTCTTGCCAACTATACGCGCTCCATGTTTCCGTAGTGTTTTCACGACAGTCGCTTCAAAAGGTGATCGATAGTCTTGCAGCATACGAGACCCGCATGAAGTGCTCGAGCCTTGCTCATCATGTGTGACGAAATTGTCTTTGATGCTGAATGTTAAAGATGACAGCGAGCCAGCTGCTTGTGGTTCGGGTTTCTCGCTTGCTTCTCCTGCTATCGACACAAAAGCATTGTACGGATCATAAGGTGCCCTTGACTGCAAGTCTGTCGGTGTTATCCGCGAAGTGCTGGCATGCCGAGATCCTTGCAGCACTCCGGTTGTAGCAGAGTAGCGCTGAGCCTGGCATATGCAACCAGGCAGACGTTGTATAACGGACATTAGGTTGGGCGAAGATAGCGAAGCCTCAGCAGGCAATCGACAGGCATTTATCCGTTGACATGATCATGGTGTACGCAAAGTATTGCTTGAAAGTGAACAGAGGAGGCTCACAGTGCAGCAGCTGAGCCTTGCGGTGGGGTTACTCGAATAGTGTTTTTGCTTGTTCTTGGCGAGAAGCTCTACCTATATTTCAACAACGGATAAAGCAACACACCTACATTCAAACCGGCCGGCCTTTTCCCGGATAAGCGATCTCTCAATAGCGAAGGAAGGATCACATTCAATAACGCACAAGTTACATCCTTCCTTCTCCTGTATCAAGCAAACGAATTGCAAATATGACAGTCGACTCTCCCGTCTGGTTGATTACTGGTTGTTCGTAAGGCATTCTACCCGGACAACTCCTCTTCCCTGCAGAAGTCCAGCAGCTGATCGATATCCGCCCAAACCTGTATATATTGCTGCGTTCAGGTCTGGCTTTGGCATTGAGTTAGCTCGAATCGCTCTCTCGGCAAAACACCGCGTAGTAGCTACTTCTCGCAATCCTGCAAAGACGCCAGAACTCGTCAAGGAAGTCGAAGCCGCCGGAGGAAAGTGGTTCACGTTGGATGTCGCCAACCCCGCTCCACATGTGGCAACGGATATTATCAAGCAGGTCCTCGACGTATACGGTCGCATAGACGTCCTTGTCAACAATGCAGGGACATGTCTCACTGGCATTTGTGAATTCATCACGGATGCACAAGCCAAAGATCAGTTCGAAGTCAACTTTTTCGGAGCACACCGATTGATATCGGCGGTCTTGCCTACTATGCGTGCACAGAAGAGTGGCACTATAGGTTAGTAATTAGATGGAGTGTATCTATAACAAGCTGACTCGTGTTCTCTTACCAGTCAACATTAGCAGCATGGCCGGCATTTCTGCGAATCCATCCTTGTGCATGTATGCTGCATCTAAGCATGCTCTAGAAGGTAAGTCTACAACCTGTGATTTGATGTAGCCCACATTCAGCGACTGATCACCATGAATATCCAGCTCTCACGGAATCCCTTTCGGTCGAAGTGCGAGCGCTCGGCGTCCGCTGCTTGATTGTCGAGCCTGGCAATTTCCGTACCAATGTGTTGGCCAGCGCTGTGACAGTTGGTGAACAGCCCATACCCGACTCCTACAAAGACAGCGAAGTTGTTGCGGCATTAGCCAGATTCAAGGTCAACCACGGTGCACAGATGGGCGACACCGTGCTCGGTTGTCAGCGCATCTTCGAGGCGGTCACACGGACTGGCATGTTCGTGGATAGACCGTGGAACTTGCGATTGTAAGCAAAACTTAATCAAGCTCAACAGTCGGCACTTTGCTCATAATGCTTTCTTCTTTTGCAGGCCCCTCGGAAGTGACTGTCTGCTGCGAATCCAAGGGAAGATTGATATGTTGACCAAGAGCATTACGACACAAGCCGATATTGCCAAGAGCACAGACTCGTAGTATGTTTCAAGGAGTTATTGTAGGAATTTTACGAATTACTAGCCAATTGTACAAGAGCCTTGACTTTCTGGCTGATGGGATCCCAGTCAAGATCCAGTTCTGGCTTGAGTGCTGGATCTGTCCTTCTTCCGTTATGCCGATCTACTGTCCTATAGCATATTTGCACCTTGCTTCCTCTAATAGTTGAGCCTTGTCTTTGTCCTCTATACTCGCTGAGTGCGATACTCTGCACATAGATTACATCCCCCCGCAAAAGATATTGTCCTGCCCATTCGTCTGCGTAGTTGTCCCACAGGACGATCTGCAGACTTGCACCTGTTCCATCAACAAGAGTCATTCCTGCTCGTGTAACTTCATTTCTACCTCCCCTGCTAGGGTTCCTAACTGGCATTGTTGAAGGTAGCTCCAGTTCGTCGATGAACGCCAACAGGTTGATTCTTGGTGCATTGAAGGCAGTCTTGCCATTCGAGGATGGCAGTGCGTTGAGAGGCGTCAACGAAGAGAGTTGAAAAGTCCAGCTGGGTAGGTTGAGTAAGGATTGTTCTTCCGTAACGTTGCCCAAGGGTCCAAAAGACTTGGAGGCATCTCCTAGCAGACGACTACGTTGCTGGGTGGGCGGGGGCAGGAGAGACTCGGAGAAGCTTTCTTCGCTGTGGTCATTCTGCCAACTCCGAGAAGTGCTTGCCTCAGACGTTTTTCCGAGCCTCTCTGGGATGTCGTGGCGGATGGAATGGAACATCGATTGCGATTCCTCAGCTATGGCTCTTGACCGCTCCAGCAAAGCTGCAAGGATGCCCTCTTGGTCGACTTCATCGGACGAGCCCGTCTGAGGCTCGTCGACTTCACCGTCGTCTTCTACCATGTCTGAATCATCCCTCATACGCGGTAGCGTTTGCGTGACCGGGAAGACTGTCTGCCATCGCTGCTGGCTTTGCGCCGGCCCTTGCGTGTCTGCTGGGGACTGTCGCTTGTTGCCAGTGTTCGCTGATGACAAGACATCTTTTCTACTAGGCGCTCCGCGCAGAATGAGCCATTGTGTTGGCATGTGGATTGGACAAGGAGGTGAACATCACCTGCTGCACCTATGTGCCCAGTAGTGGCGGATCTCAATCTCGTGGCCAAACCAACGAGTTTCAAAGTGTCGAGAAACCGCCTCGACGAGCAGCCTATCGACTATACCGAACGGTCGTATCTTACACAGTCAATAAAGTTCGACTGGCGGTTAGGGTAGCCGAACATGCCTCGTCCAATGCACAACAATTTTTCCCATTTGCTGTACACATACACACACGGATATACATACACCAATATGAAGATGCCTCCAGGGCATTCAGCTGCTGCGATGGTATGTTCACGTCCACGTGATAAAACAAGCTCGTGTCTCCTGGAAGATAATTGGATATTCCGCCCTTGCAGAATCTGCACAATTAGTGGCCCTCGTGCCACTGACCATGCCGCGTACGTTCTCGTCTAGAGCCTCTATGCCCGTACTTTCC
The DNA here is from genome assembly GCA_022813105.1 of Cystobasidium onofrii. NCBI lineage: Eukaryota > Fungi > Basidiomycota > Cystobasidiomycetes > Cystobasidiales > Cystobasidiaceae > Cystobasidium > Cystobasidium onofrii. The sequence goes on along the minus strand of JAKLNA010000007.1, from coordinate 190,621 downwards.
GTCTTGCATGTCTTCGTGACCTCCACGGCGTTTCCTATTCCCTCCACTCTTGCAATCGACCCCACCACCGCTGACAGCTGGATAATCCCCACTAGCTGTTGATTGCCCACTAGAGGAGATGTTGCTGGAGGCTGGAGACGCGACACTGGAGGGTGTTGATGTATCGATGGCAGAAGCCTCCTCATCTTGAGTGACCTGAGGCTCAGCAGCTTCAGCTCTAGGTGGCATAGATATACTTGGTACTTGCGACGTATCCGTTTGCGTAGAAGGCTGAGGTGTCTCGTCCGTCCGCACGTTAGAAGGGTTCTGAGAGCCTGTGGTAGCTGGGCTGCCTCCTTTGGCTTGATCACCAGCTTCACTCGTTCCTCCCTGCTCAGGGGTTCCGACTGTTTCGCCGTTAGACTGTAAGGTAACGGTACCCATTCCAAGCTCGTCTTGAGTGCACCCTGTAGTCTGCGAGGCATCGGGCTGGGGCGTCTGAGCTGCATACGTCCCGCCATAAGTCACATATTTACCGGGATTGGGAAAGATTAGCTCGTTGTTCTGCGGAAGACACCCTTAGAAGTTAGTCAAGCATCTCTTGGGGCAGCTGTTGGCGCCATACGATCTTACCCAAACGACCTGGCAGACCGCAGCCTTGGCACCAACGCTGGCCCTTACGACTGCTGGTACCGTCATGCTCGACGACGAGGATTCGATATTGATAGCCGCGCAGTTCTGATAGAATTCCATTAGGCCAGTCTTAGTTATCCACTGCGGCAACGGTGTCAGTGCGTCTGTATATGAATTGCTCCAAGCATTTGCGAACTGACAGTCCAGCTCAAGATGACATTTTTACCGGCGGGTGTTTCTTTGGGAAACTCAAAGATCGAGTGGGAGAGGTTTAGCACAACATTAATCACATATTCCCAAAAGACTACGGAGGCTTACGGTAAAGGTAAGAGTGTCAGTATCGCCGTTGTTGGGGGCTATCGGACATCCGCCAATGAAGCTATGTATGGTACCGAAGGAGGCACCTCCGTCACTTGAAGGTTGCGGCCAATACAGTTAGTCTAATGTGTAATCTGCCAACTGATGAAGCTCACTAAGACAAGGAAATCTGGCAAGATCCCCCTCCATGATCGGTGCCTTCTAGGTTGGTGACAGTGATACTGTATTGCTGGCCTGCTTGTACCGTTTCAGTAGCTTGGGTAAAGGATGGAACGTCTTTGTGGTAACCTTTGCACGGATAATCACTTCGGACATGATCTCATTAGCCTAGCCAAATGCGCAGCAAGAGGGGGTTATATACCTCTGGCCCGTGAGGGGGTTGGCAATACCATAATCTATGGGGGGATTACTGTTCCAAGCATATGCAGGATGATCCCGTCCCCTGAGAGCTGGCGGCTTGCTCATCCGCAAATGGGCGTGACACGGGAACACGAAGAACAGAGAGTGTGTGAGCAGTGCGCTCAGAATTAGGCTCAAGCGGGACGTAGCCATTCTGTCTCAGACTCTGAATGTCTTCAACACGGATAAGGACGTGCGGGTAAGAGGAGAGAGGGAGAACGTGGAAAGAGTGTGGTCAGGTAAGGAGGTGGGTGTGATAGGAGCGTAGACGTGAGGAAAGAGAGGGAAGTACCCTAATGGAATTAGTGAGTTCAGCTGATACATGGACACTGTGCTGAGATGTAAGGCGGCTACTCCAGGCTTGCATCCTCCTGCTGAGGCATACACAGGCTGCGAGGAGCTGCACCGAGGCAGCGCCCCGGTCAGCTGGAAAGGGTAGACGACTGATACGGGGAACGGGGCCACAAGTGCGAGTTGTTCGATTCCGGTAGTCTTGTATTGCGTGCCGGATGGGGGGTTTTTTTCGACATGCGCTGGCGATGTGTCCAGGAGCAACGGTTGTTTGGGCCCGTCACGAGGATGCGGCGGCAGGCTTCCAAGCAGGATCCATCAGCAGCAATCTGCCATGTCGGATGTCCGCGTCGACGTGACAAGTTTTCGCTAGTGAATCCTGCTTGGAAGAAGCTTGCCATTGCCAACGTTGATTGTGATCCACAGGGTGATCGGCACAGTTGTATAAGTCGTACAACTCGCTGGGGTAGCTTCTTTACTCGCTACCTAATTCATACGGTAGGGCTTATAATTCCTATGTGCAAAATCCTACAAGCCAGCCAATCTTACGCGAAAGCAATGCGCCCGTTGAAAGTGGAAAGAAATATTATCAATACGCACAAGTTGCTCGTCCACTGTACATGTGAAAAAACCCATCGGAAAACATCATCATAAGGTCGGAAAGACAACGCTGACATAGCCTTAGATACTTGGAGCCTTCAGTGAATCTTCTTCGACTCCCAGGTGTTGATTCTTTTGTGTCTGGGTGAAAGTCTAAATCGCGGTGGACGTGCGAAAGTGAGGCGACCGGCGCTACACTTTGTATTGACTGGTACGGAACCCATAGGCATATAATGACTGCCGTCGAGGTGACATATTGAGAAGCTTGATCCTCCATTGTCACACATAACCTCTCCAGGGTGACAGGCCGTGTGTAGGTCGGCACGACGAGCCTTGGCATTGGCGAACCCGATGGCTCCATTTCTGCAGGCAGTTCCGGCAGCTACCGAACCTGCGAAAGAGTGGATCGTCAAGTCTCCACCTCAAACGGACATGGATATAGTGGACAACGCTCACCCATCGCTATCCAGCCACTTGGACCACATAGGAAGAAAGACTGACCGTCTGCAGAGCAGCCCAGTCCACCCGAGCAGGACCCTCCAGCCTGCACGCCGTCAGAAGATGGCGTTCCGGTGGCAGCTGGCGTTCCAGTAGCAGCTGGCGCGTCTGGCACGCCCGGAGCGGTAGAGTCGGCTGAACCTGCGGACCCTCCAGTACTCTCCGTTGCAGCCAGAGCTACGGGATCTAGTGACTCGACCGGAGACTTAGATGATACGGGCACAGCTTTGGTTTGATCTGTAGCTGACGGCGCGGGAGGGTTTTGTGAGGCGTGCGGATTGTTTACACCTGCCCTATTGAAGTCTGCCTCCACGACGGACGCCGATGACGCAGGAGCAGGGCTACCGTTTGATGTGAGCTGGACATCACCCTCGTCGGTACACCCTTGAATGCCACCTGACGAAGGTTTTTGACTGGCATACATCCCTCCGTACTTGACATACTTGCCAGGATTGGGAAAAACTGCATCCACCAGGCCGTGGGTCTGATGACCAGCTAGATGGTTAGCTGACGCCATCGCTCAAATCTAGCTGGAGAAAGAAAAGTGACATACGTGGTCTGTTACGCAAGCTTGTCCAAGATTAGCTTTGAAGATGGCTGGCGCCTTCATTGACTTCGAAGACGAAGAAATCGAGACCGGAGCGCAGTTCATGTACATTTCAGGATTGCCTAAAGAGAGCATCAGCGCGAAGTCTTGCTTCGCCTCGTTTGTATTCAACGTTACCGTTCGTGTTAAGCCACTGGATAGATTACCAGCGTCAGCCTGATACGCGAATTACGAAGTAGGTAACCTTACACTCCAAGCCAGTAACACGTTCTCTCCGCTTGGTGTTTCTTCCGGAAGCTGTTCATAAAAACGAGTTACTCGAGGGTACATTGATAAATTAGCGTCCGGAGTAATGACTCGTCTTACCGTAAAAGTGACCGGTCTTGAAGCACCCACTTGAGCTACACAGCCGCCAATTTCACTGTACACTACTCCCCAGGTCTTGCCATTGTCACTGTAGATAACACGAAGAAGTCGGCGAATTCCTCTTCACCTGGCGATCTGTTTTCCACAGCGCTCACTTACTACGAGAGCGACACTTGACATGAACCTCCATTATGCACTGCCGTTCCTGTTATTGTCAGAGTTATTGCCTGTCCAGCAGTATAGGGCGTTCGTGCAATACCAGCCGGCATCGTTTCTATCTTTCCTTTGCAAGGAAAGCCACCTCTGTTAGAAGTAGAAGCAATACATTTGCGGGCAATCCAGGGCATATAGATTTGGGAGAGTATTGGGAGAGTAGGAAGTCAGCGACAGTTTACAGTGTATAAGTCGAAGCGAATCCAAGCTCTACTCACGGTCCAAAGCCTTTGATGGGCGCAATCAAATCATAATCGCGAGGACTAGCACTGTTTTCCGAGCCTAAAGCCGGGGGATCAGTCATCGCGAGGTGGCCCATCGCTTGTACTGCAATTGATAGCAAGATAAGCAGCACCGGCACAGGATTGAACCATATTGGCGTTTGCATCAGAGACTTGGTCTTTGCCATGTCCGGAGAGTAGGCGTAGGCCACGGGCTGACACTGATCGTATGATGTGTGTCTTGTGTAGTATCTCCAAGTGATTCAGTGTCTATGTATTCGAATCGTTCAATGGCCCGTCTGACAGCCCGATCCTATATGTATGCGACCCTGTATGTATGGCGAGTTTGATTGTCGAAGGAGTGAGTGGGACAGTTGAGTATTGAATGAGCGTGATGTGCAGTGTACAGATCAAATGCTAGGGGATTGTTGAAAGCGAAGTCAAGGCATGTAGAGGGATTGAATGTAAAGCCAGCGCATGAGCGAGAGGCAAAGCAGCAGACCTCTAGCGCTGGGCACTGCAGAACACCAGGCCAGGTGATGGAGCCCCGTGACACTTCCTACAATGCACTGCATAGCTTCCGCTGGTGGTCCGGTCGTTTCGGAGAGCGGGCGATGCTTCCCGGGCTAAACACTTTCTAGTAGGAAGCAAGCCAAAAGGCTCTTTGTAGCGAACTTGGCCAGGCAAACCTAGAATTTTTAAGGCGATCAAGCAGTTGACTTAAATGTCATATCATACTTGAGTGCATGATAATGTCGCACGAGCAATTTAATTACTTTACGAGCAGAAATTATATTGCATTGCAGTTGGTAGAGCCCACCCAACATGAGCGAGGTATGTCGCGCTTGGCGACATTTTGGATTTGGTAGAAGCTATCGTGGAGTTCGTCAAGAACCTTAAACATAGACAAAAACTAACCCTAAGAACACAGACTGAAAGAACATACCCCTACAAAAGAGCGCAACGGTCTCTGAGATAAGCAGCTTTTCCCTATATTTCGTAAAATATAACGGGGACCAAGAATTGCTGCATCCCAAAAAGACATCAAGAAAGTATGACTTGGTGAATGAGGAAATAGGAGTCTTGAGACTCACGACACCCGAATCTTGCTAAATAAAGTGAATGACTCAACTTCCTGCCGATTGTCAACAAAAGCACCCCGACGGATATATGGCTACATGAACTGATTTGGCTTGAAAACTTTGCTTTTTTTTTTCTTCTCTGAAACCTTTTCAAATCAGTTCACGAGCTGTGATTTAACCTTCTAGGTTTATGTCTTCTAGTCTTCTTTGTCTTTCTAGCGGGGCAGATCTTTCCATCTATGCATTGGGTTCCAGGAGCTACTAATCCCATATTCGTTAAGCTTATTCCGTCGGCATTGCATAGAGAAAAGTTATTTCCATCTTCAGAGCAGACGAGAGCACCTGGGGTGCATGAAACCGAATCACCAGACGCAGATGCAGGTAAGGAATCTGTAGGAGCGATCCCTTGCTCTGCAGCACGACCTATTTGACCGTCTTTGCATATCGTACCAGGAGCAACTAAGCCCATCGATACCCATTGACCATTCGAGCAAAGGGAGAAAGAACCACCGTCTTCAGAGCATTCCAGTCCTGTACCTGTGCAGATCTTGTCCGATGAACCAGGAGTCTCAATAGCCGCAGGCGAGCTTGTTACCCTCGACGATGTCTTTGGATTACCTCGACCACTTGAAAGCTGTACTTTGGATGTGGTAGTGGCAGTGGGCTTGACGTCAACAGGTTGCCTAGTCGTGCTTGTTTTAGTTGAAGCGGCACCACCGCGGCCGGGCTTCAGAGTTACTTTGATAGATGTGCTCGTTGTCTCTGTGATTGGTTCTTGAGATGTGGAAGGAAGCGGAGTAGGTTCAGGAGTCTCGACAGGGTCTTCTTGCCCTTCGTTACCATTGTCATTTCCATCGCCACCGGGAGAAGAAGCACCAGTATTAGAACGTAGGGTAACGATTTTATTTGCCATTGTTTGATCTTCAGTACAGTCTTTAACTTGAAGAGCATCTTTACCAGGTTTTTGACCTGTCCATTTACCACCATATACTACCGAATCACCAGGATTCGGGAAGACGAGCTCGTCGCCCTGGTAAAACCAACGAAGTATAACAAAGAAAACCCCTAGTATCAGAGCCAGAACTGAGGAGAAAAGCAGAGGGAGAGAGGGAAAATCTCACTTCAACAGTATGGCATGAACCACCAAATGTATTCGCTCGGAATATCGAAGGAAGCTCAATTGAGGAAGTAGATGAAGATTCGACATCGACAGCTGCACAGTTCATATACATTTCACGATTTCCGACCCTGTGGAGGAGACGAGAATGAGCTCAGTCAAGATTACTTCTAATTGTTGATATCTCCAACGAAGGGCTTACATGTTAAACCACTTTTAACAGGAAACACACATGTCAGTCGGATTGCCTTATGAGGGTCACAAAGACCAATGCTTACAGTCCAACCCAAAAGGACGTCTTTACCAGCAGGAATATTGTCAGGAATCTACGTGAAGCATAAGAATAAGTTTTCAGACCAGCAAGGGGATCACAGGCTACTTGAAAAGTCAGCCATACTAACCTTGAATGAGTACTTCTTAGCCAATGGACAGCCGCCAATCACAGAGTGGACGGTACCAAAAGTCTTTCCACCGTCGCTGTAGGGTGTAGTGCCTTAGCATGACCAAGTCTGAGGTACTGTTATCGCCTTCTATCGCTACCACGTACTAAGATAAAGAAAACTGGCATGAACCGCCACCGTGAGTAGCTGTACCATCAAGTGTTACTTCAAACTGCTGGCCAGCTTTGATAGTTGTAACAGCATGACTTTTTCCTGAAGCTACATCGCTCTGGTAACCTTTGCAAGCGAAGTTTCTGTTCGTGAATGCATACGAAGGAATAGTCAGACACGATCGAACAAGCGGTCAAAGCGCCTCTTCTCGAAAAAGATGAGATGCGAAGATCACTCACGAACCGTCCTCGAGAAGAGGATTGGTCATTGAATAGTCGAAGCTGGTGTAGTCATACTGAGGATTGTTCTCGCCTCTCAAGGGTGGTGGAGTGAGCATCTTCATGTGCGCATTGACTGGGCTTGGACCTTGGGCGAGCATGAGCATGCCCAGCAGGCCGAATGAGCTGGCCAGCAGCGTGGAGGGGTGGGTGGATGATGATGATGGCATGGTGAGGGTACAGTAGACTGGCTACTGTGCTATTGCTTGCTGACGGGTGTCCTGTCCTGTCCTGTCTGTCCTGTTCCTATTCGTGTGTTCTATGTTCCTCGTAACAATTCCTGCGTGTGGACGAGTGTATGACGATAACGCGTGTTGTGTGAGAGTGTGGAGAGCACGTCAGAAAGGCCCCTACAGCACAACTGCAGTTGGTTGCAGGTATAAACATAATCTCGCTCACCTCGCTCAACTCTGTCGAACAAGTGTGTCGCTTCTTCTGCTTTGGTTCTTTGGCTCTCTTTGTTCCTTCCTTGTCGCAGGCGTTGCTCGGCAATGCAGCGAAGACTTGCAAGTAAGGCAGGCGATCCGGCACCTTGTTGGGATGGAAGCAGTGTGGTAGGGAAGAAGAAAAAGTGCAGGCTGAAGAATTATCTGAATAATTTATATGGTATCTTGCTCCTCGTGTCTATCGAAGAATGAATTAATGCGAGCGAGATCGTGATCGGACTATACTATAATTCGGAAGAGTGTGTGAAATTGCGAAGAGAAGAGAGAAGAGAGCATTATTTGCACAGCAACTGCAGCATGTTCAACACTCTCGAACAACGTGTGCTCGCAAACAAAAGCACCGCTGTCATGTCAACGTGAAGCTGATCGATGTCTTGCCTGGCGCAGTTTGCCATGTCTTCCAAAGCGCCTCTCACTCTCAAAATCTGGCATGTTCTTGTGCGACAAAAGCATTTCTTTGTTGGACGTATCAGTCCAGTCAAGACTTACCTATGTGAGCCAACACTGCACCTACCAGATGGGCAGAGACAGTCTCTTCAAGGCTCCAGGCTGCCAGTTCAGGTTCCTACAAACTCGGGCCGATCGTCAGTCACGTGATGAGAATCCGACCCGCAATGGCGGTTTCTCCTAAGTTTCCAGCGTCTTTCGCAGAGCCGGTACAGTTTGGAGGCACCACCACAGGCCACGCTGTTAAGTCATCGAGATAACCCGTATTGCAGACCATCTAGACTGCTCCTACTGACCCACAGTTCCCTGCTTGCTATAATGGAGGTAAGCAGAACCGCGGATGTACAATCCGCCGGGAACCGTTCGGGCCACGGCTATTATCTGGAAAGCAAGCTATGAATCCGGCATCAGTTGTGTGCGCGCTCCTCCGGATCTTTCTAGCAGAGTCGTGTTTCTCCACTATTTCAGCGGGACTCACCGCCCACGTCGAATCCTCCAAGCTTGTTTCCCGCAAACATCTCGCTTTCTTTACCCCAGACTTTCTTTCCTCCATCCAACTGCATTTCGCGGTGCCCCAGCTTTCTTCCCCATCTGACTCGATTTTACATATCGCGACTCCAGCTTCGAAGGGTGCGTAACGAGCTCATCGGATAAACCGGCACGTGCACCAGCCGGACTACAAGCGTTCCATTGTACGGTCATAGAGTAATAGTCACCTCAAGGCGATAAATTCCATCATGGCAAACAATAAAGTTCAAGAACAAGTACAGAAGATCCTGGATGATGCTTGCGCAGAGGAGAATGCTGTACCTGGTTTAGTTTTTGGAATGATGGATCGTAAAGGTAACTATTTAGCTAAAGCTGCTGGAGGTGTTAGGGGTTTAAATAGAAAGGATGAAAAAATGACTACGGATACCGCTTTTGCTATATATTCCTGCACGAAAGTAAGGATATCTCGTAGCTGGCTATGTCCACTGTGAAACAAGCTGACGTTTGGCTATTCCGTAACGCTATTCAACTAATTAGATGCTGGCTGGTATCGCTTGCATGTAAGTCTACTACGTAGACACATCCCTACTACCTCTTTTCGTCTGCGGGAGGCAGATAGTGATATATTATGACGTAGGCAACTGGTTGAACAAGGCAAAGTCAAGCTCGATGATCCAGTTGAAGATATTCTACCTGAGATCAAGGAGATTAAAATGCTAGATGGTAGTGAACCGAAGAACAAGATAACCCTTCGAATGCTGGTAAGTCGCTTTTACCCTACTTTGAACTCAAGCGGCTTTCCCTTGTTGCTATAGGCGAAAGCTGACTCCTCGTATTCTACGTTTCACATAGCTTTCTCACACTGCTGGATTCAGTTATACTGTGAGTGAATTCAGAGACTAGAGCTCCTCGAGACCTTTATTAGCTGAAAGTCGAAGTTGACACGCATATTCGATATTTGCCTCAGTTCTTCAACGAAGGAATCTATGATTGGGCCAAGAAGAACGATCTCGATGAATTTGATCCGGGCAGTTTTGACGCATACAAGCAACCCCTGATTGCTCAACCAGGTGAAGATTGGAATTATGGTGTTAATATAGATTGGGCTGGTAAACTCCTGGAGAAGATTACTGGTAAATCACTTGGGGACTACAGTAAGGAGAATATATTCGATCCACTTGGTTGTAAGGATATCCAGTATAGCAGGGTAGGTTTACGGACTTTGTTGAAGAGAAAAGGGGAAAATTAATCAGACTGACGCTCTTTACCAATATCAGCTTGCACCCCAATGCAAGGACAGATTTGCTGCCATGCATCAACGCAAGCCAGATGGCACGATTGAACAGCGAGGTGAGGTCTTCTTCCGTTCACCTGTCACGCCGTGACGTTTGGCTGACGGGACTACCTAATGGAAGAGCACATGCCTTTCACCACTAAAGGCACCTTCGACTCTGGCGGTGCGGGCTGCCTCGGTACTTTAGAAGAGTGAGCTTGTCCCCTCTGACAATCCGGACAACAATGACTGAATGGCATCCCCACCTTTTCAATTGTTAACAAAGCTACCTGAAGTGCATCTACATCATGATAAACGAAGGTAAAGGTGCGAATGGCGCTCAAATCCTTAAGCCTGAGACTGTCGAAGAGATGTGGAAGGATCAGCTCGCTGGAAAAGAGCCGGAAAAGATCAATGCTCTGGGTCGTGATATACCCAACGTCAGGCCCGATTTGACTCATGTTGTCTCACCGTACGTTCGCCAGCTGGCTCAATATGCCGGTGAAGACGCTGATGTAGCAGTGCCTCTTTCCAGACTTCCTTTCACTAAGGCCGGATGGGCTATAACCGCCCAGCTAACCCACGATGCCTGGCCAACGTGAGTTTTCACATGAGCATGAAGTAGGTCTCATAGCTGATTTAGGGCCTTGTGATAATCTATCAGTGGGCGAAGTCCGGGCAGCATTTGGTGAGTCGTCTTGTGTCATAAAGTAGTACTGCAGCCGAGTCTGCTGACTGGTTTCTCTCACAGGTGGGCTGGTCTACCCAATCTTTTCTGGATGGCAGATAGGAAGAAGGGAGTAGTCAATATGGTCTTGTCTCAAGTCGTACCTTTCAACGATCCAAAGACTCTCACTCCCTGGTTGGCTGCTGAGAAAGTCGTATATGATAGCTTGGATGACAGTGGTTTAAGCGAAAAGATGTCTGCCCTTAAAGCAACAGCATCGGAGATTACACAGGCATAGGCAATCGTAACAGCTGTCTGTTTGTTCTGTATCAGAATGTTAGCGCTTTGACTGAATGTAAAGTATTTTGGAGCTGAGGAGAAATCAACTTCTTTCGTGCTGGGCTATATCGACAATGCTGCTCTATGCCAGCATTTAGTGTGTACTAATTGGATACCGGCACATGTGGCCGGACAAACGGAGAAACAGACATGTGATCTGCAGTATGCAACAGAAACCCTAAGTGCATCATTGCCCTTTCTCCAATTCAAGCAGACTCGATGAGTGCTACGCGTCTCATGTGTCCTCAATCAGTGCAGGATGAGGTTCAAGCTATTCTGGACAAGGCCTGCACCGATCCAGAGACCTTACCTGGCGCGGTCTTTGTGATGATGGACCGCAAAGGACGCTTTCTCGCCAAAGCCGCTGCAGGCATTCGGGGTCTCGACGTGCCAGACCATAAGATGACTACGGATACGGCGTTCGTAGGCTTCTCCTGCACGAAGGTGCGCTCAAACAACTCGCCTCTAGCGTCCAATCGCCCTGCATTGCGCCCATCTGACCGTGACTTACGTCCCATGACTTAGCTGATAACGGCCATAGCCTGCATGTAAGAGCAAACATCCTCGAGTGGCCTACTAGTTTGAATAGTCGAGATTTGCAGGCAATTGGTGGAGCAAGACAAACTACAACTCGACGCCCCCGTGGATTCCTTGCTTCCCGAGCTGGCTAACATGAGATTAGTCGACGGATCTGCTGCCAAACGCAAAATAACCCTGAGAATGTTGGTCAGTTCAGCCGTTGTCGCTGGCAAAGCGGCATTAGCTAATAGAAAACCTGTGGTTCTTTGCTTACTCGCCATGGACCTGATAAAGTTGTCGCACACCGCCGGTTTTGCATACACAGTAAGGCTTTCCGTTTTATTTTGCCTGTGGGAATTCAAGTTTGTCCGGCTAACTTCAGAGACCGCAAGTTCTTCAACGAGAAGCTATACAAGTGGACTACAGCCAATCAGCAGTTCAATAATGCAGACTGGGAGACTTACAAACAGCCTTTGGTAGCCCAGCCAGGCGAGGACTGGAATTACGGCATTAACATAGATTGGGCAGGCAAGCTCGTAGAGCGCGCCACGGGTCAGACGATAGGTCAATACTGCAAGAACTACATCTTCGATCCGCTAGGCTGCAAGGATATTGATTTCAATAGGGTGAGCAGGTTGATGATGCTGAACGGGAAGGAACTTTCTTTGCCACCACTTTCTTTGCCCGCAGTTGCCGTCACAATGCGCAGATCGATTCGCCTCAATTCATACAAGACTGGCTAGCGGCAAAGTCGTCCGCATAGGTAGGCGCGGACTGATTTGCCGAAAGAAGTGAATGCTCAGGATTCTTGTATAGAACATCAACCTGTCTATCTTCAAGGGAAGCTCGAAACCGGCGGCGCCGGATGCGTCTTTACTGCTGAAGAGTAGGTGTAGAATCTGAGCACGTAAACGTCACGCTAAGCTTCCATATGATTGGCGACAGGTACATTAAAATCTTGTTCATCCTCATCAATGGGGGGCGGGGCTTGAATGGCGTTCAGATCCTTGAACCGAGAACTATAGACGAGATGTTCATTGATCAATTAGCTGGTACACCCGCAGGATTGAGAAGGCCCCTGGAAAGAACGATGCCAGCTGTGATACCGCAGCTAACAAATCCAGTAGTTCCGTAAGTACCGCAAAGTAAATCACCGAAAGTGTCGCCACATTTAAGCAAGCTGTTGTAAAGTATACCCAATACCGAGAAAGGATGGTCATTCGCTGGTATGTTAACCAAAGATCCCCTGCCAACGTAAGTCGGACTCGATAAAACCAGCTTGTGTGCACACTAACCCCCCATTTTCGGCTCTCTTTCAGTGGACGGAGCGCAAACAGTGTGTGGTAAGTCCGCTAGGCCTAGCCGAAGTCGATATGTGGCTAATAGTTTCGATGACCGTCTCTTCCCCGTATGTTAGGTGGGCTGGGCTTGGAAATCTATACTGGATGGCAGACCGAGAGAAAGGCCTCGTGAACATGATTTTAACCCAATACTTCCCTTTCCATGACCGGCATACCCTAAATCCATACAGAGCTGCGGAGAAGGCGGTATACGACAGCTTGCAATAGTTCTTGATTGCCATCACAGTTGAAGTGTAGAATCCCATGCCTTATAAAAGCGAAAACAATCAGTACTAGTGACAGGATCAGCAAACGAAACGGGCATTCTCACATGTCGTTCTACTTGATCGCATATCGCCAGCGGCAGATCTTTTACAAACTGTCGGCACAGCACGATAGTCGCTGACGAGTCGAGTGGAGGAAAGCTTCTAAGCAGCTTCATCGGACTGAGTGGACTGATACGTTAGTAAAAGAGTCACAGCAGTACTACTCATTTGCTTACCTGCTTTCAACTAGTAGATCTGCTTTCATGAGGTGAAGCTGTGCGACGACGCAAAGAACGTTGAGATGTACACCAAAAGCCAGAAGGAAATCCCAAAGGCGAAGCGTTTCTTGCAATGGCGGAGTTCCAGCTGAAAAGGTCATAATGGAAGCGAAAGCGTAGAGTTCTGCCGATAAGCTTTTACTTCGGAGATGCTCGTGTAGATTTGGCTCTAGTATCGCCAAGCATTTGTCGACAAGCTGCATCAGAGTGAAATTTGGAAGTTTCAGCACGTCTGCAACAGGGTCTGCTGCAGAAAAGGTCTCTCCATCAGCGTCTGAACCTACTTTCAAACCTCGGTGTACTCCTTCAAGCGTTGGCTGGACGTAGAGGGGACAGTTCTTCTCGATAAAAGCACAGAAGCAGGCGAAAGCTTCTACTTCCGATGGCATCACATAGAGGAACGGAGCAGCGAGGACGTTCATGCCTTGAACATAGGTGAAGTCTAGGTCGTTGGTGTCTGAGGCGCCGACCTTCTCAGCAAGCAATCGTGTCTGCTTCGTCCAGTGGTCTCATTACCTGCAACGCTCTGCCAGACAAACGCGTCCAGCAGCCTCAGAAGCATGTCTTCGGAGACAACGTCCTGAAAGCCGGCATCCGTTGCAAGCGTGCGAAAGCTACGAGGAGAGCATTAGCAGGAGTGCACTAATGGACAGTCACGATGATAGGCAATGCCGTCTCACTCACGTATCGTCCGCAATCTTGTCATGAGCTGCGCTTGCTCCGAGCGAAACATAATGCAGGTAATCCTTGGTGTTCAGGTCGAACACGCCCAGCAGAACCTTCCATGCGATGGAGCGGTTTGAACTGCCTCCATCGTGCTGCTCCTCATCTGGTATTCCTTCTGCCAGTATCTGCTGTCGTAGCCGCTGAATGGGCGTTGCTTCATCTCCAGCGGCGCTCTCTGATTGTTGCTGCAGAGAAGAAGAAGCGAGGATGCGACTGATCCACGGTAGAGCCATTTCGTGCACTACCCTCACAGAGCAGGCAGGTGCAAGTCATAGCAGCACCTACGACTGAAACCTATCCTCTCGTGCAAGGAACGTCCGCCAAAAAAACAGGGTGGACGCTTGGACCTTCTGAAGGTCGCCGCCACTTGCAGCGGATAGGGCAAGAGGGCTCCTCAGTTGGCCTTAGGATCTATTACCTTTCGTGCTCTGCTCACAATGCTTGTACATGGTTGTCAGACCTCCATTTTCCACATAATAAGATTGTCAACAACGATACAATTACTGATACCCCTGCTATTACTGCTACTGTTACTTTTTTCCACTAAGGCTGAATCTACTCGTAACTACCTTTCCCAAGCCCCCAAACGACGATGTCCTTATGATTCAGATGACGTCCTGCCATCGCGTGCTTCGAAAAAGTCTGCTGCAGTGCAAGTCGAAGTCGCACTTGACCGATTGTATCTGCTGTCACCTGTTTGCTGAGCGGCTGGCTCTTTCTCCGATGGCATTCCGGCTCTCGAATGGTTTTCTTGCCCTGCAAAAGCGTCGGGTTCAATAGTATCTCGAGAGGTATCGCCACTTGTGATGCTATCTATACTGTTCTCCATTGTGGGTACATAGGTAGGATCGCCGAGCGCTGCATTGTCATCATCCGCTTCTTCGAGCAGGCGATTGATCTGCGATAAGACAAATCATGTTAAGGAAAGTCGGGGAACCTTGCATTCACCTGATGCTGTGCTCAGAAAACGTACCTGCTTCTCGTCTCGTCGTTTCTGACGCTCTTGCCGAGCTACCTTGAGTGCTTCAACATAGGTCTGATACTTAACAAGCTCTGCAAGCAAGTACTTGGATTTCTTCTCCCAATTTGCCGCAGCTTTGCCAGCGTTGACAGAGCGGGGTGAATACTGTGTTGCATATACTTTAGCGTATCCACGAATTTGCCAGGGTACCTTGACTTACCAGCTTCAACATGGGCAATCTCAGGTCGTTATGACGCTCAAGCTCAGTCTGCAGGGCCAGCGTGTGCTTCCGCAAAGCGTCGAACTGAGCATCTTCGCTGAGTGTACTAAAACCGGAAGGAGGTTGTGGAGGCCTCCAATCGAAAATGTGCGCGCGATCTGCTGCAGTTTCAAGACCGTGTTGACGGCTGAGGGTTGCAGTATACGACATCTTGCTGACTCGGCTATGCCCACTTCGTCCACTCCGGACACTGGCTAGATCTTCCGTATCATCCTGATTATCTGATCTTCCTAGCACTCTGTTCCAGCCATAATCCATATTTGATACACCCCCAAGCAGGGGTTCTCGGCTCGTGCGACCAGCCCAGTAGTTGCACGTGAGAACCCACTCATTGACGAGGTCTTCCGTTCCTGCTTGGAAGAAGTATGAGCCCCCAGTCGACAGCGTGAGGACCAGGACATGCGGTCTTGAGCGATTGTACCCTGGTGGCGGCATAGCAGACGATAGCGAATGTGCTAGGGGCACCTCGCCGACAATGTGTGCATTGGTGAGCCAGTTGCCTCCGCCAACACCTCCGCCAAAAGCGTTGCCAGCTCCAGATCCGCCGAATTGGAACATCTTCATCTCGCCTTTTGAAATGACAGCGAAGACTTGGAGCCAATGCTTATCTTTCGACCGTTTGTTCGGAGCATCCCAATAATGTTTTCGTTGTAATATACCTTCTTTCGCCCATGGTGCACCAAGAAGTGCGAGCTCTTCATCGGACGTCGACTGGTCGCTAGCCACGCTTGAAGCATCGTCTTCCTGCTGCTCTTTAATGATAGTGTGTGACAGGTTACTAGCGAAGCCCATAGTAGCTGGATAAAACGATGTTGCATTGGTCATAGCTGAGCCGAAGGTCGATCCGGAATAGCCTCCACTCATAGATGTGCCAACGCTTGGAGTTGGACTGGTAGCACGAAGACTCTCGTGACTCGCACCGAGAAAGCCGCGGATACTGTTACGCTTGCTTGCTACGCTTCTGTCGTTAGTTGCGAGAGATCCCTGACTGCGTCGGCTCGGCGTTCGCGTAACAGAGCCGTTCCAGCTGCCGTAAGGAGAACCATTACTCGATGGCGGTGCGAGCTGAGAGTAAGCTAGCGGTTGCATAATAGCTTTACTTCTGACTGCATTGTATATCTCCTTCAAGGCGCCCTCGATGCCAGCTTCCCACACACGTCCAGCTGCCTGCGTGTCACCTGCGCCTGTCGGAGCTGTTCCTTCCGTGGGGTCAGGACTCTCCTTCGAAGGAGACTGCATTGGGAGGTTGCTACTGGAGCCCGTGAAATTGCCCAGATCATTGAGACCGGTTCTTGAACTGTTTGCACTAGCACTACAACTCCTTTTTGGTCTGAAACGCATTGTAACGGTCCCATCTCTCCACTGCTCCGAAGAGCTGGCTCTGCCGCCTTCAGCCTGGAAGAAACCATTGGTGCCATGCATGGCTGGAGAGGTAGAGCTTGCAGGTGTTCTTGTGCCAAGAGGGGGAGTTGCGCTGTTCTGCGCCTGAATGGCCGACATAGTGTTCAAAATGAAATCGCTTCTTGACATGCGGTTCGCGACGTCCGCTACATGCAGATCTGTATTGAGAAGAAGCATAGCATACGTGACTGCATGTACGACGTCTTTTGTCTGAAAAATGCTGTCCGGGTTCTCTTCGATATATCTCGAACTGAATGCAGCAAGGATTCGATCTATCTGCTGAGTTTCTGCTCGAAGGTACAACTTCTCACATAATCTCCTGAATGCCATTTCAAGCGAAAGATCTTTGAAGTCGAAATTGTGCATATACTGCGTCAGGGAAGCTTGATTGACTGCTCCATGACCACCAAGCCACTCTGCGATCTTTTCTTTCTTCATGAACGATCCATCTTCGGCCCAACACTTGTCGGCAAATGACCTTGCAGTGTCGCTATCGGGCTGGAGACTGCCTACAGATGTATCAAGTGGTGCCTCTGAAGCATTTGCACCGACATTGATGGAAGAGGACCGGGTTGGTGTGAAAGAAGCATAAGCCGACGCGATACTGGGTACTTTGGCAGGAGCTGGACTGGGAGACTGTGTCACGAGACGAGGTAGATCTTTTGATCGAACTGGCGAGAGCTCATAGCTCATCTGACGGTTTATGTCCGCGCCAATAGAACTTTCCTGATCTTCCTCCATCGCGAGTCCCAGACCTATGCTAGCTTTTCTTGCGGGTGCCTCCACGCTTTCGTTATCAGCGCCCTGAGAGGAAGATGTTGCGACCAGGCGGACTGTAGGAGTCTTAGTGGACCCATCCACATTTAGTGCAGGACTGGCGCCAGGTGAAGCAGAAGCGGATGTCGATCTCTTTCTTACTTGCTTGCCACTGACAGGTGATAGTGTACTTCCATCCTGCGATGATCTCGATCCATTTGGTCTGTATGCAGTATCCGATGGAGACCGGAGGCCTGTCGCGAACATTGCAGGAGAGCTTACTGGACTACCATTCTGCAGCGGAGTGCTGCTGGCGGCTTGAAACCTCTTTTGAGCTTGTTGTGGGGAAGGTATACTACCTGACATGAAGAATGCGTCTGGATTACTAGGTCTAGGCGAGCGATTTGAAATTTTTGGAGAAGGTATAGAACCTGACATGAATACGCTAGCAGAGCCAGCTGCTGAATTTGAGCGTGATCTATTCTGACTGACTTGAGGCGGGGTTGAGGGGATTGATGGCCTGCCACCTCCGACAGAACTGATAGATGTCCTAGCCTTGATGGTGTTGACTGATGTGTCTCCTATACCATCGTTCTCTTGTGGGGCGAGCCACTCCAATTTTTGCTCGTAGCCTTGCCACTGATGCAGTTCTCGTGCTAGACGCTCTTGTTCAGTGCTGACCGTACTGGTAGAAGTCTTCATGCCGGAGGTGGGAGCTCTCTGAGGAGATGCTTGGTTCGAAGTAGATGGCGACCCACCTTGCAGGTCTGTCGTTGATCGATTATCACCAGATCTGAAAGATGCTGCAAAGCTACTGAAACGTCCCAATGACTTGGCCGGGGAGACCTTCGATGAGGTCGCTTGAGAAGACGAACGACTCGGTCGCGTTCTAGACCGCGGTGAAGACGAAGAGTCGGCACTAACATCAATAGAGGTCCGCCGCGTAGGTGTTGACTGGGCATAGGCGGAAGGTATCGATGGTACGGGTGGTTTATTGGGCGAATTGTACGAAGAGAAGCGAACGGAAGTGGGGGTGTTAGGAACGCTTAATGTACTTGGTGGACGAGAGTTCTGAGCACTAGAAGCTGTATCCTTCGAGCCGAAAGTTTTCCTGAAGAAGCCACTAGTCTTGCGCATAGCATTCGAAATGGACTGAAAGGGTGAGATGGTAAGTATAGCATAGTTGAGGCCGCATGCAGCTCAAGATCGTGTCCACCTACATTTTCGTCACCTCCACCTTTTGTAAGCTTCTTGGAGCGTTTCGTAGTGGATCCGCCACTGGAAATGCGCGTGACTGTGCCAAGGTCAGCGTATGGTACGGACGAGAGAGGAGCGGTTGAAGGCGGAAGGGTGTTTGAACCGTTTGATAGGGAAGACATTCTTCCAGAAATAGCACCTTGATTGTTGTTGACATGGACGAACGAAGTTGCACTATCTGAGCGACTCGAGACGGCCCTAGCTCGGGGAAAGTCCATTGCAGCTTGAAGCGAGGATACGGTAGTCAGTACAGGCGTAGGTCGCCTAGAGCCGCTGTCACTTGACACTCTTGACCTTGGAGACCCATGTCCTCTGACAGTAAGGGCAGGCGAGACGGGTGGGCCATAGTGACTGCCGCCGTGCACTTGGGAAGATGTACTGCCACTAGAGAGCTCGTAGGATTGCTGAGGCGATAAAGTGGGAACCTGGCCATTGCTCGCCCTAGCGGTCTTGACCAATGTAGCTAGATCAGGCGATGCAGCAAGTCCAGGACTGCGATACTGACTCCTCCGCCGCAGATCTGCCTCTATCAGATCAGGCGGCGACATGGGCAAGGCCTTGTCGGTGGTGATGATGCCATTGCCGGGCGCAAATGGAGGGAGAGGTGCTGAGCCAGCGACTTGCTGTTTCAGGCTATTGACGGATCCAGAGTCTTGCGCACTTGCAGCTGCCACCCTGTCCTGCAGCCCATTTCCCAGCGTCTCGCCTGCTGCTGCTGGTGTCTCTGTCTCGCTTGCGCTGTAGCTGTCCTCGTCGCCCTCGTCGAACGCCATCTCTCGCTCGATGTCCCTCAGAGCAGCTTCTCTGCCTTTGACTGTCCCATTTGTACGCGGTGAAGACACCACTGCAGCAGCGGTGTTGTTCTTGCTCGTTGCGCTGATGGAAGAGGGCGGCGTGCTCTTTCGTGGCGGCGTCGGTGCAGGGCTGTTGAAGCTCCCATTCTCGCCGCCCTCTAGCTCTTCGTCGCTGCTGTCTTGCTGACGGTCTTCACTGGCACGCACTCGTATCGTGCTTCCTTTGCTAGCCAGCAGCGTCTCAAAGTCGGGCAGTAGTCCTGCAGCCTGACTTCCTGCAGCAGCTTGCCCCAACCTAGATCGTGCACGTGGTTGAGACGACATCCTTCTTTGAAGCTTCGTCCTAACTTGTGTCGCACGCTTGACAGCTCACTGCTCTAACACTCTCTTCAGCCTCATCATGCTATCATGCAGTCGTAGTCATTGATCTTTCGATTTAAAGCTCCTAAGCATCCAAGCTTATCGAAAGAGAGCTGAGCCGCACTCTTGTCCAACATCGTGTTGTCTCTCGGGAGCAATTTCGCCATGCTAACGAGCGGCAGGTGATCTACGGCAGACGTATCACAATCTGAAGGCTGATAGCTTTTGCGAAACGAAGAAGCTGCATTGCTTAGACATCGCATTTATCAATCAACCAATGCCCAGCATCAAGTGAAGCTCTACACGAGGGTAACGGGAGGAAAACGGAACAAACGCCTGGCCGTTCAACAAGATAAAGTGGTAAGATAGCGACTAAATGCAGAACTTTCAGAATAGCCGCTGTCCATCCCTGAATAGGCTTAAACCCAAGCCAAGAGCACTGCAACGGCATTAACCGCGATGATAGTGAAAATACTGCCGTGCAAGACAAAACGGGTCATTGCAGCGCCAGGTGTTGAGGTAGCAGTTGGAGTAGCAGTGTCAGGTTGAGTACCATCCGAAGATATTCCTGCCGTAGTAAAGAGTGCTCTGAGAGGTGAAGCAGGTCTTCATATCAATCATCCACATCAGGAAGCAGACAGTCCATATATTGTCACTTACTTGACTTCGTTAATCTGAATCCACGGCAACTCAAAACCCTGTCTCTTTACCGGCTGACCTCTTTTTGCAGATCTAGGCAACTGCAAGCTGATGCTCACATTCTTGCTGCTATTACCAGTGAACTCGTGGGTGACAAGGACAGGGCATCCGGATTGACCTGCTGGAATAGATGGATTGTTCTTGGCATCGTATCGATTTTTGACTCCGTCAAAAGCGACAGTGTAGCTAATGACCTCTGATAAAGCTTGCATGGAGAGACTGAAAGCTTTGACATCGTCTGAAATTAGTGAAGATAGAAGCAAAAAGTATGCAAATGTCAGTCATGGCATGGGTCTTGATTATCGAAGCAGGGCCTGAGAAGCATACCGGAAAAGGTTATAACGGCTTTAGCATCTTCTGCGCGTGAGTTATCGCTTCTTCTTGCAATGCTTCCGAGATTACAAGGCGAAGTGATATCCTCCCATGGTCCCTCATAGATGACTTGGGGCCCTCTGAGGTCGATGGTGCGCGAGTTAGCGTCGCTTTGGCGAGCAACCAGAGCACCAGCTCGCACGACATTGAGCAGAGACCAGAGGATAACAGAGGTGCTTGTGACTTGGCTACGCATCTCTCTGTATGAGGTGCTTTCTTGTTGTTCGTGAAGGCAGTTCTCGGCGATGAAGAGGTGAGAGAGGTCAGAGGACTGGAGCTTCAAGAGTCAAGAGGTTCGCGATCTGCGAACCCTTCGGAAAATATGCCTTTAATGACCACCCCAAACCGTCCGACAGCCGTAGTCAGGTAGAATGCATCGAAGAGGAAACACAGTCACAAGGGCACCATGTGCTTTTCTTTGGATTGTCGAACCACAAGTATCATGGAAGATGTTCGGTGCTTCACAACTGTTGTAACGAGACACTGCAGGGTCCTTTAACGGTATCGCAGATAGAGCTCTCAAGAACCTCTTGCCTCAAGACAGACCCTTCTTCGCGGGCTGCGTGTATTCATATGCATGTACACCCTTGGCCGTCTCGTGTCGTTGGCTAGCGGCCGTGTGAAGCGGAGGCCTGATGGCATTTGCACGGCCATGAAAAGGCGGAGCAGTGTTGTATGTACACATAGTAGCTAGCGAGAAATCTTGTGTTGGTCAAGATGCATGCATGTCACACAAAGAGTCGATCGGATTGTTGTCCAAGCTCCGTTCTTTTGTCGACTACAGTTCTTACCTGGCTTCCTACAACTCCTGGACGAGCACATCGACATCCATTCCTTATGCTGTGACAGCTCTCCAAGGCCTGTTCTACGCTCCAGCTGCAGCTGTCGCTGGCCTTCGGGTCATTCTGACGGCTGGCTGCTAGCGAGCTGCTGGCCTCGAGCGTCTGGAAGGCTGCGAGAGTCTGACTTTGTGCAAGAGACAAGATGGTCCGCCTACTGGGAGGTGAAACTCCCATTGAGAACAAGGTCAGTTCATTGCATGTCCATATAAGCCATCTCGAGGCACCCTCTGATAGTATTGTGTCTACAGACGTGCGTCTGACACTTCTTGTAGCTCGCTTAACTTACAGCCTACACTAACGCAATGGTCTAACAATGCATCAGTCCGAGAGCATACCAATCCGAGATTTTACAGATATGTCAGAAAAGAAATGCAATCATACGCTTGGACACCGGAATGGGAAAGACATTCATTGCTGTAAGTCCATTCGGACCGCTCTTCCGTTATTTCGCCACCGTATGTACTGAATCCAGCTCTCCTTTACTTCGTCTTATATCTACTATGCATGTAGGTCATGCTCATGAGATGGATTAACTCGCTTCCAAGAGAAACAGATGCGCATAAGATCACCGTCTTCCTGGTGCCCACGGTTGCACTGGTCGACCAGCAGTCTGAGCACATCGCAAACAATACTTCCCTTCGCGTGAGTGGATACCGCGGAGATATGAGTGAGTAAGATTCAGTGATGTCTTGTTCCGCTCCGTCTGAAGCTCAATTCACATCATCATTCCACTTTGTTGCCTGTTCTAGACGTCGACTTTTGGATGAAAGACAAGTGGATTGCAGAATTCGAATCTTCCGACTGTGTGGTTATGACTGCTGAGATCTGGCGTTCGGTCTTGTACCATGCCTATTGGCCGCTGGAGAATGTAAGTGGATTGCCTCTGAGTTTGTCGTATCCTTCAATTGAGTAACTTGTCCGGTGTTTCATAGGTCAATCTGATGGTCTTTGTATGTCCACATCTCAATAACCCGAATGTGAAACAATTCCCAGCTCACAAGCCCACTCCACCACCTCTTACACCTCTTTCTTGAATGTCAGGACGAGTGTCACCATTGTCAGAAAAAGCACCCGTACAAGCTTATCATGCAAGAATATCATCTTCACAAAGAAGCTAACCCTCACCTACAACGTCCACAAATTCTCGGTCTTACGGCTTCTCTAGTCTTCAATCCCAAGAAAGCAGATCAGACAATCGCTGCACTTGAAGCAAGCTTAGATTCCATCGTTATCACAGCCAGAGAAACAGCCAGAGAAGCTGCCTCTTATTTTATGAAGCCCATAGAAAGAGAAGTTTTTTATACCTTAGACCATGATATGCCTTTTCAAACAGATTTCGAAGTCATGCTCGAAGGCTTGGAGATTTGGGAACATGTCAATGAAGATACCATTAGAAACAGAATAGCGAATGTCAAGTCGGTAGGTCTGTCGCCTATCACACTGAGGAGAGCTTAAAGCTGAAGGAATAATTTGACGGTGCAGACACTAGGCTGTTTGGCGTGTGATATCTATATCATGCATTGGCTTTACTCTCTTCGCGACCCCCTTGCAACCAAGAGCTCCCTGTTGCCTATTCGAGGCTCCGGCCGCATTCCAGACATCGAGAAAGTACATGCGCAGATGAAAGCCAGAATTGAGCGGCTACCCTACTATGGCCTCAGTCATGTTTCGGAAAAGGTCAGAGAATTGGTTAGATTGCTGCTAGAGTATAAAGATAAAAAGGGATTCCACTGCATTGTCTTTGTTGAGCAACGACATCATGCGCAAGCATTAGCTACGATACTCTCTAAATCACAATCCCTTCAAACATTCGTCAGACCTGCATATCTCGTAGGTCATGGGTTGACTGGCGAAGAGCGTCTTAACAGTGAAGGCATGAATGCCAAGCTCGTAAGTTACATACATTTGCGTCCGAGAATCGATGCTCGTCCCCTAACGTGATTTTGTGACTTTCCTCCTCTTCAGCAACAACAAACGGTTGCACAATTCCGAACGGGCGAAATTAACCTTTTATGCGCAACTCAAGTGGCAGAAGAAGGACTAGATTTCCAAGCCTGTAATCTGATTATACGCTTCGATGTTATTCAGACCTACAAAGGCTATATACAAAGTCGGGGCAGAGCGAGAAAAAAAGATTCGGAATTCGTGGTTATGATGGAACGCGATTCAGACCAATTAAACAAGTACCGGCAGAAGGCCGCAGCAGAACCTCAGCTAGCGCAACTTGAAGCTGAACGGGAACCGGAAGATGATGCTGAAGAACCCGAACTTGAGAACACTCCTCGTTTCATCGTCCCTGAGACTGGTGCTGTTCTCACATATGGTAGCGCAATTGCCCTTCTCCATGAAACCTGCGCACTTCTGCCTACAGATGCATATTCTCCCTTCTCTCAACCCCGGTGGGAAGAATATGATGTCGGCTCGATACATTACCGTAAAATTTTCCTACCTATGATGCCGGCCTTACCTATCGACTGCAGAGAAATTAAAGGACCCGAAGAACCGACGAAGAAAGGCGCAAAGCAAGCAGCAGCGTTCGAAGCATGCAAGATTTTGTATGAACATGGCGTACTGGACTCCCATCTGCTTCCCGTGCGGGAAGGGAAAGGTGATTACGCTCGAGATGCCGACGATGAGCCTGTCGACCGAACTCCTCTTGATCTACATATCGAAGTAGAACAACCAAATGTATTTGGGAATATGTGGGCGAGCTTCAATCCGACTATATGGCTGAACGAGATCAAAGTCAATTTTCCGGATGGAAAGACAGAACGCTTTGGGCTTGTTTGTGGAGAACGGATGGACCTTGAAGGACCACTCGTCATGCATGAGCCTGGCACACGGTTTGAAGTTCGCGTCAAGTCGATAAGAAAACTGGCATGGTCCGTACAAGATCGGAAGGACAGGATGGAGAAGCTCGACAAGTTAACGAGATGGATCATCAAGCAAGTCATAAACAGGAAGTTGATCACAGGCCCTCTGCTTTGTATATTTGCACCACTTCGTGAAACGACCGCTGGACAGTGGGATATTGACTGGTGGACAGTTGAACATCCTTATAGCCCAGTCGAAGATCTCAAACAGCTCTCTCCGGGTAACTTGGTTATCGCCCCTTGGCAATTCATGCGCAAACACATTTTCACCATTCACGAAATCCGCAAAGACCTCAATTCAGTTAACATGCCACGCATCACTGGTCTAACTAGACGTGGGCGTATCTTCGACCGAACTGAAAGCTTTGGCGACGCTCTTATTGCTCTTCTGGACTACGAAGGAATTGATCTGGCCGGTCTTGATCGCCAAGAGCAGATGCTTCATCTAAAACCCTGGTTTAGAGTTAGAAACAACTTGAATCCCATCAAAGCAAAGACAGATAAATATCAAGTTGCCACTGCACCTAAGGGCAAACCGACCACGCAATCGCTCCGCGAAGATGTTCAAGATGATGAGATCAGCGCAGATCCCGATATCCCCTTGGCACCGTGGGAGATACCAGACTGGAAGTGGAGGAAGTATCAGACCAAGCAGCATGAAAGAGACGAGGATGCTCTCGACACCTTTGATTTTGAAGAGAATATTGCTGATCTGGAACCTCTTCCTGCTGGTGAAACAACTGCAACGAATACCGATGTGACAAATGCTTTTGTGCTCCCTTGGTCATTATGCAAAAATTCCAACATACCTATTGGTGTCTGGAATGCCTGGAGTTGGACTCCTTCTTTGATGCGGGCGATACATGACCAGGCACGGGTTCAGCGAGCTATGCAAGAACTTCGCTTACCCACCTTGCAATTCCCTTTGGTGAAACAGTAAGTTCTACAGCGGGATGATATGATCACGCTAAACTAATGTCTTACTGCAGAGCTCTTACTTTGCCTATGTGCTGTACCGGCAAGGACTATCAAACCTTAGAAACCATCGGAGATTCAGCTCTAAAGCTTTGTGTAACTGTCTTCGTCTACAACCGATTTCAAACTAAAGACGAGGGAGGCCTTTCTGCAAGACGAATGAACTCCATCGATAATCAGCATCTCCGTCTAAAGGCTTTGAAGCTAAATCTTCATCGACACCTCTTTACTGAATTCTTCAGGATGCGAACTTGGATTGCACCCACACTCGAAAATGGTACTTTGTCCTCTGATGGGTTGACAATCAAGAAAAGCATACCTCGAAGAGCCTTGTCAGACTGCACGGAGGCTTTATTAGGTGCTGCCTACCTTACTGGCGGATTTGAAGCGGTACTCGAAACAGGAACAGCACTTGGACTGTGTTTCGGAGGACCTGATCCGTGGGCTGAGCGTTATGCTCTCACAAAGGACGTTCTGGAAGCGCCCGTTGGTCCCAATCTGGTGCTGCTCGAACAGATGCTCGGATACAAATTCAAGCATGGACAGCTGTTGATGCAAGCGTTGACTCACCGGAGCTTTGTTAGTGGCTCAACGCATTGTCAAGAGCGTGAGGAGTTCCTGGGAGATGGTAAGCTTTGTTGAGAACACTACTCAGACATTCTTCAATGATCACTGACGCTCACCAACCTACAGCTGTACTCGACAATTTTGTCATCGACCGCCTTAGTCGCAGATTCCCGACAGCTACACCCTCTCACCTCACTCGACTGCGTGCTACTCTTGTCAGTAACTCAGCTCTGGGCTACCTAGCTCTGAAGTACCTCAAGCTCCACAAGTACATCCTGCACGCTACCCCACTTCTCAGCGAGCACTTCGAACGAGCTCTGACTGAGGCCGAGCAATTGATACACGACAATTTCGTGGAAGAAGTTTGGCTGTTCGATCCACCTAAGCCAGCTGCGGATGCATTGGAAGGCATTATTGGCAGTATCTTCGTTGATTGCGGATGGAAAGTAGAGCCAGTTTTCGAAGTTCTGGACCGTATTTTTGAGAGTATGTTCAAGCTTCTGCCACATAAGGAATCTGCACCAAGAGATCCGACCTCCCGACTTCGGCTCTACCTACAACAAAGAAGCTGCACTCATCTGGACATGAAGTATGCGTTCTGCCATATTGCAATGAACTCCTCGATTGCTGACTTTGCTTGTCCTCACCTTCTTTTCTCAGGTCTTCGCCACGACCGGATCCACACATGCCGGCCATCATCACGATCATGTGGCATGGGGAGCAACTCTCTCAAGTGTCACATCACTCGTCTGCATCAGCAAAACAGCTTGCAAGCAAGATTGGTCTGGAGAAACTCCGTGCCGGTGGCGATAGCTATGTCAACAGCATCTGCACATGCAAGGACGAGCTTAAAGAACATCTTGCGCCTGTCCGGGAATGGAAGAAAGAGTTCGATGCTCAACTCAAGGCCACAGGCAAGCTTCAGACGCCAGATGACGTAGACCGGAGTCTCGATCCTTTCCTTGGTATTGCGGAGGGCAGCAAAAGCGCAGAGATGGCCAACAGAGAAGACCTCGCACTGGACCAGGCTGAGCCAGCAGAGAGACAGCTTGACGCACTAGAGGCTAGACTGGAACGCGTCATGCTTGACAGCTATGGGTATAACCCGGTTAGACAAGAGCTGGACGTCGATCCTGCTGAGCAGGCTGTGCAGGAAGAAGGCTCGATTTCACCCCCCGACATGGAATCGACAGCCGAGGTGGCCGCTCCCGCCGGCACTGGTCTTAACCGCCGCACAGGTATTACCCCGGATCTAGATGCACTGCTCCATCATGGAGGAGTCGTTGCTGAGGATCTGAGCAGACCAGCTGGAGCGCTTTGCGAGCAAGAAATGCATGTTACAGAGAAAATGCGTACCGATTCAAGTAAGCCGGTCCCTTATGCCGGGCGACAGCCAGCACCACAGCCCGCACTCTTGATTGATTTCAGCGATGATGAAGAGGATGACGATGAAGAAGATGGTAGTCTTATAATTAGAGATGCCAGTACGCGCTGACCGTCCAGCACGTACTAGCAAAAGTACGACTTGGTTTGAACTCGAGCAGTTTTATGGGTGGAAGTCCACGAAGTACTAAACATGTTGTTGTTCAGAATTGTACAAGGTTTGCTTTGTAGGGATAGGAGGCTCGTGATACCACTTTTGGGCTATGAGTAGTTGGAAACGAAAAGTTATCACAGACTAGATACCTGGGCAACGGCGATTCGCTCATTAGTACGACAAAGCAATGCAGCGAGAATCAAGCTTCTAGAGCAAAGCTTACCACCGCCTGACCGTTCGACTGGAGGGTGCCCTTGGAAAGACTTGTCTCCTGCACCAAGGTATGACTTGCCCATCCTGTTCACGTCAGCCCTCTTTCCTTCATTTATTCCTTGTCTTCTCTTGTTAGCAGCGAAAGCGATGTAGATTGCCGGTATAGTGAGTGCTCTGCAGGGTAGTGTGATGAATATGATAGCAGTCAGTTTAAGTCCAGTTTGTGTCCTATGTCCAGCTTGGTAAATGTGGCGAATAGCGAATGCAAGATCGGGAGATGGAATCACAACCATCGACAAACAGCTTACGCAGCCAGAAGAGGTCTTGTAGACCTAGAAGGACGTGCTCTACCTCCAGAAGGCGGCAGCGTCGCGGAAGCAGCCATCGTGCCACGTATAATTTGGGCGTTTGTCGGGGTTTGCCAAGCCGTAGACGCGCGACTATATGAGCTAGGCACACTTGAGGTGTTAGGCAGCAGAGTTCGTGCACCATGCAGTTACTCACAGTAAGAATGCTTGAGGAAGTTCCCTTGGGTGGTTGTAGTGCAGCAGAGCAGAAGAAGCACGAAAAAGGCCGGCGGCATTGTCCGGAGATCTCGCTTAGTTCCTGCGGGGTAACCCCGCGGGGTTGCCTTCCTCATCGATGTGGCGAGCTATCTCTGAGCAGTTAACAGTGTGCAAGCAATAGCTGTATGATAGCGACAGCAGAGTTTGAGTAGCAGCTTGCCTCTAGAAAACAAAGGAAAGTGGAGGTAGTAACAATGAATGCTAGTATATTGCAGAGATCCATGCGATGCAGGCGGCAAAACAGCGAGAAATACGAAAAATAAACAGCATGCACTACGCTACAAAAGATTGAACAACGTATAGCTTCAACACAGGACAGAAGAAGGCATCAAAGCTACACCCTTTGAATAAGCCTGCCCTTCAGAGATGCACGCATCTACTCTAAAGGTTCATCAAGAAAATCCAAACAATTCGCCTTGCACCCCCTCCAGAGGACAGGTATCCAACATCTCTCATCATCCGCTTTTCCCAATTGTACTCCAGCGATCTCACTTCTCCATTCAATTCTAGTCTCTGCAAATTGAGAACAAGGAGTCTTGCATCTCGAACATTGTGGGATATCTCTCATTGCTTCTAGCGGTGTACTGATGGAAAGGTTCTGTAACGAAGGAGTTCCTGGCGTTCTTTCATTTCCAGCGACGGTACTTGAAGGCGTACCAGGAAGGATATTGTTCGTTTGTGACATGGTAGAAGGTGATTGACTAGGAGTGAGTAGGCATCTTAGATGAGGTGGAAGTGGATGCAGGAGCGATAAGAAAGGTTTAAGAAGATGGGTAGGTAGAGCAGCTATATCCATTGAGTCTTTGACGGTATGGAAATTGCGTCTAATACTTCCGCTTGATGCATTTGACATTCCAGGTGTGAACAACTTCGATTTTGTTGCTACTGTTGGACTACCTAATTCGCGAGAGGCATTGATTGGTTCGAGTAAGCGACGAGTGCATAGTTCAACTAAGGACGGAACCTTGAAATGCATCTTCCTAGGTTCGCAAACTCTCATTTGAGGCTTGACTTTTTCGTCAGTCTCCACCGTAGTAGTCTGAGTTTCCCCCTTCTCCCCCTCCTTCTCTTCAAGTTTCACATACGCAGGGAATCGATTACTTCCCAATACTAATTTCTCCAAATTTAATTCCAGGATTTCCGCCGGTAGGTGAGTAAGTTTGTTGTTGAACAGAAGTAATTGTTTAAGGCCAGTCAAATTACCGATAGATTGAGGCAAACTCTCAATTTGGTTAGCTCTCAGACTTAGGATCTCTAGGTTTGTGATTGTGAAAAGTGAGGGAGGTAGACCAGCGGCGTTGAGGTAGTTATTGTCGAAATTGAGGTAGATGGGTGTAGGACGAGAGGAGCGCGTGCGAGCATCCCAGGTAACATAATGTGATAGATCGGCAACATTCGGTGCGATACGAGCTAGATTCTTGTGTCTGTTGTAAGTTGTATAGGGAGCGAAAAGGGGTAATTAAGTCAGACGAGCTCCGAAAGGTCGGTAGTGTGCCCATTTAGAAGTAAAAAGCGACTTACGAAAAATCTATAGATCCAGATCTAGCTTCATATGCTCTATTCAGGATAGTCTGCATTTCCGCTTCAGGAGACGAAGAAGGGTTCAAGTTCTCATTGATCGCCCCAGCTCTTGCGAGGCCACTACCACCAGGCGAGAAGAGGTTGTTCGTAGGAGCAGACTCAGCGAAAAGATTGTTAGGCGCTGAAATAGCCCGTCCTAATGATCGATTGCTATTGATAAGGTGCAGTGGACGAGAGAGGGGTCTCGAACCGAGTTTCGAGGAGGATAAGGATGAAGGCGAAAAGGCAGAGGATGATATCAGGTTGTTGTCGACAGTCGTGACTTGCTTGCTTTGCGCAGACATGAAATCTGCCATTGCCTGTGCTGCGGGACCAGGTGCTCGCTTCGAGGTGATGCGGAATGGGCCCTCTGCAGACGCAGCCAAGACTGGCGGGGAGGGGAATGATGCGAAAGGTGGTGATGATACGGCACTTGATGTGTTTGAATGAGATCTAGGTCTTCGCGTGCGTGTTCTACCGCCTGATGTCGAGGCTAAAGGGAGGTGCTGTCTTCCAAAGCTTGAACCGCTTGCTGCTTGGGCTTGAACAACCTGCTGCGACAGATCCTCGTCTTGATCCTTTGCTTTACCCTTTCCTTTGCTATCATTTTTTGCCTTGGGACTGCTCATCGAAGGTCTATGTAGGTGCTTCTTCGCTGCTTTCGGTGTTCTCTCTGATTCTCTCACTTCGTGGCTGTCCGCATTCAAAATGGCGAATTGAGCTGGAGCAGCCTCATCATCGCTATCTACCACAGCGCAAGCAGCATCACCAGCATCGAAAGAGAGCTCGAAGCTGCTGCTGTTGTCCTCTTCACCGCTGCTGCTGCTGATGCCAGACAGGTCCGATGAGTCCCAGTGAGGCAACTTTGCGCCTTTCTCCCATGATGGAATCGGCCTGCGCTCTTCTGCATACCTCGAGTACGCTCCCGAGAAAGGATCCATGGGTCTGCTCATGATGAGTTGGACAAATGATAAGTTATTAGGTAGAGGTGGAAGCTGTCGGATGGAGGATAACAGTTAAGAGTCCAGTCAGAAGTGCAAACCATACTAGATTCTCGATCAACATCTTGGGCGCAACTAAGGTGGAGCTTTCCAGGCAGCTAGAGATGCTTCAACTAAGTTAGCATGGCTATGGGTTTATCACTGCTGCAACTCCCTTCAACACTGCTTAATCGCTGAAGATCACGTCTGCAACCTTCAGGCTGAAATCCCTTCACCCGCTCCATGTATCACGTGACATGCGATAGTTGTCCATCGACTAATTTCAACTTCAGAAGTTACTCGTTTCCGCTATCATACGGTAGTCTGCCTTAGACACCTTCGAAGAGGATCAGAACGAGCAGATAGTGACTGGCTTTGCAGGTTTTAGAGCTAGGGGCCTGACTTATCAGCCGCTGCAATAGAAAGAACCGGTATGCGGTCCCGTTTGCGTATGGCACAGATGGAGCAAAGGGGAAGTATGCTCTGTAGATACCACTGAGAGTTTAGCAGAAGGTTGCTGCGATGAAGCTCATCACATCAATGCAGGTCTATCGTGAGGGCATGCCTTCCATGTCGTCCGGTCAATCACGTGCCCTGGTGGCGTGTGCAGCTGGGCTTTGACCCTGTCGAACAAGCACGATACAGCAATCCTCAGGCCACAGGTCAACTCTGAGCCCACTTGTACCGCTCTGCTATTCAGATCCACTATGATACGCCTTCCGCCAGAGGTGATTACGCGCATCTTCGACTTCATCCGCGAGAGCGAGTCCATAGACGGTTTGGACTACGAGTTTACAGATGCATACCACCGCTTCTTCGACAATGCATCTCTGGTGTCCAAGGCATTCTCAGCTCTCGCGAAGCCCTTCCGCCAATGTTACACCATACCACGCAACACTGAAGAGCTTCCACTCGAAACTTGGAATGGCGGATATGCGCGAAATGGGGAGCGATTGATTCATTCCATGCCCGTCAAGGCTCTGCATATCGATGAGATGGGCTGCCACCTGGATGATCCATACTACGTGTTAGCACTGCCAAATCGCTTTCGTTCCCTCCTCGTTGGTGCGGAGTATACTATTTCATCAATTTCACTACATATTGAACTCCTTCAACTCGATATACCCAGAAACTGTTTGGGAACGGACGCTGTTTTACAACGTATACTCAATAGAGTTAAGAGACTACACGCTTATGCGGATCAATATTGTAATACGACATACTCAATAGAAAGCGAGCACCCAAACACCCTAATCTCAGGTTGTGAGCTACCGTGGCGTTTCTTAGCAGACTCAGTATGGGGACCGGGCCGTGTAGCACCTTTAAAAGAGCTGTCTCTCTCTATGGTGACACTAAATGGGTCCTTCGAGGATGAAAAGGGTGATGCTATCACTTGCCCGGCCGAGACAGTGATACTTGCGGATATTTGGCTAGAGAATTCCCTCACTTGGTCAGAATACTTTCCTGCTGCAAGACGACTTGTACTGAAACAGACAGAAAAATGGCGGTGGGCATACCTTGTTACTTCTATGTCCAAACCAAAATCATTATCCTCATACAATAATCTCATTCTCGATGCCTCAAGTAAATCCCTTCGTCACTTCGAGGCCTGTTGGCGCTATATGCCAAGCGATATCCGGACTTGCAGTTATCTGTCCTTGAACGAGCCCTCGGATCCCGAAGCAGAGGTTCATTTTCCACTTCGACGAAATGCAGACATTCTTAAAAGTCCGCTGCTTGAAACGATACTCCTGAAAGCCTCTTCGCATGTCGACACTTCGCGTAGACCCGTATCAACCGCGGTGGTCATGCAGTCTGCTGATCTTACAGACTTCCGCGCACCTACACTTCTGGATTTATCAATGACAGGGATGGATCTTATGCTTCAGCGTGAAGACGTGATCAAGCTATGTACCAATTTCATCGATCCGGAATACATGCCTACACTGCGTAGATTTCCAAAATTCGCTTTAGTCGAGACTACTCCCATGGAGGTATGGTCATCCGAAGAAAAGGCACAGATTCGAAAAGGCTACCAAGCTCTGGTGAAAAGAGGTTTGACTGCTGGTACTGGAGAATTGAAGGGAACTTTGTGGGAGTTGGCTATGGAGTCTTAGAGGTCTGTGATTTGGACCATAGCTGTGATTTGGACCGTAAGGCTGCTGAGAGTGAATGAAGTCAATGTTGTACAAGCTACTTGCGAGCTAGTACCGAACCTGCTAGACGAAATGAAGATCTCAACGTATCATCAGTCTGCCTTTCCCTCCAAGCGGAGTATTGCTATGGAGTTCAGACAGCTCTGCCACGCTATCGCCAATTCTGCTAAACGAAATGAAGATCTCAATGGGCCGTCAGCCTGCTTTTCCCTCCAAGCGAGTATTGCCGTGGTAGTCCAGATAGCTCTGCTTTCTTCTCATAGGCTGACAGAGCCTCCAGCATCTGGAATCCTGGTAAGATTGTTGCTTGTTGTATTTACACATGCATAGCCGTCGGCCTAAAGTTCACAGGACAGGTAGAAAAGATACCTTTGCAATCCCTCAGTCAAGCACGTTAAGACCTGTCAATTCGGAAAGCCTTTGAGCAGCTTCGTCAACCAGTTGCTCAATAGGTTTATCAATATCAACTTCGACTATTCCTTGTGTGTTTTCTTCTTGATTTGAAGGTCTATATAAAGCGGATAGACAGGAGATCAGGTCCTTCCGGAAATCTTAAAGTTCGCTTCTGAATACTTTTACTTACGGCTCTAGCGTCTCTAATTGAGAGTCTAGCATTTTCGGCGAGAAAAAGTGACCTTTTCTAGATTCCATTCTTTTGATCAATACATCTCTGGTACCTTTCACTGCCAGGCCAAGAGAATGGTCAGGATATCGCACTCTCGAGGTGAAGAATTGTAGAGAAATAGAAGAACACCCACAATATACGAAATGTGTGTCCAGTTCGGCATGTTGCTTATCCAGTTCTACGGAGCCAGGTGATGTCCCTCGTAGTATGTCACGATATGACCTTTTCAAAGCTGAACATGCGATAACAATACCGGCCCGTGGCTGTTCTGGATCTTTCAAATTCTTGCCATGATAAAATTCTCGTAATGCTTCACGTGTTGTTTGCTTTGCTGCTTCTTTACGAATGATAGCTAGCCATGGAATGCGGTCCTGTTTATTGCCACAGACAGGAGGAAAGTACGTACTTAGTCGCCGTAAACAGTATTCGTGAGCGGCAGCAGTAAAGGCATGAGATGACCTACTTCGTCAGTCAGCGGTGTTCCCGAACTCATCTTCTCAATGTTGCTTTTCGGATGTAGTTCATCTCCGTCTATGAATTGTATCCTAAACTTGTCGGCTATCCGCTGTCCGACTGTACTCTTCCCACATCCACTGACTCCCATAACGATGATAAGAACAGGCGAGGTGAGATGGGGTCTTGTGCCGGGATGTTGTTCGAATAACTTTGGAGGGTTGCGGAGGGCAGCTTCTTTCGGCGCAACGTCAGGGTCGACTATCGAGTCTTGTCCGTTTGTAGGGTCATTGTTGGATGTTGATGGACTGTCTGAAGCCATGCTGGGCTTGCAAAGAAGGTCTTTGGATGTAGGTGATTACTGGAGGAAAGACAGAAGCAGAAGAAGTAGAAGCACTCGGCTATCCAGGATTGTCTTAAAGTGTCTTTGTGCCGATCAATTCTTGCGCCGGCTAATAATGAGCTTCACCAGTTATGATAGACTTCCAATGATAGACAGACGGCGGCAGGCTTACTTATAGACACCTATTACCAACTGAAATACAGGTGAGTCCACTGTCCAAGGGTTCCGGGGTGGTGCTGCGATGTCTGTGTCGCGGAAGGACGAATGAAGGCCTTCAACCGTTGCTATCCGGAACACCAAGGCTTCCCACATAATCGAGCTACGCACCCATAGAGGAGCTATTCATGTGTGCAGCAGGCTGCGGATGCCCTCGCACACTCCCGTATAGCTCTCCAATCCGTGGCATGCAGTGGTACTGCAGCCATGGTCGATGTGCTATTTCCTGGTGGCGAACATGCTGCTTGCACGAAAGCTGACGGTCGGGATTGGACAGCCATGTAGCAGACCTCCATGGGCAGGACCTTGTGCTGGATAGCGCCCGGTTTACGGAGTTCGCCATGTGCTGCCACTCCTTCTGGTCACTGCCGTGTCCGCCTTCTTCTGCTCTGTACTGACCACGATCATCGAAATAATTATGGCTTCCACGACTGTCCTTCGACAGCGAATGCTCAGCGGCCTCGCACGGCGGCAGCTTCTGCGGCCTCAGTCTGCAGCAGTAGTGCCTCACCGCTGCATCTCGTCTCCTGCAGAGGCTCTGTCGTATCACCCCAACTCGAAAGCTTCGACATCCAAGTCTGCGCTGGATGGACACAATAACCAAGAACCTGCAACTGCAAAAGCTGAAAGAACACTCAAGCGATTCTGGAAGTCGGTGAACTTGGTGCAAGATCCTAAAGATCAGTCGTGGACTATTCAATTAGATAAGCGAAGTGAGCAGCGCATCTCGCATCTTCCGATCCATTCAAGCTGACGACCACATTACAATCCTGCCAGCACTCAAAACGCCTTCGCTGAATCCGATTAGACTGCCGAAAGAAAAAGTACTCGCTGCGACGCTGATAGCGCAGGAATGGGACTCGCAAGAGCAGATACTGAAGCCTCATAGTCTGCCTATCGTAAGTTGAGCTGAAATGGCAATACACTGAAGAAGCTTTGAACTGATCGTCTTGACTATTGGGCAGACCTCGCTGGCTTCGCGTGCTATTGATGGCTTGTCTGACCCAACTGTCGTGCCGCAAGTCATCAAAGAGCTAGCTAGATACTTGAACACCGATACAGTGGTGTAAGTGACGGTTGCATTGCTCGTCTTCAAGACACAGAGCTAATCCGCCACCATCTTTTTTTCCCTCCTACTCCCGACAACTACAGTTACGCGGAAGAAGGCAAATCGAATGCATTGACTAGGCTACAAGAAGAGCATTGGACTCCTCTCATTCAATGGGCCGAAAAGTATTTCGATGTATCTATCAATGTTGCCGCTGGACAACTCTTCAACCAGCAACCACCAGAGACGATAGAAAAGTTAAAGGGCGTGGTATCTGCATACGATCCCTTCCGTTTAGCAGGTGTGCAATTTCTCATGAGTTTTGAAGTTTAATTGACCGAAGAGGTGCTAAACAAATATCGAACGTCCTTACAGGCTTCGAGCGCAGCGTCATGGCTAGCAAATCATACATTATCGGATTAGGCCTTGCAGAAGGTCATTTGACAGTAGATCAAGCAGCGCAAGCAGCACATGTCGAAGTGCAAAGTCAAATAGAGCGATGGGGAGAGGTTGAAGACAGTAAGTCTTCCACACATCCGCGAGTTTTCCTCAAAGCTAGCTGGGCTAAATCAGGCTACATTCCACTTCTTCAGCGCACGACGTTGACCATCAAGATATTCGCGTTCGCTTGGGTTCTTCAGCTATCATCATGGCTCCTTTGCCTGTACAGTAGCTTATCTCGACGGCAACAAAGTCAATGAACAACGATCCAACTCACTCATGTAAGGTCGTTTGACGAGAAACGGAAACTTGATGGACTGAATTGCCAAGATGCGTGCTTCTGTTACAATGACACTATTCACGACTTCTATCACACAGCATATGCCCAACAACAGGAATATCAAAGACCACTTATACTACCTAATAGACAATGCTGCGCCCCATTGCTGTTCTACAGCCTTACTAACTCGATTCTCAACTTGATGAAATGTTTCTCTCCAAGCATCGGCAGCCAATTTCTGACTACCGTGCGACTTTGCTATGCTTTCTCTCTGCTTGATCAGATATTTCCACCACTCTAGCAAAGAAGCAATCTTTGCCAAATCAGGACCTTTCCCTCCATTACGCTCAGCACGATTACTTGTAGTATCCAAGCAATATTTCGTAAATTCCTCCACTTCTTCAAGAGCAGGCGCAGCGTCCATTCCTACACCTTTCATCCATTGCTGCAGCACTTTTCTCAAATCTCTTAATTCACTCTTCCCAGCGAATGTTGGTATCTTGCCTTTTCCTGAGACATCAAGCTGTAAGAAGACTGGACCTCTCTTCTTTCGCTTGGCTTTTTCTTCTTCCCTTTTCTTCTTTTCCTCTCGTTTAGCTGCATTAGCAGCTGCCTGTTCGAATACAGGTGCAAATAGGGGTTTTTCCTTTTTCCCTTTCTTTGGTTTCACACCAGCTTCTTTGAGCAACCTTTGGACTTCGTCCGTCTCGCCTTTCTTCAAAAGACACTCTCGCAATATCTCATTCTGAAGTGGTCTACTACAAGAATGAAAGTATGTAGCATCCAAGCCGAGGAGCGAGAGTTGCTTGTCGGTGAGCTTCTTAGGGGAAGGTAGAACTGGTCCCGTATCGACTACAGCTGGAGAGGTAGCTGGGATGAGAATCGATTTCTGTGGTTGCGTAGCTGGAATAATGATTGGCTTGGGTTGTTCGGATAGTGATTTGCTTCGCTTCACAACGTTGCCACCCAGAACGCCTTGCTGTGCTGATTTCTTCGGCTTGTCAACAAAATCCGCAGGCGCCTGAGACAGCACCGACAAATCTTCCTCCTCTCCGGACATCTCGGAGGATAGATCAACATAGTTGACCGGCTGTTTCGACCTCATTGAACGCGGCGCAGGGTTCGGTGACGTCTTCAGCATTTGCGGTGAAGACGTCTTGTCATTGACGAGGATTGGTGAGTCATTTAGTACAGAAGCTGGACTTGTTTTGCTTGAGGTGGACTTTGCAGCGGTCGCAAACGTCAAAAGACCTTGTCCTCCACCAGACGTTGCGCCTGCAGTACTGCTGCCTGTCGAATTTTCCAGTTTTTGCATCTGTAGCCCGATACCCCGCAGTTCCTCAGGCGGGCAAGCTAAGCTCTGCATGAGCTCGCAAGCCGTTCTACCGAGTAAGGTTGCATCATCTGTAAGCTCCAACTGCTTAGACACGTTGAATGTGTCGCAAACACCATGGCCAAGAAATTTTGGCGGCTCAAGCTGTTGAGCGCAACATCAGAAGACGTATCAGACTCGAGCCAGTCAATCCTACTCACAGGCGCATTTTCAGCTCTTCGCATCACTTTGAGTGTCAATTGTCTGCCTTTATACTTCAAGCCTCGTAAGCGTCTCGCTAATTCGCCAGCCAGTCCTTGATCGCCTAGGAATGCATCGACTTCTTGCTTTGTTTTGAAGCGAATACCGTACTACATGGATTATAAGATTAGCCGTCAATGATACTGTGGTAGGAACATTAGCTTACATTGACCTCCGCACTGACACTCTTGCGCACCCCGTCCATCTCCAGCTCTCGATTGTCTACGCCACGAGCGTAGTTATAGAGCATTTCACCCGTCTTTTCCCCAATAGCCTGCTTCAGCTGATTCTTCGTGAAAGCCAGTAGATCTCCAACCTTCTCAAACTTGGGTTCCTCAGCTGCGATTTCAGGCCCTTTGCCTTTATTATCTTTTTTGGAGAAATGACTTTCTGACAGACGTTTTTGTAGCTCTGCAAGCTTTTCTTCAACATCGTTGGCTCGCTTCCAACCAATACCTGGCAAAGTCTCAATATCGATATCTTTTAGGAAGTCCCGTATTTCTTCGCCGGTGGTCCCTGTGCCATTTCCGATCTGAAAGCTTGAAGCAGGCTTGGCACGGTTCGTGGCCAGTCTTGCAAGTAGCTTGTTATGTGATACACCAACCGACGTTTCAAGCCCGGTAGCTTCGCGGATCTCTGACCTAATTTGCTCGGCCAGCTCAAGAAGTTGCTTCTGATTTCGTGGAGGATTCGTGTCCGGCAAAGAAATGTATGCCTCGTCGATAG
This sequence comes from Cystobasidium onofrii, assembly GCA_022813105.1. Taxonomy (NCBI): domain Eukaryota; kingdom Fungi; phylum Basidiomycota; class Cystobasidiomycetes; order Cystobasidiales; family Cystobasidiaceae; genus Cystobasidium; species Cystobasidium onofrii. The sequence goes on along the minus strand of JAKLNA010000007.1, from coordinate 151,884 downwards.
AGACAGCTTCAAGATCTTGCGCATGCGAGAAAAGGATAGAGTAGAATTTGGAAGATGTGCTTCTGTATAGATCGAAATCATACGGGACCGTCTGCAGATGAGGACATTTCGTACGCGCAGAACCCAATCTGCGGCTAGGAGTAAGCACTTCTCCAGTTTGACCGATAAGTTTGCACTCACGACATGCCATTGCGTATGCCAAATTCACGTGCTTCGTAGCTTGCGCTTGCAATTTCCGAGGAAGAAGCTGTATCCCCCACAGTTGCATGACACACGACAACAGGCTGTCCCTTCAAATGTGGCCGTGAAAGCAACGAAGCGGATACGAAGAACGAGTCAAAATCAACATGCATGACAACTCTTCCATCTTGTTCAGTGCCTTTCAGCGGACCACGTCTTTTCTGTTTGGCCAGATCTATTTCCCTTCCTTCTGATAATTCTCCAACCATTTTCTTCAGTTCTGCTTTCCAAGTGCTCAACCAATGAAGGCGCGATTCTTTGTAATACTTGTCCAAGAACTCTGTAGCGTTCACAGCAGTCTCTTGAAGTCGCCAAGCCTCGTCTTTTAGAAGAGCTGCAGAGCGAGCATTCGACGTGGTCTGATACCAGCCTACTTTGGATGGTCCGGCTTCTTGGATTGTATCAGAGTCTGCGGCTTCCAACGCATCCACCTGATACTGCTTCAATGGATCACTTGTAGGTGGCGGGGGCCTTCCAGGCAATTTACCAGACCCAGGCCTTACAGGCTTGCTTTGTGATGCTTGTTTCAATGGTGTGCTTGGCCTCACTATTGTTGACACAGATGGTTTCGGACGGCTTGGGAAAGCCAGTCTCGGCTGAGCGATCTGCGTCCCTGCCGGCGCGACACCAATGTCTTCCTCTCGCACGGGCGTCTGATCTTCTCGATAAAGCCTCCAATCTTTGACCTTTTGATCGCGTATAGTCTCAAGCAGCCATTCAGCCCGTACAACCTTGTATTCCTTGAACATCACTCTTTTCCGAGGTGTTAGATTGGATGCAATAATATGCGTTGCAAAAGTCTTCTTGCCATCCAGATATGGGACATAGACACCACCGTGAAGCACGACAAGGTGGCTCAATACATGTGCAGGCGGTTCTGATGGGAGGCAAGATTGGTCAGTTCCGCCACAGATATCTTTAGGCAGGACTGCTCACCTGTTTCGCCATTGATCTTCAATTAAGTAAGGATAACTATCCAGTCAGTGTATCATCTAGATGACTCGCTCGTGAGCCTGAACTCACATGTATGCGCAAGCCTTTCAATACCGACGACGTCTCGCCCTCTTTGGCATTCAGCTTGAAGGCTCCCTGTTGCACTCCCAGCTTGCGACGCTTATTTGCCATGTATTTTGAGAACTCGCCGAAGTTGATCTTCTCATAAAATTGTGCACTCTCGTAGCCATGCTGAGCAGCCTGTGCGTCTTGCAGCTCCATATCGGGATTGAAGGTGATCTCCTCTTCATCATCATCATTCTCAACAGATTGAATGGCTCCTCGAACATCCTTCTGGTCATTTGCAAGACTTGCTGTAACACTGGAGGAACTGCTAACGTTGCTTGCTTGCTTCGTCGTCAATGCTTCTTGCTTGTTTACTTGCTGGTTGATCGAGGTTGAAACATTGTCGGATCTAGCTCTCTGCAATGTACTACAAGACCCAAGAGTGCCTGCAGACTCTTCATGAACTTTCTCGAGCCCGTGCTGATGTTCATTTGCGATTCGTTCCATCCCTTCACCCTTGTGCTCCAGGTCCATCAAGACAGCCTCGTCAATATCGAGGTCGTCAAGACCCGCATCTTGCCAGTATACAGCTGACGAGGTGTCACGCTGCAAAGGCATGGCTATTGACGCCAATTCGGTATGCCATGTAGACTAAAACAATGCCTTGGCGACATTTGATGCATCAAATCTGGTTGGTGGCGAGAAGAAAGCCTTCGGATGTGACATGTTCGACTCGTAAGAATCCAGGTGGTGCTTTGATCAATCATTCACCCGAAAGTGCGGCTTTCACGACACGATACAACGCTGTTACAATGAGCTTTCTACCACCTGATCTGCAAGGCGCTGCACAAGAACTGGCCGAACTGCTGAGGTCCCGCAATCAGACAATCTGCGTAGCCGAAACAGTGTGGTCCATCCATTGCTCACGCCTTGATAGAGCTGGCAGGAGCTGAAATATATCATTCGCTCCACGCATCACTCTTGTTCTCTTCTCAGGCAGCTGGCGGACTGATATCAGCGTCAATACTGGCCTGTCCCGGCGCGAGCAAGGTCTATGCTGGCGGACTGACACTCTACACTTTACCGAGCCGAATTGCATATGCTGGCTGGACCGACGATAATATTAAAGACTACAAGGGCCCTACTCCCGATGTAGTCAGTGGCATCGCTCAAAATGTCCTGCAGCAACTAAAAGCAGACTATTGCATCTGCGAAAGCGGTACAGCCGGACCGACCGGCGGTACCACCAGAAATCGAACACCAGGATATTGTGCTTTGGCTCTAGCATCTTCTAGCACTGGTATTTCGACCAAAGAAATAGAGACCGGCTCTTCCGACAGATCCAGTAATATGGTATCGTTCGCTATCGCGGCGTTAAGACTAGCTATTGATGTTGTCAAGACTGCTTAGGGCACCCTGTAATACAGCATCACGGTGTCTGTGTCTACATGCTCTGTGCATGACTATCTAAACCGACTTTCTGATGCTACTCTGGTGTAAGAGATCCTCGATGCCCAGTCCTGCTCTTTTCCACAGAAGCATGATGCACCACGTGCAAAGTACCTCTATGCACGGATCTGCAAGCGAGACCACTGCAACAAAAGATGGGAGGGCCGAAAGCACTGAGCTTCCGCACTGTCTAGTCGTCCAAGCACTTATTGACCGACTCTTTTCATGTTGTCTTTTGAACTTGTGGAAGATAGATGTAGCTTTCTCTTCTACACCGATCCGAGATCACGTTTCAAGATGAGCCAGCGGAAAAGTGTAGAAACGCCGACATCTGCCCTGTCGCTTGCGGGGAGCAGCGAAGGCGAGCAGTTCACGAACGAAGCAGCGTCTAGTTCTGCATCATCAATATCCCAAATGAGCGAAAAGCGCAGAGGAAAGCAAAGAGCCGACGAAAGCAGCATCGTGATCGAGAATTCTGCAGCCACGCAAGAGTCGCCAGCGAAATGGCTGCCTGCAAAGTCATGGGTGCACTTTGTAGCTGGAGGTCTGGGAGGGATGAGTGGAGCCATCGTAACTGCACCGTTCGACGTCGTCAAAACCCGCCTTCAGAGCGATCTCTTTACGAGCTCATCGAAAGCTGCTGCCGTGCCGCCACGAAGCGGAGTTATCAATACGACGAGGCGCTTGCTATATAACTTCGTGGAGACTGGCCAGTTGTTGCGGTGAGCGCATCTTTCACATATGCCCTTCGCCTTTGGGTATGCTTACGTTTCTTCCTGCCGCCACAGAGACATCGGCCGCAATGAGGGACCATCGGCACTTTTCAGAGGCTTAGGGCCGACTCTAGTAGGAGTAATACCAGCAAGGTGAGCTTGTCAGCATGAACCAATAACTACGACGCTCATTTACCTTTCCTAGGTCAATCAATTTCTTCGTGTACGGTAACGGCAAGCAGATTTATGCAAATCTTATTAACGGTGGGAAAGAATCTACAAGTGTCCACCTTATTGCAGCCGCAACAGCAGGGATAGCAACTGCGGCAGCTACGAATCCAATATGGGTCGTGAAGACCAGACTCCAGCTTCAAGATTCCTCGTCCAGTAAGAAGGCCGCTTCCCCGCCGCGGACTGTCACTGGCAAGAGTCCCACTACTTCAGCAGCATTCTCTTCATATTCTCGCATCGTGCAACAGTCCTCAACACCCTCGCAGAATCTTTCTCACTTTACTCCTTCCTTCGGTCGATCAGCTGCGACTCTTTCATCGGCTTCGACAGATAGGTTCACTGGATCTTTCCAATGTATCGCACACATTTGGCGGCATGAAGGGATCAAAGGCTTTTATAGAGGTCTCTCAGCGAGCTTACTCGGTGTTGCAGAGGGAACAATCCAATGGACACTATACGAAAAGTTCAAAGCCATGCGTCGACGTACCTCCGGTTCTCAAATCATCGAAGAAGGGTGGCTAGATAGAATAGGCGCAGCTGGCTCAGCCAAGCTGATAGCGACTTTTATAACTTATCCACATGAGGTCGTCCGCACCCGCTTACGTCAGGCGCCCCCTCCTGGATCGAAGAAACCAAAATACTATGGCTTGCTTCAGTCATTCAAGCTCATACTGAAGGAAGAAGGCTTTGCAGCTTTCTATGGTGGTCTCACGCCGCATCTCCTGCGGGTGGTTCCCAATGCAGCCGTCATGTATACCGTGTACGAATTCATAATCAAGCATGCTTAACAAAATAGCATGTGGCAGGTTCCGTTAGCACCATGTAGCATTCCATGATTTCCGAGAGGTGTATCTTGTTGTTGTGAAAAAAAAAAACATAGCCCCTCTCGCATATAAACGAACACACTTCTGGAGTTAGTGCCAAATTCAGAAGCTCTTCCTCAGGTTTGACAAATATATGCTTGACAATCAACAAGAAAATCGAAAAGAACTACCTACATTCACTATAGAGGGATTCAAGAAGCATAACATAATTAAGCTAATAGCAATTTTCGAATCTTCAGCTTTTCCAGACCGCCGACAGATCTGAGTTCCTGCAATACCACATCATCATCTTCTTCAATGCCCTGCCGAGAAGTGGAAGGCCTCTCTGCCCTTTCTGCCCTCGTAGCTCGCACAGCTTCTTGAAGCACGTCTCCAGATTGTATACGCAAACCTTCTTCGTTGGCGAGATGCAGTAGACATATAAAGCAGAAAGATGTACTGATCTCTTCCATCTTATCTTGAGGGTATGCTTTGCGCAAACCTGAGATCACTGTGGTAAACTCCTTCGCTGGCGCGCGGACATCCGGCTGTTCGATTAATAAATCCATTAGCATTGTCTTACAATGGTGAGGTTTCGAATGTGAGCGTCCACTAACCCGATCATCCTCAACATTGACTGTCGGTATCTCCAAGGCCAGCTCCTTCCAGATATTTTCCTTCAACTTCCTTACGTCTACTCTCTTCGCCTTCCTGGCATAGTTCACAAAGACTGGCCTAGCACGCTTGACTTGTCCTTGAGTAGCCTTGAGGAGATCGTCCTCTTCTTCGCTTGCAGCTTTGCCGGATGTGACAGCTTCGTCACCGTCCGCTGCTCCGCCTATATGGACCTCGAACTCGTCACCACCCATTGGCAGATCGTCATCGAAGTCCGGTGTGTCGCCATCGTCGTGGAAGAATTGTGTGTCGAAAGGAAGTATCGGGCCATAATCCTCGTCGTCTTCGTCTGTACGCATACAGCATTAGCCATTTGCCGAACGCCACCCAACTAAGGCATACTTACCCATCGCGCTGTTGACGCCTGCATTGGCAGCTGCCGCAGCAGCCCAATAGTTCTCGTCAACTTCAGCTCCAGGTGCAGGCGCAATCCGTTGAAGTCTGCGTTTCATGTTAACCGCTGCTTTAGGCTTCAAGAATAGAGTCAAAAGTTGTTGCGAAGCGAAATGTTTATCATCTGGAAGCAGATAATCTTCTTTCTTATTGGCTAATGTGCCTCGTTTCCGCTTCGATGTGCTTGAAGACGGCAAGTTCAGTGTAGCTTTCGAAGTAGCAAAGATAGTCTTGCTTTCCGGTGCTTGGTTATCCTGCGATACAGCAAAACTGATTGAGAATGCCTCCTTCGCTTTTCGTGTACGCGTCTTCTTGTCAGCTGCTGCATTAGCAGCTTCTTCTTCCTCTTTTTCCTTCTCATATCGACGAACAGTACGTCTCATCTTCCAATGTTCCGGTCCTGCCCAATTCCTAGACATATTCGTATCAAAGTAGCTGAATACTTGTTTATCGCCTTCTTCTCCTCCCATTCCTATAACCACTTCCCGCTCATCCGGCGCCATGCGAGGATCGAAGGGTCGAACAGCTCCGTACTGAGCTCCATGCGCTGCTTCAGCTGCATCTACAGCCATATCTTCGTTCGAACCATCAGCTTCTCCATATACAGGCTCAAAGCCTCCGCCGCCATCATCATCCGCGTAGCCGTCGTTGTTATCTGCAAAGCCTCCTGCATTATCGTCAAAGAAGTCTACAGGAGCTCCTGCATTTCCCTCTCCGCCAAAGACTCCATCATCATCAACAGGGGCATCATGTGCAGGGGTATCACGCGGCCCTGAGGTAGACGCCTCCAGCTGTTCGGGCTGGAGTAAGGAAAGGTCCAATACACTAGGATCGGCATTGAATTTGAAGGTCGAGAAAGAAGGACAGATAGTCATGCCATCAAGAACATTCAAGTCAGGAAGAAAAGTGCCTAGAATGTGACATAGAAGTTGTCATTTACAGTACGCTCGAGACATAGCGGTTGAGGGATTTGAACTTACTTCGCAGCTTTGAGATATCAACATTAGGCAGCTTCTCATCATCATCCAGTCCATCGTCCTCCTCTTCGCCTTCCTCTTCTTCTCCGTCATCGACTTTGGCATCTCCAGCATCAAACACCACTCGCATAGTAGAATCACTTCCGAGGTGGTTCATCAAAAGTCCAGCAGCACCACCTTCATCGAAATCCGCACTAGTTTTCTTGAACAGAGGATCGACCGTAAACTCAAGTTCTAGTTCTTTAACTTGAATCTTGCTAAAGCTATCCGCTAAAGTCGCGACGTGGGTCCTTGTTTTCTTCTTCTTCGGACGCCGTTCACCGTTCTCGTCTGCATCACCGGCACCTTCGGCATCTTCGTCGTCACTCTCTTCTTCGGCTCGGGCAGCTATGTCCTATCATCAGCATATAATGTTCTCAGTCCTTTGACAAAGAATGCTGCCTACCGGCATCGCCAGACAGGCCATTCAATAGCTTGCCCGTCTCGGTGGCGACTGAATCAACACGTGATGTCCAAATCTTAACGCATCCGTCCAGAGTACAGGAAGCCTTCTGAAAGTTGATTGATCCATCCCCATCTGCGTTACGTAACAGGCTCATGTCATGAAAATAGTCGATAAGAGCGAAAGACCACGTATTTGAAGTATTGATTTTCTGTATGGAATAGACAGCAAACAATTGTTAGCGGATTTGGGAGTTACCGATCCATCCAATAGAGATGGCTGTCACACACGTTATCGGTAGCTAACTTCATCCATTCCTCCCAATCCATCGCCATCGCCTCTCGCGTCTTGGGCAGCACCACCGTGAAATCGTTCAAGTTGGTACTAGCTGAAGCTCCGGACGCGTGACGCTTGATCGCAGCAGCAGCGTTGAGAGCTCCAATACCTCCTCCTTGCAGAGCATATCCAGCCGAAGTTCTCCTTAATTGTGCTTGTGCCAGTGTGTGCTTCGATGGTGTGCCGTTACCAGCACCTGCTCCACTACCGCGCCTGACCGAGACATCGTGTGATGAGGATGCATTTGAAGCGAAAGAAGCGTCCGGATCTGCTGATGCATCCGTCTGCTTGCGTAGACTGGAAGGAAGAGACTGTCTTCGCAGAGCATCCGCCCGCGAGACTTTGCTGTTGGAAAGCCTCCTTCTGCTTGCTCCTGGACTTGCATCGTTCAGCGAGACTGTGCGGAAGGGTGAGCGAGGAACCTGATGGTTCGGCTGCAGAGGCTGAGCAGGTACGTCGTTGAGGGTCTTCTTGGCTTTATGGACACTGTGACCAGCCTTGCTGCTCTTGTTCGACTCATTTGAGGATTTCGCCGCTCGGCTGGTGCTGTTGTTTACCTTGCCTTTGCCAGCTGATCTCGACGAGGGCGCGACCTTCCTGTTCTGGCTATCTTCATCGGAGCTGTCCAGGCTATCATCATCATCGTCGTCACTATGCACAACGCGCTTCTTGCCGTTGCTGCCTTTGCTATGCTTCTTCGTGACAGCCGCCAGCTCGTCTTCGCTGTCTTTCTCCGACGACTGCACGGCCTGCCCATCCGACACGCCTCCATCCGAGCTGCTGTCTTCCGAGTCGCTGGCTATCTGCGTCTTTGCCCTGCTCTTTATCGCTGCTGACGTCCCTGACGGACGAGCCATCGTGTGGTAGCTGTTGCTGTTGTTGCCCGTCCAACCGGGTATGTAGGATGTACGAGGTGTCCTGGTGTGGAATCGATCATCACCACACGCGCATACAAGGACTGCATTCAGTACAGCGTGTACAAACACTCAAAAGCTACTATGCGTCCACGCTTCACCCTGACTTGTTCTATGCTTGTCGCTTGTCCGTTTTCACGTGGTGTTGCAGTGGCATAGTTATACCGACTATGCCACTGCAACACCTCGTGAAAACGGACAAGCGACAAGTATACCACACTATGCCATTGCAACACCTCATGAAACGGACAAGCGACAAGCATAGCGTATGTAAGCGTCACGAGATCAATACAATAACGATAGCAATTAACGGTTTGACATTCACTATTTGATATGCATTTCAACGGAGAATGGGGATATGTAATAAGCGTATGAAAGCACATGTCACAAACATTGATTGAATCTATTTCTTTCCCAATCTTCCTCTATGTACTAATTTCTGCTATGAGGTCGCCTGCAGAAATGGCATCGTTCTGATGTACCAGTACTCTGGACACAACACCTCCGACAGGGCTGGAAACGCTTTGTTCCATCTTCATAGCACTCATGACTGCGATAGTCTGACCAGCCTTGATTCGGTCACCCTGTTTGACTGATATCTCCACGACTACACCTCCCATAGGGCTTCCTATGCTACCCGGCTCCTTAGTCGCCTTTTCGCGAGTCACTTGGGATGCCTTAACGCTCTTGTCCTTGACCGAGACAGCTCGAGTTTCGCCATTCAATTCAATAAAGACGGTCCTGGTGCCCAATTCTGTGTCAACAGGGCCGGATGCCAGCAACTTGATGAGCAAGGTCTTTCCCTCCGCGATCGTGACCTGGACCTCCTCGCCAATTGCTGGCTTGCGTAAGAAGTAGCGCGTAGGAAGCGTGCTTAAGTCTCCATATTGTTCCAAGAATTGTCTATACTCCTCGAACACCTTGGGATATAGAGCATATGACAGAACATCGGTTGAGGTAATGCCCCGACCGAATTTCTCGGTGAGGGTTTCACGTGCTTTTGCAAAATCGAAAGGCTTCATATGCTTGCCCGGTCTTTCATCGATACGTGGCTTATCACGAATGATCTGACTTCGAAGGGGTTCGGGGAAGCCGCCCGTAGGCGTTCCAAGGTAACCCTGGAAGTATTCCACAACGCTGCCAGGAAAGTCTAGACTTTCGGCATTCTTAAGGATCTCTTCTTTCGTATGATTGCCGCTAACAATCCACTGAGCAAAATCTCCTACGACTTTAGAAGACGGTGTTACTTTCACTATATCACCGCAAAGTTGATTTGCGATGATATAGGCTTGTTTGACCTGGGTCCACTGCGAACCGAGACCGAGGGACTGAGCTTGGAACATGAGATTGGTATATTGACCACCAGGCATTTGATGATCAAATACAGAAGAGCTATAGATAAATTGGCGTCAGTATTTGAGCAAAATCGCCAACCAAAAATTGCACAAAAAAAAGGGGGGGAGAGCAAGTCACGTGACTTACTCTGATGACTTGACGTTTGCGTCGAAAGGAGCATAAAGCAATCTGCAGTTCATCCAGTATTGATTCAAAGCCTGAATAGCTTCATGTCTAATTCCGGATCCCATTCCAGTCTGTTCCAATGCATCGCATACAGCTCCCATAGCAGGCTGCGAGGTCATTCCGGACATGGCATCGATAGCGACATCGACGATATCGGCTCCTGCAGCTGCACAGGCTAGCATACTCGCTACGCTGATACCGGCTGTGTCGTGAGAGTGAACGTGAATGGGTAGATCGGGGTATTTCTTCCTCAATGCTCCGACGAGGGTGGTGGCAGCTTGAGGCTTCAACAAACCGGCCATATCCTTGATAGCAAGGATGTGGATACCGCACTCGACAAGCTGATCAGCAAAGTCCAGGTAGTATTGTAGAGTGTACTTTGTCTTGGTAGGGTCGGCAATGTCACCAGTGTAGCACCTATTGTAAGCCTCTCAATCAGCAGGTATCGCACCAACTGCCATACCAACATGCTCCTAACTCACATGGCAGCCTCAACAACACCACCAGCTTTCTTAGCAGCATCGATACCAATCTTCATGTTCTCAATGTAGTTGAGGGAGTCGAAGACTCTGAAGATATCGAGACCGTTTTGAACTGCCTTCTTTGAGAATTCGTAAATGACATTGTCTGGGTAGCTAGTGTAACCGACTGCATTGGCTCCTCTGACTAGAGCGGAGAAGGGGATGTTGGGTACAAGCTTGCGCATTCTGCGTAGGCGCTCCCAGGGATCTTCGTGTAGGACTGCGAGAAAAGAAAGTAAGATCGACAAAGTCAGCACTGACAGACTTCTGCAAAAATTTTCAAGGGGAAAGACATACATCGCATAGCTACATCAAAAGTAGCACCACCCCAACATTCCAGAGCAAAAGCGTTTTGTAAGGCATGAGAAGTTTCTTTTGCGATATTGAGTATATCAACCGTTCGTAGACGAGTAGCCAATAAAGATTGATGAGCATCTCTCCAAGTAGTATCCATAATCAAGCATCCATCATAATCACGAACGGCTTTAGCGAAAGCTTCTGGACCTTGTTCGATTAGAATGTTTCTCCAACCTTTCTGGCAAGGGAGTGTTGTATCTAGTATTTGGCCTTTCCTTTCCGGATCAGGTACGGAAGGAATTGGAATTTCCTCAGATAGACCAGGTTCGCCTTGTTGTCCTGCGATTGAACTACCATTGACGACTAGATCTCCAATATAGGCTAGCAAGCGTTGAGCTCTGTTGAGTGATACGACAAGATGGAACAATTCCGGTGTGTCATCAATGAACTGCGGATCAATATGACATCAGTCTTGTCTTCTTTGCTTAGATTAACTCTTTGACGTGGTGATAATCACTCACAGTAGTCCAAGTCTGATTCTTGCAGAAGACTTCATGACTCAGCAATCTAAACAAGAAAGGAATATTAGTTTTAACACCTCTAATTCTAAATTCAACTAAAGCTCTAAGCATTTTTCTTCTAGCAACTTCAAAAGTAGCACCTCTAACTGAAACTTTAACAAGTAAAGAATCATAATGAGGTGTAATTTGAGCACCTGCAAAACCTGATGCTGCATCTAATCTTACTCCATTACCACCTGCTGATCTATAAACTTCAATTTTACCAGTATCAGGTCTAAATCCTTCTTGTGGATCTTCAGTTGTGATACGGCATTGAATTGCATAGCCTCGCTTGGAAATAGAATCTTGAGTAAGTCCAAGCTCTGGAAGGGAAGCACCAGCTGCAATTTGGATTTGCGCAGCAACGATATCGATACCGGTGATTTCTTCGGTGATAGTATGCTCGACTTGAATACGGGCTGCAAGATGGACAAAACAGGATTAGGTAAGAAAACGCTCGAAGGGAATGTCGGATACGACATGACTAAACCCACGATTGATCTCGATGAAGTAATGTCTGTTCTGTTGATCTACCAGGAATTCGGCCTATCAGGGCAAAACACATCAGTTTCGTTCTACCAAATCTTAACGAGCTAGCCTTTATATGGAAAGGGGAAAGGAAGGGAGGTTTGACTCACAGTACCAGCATTTCTATAGTTAACAGCTTTAGCAATCTTTTTAGCATCTTCTAAAATTCTAAATCTGACATCATCATCAAGAACAGCAGGGGCTTGTTCCACGACTTTTTGATGTCTTCTTTGAACCGAACAATCTCTTTCAAATAAATGAACAACATTTCCATGTGAATCACCTAATAATTGTACTTCAATATGTCTAGGTTTATCTAAAAATCTCTCAATAAAAACTGTACCATCTCCAAATGCTGATTTGGCTTCTGATACTGCTCTTTGAAAAGAATCTTTAAATGACTCTTGATCTCTAACTACTCTCATACCTCTTCCTCCTCCCCCCATGGCGGCTTTGATAATAACTGGGAAACCAACTTCTTTGATGAATGAGTCGGCAAGCTCGTACGACTCGATGGCTCCATCGGTACCGGGCACGACAGGTACGCCAGCCTTGATGGCTATGTGCGAGCGAGAGGAATACCAGAAGTGTATCAGTACCTTCTCCCAACAAGCCATGTATGGGACGGATCACCCACCAACAGCTCTGGCCTTGACCTTGTCACCTAGACCATCGATAACTTCTGGCTGGGGGCCAATGAATGCAATACCGGCGTCTTCGACCTGAGCGATTGCATATGAGATTAGCGAATGACGGAGTCATCTCTATCTCGCCAAACGCACCTTCTTTGCGAACTCCGCATTCTCGGACAAGAAGCCGTATCTGGGAAAGGATAGGGAGATCAGCCACTGTTGGAGGTATCGAATCCAACAACAAGGCCAACTAGGCTGGCAGTGGAAACTTGTACACTCACCCCGGATGAATCATGTCGACACCATGCTCGAGAGCAATTCTGATAATATCATCTTGTGCAAGGTACGCCGCTACGGGTGTTAGGCCTTTACCGACTTGATAGGATTCGTCGGCCTGTATCCATGACGAGCATTATACGATACAGAATGCGTAAACATAATGATCAATGTAATAAAAGCAAGTTCATCGGCAGATTGCGGATAGCCGGTGTTTCGACGGAGTAGGCGTTGATCGGAAGTGGGTCCAGGCCAGCGAGAGAAAGAGGCGGAAGTAGGCGTAGTCACGCGCGAGCGAGCGAGCGGAGGGAAGCCATGGAGAACGAAAGATGATGTGGAAGACAGAGAGAATAGGCAGGAGTAGTCAGATGGGTAGCAGAATAAACGAGATACGATGTTAAAGCAGGCTCGCCTTGTATCTATGGGCATTCAGCCTATCCTCATGGGAGAAGATGGCGACGGTCTTCATAGCCAGTTCATGAGCAGTTCTGAACACTCTGATAGCGATTTCACCTCTGTTTGCGACAAGGACCTTCTTCAAGGGACCTCTGGTGTTGTTCGCTACTGTTCTTCGGATACCGCCAACTGTTCCTGCTGGATGAGGTGTCTGGAAGCCAGAGGATGAACCGAGTCCACCTCCGGGTGTACCTGGGAGCGATTCGCTGAAGCGAGGGGAGAATGGCATTAGCATGGTCGTTGAGACTGTAGTGAAGGTGTATGTCGATAGCAGTATGCTATTATCTGGAAGGTGGCTCTCCTCCCCTTGAAAGCCACACAGTCTGCGTGCAAATGCCTATGAATCATGAAATGAAAGAGCTTACCCGGACATGGTGGGATGAGTGCTGCTGGCCAGCTGGATGCAGAGTGCGGAGTGTCCTGTCCAGTAGCGAGGCCAGGAATGGAGTCCTTCCCTCTGTAGTAAGTCGAGTCGACGTGGTCGGATGGAAAGAGCTAATCGCTTGTCCTCCTCAATACTGGCTGCTCTTCGATAAGGTGGGCGATCGAGCTCTTGTTATGAGGAGAAGCGCTAAGATATGCTCATATGGACAGCAGACCTGCAGGGTGAACACACAACAGCTGCAAACACTCTCTATGATACGGTACTATGCCTGTCTCATTCCCTCTCACTGCCAGCTGTCCCTGCGTGTCGGCTCGCCTCGCCCTCATTATCCATGCTGTTCTCCTGCTTTTCGCCCGCTTCGCCGCGGCTATCGAACGCAGTCTGCACAGTATTTACAGAATGCAACGCAACTCGACCACCACTTGTCGACACCAGTACTGACATGCCAAGCTACATGTCCCTCCGTTGCTGTCTGTCGTGCTGCGGACCCTCTCGCTCACTCAGTATTCTTCCGAACAAGCGGTCCCACACTGAGTGTCATTCTGCCCATAGCATCCGAAAGTCGAGGGCATATCCGGGTGTCGAGTTTGTGGAAAGGCGGCGCATACCGGTTAACACCTCAGAGTTAATATACATTAAGTGAACTGAATCCATTCTCCAGCAAAGCTCCACTATTACTACTGGCTGCAGCTGTGGATGGCTTGTCGTCTCATGTGAACAGCAAAATACGATCCTGCCCTCGGAGTCTCGGAGATGCCATGCGAGAAGACGGGAGATGCTGAAGCGCGAGCCAGACTGATAGGATCGTACAGACGTAGCAACGCAACAGCAGCTGCTGCTTCATCTGCCTAGATGTTTACTTGCAAGCATGCAAGTTTTCGACTGAAAGCACACAGCCATCCGGAGGTTCTTCGTTGCATGCAATGGACCTCGTATATTCAGACTACTCGTTGGATGAGCTAATGTCGCATGTTCCTACATCGTTCAATGGATCAGAGAGAGGCTGGTTCCTCCTCATCTCATAATACCGTGCGGGTGGCGATCTCCGACCCTCAACGTATTCCCTGATTGTATCATTCCAATCCAGGCCGGCTATGCGAATGTTTTGAAAGACGACTCATTACCCCAGTGAAGCGAGCTTCTGAGAGAAGTCACATCACAAGCCACACCAGCTCCCATCCTCTGCTTCTCTTCTTCTTTTTTTTCTTCGTCCAAATCTCTTTGTACCAAACTTCCCCCTAACCTACCCTTTCCCTCTATAAAGCGCACTAAGTCCTGGTGACTTTTCCCCCAAGCAGCTTTCAAATATATCTATAACATCCGAACATATCATCTATCTTTTGATTTATCTGGTTTTTAGGATCACTGGCTTGATCCTTTACCATCACCGCTTCATTCCGACTCTCTACTTTCGAACTCAAGATCACCTCAATATTTTATTCATCAGCTGGCTCTGATTGTATAGTGAGTAGTGGTACTCCTTTATTAATTTGTTCTCACTCAGTCAATCCATCCGTTGACATATGTCGTCTCCTCCTTTCCTCTCCCTAACAGTCAACCTGACCTATATACATTCTTTTCAAGACACACACATTCCCCTACGTTTACACAATGGTCTACATCAAACCAGTCCTAGCGAGTGCAGTAGCTTTCACAACGCTCATATCCACCACTTCAGCACTCCCAGCTTCAGTAAAGCGTGATCAGACACCTCTCTCCAATAATAACAACCTCTCGAGTAATGGCAAGAGAAATGTAAATAACGGTCCTGTTGTCGTTCAGGCTAAATCTGTAAAGAGAGGTTATGTAGGTGGAGGTGAAAGAAAAGGATTGAAACAAGCTCCACTTGTCAAAGCTTCCAAGCTTTTCAGGTCAAAGCGGGATATTGTCGAAGCGTGAGAAGCCTTCTCTTTAACTGATCATACAATTCTCGCTTGCTGACGGAAATTGAATGATTGTCCACAGTCGCGACACACATGTACATGAACATATTCATGAGCATGTCGATGAAGATGACCACCATCACCATCATCACGACGATGACCATTACGATGTGAGAAGCAGCTTTCTTTGAATACGCTGTGATCAATTAGCTTATGAGAATTCCCCGCGTCTCACTCAACAGCATCACCACTCGGAACATTACAACTATCACCATGGCTTGACACACGACGATGACCATGATCATCACCACCATCACGATTCCCGTGATCTAGTCAATGTAGCAGCATTAAACTTCAATAGTCCTTCCAACAACAAGATTAAGAACAGTAAGAAGATCAACAAGATTAATAAATCTAAGAAGATAGGCAAGATTAATAAATGCAAAGGATCTCATTTTCATTGTAATAATCATAAAAGAGATGAAAATGATGAAGATGCTGATACAGAAGGAGAATATGACGATACTACTGCTTCAAGATTAGTTAGAAGACGTAAAAATTCATCTTACAATAAACATAATGATAATCGTTATAAGAACAACGGATGGAAGAAAAATAATGGTGGTTATCATCAAAAATCAAATGGAGGAAAAGTTATTAAAGCTCAAACTGAAATTTCGGCTAATGGAATCAAACGAACTTCACTACCGGGTAATATGAGCCCTGGATTAGAAGTTAGACATAATCACCACCGTGACGATGAGCACGAGTGGGAGCATGAACACGAACACGAACACGAGCATGAACACGAACACTATCATGAGCACGATCATGAAGATGTTCATGAGCACGTTCACTCCCACGAACATAAGCGTCACCTATCTGCAAGACACGAGCATGAACATATCCACATGCACGTCGACGAAGATGATGATCATCACCACAACCATCATCACCACCACCACAATGACAAGCGCCGACACAAAGATCACGATTCTTGGTTGGATGACATGACCTATGACAGGCACTACCACGATGGGCATGCTCACATCCACTTACACGAGCACGACCATGACCACGGCCACTACCACGGGCATCACCACCATCACGAGAAACGTCAAGAAACTCAATCTGGCATTCCAGGTTTTGTCGAAGTAGCCAATACACTTGCTGGTACCACACTAGCTAAGAGTGTAGCAGGCCTTGTATTTAGTAAAGGGCCAGATCCAAATGCTTCTGGTTTTTTACTGGGCACTTCTGAGACTCAATCTACTCAATTTTACCTCGTCCCAACATCGGATGAATCAACAATTGAAACTACACAATCTGTTAATGCAACCGCTTCTTCACCTGAAGACATGGCCAAGACATATCAATTACGGATCCCAGTATTAGATAGCAAGACTTTTGAAAGTAATGATTATTGTGCTACTTTTGATATTTTACCTCCTTCTCCAATGACAATGGCACCTTGCAAGAAAACTGAAGGATTTTCACAAAATTTCAAATATAATCAAACTACTGGTGAACTTACTCCTGTTTATCCTCCTACTTCGACTCAACCTAAACCTCTTAATGCCGCTGTGCGAATGTCGGAACCTCAAGTTATGGCTGCTAAATTCCCTGTTACTGGCGATCAAGTACCGGTTTCTGATGCATCAATGCTATCTGCAGCTACGGGAATGCCAAATGAATTATCGTCTCCAGCCACCATGTCTAGTACTGAGTCAGCAGACGCAGCTGCTTCCACTGGAGATGCTTCGAGTGCATGGTCCTCATCCGCCGGTACTGGGACATCGTCTAGCGCAGCTGCTCCTCAGTCTACTGCCAGTACAACACCCGAAGATGGCACTGCTCCATCCGACGCACCCAAAGTCTCTCTCTTCTTTATCCCAGCATCCACCTACGCTAAAGATTCCTCAGTTTCCTCTCCCGCGGCTGCACCATCATCCTCGGACTCCGCCGCTTCAAGTACGCCAAGCGGATCGCTCTTCAACCCTACTGCTCAAGGACAAACCAAGATTGTTGCTCCATCTGATGGAGACTCTACCTCTGAAGACTGGGGCACTGAATCTGATGAGTTCTCCCCAAGCGACAACCAAGCTAAGATTGTGACACCTTCTGATGGTGAAACCGCTCAGGACTGGTCCAACACCAACAACGACTCGGGTACTGTGACAACTACTGTTATCGTGACGTCCACGATGGATGCTAGCTCGCCTCAGGCCACTTCCGGTGACTGGAGCTCTACAGATGGATCCTCTAATGACGCCAGTGCAGATATGCCCAGTCAGTAGTCCTGTTCTAATAGATATCAGTCATACAGTTGTAGCTACTTAGTTAGGTAGACGTGGAGCGCTAAGCAATGTAGACGAAACGCGGAAATCCAGACCTTTCTCAAGGAATTGACCAACACCATATACTTGCTCACAAAAGTACCATTACTCACATTCATTACTTGCTGACCAAAGTTGCATGAATTGAATCTCATGTAAAAAGGTTCTATCGATACATTTTCTTTTGTAACCAACCTGACTCATATGTATGCGTAAACTATTGCGACTACTTTGCTTCAAGGGTACTTCCTAACTTATTTCTCTAGGCTATGTAATGGATTATCGTTAAGATGTGTAAAGGGTATCAAGCTGACGTTTCGCGAAGAGTTAAGACACCAGCGTCTGTTTGCAAAAGGGCAATAGTCAAAATTTAGCATCTCGAACAAGCACAGAAATGTGTTTGGACTCACCACTAGCAAAAATGATCTGCTTGCGTAAGCCTGGCAAATGGACAGGGGGGTTGTATGCGAGATGAGGCGATGGCTGGCCACCTGGTCGATGACCCGGCATACCGAAGTGCCCATGAGTGATGTAGTGATTTTGTTGAGCTACAGCATGCGCATTGGAGGATGTCGAAGGCGGAGTATCGGCAAATAAGAGTCGCAACGTTGAGCCCGTTATAATTTGCATAAGAGCGCCACTGTCAACATGTCGGACTTCGATGAAGTTTGGCTCGAATGCCAGAACGTATGGATAGTGAAGAGCTGAAGTAGACGTCTGTAGTCAGCGATCGCACGACAGATAGGCAATAAAGAAGCGACATACCGAATGCTGTCGGATGGCCTTCCCACTGGACCAGCCAGTTGGAGCGTGCTCTCCAGCCATTCTTGTTGACATAGAACGCGAACTCATCGTAGCACAGAAGGAAGTCGCCGTCCACTCTGTATATAGCAAGTGGACGAACATCGAGACGCTTCTGCACGAAATCGAGTGAAGAATCCGCGGGATCGAGAAGACCTTGAGTATCAAGAGTATCGAGATCAACGATCTCAAAGCCTTTCGTACATCCAACACACAGCTTGCTTTTGAGGAAGTGCACAGAGCTTGACTCGGTGGGAATGTAGAATTCTTTGTATATGCGAAGCAAATCGTTACTACCTTGCAGGAATTTGCGAATGGCAGGCGGCTTTTTGCCGCTTCGTCCATGATGATCGATGGGTTCGAGTGTCTTGATTGTACTTGAAACAGTGCCCGACTTGACGATACACACAAGCGTCCTACTGAGACATACTCCGGTCTTGAAGAAAGACGCATTCGTCGAAATCTTGCGAGCACGCTTTGCCGCAACGACCGCTTCGTTTGGATCGAGACTGTCAATGAGGAAGGTTTGTACCGCTTTATCTATTCGTAGGGAGACAATCATCAGGCTTCGTGCACGCTGCCAAGCCCTCTAGCAGCCTTGACTTACCCGCAAGGACGATGAGAATACCATATTCCTCCAGCACATCGACTTGCGTAACGTTGGCAACGGCAATGACTTTGATAGGCGACTTCTCCTTAGCAAGCAGATTGGCGAGATAGACACCGTTGTCTGTACCATACACCATCTGAGTTCCACCTTCTACAGAAATGAAACAGAAGTTAGCAATTAGACAGCTGTAATGCTCTTTGCAAAGCCTACCGAAAGGTGCCGCGCAAGTAACCCTGTTCGTGCCGGCAAAGAAGCCTTCACTGAGCACGCTCATATCGAACACCAGACTTCGATCTCTGAGTTCTGCTTGACGCTGCTCAATCTTGTCTAGCCACTTCTTCCGTCCAGCCCAGGATGGTGACCATAGCGTCAGTGAATAGCCTTTACGACCCAGATGGGTGAAAGATATTGGGAAACCTTGCTTGCTTGTCGGATCCGGGGCAGAGTTGTTAGACGTGCTGTTCTTCAGTGCTGATCCATTCGACAGTGTTAACTTTGAGGCATTGGATGAGCGTGACATCAATGATTTGGGTCGGACTGTAGCATTGCGAAGTGTTGCAGGATCGTCCGTCGCAGAAACCACAAGCAATTCTAGAGGTATCGGTTTGCGATACACACGAAGCTGCTCATTAGCTTTGCCTTGCGCTTTGGTCTTCACCATGAGTATCGCGTGGTCGAACAGATAAACTTGAAGATCAGCACTATCACTATTCGTGCCACCGCGCTTCTTGAGCGGTCCCTTGAAGATAAGATCGCGCGATTCGTCACGCAGTTTGAGGTCGACTGCCTCTCCGGGCTTGAAGATCAGCTGCTGATCGAGTTGAGCAAGATTGAAACGGGCTTCACTGCGTCCAGACTCGTGATTGACCTTGACCAGCAATGCTCGTATCATCTCAACAGCTTTAGGTATCAGTTCCTTATCTGGATTGCCTTCTGGCGTATATTTCAGAATGGTCTCCAGTAGGAGGGGATATCGTGCTAGTCGAGTCGTCGGTTTGGTCAAATAGCCATTGAGCTCGAGCTTTCTAGACTCAGGCAAGCGCTCGGTGGTCTAACAAACAAACCGTGTCAGACAAGTACAATGAAGTTTAGCCGGACATCTTAAACAACCCACCTCGACGAATTTCAGGAAAGCGGGATTGCTTTGCTTCTCCTTTTCAAACTCATACTTGCCATAAAGTTGATGTGCACCATATTTGACAAATGGCGCAAAATCAGGAATGAACTTGAGCAGGATATCGCCTATCGAGTTGACTATCGGCTGTTGCTTCTGTCTTCGCGTTAAACTCTCTGCCATTTTTATGTTGACTGCATGAATCTCCGTCACATTCCAGAAGACCTGCTGAACGAAATTTTCCCGCCGCGATTCGGCTATAGTCGTGCCGGTCTTGAGCGGAACCATCCATTTCTACCAGGAACGTGAGCATGCAAGGTGAGCCCAAATCTGAATAAGTGCAGCAAATGTTCAACTTACATCACGCAAATACTCCAGGTCGCGTACAAAGTCCCTCTCAGTATAAATCAGCTCGTTGATGACCTCTTGCCGCTTCTTCTCGGTGTCATCAACAGAGTCAGAGATATCTTTCGAGACAGTATGTATCCATAACATGCCGGGTTCCTGTTTAAGCACAAGTGCAATTAGATTTGGTAATCTATAGGTGCCCCTAATTAAGCGAAAACTTACTGATCCGAGACGGTCATCGTCACCCAAAAGGCCTTCTTCCGAATTACTCTTCTTAAGACCTGGTCTGGGTTTCAAGTTGAGTCTAGCTTGCTGTTCGAGTCTTCTAGGACAGGCGATGGAATAGCAGAGCCTATCGCGGGTACAAGTAGGCGAGTAACAGTCTGTAAGCAGCGTGAACACTCCAACTGGAGCTGCAGAGTCTTCGGAAAGCATGGTATCTGTCGGCGATGGCGGCCTCATGAGGTGATTGTTGTGGCCTTGATGCGGTGCATATGGATTATACCCTGCCATTTGATTGCCATAATGGACTACGGCAGCATTCGCAGGATCAGCGCCATGAGACGAGCCGAATGGGGAAGCTCCATGAAGGCGCTCTCTGAATTGGTACAACTCATTGGGCGAATCCCGAAGTCGATGATCGTATGTCACATCATGGAAGAACTTCTGTGCGTCCAGTGCTCGTCCGAGCAGCAAAGCCAGGTTACGATCTGTTGTTCGGATGATGTATGCGATTTTGTCTACGGCTTCTCGACCATCGAAGGCGTCTTTGTAGCTGAGGCCATCTTTGACGCGCTCCGAAATAGTGATGCGCATTTTGAAGGCCTCTGCGACTTTCGAGAGCATTGCTGGGTAGACAACCGGCGCCCTGCGTGTGATAGCGGTCATCGAGTGCCCACTCTGGCGGTGTTGATGCTGCGGTTGGTAAGGTGGATTTGGGTTCGATGGATGCTGGTAGAGAGGTACATGCGCGCCAGAAGCGGGAGAAGGCAAACGTGTTTGTTCAGAGATGGTAGAGGAGGGCCGTGGAGAATAGGTAGGGCCGCGTAAATCCGTCATTAACGCAGGGCGGTCTAGGCCCGAGAAAGACAATGCTCTCTCGCCATACGAAGAAGAAGCCTTGGGCTGTGTCGGAAAGACTCGCACAGATTCGGCTGATTTTCGTGAAGCGTGTCGGACGGGTTGTTGATACGAGCTGTGGCCCGATGAAGACGCAGGATAGCCTGGCAGGAACTGCTCATTGTATGCTATCCCAGATGGGCCAGGTGCGAAGCTTGATTGACTACTTCCAAGACATGGAGAGCCAGTGTAGCTGGCCGGATATTGTGATCCAGATGGAGGGGCTTGATAGTAGGTAGAGTGCGTTGTCGAGGACGAGGGGCCTGATGGGTAACCATACGGTCCACGAGCATCAGATGATGTAGAAGGCAGATAGCAGGACGTGTGATCACTATCGAGCGATGCACGGGAATCAAAGCCTTGCGTAGGTGGGACACTCGGCGGATTTTGGCCAGTGTAGCGTAGGTGATCCGGATAACCTGCTAGAGTGCGAGGAAAGCGTGTGGCAGATTAGCATGATTCTTTCGCGACGGTAATCCACCACTTGGGAGCTCACCGGCATACTGCTGAGAGTATCCATCAGGCCGTTGAGTGGCATTGGGGCCAGAGGAGCTACTCATCCCGCTGCTCGGGCTGTCCCTCGGGGGATAGTTGTACTGATCAGACGCATAATCTGGCGTATTGGCTGACATCGTAGAGGATGCTGTAAAGCTTCGCCGCGAGCTGCCTTGCGAGTTCCCAGAGTACGGTGGATGGTTACTACCACTGGACAGTGGAGGTGTAGGCGTTGATATGTGCATTTCCGAAAGCAATCCGTCTGCAGGTAATCTGCTGCTTGAGCGGGACAGCGGGCGGTTTATAGAGGGCACAGCACTGTTTGAAGTACTCCTGCTGCTGGAGGTACTATTAGAGGCGCCGTCTACCAACCCAGTACTACCACTTCCTCCCGCAATGGTCTTATTGCTGTCGAACCAGTCGAAGTCCTCCCCGGCATCAAAGCTTGGCAGTCGAGGCGGCTGATGCCCACCGATGGGCCCAGATGGTTGCTGCTGGCTCATGTACGAAGCAGAGTAAGCAGCTGCGGGTGTTCTGTGCATGGATGTCTGACCAGTGCTGTTGCCGCCCCCTCCGCTGTTCGTGCTGTCTGCACTATTGAGCACTCTGAAAGATGGTCCCTGCGGCGGAGGGGGAGGCGACGGGAGAACATGTCCATTTTCGCCAGCTTCGTAATACCTTCCTGCCTGAGGTTGTTGATGCTGTGTTAGAACTGGCGGTGGAAGTGTCTGTTGCTGTCGTTGCTGCTGTATTGTCTGATAAGTCGGCTGACTGCTTGAATAGCCCATTGGCGTTTGCTGATGCACATGCTGCGCCTGCGGTGGGGCAGGCGGATAGGGCAGACCTAGAGGAGCATAGCTAGACTGTGGACGAGGACCCCCGGGAGCATATGGCAATGGTCCTTGCACCCGCATGCTCGGGGACGGGCGTACACCTTGAAGGTGATTGTACGCAGGTCTTGCAGTTCCAGTGGGTCGCCCAAATATGTCATTGAAGGCCTGTTGGCAATACAGGTTAGCAGACGAGAGGAAAGGGCAGGCGAACGACACTTGCCTGCGACCTATCTGCTTCTCTACGAGCCATGGCTGCGACGTCGTACTGGGGTCACCGCACTTCGTTCTGCTTATGCCTGCAACACTGGCTGGCAACCACCGCACGCTGCCGGCGCGTTCCAGGCTTCCTGGCGTTACTAGCTTCTTCCCATTGTGATTGACATTCCTTGTCTTGACTGATGAGCCCTCTTTATCCTTCACTTTTTGCAAGCCGCTCTGCAATGCTTGTCCTGTAGGAAAGCCAGTCCTCCAAAGCTCGCTGCGGGAACAGCGTGATCGCACCACTCGGGCAAAAGGCAATACAAGCTAAAGGCTCATAGTATCGTACAACTGCACTGTATACTGCAGTTTGTATGCTGAATGACTGCCTTGCATGCCGTCAACCGCAGTCTCCACGTCACTATGGGCAAACTTTTTCGCCACTCGCGTAAAGCATGCTCAATGGAAAACATATTTGCATCCGAATTGGCAGAACACACAGATGCGGAACACAAGGGCTTCAGCACTCTCCTGGTACCACATGAGAAAAGATATGAATACCATTGTCCATCCGGTAAACGATATCGTGGAGAAGAAAGTAAGTTTCCTCATTGCGACTGTCATTCACTGTATTCTATAACTTCCCTACAAACTGCGACCACAAAGTACACAAAAGAGCATTCTTACTGCACGCATATAATTCGTTTTCTGGATTAAAGAATCACTTAGGTGAGGCGCTGCTTTTCTGCTCAAACATGGCTGCTCGAGCTCGTACTCCAGCTGCAGAAGAAGCGGATCCGGTAGATCCCCCAGCTGAAGAAGGTGGTCCATGCATGCTCATCGGTCTCGGACCTCGAGTAGCCCCACTTCTAGACAATGGATTCTTACGAGCAGAAGACGAGCCAGTTGAGCTACGCATGAGAGATGCAGAGGCGACCAGAGGTTTATCTTCATCGATATTTTCGACATCCGTTGGAGACAACGAACTGCCAGCTGACGCAGGTCTATCGAAAAGCTCCGAAGGCTGAGAGGAGGGTGATAGGAGGG
Organism: Cystobasidium onofrii; assembly: GCA_022813105.1. Classification (NCBI taxonomy): domain Eukaryota; kingdom Fungi; phylum Basidiomycota; class Cystobasidiomycetes; order Cystobasidiales; family Cystobasidiaceae; genus Cystobasidium; species Cystobasidium onofrii. Next base: position 127,752 of record JAKLNA010000007.1, on the reverse strand, counting down.
AAGTAGAATTATCACCACTTCCCTCTACGACTTCCTCTGTAGGTGTAACAAAGCCAGGGCTTTTGTTGCCCAGACCACCTTCACTTTCGCTGCTAGAGCTCATTGGTCGAATGATCTCCGGTACAGATGGTATTTGGAGTTCATCATTATGGTCCTCTTTCTTCACGTCCAATTTGGGTGCTTCTGAAGAGCTAGCCGTAGCCTGCTCGGAGGGCAAAGTCGGCATTTCCTTTTCGACAGGCTCATTGTTCAGACGGTTTTCAGGCACAGGGATATCTTCAGGCTCTTCAATAATCTTATGACCCATTTTCTTTTCCAATTCTTCTTTCAACCAGTCTGAATGTCTTTTGTTATCCTTCAAAGCGGTCGTGGATTTCGTCACACGCTGATCTACCATTTTTGTACGTTGCCTTTTAGGTGCATATCGCTCTCCTTCCACTTTGGCCTTCTTGGCCAATGTCGGAGGCAGTATGCTTGAGTAGTGTTTAAGCAGATCAACGAAAAGCTGAGCTGGGAAGCGGTCATTGAGTGTCTTGCTGTTCTCGACTGGCGGCCGTAGGATACATGGCCCTAAAGTGGCCCCGAGCTTGGTAATGTATTCGGCGTCGGTATCAACGTTCTTTGCCTCGCCTTCGCCGTCGGCATGTGCCTTGGCTTCTTCAGTTAATGCGATAAGACTCTTGATATGCGACAACAACGCATCCAGTACAACTAGATTTATTTTTGGGACTCGCTCGAGTAAGCCTAGCAAATCTCGGATGCGTGCATCGTGGTCGACTGATGCAGCACCAACTGTTCCGACATGAGACAGATCAGCGAGACCCTCTAATTATATTTGTGGCGGAACTTACCACTCGGATAGATAGCTTTGACATCGTTGTACAGATTAGACGGGATCAATGAAGTTGCCAGCTCAAGCAGGTATAGCTGTAGTACAGCATCAGCTTTGTAGTCTTCAACGAAAGCTTGAGGTGAACATACCTTAACGCAGCTAGCAATGACAGGTAAATCGAACCGCCGCAGCTCTTCCACAGATATGGGTTCCGCAGCGGACATGTTCAGAAGGTTGCGTAGACGATGAGTATAGGGTAGTGGTACCTCGTAGATCCAAGTTCTTCTGCGTTCTGCATCACCGAAAACATGAATTGTCAGCACAAATATTTGGACGATCTGACGTGTTGTACACACCTTCGTCAGTCTTCAGTGCAGAGTAACCGTCTTTCAAACTCTCCAAAAGCTCGCTGAATACATCTGGCATCTCCCGTCTAGTAGACTTATCAGGCTTCTCACTCTCCATATCCGCCCAATGTCTCAAATCAACACCAAACCTAACATCGGTGGTTTCGTGATAAAAGTCTGTCCATACGTTCGGTCTGGGTCTGAATGGACCTGTCTTATACTGCTCTATGATGGAATTGACATCCGATAACGGTTGAAAGGCTTCACTGAGTAAAGCACTCCGCTCAGAAGACAGCTGGAGTGGGGTATTGAGAGATGCAAGAGATGCGTTGTACGTTGTCAAAACAGTCTTGACGGCTTTTAAGCGATCAGTCTCAAGTTTCTGCGCTCGAGCGAGAGTGGCACTAAATACTTCCTCCAGTCGAAGCCTAAGTAGACCAAGTGTGGATCAGCAGCATACAAGCAAATTTGATCGAAGTAAAGTTGTGGTCTTACCGTGTGTCTTCGAGATTCTGTATCGCAACTCTATACTCCTCCTCGGCCTCTTGGGCATCCTGCTTCAGCTTCTCGAATCGTTCACTACCAGAGCCAGCAGTGACTTTCGCCACGACGGCATTCAAGGACGATACATTTGAAGCAGCTTTCTCGTACGCATTTGTCAAATACGATGAGATGGTATTGCTTCTGCTCAACCCAGAGGCATTCTTCGAATAGCCAGACGCGCCTGGGCTGGTAGTGTGCCTTGATGAACCAGCTTCATGCACACTGGGCGAGGCTCCAATCTTAAGTCTTGGACTTAGTAGAGGACTATTAGGTGACCTTCTTTCCTTCAAAGGTGGCGGTATCTCCGTCAAATTGCCTTCTTGATCATCAGCAGCAGTCGTCTTACGTGTCGAATCATTGATCTGATGCTGTACATCATCAAGATGGAATGCTTCAGGCCTCCATGCATAAAACGCATCTGAAGAATCAAAGAATTTGTTGCCAATCTCCCCTACTAGCCGGAGGACGGCTAACTCTTCACTTAATTGACGACAGAGCTCATGAGCTCGAGAGAGGGAGCCTCCTAACTCATCCAAGTTCTCCCGGAACCATAAGACAAGGTCCTCGCCGGAATGTGCATCGGGCGTCGTACCGATGAGAGGTACTTTGACGCTGTAGAGCAAGCATCAGCATGGACTTTCCCGTAGAGATTAGGAAGGGACATTTACTCACGCTGTCGTCGGAATCTGAGTCTTAGCTTTCGCGAAGATGACGCTCCAGTCCTTCGGATGCTTTACCAGACCTCCGATCTCAAGCTGGTCGATCTGTATCTTGGTCGGTTCTTTCACCTCTGCAGCTGGCTGGAGAGTAGCTTGAGCGACCTTTTCCTTCTCGTTTGCATCAACCTTATTCCCTTCCTCATCTAATAATTCCTCCTTAGCTAGTATAGAAGATGGATCCTGACCACGACTGGCAAGTTCCCTTTCTTTGGCTTCAAGTCTCATACGTTCAAAACGCTGCTTGACAGCGTGAGCTGTAGGAGAGATTTTGACTTTTTGAGTCAATGTACGAGCCAGATTTGATGCTGCTGAAGAAGCTTGTTGCGCTGCTTGGGCTGCTTGATGGGGATCCCAGCGAAGTGCAGTGTACGAACCATTGGAATTTGCAGAATCGCTTCTTGCGCGGGCCATGGAAGGGGACGTAGAGGCTGGTGGAGAGGTGGGTGCGAAACGTTGATCTTCTTGTGCATCATCTAGAAGACTGCACTTGTAGTTTCTGCTGTCTCTCAGTTTGCGTACCTGTCTTGCATTCGACAAGTCAGCTTATTCGGGTCTAATGCGATCTAAAGGTTCAGCGGCACTTGCCTCACTGCTTAAGCTTTCCCAGTCTTTTACAGCTTCATCCAGCTGATCTATCAGGTCGTTTACACGGCCTTCATGGGCATGCGACCAGGTAGTGAAAGGCCGCAGGACCATATGGTCCAAGCTATCGGCAACATGGTTGTGGGCCTTTGCTACCTGAGCCGATTCGTCTTTTAGACCTGCGAGAATGTATTGGAAACAAAGAACGGTCCGTCAGTCTGACTACTCGGCAGAATAGCATACCAAGTATTCCCCCTATGATCGAGCTATACTGGCAAGTAGGCGTATACCTACCCTCAAAAGTACGCCTGAGCGAAGCGCCCTCGCCATAGCCAAACCCATTCGCTTTCAGCTTTGTTTCTGCAATGTCATAGAGGGCATTCGCCGTTGCGCTTGAAGCATTTGCTCGTTCCTGCAAGCGACAGTTCCGTTGAGCATGCCCGAAGTACCCGCAGCCAGCATGCATGACGACAGGGAGGTGTGGATGATATGCGGATTGCAGGGGGACGATGAAGCAGCAATCAGCCTTGTTAATAAGTTGGTTACAGCTCTCACGACCCACCTGAACGAGTCTCAGTATTTCCTGGTTCTCTACGACACCAGCACGAATCTTGGGCCATAGGGCATCAAGCTTGAAATCCGGTGTCCAGAAACTATTCTGGAACGAGGGCGGCAGCGCCATGGTCTGGCTGCAGCAGACACTCTCGTGTGTAGTCTAGGAGAAAGCTCTTGTGTTCAAACTGGTTGATGTTAAGTCGGCATCAAAGTGACCTCCGCCTGACTGACTGACGGCTGTACTATAGCTGGTCGCTGTTCTGAGGGAGTGGCAAACGACGCATAACCAGCATGGAGACGTGCAGCAGCAGCAGCGATACGAGAGCCGTACTACTGACTGCATATCTCGCTCGCAGACTACCTTGCTTATAGGCTGTGCTGCCAACAGCGCACGGTGACCAGTCCGTCCGGCGCCTATTGTTGACCTGCGCACGCTCGACGCGTTGATGGGGTTTAACTACTTTCCACACAGACATGGTCACAACACGCAAGAAGGCGCGCATCTCGTACACCGAGGCCGACAAGTCAGACGACGAGGCGCTGCAGCCGGTAGCGAGCAGTGCGCCCGTCTAGTCCCACCTTGCTCGGCTTCGCTGACCTTTGCCTCACCTGCCTCTGCCTTGACAACACACAGCGTCCGCTGCACCGGCTGCTACCAATGGCCTCAATCCAGGATCCACAAGCACAGTCAAGAAGAGGAAACTTTCAACGAAGGCTGAAAAGGCTGCTGGAGAAAAGCAAGATGACGACGAATTCAGCCTTACGGGGCGCAGCTACCAGAAGAAAGGCCGCAAGAGAGCCAGTCTCGCACCGAAGAAACCTGTCTTTGACCACTCTCGCATCTTGGAGCTGCCGGCAGATGTCCTCTGTACCATTCTCTCCTATGTCCCTCTGGAAACCCGTAAGTTTGCACCGGTCTGACATCCTTTACCGAGAGGGGTTAGCGATCTGACCCGCAAAACATCATCCTCCAGTATATTACTTATCGATCTCCTCCAAGAAGCTAGGCTCGTTCCTACAATCCAAAAGCTCCGCAAGCATTTGGATAGAAGCGAGAAAGCGTCTCACTGTCTATGGTGATCTTCAACCCTCTTAAACTAGAAGCAAGGGAATGGGGCTGAACCGAACTCCTTGATATGTCATAGCACCCAAGTTCTTCCTGAATGACTTGTCCAGTGACAGTTACACTGCTCCTCCTAAAATACCTCTAGCCCACTTTGAATTCCGTCATTCGGACCCGCCTGCCGAATATCAAGCGATGGTCAACGCAGAAATGGAAGCGTATGAAGACGAGGCTGCTAAGTTGCCACTTGCAGTACCTGCACCCCCTTCGGGCATCTCTGAATTCGCAATGGTGCGATACTTGTTTTGTAATGTCTGCTATGTGAGTTACTGGACTTATTGAGATTGCGATTTCCTACTGGCTGAAGCTGATTCATGGTGGTCGCTTCTACTGGCTCTATATGCGTTATAGCATTGTGGTAAAGATGGCAAAGGGAACATGGTCAAGGTTCCGGAACTGCTAGCGCATTTCTGTAAATCGTGTGTAGCAAGCCAGTAAGTCCGATCTTACAGACTGCATGTTTGGAAGGCGAACTTTACTGAACTGTACACTTCATTCAGCACAAGTTTGTGGAAATCAGCCCTTAACGACTTTGAAGCAGCGATTACCCCAGAAAGATTTGTGGAGATACCGGACTATACTCAGTTTTTGCTCAGTCTTCCTTCGTGGAAGCATTGCAACAGTACGTCGAATATGATGTCACATCATTGTGTACCTAGGGCGAGGGAAACAAGGTACAGAGGCTGAATCTCAGCGTCTAACGTACTTTGACAGGCGAAGCACAGGCTCATAGAGATCAGCCTTTAAGACCCAAAGATCGCAAAGTCTATACTGGCGACATTCAGCAGCGCTATGAAGAATTCAAGGCGAAAAAATCAAGCATGTCTAGGGAGGACCTTGATGCTTGGGTCGTCAAGACGGTGAACGATCACGCTGAAGCTCGCAAGAAAGTTGGAAATCTTAGCGAATATTTGTGGTTGAGGAACACATGTTCGTTGATCATTACCCTTACCTGTCGGGAGGTTTCTTGCTGACTTTGATGGCCCATCAAATTTGGCTTTTCGTGGCCACCAATTAACACCAACAGTCAATAGGTACGAACCACGCATGCAGTACGCGATACGCGCACGAAACGAGAAGGAAATCAGGGAAGCGTAAGTTTCCAAGCGAGCCTCTTGGGCGAGGTTATGTGGGTCCCGCTAATCGCATTTTACGGCAGCATTCTGGAAAGGTTGGAAACCGAACGTCAACATAAGAAAGCGGATGCCTCGGTCATGTTGGACGCTCATGACAGGCTGTATAAACCTGTGAGGACGGACTCCACTCTTACTCCTGATAGAAAGCGAGCTAATCAAGTTTCAAACGGTGTTTCATAGCTCGCCTCAAAAGGTCGAATTCTGGAAAATGAGGATTGGGAGAACATCAAGCCTAAAGCCGAGGAGTACATGAAAGCCTACCAAGAATGGCGGGAAGCTAATCCTACCATGCGCTATGCTTCGAGTGCCAATGCAGTGACAGGTGTGTGGAGTGTCCGAGTCATGATATTCGCACTTAAGCCTACTGACGCAAGGCCTCTTCGGTCTAGAGTATTGCAAGCTCATTCTCTGCACTGGCCGTGTTTCGGGTCTGACCAACGAGATGAGACTTGAAAACGGGCATTATCTATCTTTGCCAAGAGTAAAAGCTATCCTTCTGAATCAGCCCGAAGATATGGCCGATTCCGAGCGACCACAATGGACCCGGAATCAGCTGCTCGAAATGGCTGATGACCTTGAATCCGATCTCGTCGCACTGTGCCACACTATCAAAAAGGATCTGGTTCGAAAAGTACTCCTGAGGGATGGCAAAAGCGTCGCCAAATTGGATTCATGGGACAACGCCAAGCTACAAGAAATACTGGACAAACCAGACGTATGGTTCAACTGTACAGAGTGCAAGGAACATAGTAGTACGCCATGGAACGGCGTCGCTCTACATGCATGTACAGCAAATGCAAAAGGCGAAAAACACTATGGCAATCGTGCTAAAGGATGGCCCGATAAAGCTTGTATTCCTATAGGCTGGCAACCTGACACTGTCGAGCTCGCAGATGGTTTCAAAGGCCTTCATACACTCATCGAAACGCTCGCACGCGCAAAGCACGACGAAAATGGGGTGTTACATATGGAAAGCACTTTTAGATTTCCTTCTTCCCACTCTGCTATGGCATTGGACCACCGTTGGAAGTTCGAGTGTGGTGGGGGCTTCTGCTGGATGAGCTGTGCTCGCCTGAAAGAGTTTGTAAGTTGCATGTGCAAAGCCTACAGCCTTGATTTTCTACTGACAGCGCCCCTCAAACAAATTTGTCGTTTTTCCTCTCAGGTGCCACACCTTGCAAAGCACATCGTAGATGGCAAAACAACGCTAGCGAAACTAGCGGAAGAACACAAGCCTCTCATAAGAGACCAATACGCAGTCTACTCGCACGCTATGTATCCTATTGAAGATGATTTTGATTCGGATGAATACCATTCGGAAATGAGCTTCGGGGATATGTTCTTTTAAAAGTTCCTTTTAGATCTGATTTGATAACTGTTGGCAACCTGCCTGATTCAGACATACACGTATGATAAGACGCTGGAATGAAGACATTTCTGAGAGGTCTCGGTCACAGGACACAGTGAGGGGGTTTTGGCTGTATCATAGGAAGTCAACAATGCAATGCCGCATTCAATGCACGTGAAGAGTATCATCATAAGATGGGGGATAGACTAGAGTATGTGCACCTGGTTGTCGTGCCTTCCAAACTCTGCCAGTTACAGCCAGTACTTGATACTACACTGCATGTATGTCCTGCTTTGCCACCGATCATTCTGATCAATCTCGACAGAAACAGGAACTGTGCACGACACGCCCTTTCCTCTGTTCTTTCTCTCTCACATACTACATACTGTGCACTCTAGCCATACAGCCCTTCACAGAGTCTGCATAGCATGATCACTCGCAAACGAAAGCGTTTCAGCTATGCTGAGGCCTCCTCAGATGAGGAAGGTGCAGGTGAGTACCACGGCAAGGGTCAAATCCCTGCAGTGCTCGCTCAATCAAGCTGATGCGCGCATACAGACAAGAAGCCATCCACATCATTCACAATCACCAAGGCGAAACGCTCCGACAACGCCGATGACGCTACCTTTCGCGGACGTGTTGTTTATTCACGCTCAAAACAAGCCAAGCGGTCCAAGCGCCCCTCCTTTAACTACGCCAAAATCTTCGATCTTCCAACTGACATTCTGCTGATGATTCTGGAGCAACTTGAGGCCCCGTCTTGTAGGTAGCTAGGCCAGCCTACTCTTTCATTGATTTGCCGTTTGTCAGACAGCTGCTAACCGTCTTGCCTTCCTTTTCGCTTTCAGTGTGGGCCGTCGCTACGAGTTCTGAAGCCTTGCAAGCGCTTTTAGCTAGCGTGAATTGCAGGGGGGTTTGGAATGCCTCATTTATAAATTGGAAAGCTCATGGTGAGTGTGCCTGTCCTAAGCTGTATCGGACAAACTCTAATCACCAGCAGAAGCAGTTCCGATCTCGTTTCTTTCATGGTATCCAGAGTTACAGCGACACTCCCGTTATGACCATGTCTGCGGAGATTTCCAGTACTATGGGTTTCGCAGAAACGAGTGGGAAGCTCCTCCTACCTTTGACGCGATGCTCGCTGCAATGAACGAGTCTGATCACAGGATCTACCGAACTTCCTACAAGCTACCGCTGGCACCACCGGCGTGTCACCCCGGAATTTCAGAATATGATTACGCAAAGTGAGCACTACCCAAACCTGCCCAACAGATAATGATGTATTCAGTTTCGAGCATATTCATCAGGTTTCTGTTTACACAAACATGCGATGTGAGAACCGGCGAACAAGACGTTTGACCGAGCTCAGCCTCAATCTGACTTCTTTTTCAGCTCTGCGGTTGTACTATCACGAATTTTCGATACCAGACGGTCGTATGGGAGTTCGCCCAGCGCATCTGTTCTCGTTGCATCACTGGTCGGTGAGTGCCGCTAGATCACATCATGACACATTCAGTACTCAACACCCATGCTTCGCGTAAGCAGCACCAAAACATGGAGCTCTTTGTTGACTCAAAAGCAGCAAAGTGTGAAAGGTGACTTCGATGACGTCAAAGAGTTGCTTGACTTTACGGAATTTCTTTGCTATGAGCCCTATGCAGTTGGTATGTCCCGTCGAAGTTGCGGACGCCAGCAAAAACTGACAACAGCGACAGGACATCACACCGGAGAGGCGCCTTCACTCCAAGGACGTATGCTAGTCTTTCTGGAAGAGGATACATCTGAGGAATTGACCAAAAGGTTCCAGCTGTTCCGCTCAAAGAAGCATGAGCTGTCCGCCCCCGACTTCAAAGTTTGGTGCGAGGCAAAGAACGATGAGCATGAGAAGCGACGACAGTGGGGGCGGCACCTTCAGGAATTCGCAGTTATCCGGGAGTTGTGTAAGCGGAAATCCAGCTACAATATGGCCAGACTCTGACGGAATGGATCACAGACGACAAGTATTTGCGTAAAAAGGAACAGGATGAATCTGTGGCATCGAGAGCAGCGCAGCGCCAGCAGTATGTCCATACTCTACATCCGAAAGGCTCGAAGTCCTCCATTGACACGCGATGACAGACTCCTCACAACCTTGAGCCAAATGGACGAATTTAGCAGAATCGATCTTGCAGTTGCAGATAAATGGAGCCCACCCTTCCGCAAGCTGGTAAGTTATCTGACGGCACCTACCAGGCAGATTTTTCTGTGGTCTTCAGGCTCACTTATCAGTACAACCTTAGCTAAGCAACAAAAACCTGCTGTCTGAGGACGCTGGACCATCTCTTCGAACCCAACTGTTCAAATACACAGCAGAGATCCTGGGTCTGTTGAAAGAAAACAAACATTGGATAGAAAATATTGTAGGACACGATTTGGAAAGTAAGTGATCTCTTGGTTCACATACGGCAGAGCCAATTACTGACCATCGAAGCTCTGCGACAGGTATCTACAGCGAATACACTTACCACGGAGTTCACAAGTCTCAAGCTACGCTGCCACTTCTGTCTCCTTCGGATTTGTGGACACTTGCGCCATGCCGCACCATAGCGTCAAAGCTGGGTTTCGACTATAGCGGAGAAGTCCGAAATTACAAGCTCCATAGCCTATTCGCAAACCACGCGTCTGAGATTACCGAAATGGCTAAGTTGCGAGCTGCGGTCATTCGAGACCAGCTACTCGACAGTCTGTTAGACCGCCAGACCGACCCAGATCATGCCACAGAACCTACGGATCACAAAGGACAAGCGTACGACACCTGGATCGTTGCTAAGCTGAACCATCCTGCCTCGCTCTTTCGCTGTGAGGCCTGCAAAACAATTTGTTGCTGGAAGACTATCGTCAGGCATCCCTGTGCAGTCAACGACCTTGACTACGCGTCATACGATGCCCTCTTCGCGGAACGGAACAAAACGTTGTGTAAGCCCGTAGGTTTCAAGATCGAGCGAGTGACTGCACCAGTAGAATTTCCTCGACTCTTTGAGATTATGAGCGCGGCGGTCTCTTTAGTCACGAAAGACCGTGAATGGCGTTACGACACCTTCAAAATTCCTACTACAGTTGAACAGACGCAGGGCGTTGCCGCCAAGAGCTGGCTTTTCTCCTGCACTCTTGATACCTGCAAAGACCTAAGATGCACTGAGAAAACAGCCTTTTTCCGTCGAAACCGCACGTACAGGCAGAATTGGCATGACATGGTGAGTTAGCCATTGGCATCGTGCTATCCCACCAAGTCCCCCTGTCGCGTTGGCCGCGCAGGTCCAGCTTGTTGAACGTCCTGCACTCGCGATTGACACAGTGTTTAGCTGAACTGACGCAACCACCTCGTTCCCGACAGATGCTTCATCTCCACGACAAGATTGAAAACGGATTCCTAAAGCTAGAAGATTTGAAGCCAGCAGATATTCGAGTCTATGCAGGCATCGAAGAAAGCTGAGCAGTATACAGACGCGTGATACGGGGACATTGGAAGCCAGACTATGTAGCGTGCAATCTCGGATTTGGCTGCTTTAAAGAAATTCACATGGATTGTTAAATTGTACAGTAGTTTTGCATTCTCACATGACAGTGCTCCAATAAACCAAATGCTGTGCTAAAGAGGCTAAAGAGGAAAGATTTCACCGCATTGTTCATTGGACGCTGGCAGGCCACAGTTGAGGTGACGGACGTCAATCTCGGTTAAAGCAGAACTTGCAACGAAACAGCATATGGCGAAGGACCGCGGACATTATAGGGGTATATAGCTGCCCAAAAGTGCTCGAACCTCCAACGCAAGGATTAGGTGCATTTTGGGACGGTCAGCCAAGTTGTGCAACCAGTTGGCAGGACGAGTAAGCAGGTGGAATGGAGCCTTTGAGCATGTTGCACAAGTCATTAGACAGTGTCATACTTCTCTCGCCGATTTAAGCTTGTTGCGCAGCATAGCCCCTCTACTGCTCTAGCCTCATTGTCCAAAAGATCTAGCCGCCTCCAGACTTACGTGAGCTGAGCAGAGGACTAATGATGTTTCTCTCGTTAGTGACCCGCATTTCACGGCTTGCAGTGATTGACAACCCTTTTGCCTGGGGTGAAGGGCCTTCTGATACCCACAATGAGCTGTGCGGGCAGCTTGATTACGGTCAGAATGCTTCCGCCGCACATTCAGTGGATCATATGTGGACTACCAGAGCCGAAATTGCAGCACACAAATTTCCCTTCTTAGTTTGCAGCATACTGCTCCGTTACATCGAGTCCAGGAATAATTACTGTTCGCGCGGACTCAAATGCACGCTTAATGGGTGAAGAGACGCAGATTGGTTCTGCAATACACCATACCCGCTTCATCTGCTGCGTCAAAGACTACTTTGTCCATGACGCTGCCTCCAGGCGCTGAAAAGGCTGATCTTCAGTCCGGTACTCGACGTGGCGAATCAGCGAAACAGGCAACTTACCAGCAATATACGAGACACCAGACCTAGCAGCCCTTCTTACGTTGTCGGAAAAGGGGTTAAACGCATCAGAACAAAGCGCTACACCCTTAGCTGACCTGAGCCATTGCTTGCGTTCTTCTGTGGATAGCGGTGCAGGTACTTCTTCGAAGAGAGCCTCCCAGTCTTTGCGCTCGGTATCCTCGGGCTCAGTCTCCCAGATCTGACCAGTAACGAAGACATCGATGGCATTTGCTTTGTCTGCTCTCTTCGTACCATTCTTGAACTTGAACGCCAAAACTTTGGGATGGTGCCTTAGTCGCCACGCATCGGCTTTGTCGCCGGCCAGACGGGTGCAATGGATACGAGACTGCTGACCCGCTCCTACACCGATAGTGCCTCCTCTATATGCGTAGCAGACGGAGTTTGACTGAGTGTACTTGAGTGTAATAGTGGCTATCAAAAGATCATTGATGGCGTCAGGCGGCAAAGTTTTGTTTTGCGAGACGATATCGTTGAAAAGTTCAGGAGTGATCTTGACATCGTTCCTTCTTTGTTCCAAGGTAACACCATAGACGCTTCTTAACTCTTGTGGGGTAGGTTCATAGGTAGGATCCATTTGAAGGACGCAATACTTGCCAGCTTTCTTCTTGCGGAGAATTTCAAGGGCTTCAGGTTCATATCCTGGTGCAATGACACCATCTGATACCTCTCTACCGATGATCTTGGCAGTAGCTACATCGCAAGTATGTGATAAAGCGAGGAAATCACCGAAGGAAGACATGCGATCGGCGCCTCTGGCACGTGCATAGGCTTTAGCTAGGCCAGAAAGCTCTACGTTCAGTCCATCAACTCCGAAAACTTGTACTTCTTCAGCTGTCAATGGCTCGCTTGTGCCTACTGCGACACCTGCGGGGGAGACATGCTTGAAAGAAGCGGCAGCAGGTAGAGCTGGAGTGAAAGCTTGAGATAGTTCTTTGACTAGAGCCCAAGAATTTAAAGCGTCAAGCAGGTTGATATACCCTGGTGATCCTGAAAGAACGGTAAAAGGTAATCTTCCAGTTTGAATATAAGCTTGAGCTGGTTTTTGATGAGGATTAAGGCCATAGCGAAGAGTGAGATGTTTGGCATTGTCTCGTACGGCTGCTTTATCTTCAGGAGCAGCAGCATCAACACCATCTGCTGATGCGTATTGCTTGCGGAAATAGTTGGAAATGGCAGTATCATATGCAGCGGTCATTGTGAAAGCTTTGAGTGCAAGACTGTCTCGGAGTGATTGAGGTACGCTCTTGTTGGCTTTGTATGCTTCCAGGAAGGCGGAATAGTCTTGTGGGTCGCACAGAATGGAGACGCTAGGGTAGAGCATGTCAGTATGGACTAGTCTCCACTGAAAGTCAATGCGCGGACTCACCGCTCATGGTTCTTAGCTGCAGCTCGCAGTAAAGTGACACCACCAATGTCAACTTCCTCAACTGCCTCAGCAATAGTAGGAGCCGGTTCTCTAGCAACGCATTTTTCAAAAGGATAGAGATTGCAAACGACGATAGAAATAGGAGCGATCTGCTGAGCAGCCAAATCCGCGAGATCTGAATCTGTCATTCGGGCCAAGATACCGCCATGCACTGCAGGATGTAGTGTCTTTACTCTTCCTCCGAGCATTTCCGGAGCTCCAGTAACAGATGAGACGTCGCTGTGATTGCAGCACGAATCCGCGAGACGAGCGGACAGGGATCACAGAAAGGTTCGTATGTCAGCCCATATGCTTGAAGAGCCTTCGCGTCCTCGCAGCTGTGGAGCATTGCACGCAAAGAGGCCATCTTGCTGAATGAACACCCACTCGATCACCATACCAGCTTCACGGACAGCTTTTGCAGTACCGCCAGAGCCAACGAGGCGCACGCCAGCCTCAGTGAGGCCTTTGGCAAGGTCGATAAGTCCATGCTTGTCCGATACAGACAGAAGAGCTATTGCAGCATCCATATTGCCAGTTCCAGGTGGTTCCAAATGTCGATAGCAAAGTCACGAGATTTTTATGAAAATGGTCGGGTGAGAGAGCGGAGCACAGTATGATAGAAAGATGGTCAGCGGAAGTACCATTTCTTATTAGAGGTCAAAGGCATAGCCGTACCAATGGGCTGCTGTTCTCTTCCGTTGGCGGCCATCTTTGCAGAGCTTGGACTTTCCGCTTCCAAGGTTGTGGTAGAAGTCAGAAGCGTCAAGCTGCTCATTCCACCACCGCTTCTTCTTGGCTTGCAACCGATCTATCATATACTGGGAAATGGAAGTCGAGTACTGATAGACTGCATAAGCTATGGCAAGATGACAGTACTATATGCGAGTATATCGATATGCCTGCTTTTATGCTTGAGACCTTTCGAATCTATCATGTCTGAGCAGCTGAAGGCATCAAGCTGAAGTAATACTGACAGGAAGATCCCGAGAGCTTCTCAATTGTCCGTGCCATGAACTAACGAGCGTGCAGTCATTGTTTTGCAGAAAGCCAGTAACGCATATGTCAATTACGGGTCATGCTACTACAGCCTATGCCGCGCCTAGGTAGCTTTTCCTGGGCGCCAACCCTTTACTCGTAGATACGGCAGAGAAGAAAGATAGGAAAGGTTCGGTTGCAAAATGCCTTGCAGAACGGACTGACTCACCAATGTATTTCCCATGAGAATCTACACACTCGACTGCGTCTTGCAAATCACCAACCTTGGCGAGGCAGTGACGCGGGAACATTCCCGAAATATAGTCCTACTATTTCCATGCAGTAAATATAGGTAGGGCAGCACAGTTCAGTCGCAATTGACAAGTCGAGACAAGCTTTCATGAGATGAAGCACTCTTTACTAGGTTTACTGCTACAGTACCTTGCATTTAGTGGCAGCAGTACACTGTAGAACTGAAACATAGCAGAATACCAACCCTGCATTGCGTACTGCAAGAAGATCAGTGGCAAATAAACTGCCGCATCTTCTTCACGGTTTTTGCCTGCGCTCGACAACTTGCACGAATTGCTGCTAGTTGCCATACTCGACGCGACTGCACTCTGTCGGACTAGAAGACCTCCTCTTGCTGCTGCTGCGGGCATGCGTGGATGACGTTCCGCCCCCCAAGCCACGATACGGTAGACGACGAGGCAGAATCACTCAGCAGCAATTTCCCAGCGGGAGGCTCGCAAAGAGAGAGCAACGAAGCGTGCGTCGAGTACACGAGCGCGACAAGGTAGAGCGCGCTTCAGGGGCTATACGCTACAAAGCTGCTCTGCGACAAGGCTGCTCCCGTCAGGATCTGAATGGCAGGGGTGCAGCCGCAGCCTGCGCAAGAATGGATGGCAACTCAGCTCATGGCGGCGAGGAACAGCAGCAGCATCGCTGCCAGTGTGGACAAGAGTCCCAGGAGCATTGATTACCTGGATGGAGATGACGACGACGACGTCGACGGCGATGACGAGGGTGACAATGGAGGTGACACCACTCCCGGCTCTCTCTCGACCGCCGCGACGCCTTTTCTGCCCGCCCCTGGTGAAGCCGCCTCGATGCCTTCTTTCTACGCTGCAATGCCAGTCCTGGGCAAAGATCCTCTGAGCAGCTCAAAACCACTGCGTGTGTTTGACCGCACGACCTTCGAAGCGGCTTTTCCACAGGCACTGGCGAACCCTGCTTTCGTCACTTCCGATATCAGCTCTTCAGCTTCAGTCAGCAACAGCGCCGATATCAGTTTCCCATCCTCTACAAACTCATCAGCTTCATCAATAGCATCATCCGCTTCTATTCCTGCAAGTACTCCTCAAAGTCTTGATGATCTGTCTAAAGATCCTTTCTTCTATCCGCTTTTATGTGCAAATGAACGAAGAAGACTTTCGGAATTCTGGTACCTTACTTCTGGCATTCACGATGATAGAGCACTAGCTACTCATCTTCAAAGTCTGCTTACAATCGTCAAGGATTTATACGACTTTGATACTGCTGTCATACAGTTGATAGATAATGACAGATCATCCTCTATCGATATGAACGGCTGGCAGGAAACCTGCTGTCCTAGACGTGAAACTGCATGCGCTCATACTATGCTGCTGCAACCAGGGGTTAGTCTCTCGAATCATCAGAATTTGTATAGACTCGTAAGCTGACGCGAATGCTCGTGTAACTTTGCTTCATATGCATGCGGCATACTGTAGACGGTCCTGTCAGTTGCAGATTTCCTCAGCGATCAACGCTTCGCAAACAATAAGCGTCTGGTCGAAGGCAGAGTCAGGAGTTATGCAGGGGCACCTCTTGCTTATACGATTGACGGATCAGGGTAAGTCACGGAGTGCTCGTGCCCTTGAATTCCTTACCATCACAACGTCCTTGGAATGGGTCTGATATTTAGCATTGCCATTCGATTTATCCGCTTCTCCAGAGAAACGATCTCTCTAGGTTCCTTATGCGTGTTCTCCTTCGTCCAAGAGAAACCTCCCCTCACTGCTCTACAGAGAGAATCACTCTGCAGATTCGCTGATCTGGCAATACACGCTATGTAAGTTTTCTTTCCAACTTTCTTTCTTCCAATTCTTTCCTCTCGTGTCTAGGCTACGAACCTCGCAGCTAACATTCCATACCCTTTTTCTCGCACTGATGCACCTTTCTTTGCGCGAAAATAGCAAAGACCGCAGTCGCCTGAGGCGCGAGCATACACAAATCAAGCGGCATGATATCTTGGCACAACTTTCGAATACTAGTGGACCACCCTCTCACGTCGTCGAAGCCACCCTCGCAGCTCTCAAATCGGCTCTCGGAGGCCGTGCAGCTTTTGTCGACTGCCTTGATGACTGCATTGACCTGTATAACATCGGTCGCACACACTTCAGTCAATTCCAGGGAGGCCTATGGGAAAATGTGACCGCCATCGAGGACTTCATAAAGTATCACAATCACGAATCGTCTCTCAACTACGAGCCAAACTGCACAATGCGGGCCATAGCAGTACCACTTTCGAATGTCAATCATCATTATCTTGTCGTTGAAACGGGTCGATTACGCGATATTTACGATGGAACAGATGTTTTATTCGTTCAGTCGTGCGCTATGGTCATTGCTAGCAGTATTCAAGATGGTCTCCTTCGATCAGCACTTGAAGCGAAAAGTAGCTTCCTACGCAATGCCCAGCACGCTTTCAGAACTGGCCTAAACGGAATACTTTCAGCTACCGACATGCTCCTCGGTCAAGACCATCCTGTACATCGTAACCAATCGGAAACATCTGAATCCCTTGAAGTCAGTCAAAAGGTCGAAAAAGTGGACAGTATCACTTCCTTAGATCTTTTGCGAATCATAGAGACCTCCGGACGCGGTCTCTTGACCGTCATTAATCACCTCATCGATCTCGATGCTCAAAAAGCTTCGGCGAATCTGGAAGTATGTGATCTACATGATCTTGAAGAAGAAGTTCTCGAATCAATAGTGCAACATTCGTCAAAAGAGAAAATGAATGATCTCACCCTCATCTCTGATTCGCATTTGGATGGAACGACCGGTGACTGCATCATCACGGATAGACTTTTGTTGAGGCAGATTATATCTGCTCTCGTTCAAAATGCAGTTGAGGCCACGAATGGAGGCGGTGTGGTAATCGTTACAATCAAATTGACGGGAGAACCTGGTCTTGATCAACGACTGGAAGTTGAAGTGTCCGATTCTGGTGTCGGAATCGCAGAAGTGAGTTGAGGGGCTGTTTTTACGGTGATTGCTGTGTTCTTCGTGCACATCCCTCTGACTATCGATTACCTTTTCTGGTTTCGAATCTTTCGATTGACAACTTATCAGAAGGATCAAGAGCGCATCTTTCAGGCTTTCGAAAAAGTCGATTCTTTCACGCCCAATGCGGGTCTCGGCTTGACCTTTGCTTGCCAATATGCAGCTACGCTCGGGGGTTCGGTCACGCTGGTTCGCAGCCAACCTGGTGTTGGTTCTGTCTTCAAGTTGAGCCTCTCGCAACCTATCATAGCTTCTAATCACCAGGCATTCAAGCTTCAATCGAATCTACCAAAGTCTTGGTCGTATTGGATGCAGCAGAATCGAGACAAACACGAATTGTACAGCCCTTACTGTGCAGCTTTGCGACGTCTAGGTCTCACTCCCGCGGATTCGCCATCGGAAGCCTCATTGCTTGTACAAGTTATGACTCGGTTTGGGTCTGTTATTGCCGAAGAAGCACTTTCTCCTCTGTCGAATCAAGTCTTACTCACGCTGGGCTGGGAAGACGAACATCACTCCAAAAGCTCTGGCAACCTAGACCATTCTAGAATAGCTTATGGACGTTTGCCGTGGACACGCAATCGTCTGGTTTCCACCTTACTTCAGGCGCAGAAACTTGCGCGTAGAAATGGAGAGGATGGAAGACCGTTTACGCCGGTCAAAGAGCTGGGGAGCCTGGATTTATCGGATCCTGAGCAACGTAGCGAGGTAAGCAGGAAAACCCTGCGTCCTCTAGTCGAACCTCAAATGCTGACGATTAGTGGATCACGTAGGTTCGGGCTTTGTTAGTTGACGATAACGCAATGAATCTAAGCATTCTGAAAGCGTACTGCAAGAAGCGACGATATGAGTATCAATCTGCAAGCGATGGAAATGAAGCTTTCCGTGCATATACTGCAGCATGTGAAGCTGGCTCACCTCCTACTATATGTCTACTCGATCTACAAATGCCAGTTTGTGATGGTATAGTCTGCGCTAGGATGATCCGGGCGTACGAGAAGCAAAGAAAGTGCAGCCCTTGTCCAATCATTATGGGTGAGTAATTTGGGCCAGTCTCATGTCAATAGAATTCAGGTTAAATGTTTCTTATGCTCTTCTCCTCGCAGTGACCGCTCAAGGCGGCGATGCTGATCGCAGGGAAGCGATTGAAGCAGGCACCGACGCATACTATGTCAAGCCTTTACGAGTGTCGACGCTGGACGATATTATATCACGCTATGCGCGGCTGCGGTCCTGACAGACGCTCATACGAATCATTTTCAGTCAGTAGATTAGGGGTATTGTGTTCAGGGTAGTTGTATGTTATTTGCATTCAAGGGCGTCTGCATTACGACATCTAGATCTTGGATAGGCTTTTATATTTATGTGGTGGAATCATTTTAGGGCAGCAGTAGTCACACTTGGTCATAGAGCCTTGAGCAGCAAAGCATTATTCTCAGTATTGTATCATACGCATACACGCAAGGCCAATATATACAGCCTCAGTTACCGCCTTTCGTCTGATCCTGTCGAACATGCGTTTGCAGGGTCTCTTGCCTGCAGGCATTGGTGAATTGTCTGCAGCTCTACATCTGGAGACAATTGTAACTTGCCATGTCACGAGTACTACCGTCTGTAGTGGTGGCGAAAAATTTTGTGATAATGTGTAATTCAGAATGGAATACGACGAAACGCAGAGAAACGGGGCGGCTCAATCTGGCGCTATGTTGTAAGAGCGACTACACGAAGTTTGGTTATGAGTCTAGGACTTTAGTCAGTTCGCGCGCAGGTTTTCGATTGACTTTAGCACTTGGATCGAGTTCAGACACAATCTCAGTATCAGCAGCTCTGCTTCATGGTATGCCTGCCGGATGGATGATTTGCGTGGCAGCTGGCTGAACGACCTGAAACTCCGCCTGATGCTGCTGCCGGTAGGGCTTCCAATCAGTCTTGTTCGTCAGGTCCATCTTTTCTCCTCGACATTCTGGGCAAAGATCCGTAGTGGGCTCGGATGAAACCATGTACGATAAGCAGGAGGGTACATCGCCAGAGGAGCTGACCTACATACAAGCTGCGCTGTAATCGAACCTAGTGCGGTGGGCCCGCGTATCTGTACGAGCTTTGATTGTGAGCAAATCTCTACATCGAGTATGAGCAAATCTCTACATCGAGTAAAGCGCCTAGCCTAGACGGAAGCAGACGGACCACAAGCCCACTAAGCATAGAGAAGATTCAATCATTAGATATTTACAGGTAAAGGTACTTCAAACCCTTAAGAAGCTGCCCAATGCAAACAAACAAAAATCCGGTATCGTTTCTGGCGCTCGGGGGGCATCCATCCCTCTTCTCACTGATACTATTTTCGCAGTTCATTCGTGAATTTTCAAGAACATTCACTGTCTTTCCATATCACCTTTGGTCTCCTTCCGACCGTGCAGTTCTTCCACGGGTGCTTCCACGATGTAGGTCATCTTCGAAGAGAGATCGCCAAGGAGGAGACTTGCAATGCACGCGAGCAGGCCGAAGGGTGCAGCTATGATGAAAACTACTCTGATACCATCGGCGTATGCCGTCTTTAGTGCGCCTGCTGCTGCTCCAATTATTTCGTTGCTGACGCCCGGCACTTGTGCCAGCAAAGCTTGGGATTGGGAAAGCAAAGCTGGTATGAAGGCTTGCAGAGAGGTGGGAGGCAGACCTGCGCTGATTGCAGCTGCAGCAATGTATGACGGGATATACGCGTTCAGACGCTGGTTCAGCACGGTGGAGTTGATGGCGGTAAAGATGGTAGCAGCCACTGCACGGGCTGTGGCAGTCGTCGCAGAAGCCGTCGCTATCAGCTTGTGCGGAGTGGCCAGCTGTACACCAGTCATCGCCACAACAAGCGGAGAGCCCATTCCGAGTCCAGCAAGAGCGGCGAATACTTCTGCGCGAACACTGTCCTTTGGTGTCAGGGTAGCAAGGCCGACCGTACCAGCTGTGAACAGCAGAAATCCACAGAACAAGGGTCCGCGTATAGTCTTCCACCTTTGGCTCCAATAGCCATATACCACTGTGCTGACGGCGGAAGCCATCCAGAATGCCTCCCCTCGTACCGCTTGGAGCACTGGTCTGGTTTCGTAAAGCGAAGCCGTCCTATATGGGAGGCGGTCACTCAGTAGACTCCCTCGCTGAGTGTCGGCTGCACTCACAGGACCGGGAAGAAAATCAAATAGGCGAACAAAAGTATGCCCTCTACAAAAATGAGGGCTATACAGATGGCGAATGTCCCACCCTCGCTCCTCCCTCCCTTAAACAAGTCGTGATTAAGCATGCCGGATTTGGTGCCTTTCCACTCGTATAAGCCGAAGAGAATAAGTGAGACTAGGCCAGAGCAGAGGGTTGCCAGAGTTGGCGCGCTGACCCATGGATAAAGACCACCACCCAGATTCAAGCCAACAAGGAAAAGAACCAAGCCAGCCAAGAAGAGCCCAAAGCCTACAAAATCCAGCGTCTTGAGCTTCTGCCAGGAAGACAGGTGGTCGAAGTCACCTTGCCTCTTCAAAGGTCTGTAGAAGAAAAGCAGTAGGACTGCAGAAGTGCCCCATAGCGCCATTTCCAGCCACTGCGTTATACAATGTTAGCAGATGCGCAGGCAGCTTTAAGCAAGCGCTGGAATTACCCAGAAATTTCTCCAACCATTGATCAAATCCTTCTCAACGAAAGCGCCCCCGATAATGGGACCAGTAATAGCGCCTAAGGACGCTGATAGATTCACACTAGCTTGGACCACTGAAAGAGGCAATGAATGCATGTCAGCTCAAGCTAGCTATCGCATCGACAGGTAGACTGACTTGGTCGCCATCGCTTGGGCAGAATCTCACTGGGAATGGCATACGCCAGCGGAACGCTTGCCAGTCCGCAACCTATGAGGATCTGCGAAGCAATGAGGCGAGGCATTCCTTGGCTGCCTGGACCAATCGCCGAACCAATAAATGCAAGTCCTGTCGATGTCAAGAGGAGAAGCTTGCGAGCTTGGAACACATCCGATGCCGAAGATATGATGGGTGCGAAAGTAGCCTGTACGAGCGTTGCTGCATTGGGTATCCAACTCTGGACGCTTTCACCCTTGAGATTCGTTGCGACATTCGTCAGCTAGCGCGCAAGAGTATTTGCGTCAGCTTGAGTATCAGACTGTGGGGGACAACGTCGAAGAAACATACTATTTGCGGCGGTCCGAGTAAGCAGAAGACCTGAACGTAGTTCAAAAAGAGAAGTGCGACTACGGCAAACCAGGTCCGATGGTGAAACTCGGATTCAACTGTGGTCTCCAACGAGTTTAGGGTGTTTGAGAGCAGGTCGGGATTCTCCAAAGCTACATCTGGCAATTTTTCGGCATCTGCATCGAGGTCGGGATTCGGGCCAGGGTAAGATGACTTTTGGTTCGACTGCTGATGTGTTATGGCTCTCATTTTGTGACTTTGTCTTTCAGCCTGAAGTTGCCTTGTTGCCAGCCGCGATGCTCCTTGACTTCAACT
Source organism: Cystobasidium onofrii (assembly GCA_022813105.1). Taxonomy (NCBI): domain Eukaryota; kingdom Fungi; phylum Basidiomycota; class Cystobasidiomycetes; order Cystobasidiales; family Cystobasidiaceae; genus Cystobasidium; species Cystobasidium onofrii. The sequence continues at coordinate 105,895 of JAKLNA010000007.1, read as the reverse complement.
GGCAGTCGAAGAAACCAAGTCACGACCGAAAGGTGGACCCTGAGAAGGAAACGAGGGCCCCTGCCTTCCTACCATCTGGCCCCGCCTACCTTTCACCAGACAGTGACTCCCGCATCTCGTTATTGTATCGGCTACTTCGGCGGGCCCGCCATGCGGGACGGTGGCGCCCTGCATCTAGACCAGGCTTGTAAACACTGTACATTACGAGGGGGTTGAAGGATGTGGTCAACGAGCTCACCTCACTCAAAGACAGCTCAGTGTGTTAGCGATGGACTTTTCAAACACCGAGCAAGTTGCCGTGCTACTGGCATCGCTCCTTACGATTTTCATCGCTTCGATTGTTTGGAAGGCCTACTTCGGACCCCTAGCTCGCGTACCTGTTGCTCATTGGACTTGCCGATTCTCTGGCTGGTGGTTCGGTGAGCACTTCCTTGGGCACCCGCTGTCAACTACTGGCTATGGTTAGCGTTTTACTGATGCCACAAACCTACGTGCGGCATGCAGTCACTCATGACGTGTATGACTTGTATGAGCTGCACCAGAAGAAGGGCTCGTTAATAAGATATGGGCCAAACCGGATCTCGGTCTCCTCCCTCGAGGGTTTTGAAGCCATTTATGGGACCCATAATTCACCGTTTCTGAAAGATCGGAGTTATTACCTTGCTTTTGTGGTCAGTACCAACTTTGAAAACAGTGACAGTGATGCGAGAATCGGCTTAAGTAATTTAACATCTTATGGCTGTACCTGAGCAGCCTGATCCTCATTCCTGGAGCGTCTTCACTATTGAGTGAGGGTTTTCATCTCCAGTGCATTACAACACAAGCTGAAGCTTTCCTTCTGCAGCGATGCCAAGAAGCATAAATCCAGACGCTTGCAAATGTCGCCATTGTTCTCCAGGCAGAATTTGCTGTCCATGCAGCCCCTCTTGAGAGAGAAGGCAAAGCAGGTAGTCGACCTTTTACAAAGAAGAACAGCAGCGGGCTTTGTCTGCAATTCGTTCTATGCATTCCGATGTATGACTATGGATGTTATCAGTCAGTCTCCAATCCAATCTGCGTAGAATAAACCTCTGACTCTCCCGTGTACCCCACAGCGCCGATTGCGTGGGGAAAGTGCATGGAGTCCTTGACTGCAACTCCTGATTTTAACCTGCCAATATTACGGGCATTTGATGAACAGTCTCATCTGGTACACGCCGTAGGTATATCGAGCTATGGATCATCGCAGAAGCATTAAAATCACTGATCTTGCACCCATCGTAGCGCAATACGTTCCCGTACTTGTTTTTCGCTTTGAAAAAGTTCCTTCCGTACCGGTTGCTTCCCGAAAACGTGAAAAATTTCGAGCGGTTGATAGAGGTACGAATAACACGCTTTCATAGACATAGATGTACGTCATAAGCGTACAAAAACCTGATTAGCTAGTCCTTCCTTAGCAAGCCGGCGCATACTACGATGGCTTCTATCAGAACAAAGAAGATCTGGAAGTGTCCGACGTAGGTCAAATTTGAGGAGTCAGTCAGTGTCAGAGCTAGAAGACTGACATCGCTATTACTACAAACACCAGAATCACAAAGTCCTGTTCCAGCTCCGTAAGTTCTGGCGTTTGGACGAAAGATCTCGACTGACTAGAAAACACTATCAGTGCAAAAGGATAAGGGTGGCGACCAACTAGCAAGGAATCAAGCAGTTGCCGAGTCGCTTATCGTTCTTGTGGCGGGAGCGGATACTGTGAGTAGTCCCTGAATATTAAGCAGACTGCAAATTAACGTCCACCGCAGACTGGACACACTATCGCCTGCATGTGCTGGGCTCTGAGCGTTGGATATGGAGACACGGGAAAGAAACTTATGCAAGAACTGACAGAAGCACTGCCCGACATCAGTGATCTCGAGACTATAGGCCTGCAGACTTTGGAAGCTCTACCGTATCTGAGTGCCGTCGTTCACGAAGGCGTTCGATGTAAGTCTAATGGGTCAAGGTGCAAAGTCGTCTATTGACGAGGATGTCTGAATTTGTAGGGTGCGATGCTGGTAGCGGGCTCCTAGCCCGACTAGTTCCCTCGGAAGGCGCGGTCATTGACGGTACATATCTGCCCGCCATGACAAGCGTGGCTGCCAGTAGTGTCTACATCCATCGCAACGAGACACTGTTCGAGAGGGCGCTTGAATTTCGGCCAGAACGCTGGCTAAATGAAAAAGGTCACTTTCAGAACAGCCTCAACAAGCACATTGCCCAGTTCGGTAAAGGTTCTCGGCAATGCATAGGAAAAGGCCTTGCCATGGCCGAGATATATTTCACGATTGCTTGGATCTATCGTACCTGTCAAGTCAAGGCGGGAGCTGCTACTCCTGAACGACTACAATTGTAAGCAACGGTCTAATTTACTTAATAGCAAGCTGACTCTCTGTGAAGTAACGAGGTCTTCACCGGCACACCAAAAGGGCACGATCTGCCGCTATTCTTCCACGCTTTAGAATGAAAAATCGTGGGCAATGATTAGTATGGTGACTGAAGTGGCATTGTTATCTTTTGAAATGTCTCTTCATTCACTACGAAGGCGAGACTCACGTTGTTAGCCTATGAACCGAATTTTCGTCACATGTAACAGCAGGCCACAGTATGTCGATGTAAAGGAAGATACAGTCGAAAGGTAACATAAGCCTTCGATCTTACTATTATTACACAAAAGGCATACTTTCAGAATGACAACGTTATTTCGAGGTCAGACTAGTATTCAAACGTGTCTTTTGTAGGAATAATATGCAATCAATGTAGAAAGACAACGACGTTACTGTAATTTTCGTATTAGATGTTTCTTTTTCCTCTTTTCAATGCCGTGTGCGATAAAAATATGACTTTCTTCTTCACCTATCTCTGAAAATGGTTACCAGACAATAACGCCACTCCGACCTTCATGTTATCGTTCAATTCTTCAAAAGTTATCTTACAAGAGTTGCTTTTAGAAGGTACCCATACACTTTGCCTTCCATATTGGAACTTCAGTGCGACAATTCAAAGCTGACAATGTCACTTCCCTTCCCATGTTATCTTATGAAAGTTACACTCATGAGAAACTCTGAGTCTTCCTCGTCATGCTAAGCGCGAGGCTTCCACCCAGTTCCCATGGAGGCCAGCTTTTAGTACAACTGGCAGTCGGACTACCGCTACTGGCGGTCCGTCGAACCTCTCCGTATCCAAGATGACAAGCTCTGTTGCCGGTAAGTCTCCGCGGTTCACCATTGACATCACATAGCCATCTCCTTCTGGCGCATCTTGATTCCGAGGGATAAAAACGCATTCTTGTACCTTGTTATATGGTCCACTTTGTTATAAAGAAAAACATATGTAAGCGTCCCGTTGAACAACAATGAGCATATACTCGAATACTAATGCAGATCCACTCACGCATGCCATACTACTTTCTCCCCAGTGTGGGTGTTGAATTGAGCGAGTGCATTCAGTGCAGGTGGCCCTTTGAGCGGGACATCAGGTAGGGGACAATACATTGACATCCATGCGCGGGTGTATGGTTTAGAAGTCCCCAAGAAGCGCTCGTCGACCCTTAGCAGACTTATTAGCTACAGGCTCTTGCTGAGGCTTGTGTGAACTCACCTGGGGAATTCTAATGGCGCATCTATTAGGTAGTGGGGATCCTCAACCCACGAGCCGTTATCGGCAGCGGGATTTAGCGTCCATCTATTGCATGGGTCACTCTCAGCGTCAAAACAGCCGAACACGTAGGATGCGCACCTGACAAAATGATTGAGCGTTGCAGGCACAGATGACCGCTCACTATCGGACGCCATATCGCGTTCGGGAAGGAATGGGAATGCGTTTCCTCGTATAAACGTGGTTTCAAAGAGACTGCGCAACCGGTCAGCTTCGTCTTCGCTGCAAATTTGCCCTACTTTGGACTAACATTTTTCCTTGCGAGTCTTCCCAGCCTCCAGCAGAGTGGCCCATCATTCCGGCATGCCATTTGAAGAACTTGATGGCCGATTTATCCTTGCAGAGACGCGGTATGACTGCAAACCAAATGGGCAGCTTATCGCTGTATGTCCAGTGATGTCCTCCTTGCTTCAAGGTCTCGAGGTCGCACTCGAAAGACCAATTATAGAGGATCATGTAGTTCTTCGCTGCAAGAAGGGACACAGTAGCGCATACGTGCTGCTTAGTTAGCTGCCAACATCAGGGCTACGCAAAGCAGGACTAGTACTGACTCAAAATACAGTCATGTATGAAACCTACAAAAGGCCACTCGAAATATGTCTCTACTAGGACACGACCATCGGGATCCACCTCAAAGTAGCAGACATCTCGAGTAGCAAGCCCGGTAGCTTCATAGCCATAACCGACAAGATTACCGGTGAGGGCGTCCAGCTTAGGGTGTGCTGTGAAAGTCTTCGAGCTAAGCCCGAACGGGTTTTGACCTTTTGTGACCAACGTGTCTGTACACAAGGTGTCAGCATAGGTGGTGGCGATTGGGGAGCTATGACACTACTTACGAGGGTCCAGCTCAAAGGCGGGTCCGTTTTCCTTCAATGCTAAAAGCTTTCCAGCGTGAATAAGAACGTTCGTGTTGGCAGTCGAGTCTAAAACGGCCTGGACGCATGGATGATGCGTGAAAGGATTGCGGTACACTCCAAAGAGAGACCTCCTTTTGGCTGACTCGGCCTTGTATCTCTCAGTCCTAACGTATTTCTGCTTCCAGTCCACTTTGCCTCCAGAGAACTGGAAGGCTGATACGATCCCATCACCATCAAGAGGAATGAACATTTCACCATTCTTGTGGTAAGTTGGAGGCTGGGCAGGGTCCGGCATAACTCTGTAGAAGGTCCCCTCCATGACGTCCGGGATCGTGCCAAAGACTTCGAGGTCCTGCAGTGAGCCTTCAACACGACACGGCATTTCGTCTCCGCCGAGGTCGAGTATCGTTGAGGGCCATGCGGACTGGAGCCCTGGGTAGAGAGTATGCGTGGACATGTCTTGCTCGCTCGGGGTAAAAGGTCTCGTGTGAAAGTCTCGTTCGTTAATTGGCAACTGCAAGCGGAGTGCGATGCTACAGGTGTTCCAAGGTACCTGAAGGTGTTGTTCAGGTCCCACGAATAGGCTCGCTAATGTTTCCACAAGTCCGCACAGGCTTTTGTGTGAGCTCGGTCCCGCCTGGCGGGCCCAACGACCGCCACCTGCTCCCGCCGAACCTTTCGTGCCAGTATTATGGAAGCTCCAGCAAACAATAGCAGGCAAGCTATTTAGCCTGCTATTTAGACGTCCATACCTCAAGACAACAGTCTTGCGTACTTCACAGTCTCGATATCCCATATCCATCAGAGAAAGCCAGTGTAAGACGAGCATGTATGCCTCACTTCATGGGCATGACTGGAAGGACGACCGGTTTGCTAGGTTCACATCTCAGCCGCTCAGCTCACATGTTCGGCGAGAGGTACCTTCGACAGCCCTCCCTGAAGGTCGTCCTTCAAAGATAGATGTGCCGGCCGGCTTTGGCGTCAAGACAAATCCAGGATATGGCATGTCGGAAGCATGCCCAGCAGAGATGGTACTTCCCCCTGGCCACGACGAAGACAGTTTTGCGGCGTTCAGGAAGGAACTAGAGGATGTCATCGGAAAAGAATGGGTGGAACAGATTGCAGGCCGCTTCTTCGATGGAGACTACATCAACCCTTCCATTTCGCACGACGCACAGGCTCTGCTGGAACGAGGCGACCTTGTGGGGTCTCTGCTGGTGTATCCAGGGAGCGTACCAGATGTTCAAGCTATCGTGCGCCTTGCAAACAAGCACACGGTGCCGCTGTGGGTGTGCAGCATCGGCCGCAACTTGGGCTATGGTGGTGCGGCGCCGCGACTGCGAGGCAGCCTGATTGTGCACCTGGGACAAAGGATGGACAAGGTCGAGGAAGTCAACGAAGACCTGGCGTACTGTCGCGTGCAGCCCGGCGTGTCGTATATGGGCTTGTATGAGCATCTTCACAAGGTGAGCTGCTTGCATATGATCTCGCTTTCCTTCTGATCGAACGGCGTGTCCTCCAGATTGGCCTTGGTAACAAGCTATGGGTGGACGTGCCGGATCTCAGCGGTGGAAGCGTCCTCGGCAATGCAATGGATCGAGGTGTAGGCTACACGCCCTACGGGGACCATTTTGCCAATCACTGCGGGATGGAGATAGTCTTGCCAAACGGCGAGCTCCTCAGGACTGGTACCGGCGCTCTACCTAACAGCAAGACCTGGCATGTGTTCGAGCATAATATGGGACCTTCCATCGACGGTCTGTTCTGCCAGGGCAATCTCGGTATCTGCGTATCTATTGGCATGCGCTTGATGCCAAATCCTGGAGGCATCCTGCCCTTCCTGATTACCTTTCCAAACCTTGAAGATCTAGAGTAAGTCATTACTGCGGCTACGCACACAGACGTTCTGCGAATCATCCTGACGGCCTTGCATTACAGGCAAATAACGGAAATAACTCGGCCTCTGATGATAAGCCACGTCATCGGTAATGTACCCATGTTGTAAGGCGCTGCCAGCTACACCTGGCTTGTTACCGCGAGCTAATTGCGATCATATTACACTTAAACGTATAGACTAGGCCTTGGCGACATTGCGTTCAACGGTCGCAAGAAGGACTTTTATCAAGGCGAGGGCGCGATACCCGAGGCCAAAATTCAGGAATTGGTCGACTTGTACGGGACAGGGCGATGGGCTATGTACGGTAAGCCCAACTTGCCTCGCGATCTTATTATTATTTTTCTAATATTCTATCCATACCGCTTACAGCTTGTACGTACGGCCCACCGCCCGTAGCTAACATGATGTGGGAGGCTATCAAGAAGAGCTTTTCCGTAATCGCAGGTGCCAAGTTCTATACTCGGGAAGAGCGTACGTCTCGAATCTGTTTGTCTGAGGAGAACCCGCTAATAGGACTGACTCTTATGTTGCCTGCCAGTACCCGATTGGTCGAATCTACACGACCGAGCACAGATTTCTGCGGGAGTTCCTAACTGGCGAACAGCGCAGATTCTGGACTGGATACCTAATTCAGGCGAGCTATGGTTCTCACCAGTGTGCGCCTTATGGTTTGACTCAGCTTGATGTATAGAGCTAATTCACGGCATTGCTCTTTTCCTAACAGTCTTCCAGCGAGAGGCGAAGACGTCATGAAAATGAACAGAGCAGTCCAGGAAATCTTAGCCAAGTACGGCTATGACGATTTGGGCTCCGTGTGTAAGTTCTGTCCCTGAGCATATACTACAGCTGTCGTTGAGCCTTCGTGTCTTCCTTTCACCTGTATGTGTACAGTCTTTGGTATTCGAGAAGGTCAGTCCGAGATTTCCGCTAGCGGTTCTCTGCCACTGGAGATAAGCTGCTAACAGCAAGCGTATCTAGTCCATTACGTCGTTCCAATTTGCTACGACCGGTCCTCTCAAGAAAGTCGTTTGGCTGCGATAGCTTGCTGTAGGGAGCTTATTGCTCACGCTGCTGCAATGGGCTACACGATCTATCGAAGTCATCTACTCTTTCAAGATCAAATCAGTGCGTCGATGAGCTTCAACGATCACGCTTTAAATCGATTCAACGAGGCGATCAAGGATGCATTAGATCCAAAGGGCATCATTCAACCTGGGCGTAACGGCATCTGGGGATCTCGATGGAAGAACAAGGGCTGGGAGCTGCAAGGAGGCGAGAAGCATAGTGACCCCGCACAGCGCTCGAGTGTCATAAATGCCCAACCCCGACATGCTTAATGGTACCTAGGCATCAATTCAAATTGAAATGCTGTTCTTCTGTTTTGACTACTTCCAAAGCTCTCCATGAGGGACATACAGTTGCAATGGATGTCACACTGCTTCTATTGTTGGTGGCTGTCCTGATCATCGAACCGGTCTTCTTTATACAATATGCTACATTCATTGACTGCTCTTATCTGAAATCAAGCCTGGGCGTTGATGGATATCTGAGCAAGCAGTCCTGCCAGTACTCCTCCCAGGCCCCATTGTGTTGAAGTTGTCAACAGGCGCATGCTGCCGGCTAAGAGGCTGTTCATCCGACATCTCACACTATGTCAGCTTTGGTTGGCGTTAGTAGCAGATGCTACTTATCTGCTACTTACCTGACTATATCAGTATGCCTGTCTTGCCCGGCCAAGAATGGTCGGGACACTATTACGCCCCCAGACAAGATGTAAAGGCTTAAAGGATCTGAAGGCGTGCCAACGGCCGGAGCCACTGCGGGAGTTATGCATGGGGCATTAGACCTACCACATAGCTCTGCCAAGTGTAGCCAATGTACAGCGTCGGCTATCTCGATAGATCTGCTAGGATCGCAGTATTGCGCGTCGGACAGGGAGAGGATACAAAAAAGGAGCAGTGCTGAGCGGTAGATCGCCCTGTAAATCAGAAGACCGAAGGACAGTCAGCCTCGCAACTGGTATGCTCAACGAAGGCGAAGCGACCTACCGAGGTATCAGGAAGTTCACGTCATTTAGGCTTGACGCTGCCTCAAGAACAGAGATTGCATGCAAAGCGGCCAAGCGCGCTGCGGGTGTGTTCACCCAGGCACGCAAACGTTCCAAGGCTTGACGTGCAACGATATTGGTACCATACCTTCCTACCGCTGCCTCTATATCTCTTGATGAAGACCAGTAGTCCACATAACAGTAATGCCACAAGGCCTGAAAAATCTGATGTCGACTGTCTGCGGTATGCGCTACCTGCTTCCGGCAAGATATACCGCATTCATGCGCTAGACCCATCATGATTTTGTAAAACTGGGCAGAGCTTTCGTACTGAGAGCGCAGGAGTACACAGCCCTGCTCCATCTCGCGCGAGTTGTGTATGTCCATCAGAACCTGGCCAAGCAGGGCGTGCACGTGGAAGGAATCCGGTAGAGTGCTAGAAATCGGCATTGCAATACTATTGCCCTCGGCTCCACCCATGCTCCTTAGGATAGACTTCCATGCTGAAGCTGTTGGAGCTGCGAATAGGCTTTCGATTTGGGGGCTGCTTCCTGCAACCCTTCGCGGCAATAGCCCGGGTACGGATGAGAATTGGTACAATTCAGCAGCATGTATAGCCAGCCCGATGGAAGTTCTGCAAGCACATTATACGAAAGGTCAATGTTCGCTCGTGCTCGAGTCGGCACATAGGTTATGGGTGCGAAGAGTAAGAGGCCTAAGAATCATACCTGTTTAGGCTTTCCAGTAGAGCCCATCGCTGCCAAGCTTGAGAAAGCATTTGGCCTGACATAGGGAGATCGCCGAGGTGAATAGGAGGAGCAACTCGGTCGGTGGAGACCATAATTCCGGAGCGCCTGACGAGTCCGCACACGCCACTATGGAAGGCTTCCGCAGTCAAGAGTTCAGCGGGAGCCCCGTGTAGTAGTGAGAACGTCTGACCAAGTACGCCGGCCAAGGCGAACTCAACACGACTATTGATCGAGGCCAGTCGTTGCTCTCGCTGATGATTGCAAACGAAGGACAGGTACGTCGAGTCAGCATTTACCGGCGCACTATCTCAGTCGGCGAGAAGAAAGTAGGGACATACATTATTAACCATTAAATGGTGGACGCGTCGAGCAATCCACTGGCCCAGTTTGGAAGTGGGCACCGTCCCAATGAAAGTGCTACCTATCGCAACCATCATAAGGCACAGATAAGCTGGTGAATATCTGGGACTGAACGTCGGTTCGTGTATGACTGGGAAATGACGATGAAAGCGTGTAAAATAGAGGTGGAGGCAAGACTTGATGAAACCGATAGTGATGCCAGGTATCATACTTGTCATATCTGAGTTAACTTCAAGGGTATCCGACAGGTTCAACGACGCTTGAAGCCGATCTCTGATTGCTTCCCAGGCTTGTCCATCTATAGTCCCCAGAGTCGGAAGAGTAGAGGACTCGTCTTCTGGGGAGAAGGTGATCGGTGCATTTTCTCCAGCTATCGTCTGCCATTGATCTTCGGGGAGCATTTCTTCGGCCTCTGACGAACCTATCTGGAGCGAAACATTCGTTCCTTCAGGAGCAGCCAAATGTGATACCGATAATGTGGCTGTTGTACGTCCACTTTCGACCGAATTGACCGCCGCTGGACTGCCTACGAGAGATTTGAGGCCGCTGTATACATCAGAAGGACCGTCGACCACCCTTCCACCCTGTACGCCAGACAAGTTCGGCGCTGGCGACAGGATTAAGTTTCAGCATAAGAAGCGATAAGCCGCCATTATGAAGCTCACACGAGTGAGTGCTTTCTGCCTGAAGCCACTGTGACCAAAAAGTGGTGGTTTGAAGGGAGGGCTGGGAGGGAGGTGCGGATTTGTCCTGGGGCTGCTGTAAGATTGAGTTGCTACTCCCTTGCGGCTGCGAAAAGCTTTGGGAAAGTGCATAAAAATCTCTGTCCGAGCGGGAGGTGTCGAAAATCGGAGCAAATGAAGACGCGGTGTTGGCGAGGCTGTTCTGAGGATCATACTGTAGCCAGCTATCAAAAAAGGTATCTGATTCTAGTGCTGCTTCCCAAGTGGGGATGTCCTGCCATAGCTGATTCTGCTGCTCGCCAGAATCCACTAGCTGATTCTGCTGCTCGACTGAATCCCCCGGCGCCCTGTTTACGTCTTCGATGTAAGATGAGATCCCAAAAGCCGAGCTCCCAGTCTCAGCTGGACCCAGCAATTCTTCTGCGCTGTCTCGGACCGAGATACTTGGCATCGGTACGTCATAGAAAGCGCCTACAGCAACGACGGTGGGTTGTGACATGTTCTGACGCGTCTCGGTCAGACCGTCTTCCAATGCCACGTCGGTTTCCTGCCTTGGGATAGCCGTTTGAAACGGAACAAGCAGTCGAGCGACATCTTCATCCGCGATTGCATATGAACGGTCTAGATGAGTGGGTACAGAAGTGGAATTTGCAGGGAAAGGAATTGTTTGTACTGCCCAAGCTCGGAGATGAGCTGCAGCTTCCTCCGCAGGTTCCTCTCGTGTATTGCTGTTCTCGGTTGTGGGGCTTCTTGCAATGGCGTTTACAGTATTGCGCGGGCTGGAGCTTGTGCTGAACAGGTATTCATTGTCCGTTTTGTGCAGTCGGCGAACATGCCGGGCCTTCGAGTCTTCGCGAGTGAAACGCTTGCCACAGAGCTCACATGCAAATGCACGATCATGCGAATGCGACTGTGCATGGCGATGCAGATGGGAGGGTTTTGAGAACACCTTTGGACATTTTGAACACGAAAGCAGAGTCATTTGGTCTTCCGCGAGACTTGGCAGGAAACCTCGTCTTGCTCGTAAAGCTGGATTGCTCTGTTTGCTCCAAGAGCCTTAATCCAGTTCACTACCGTGAAGATGGGATGGAGGCCCACAGAGGCTGGAGCTCGTTGGAGTCAGTGAAGATGAGATGCCTGATTTGTCCAGAAGTATGAATTATTTGGCACAACTTAACGGACGAGTGTGCCAGTCCTAGTGCAGTGGCTTGGACGGTTACTATTGATGTCCATGCAGATCAGTTGCCCTTTTTGCGGACACTCGCGTGCCACGACGGCTTTAAGGTTGGAAGGCGACCAGACGAGGTGTACTAGCGTGTGATATATGTATGGCAGCGTATCGCTGTTGGCGAAGTCCCAGGCATCCACCAGACTTTCGCGGAGAGACAAACCGCAACAATAAGGCGGCCGGGGCCGGTCGAGTCGGCGTCTGGAGCGCCACATCTAGAGTTGTGGCTAAATTTAGTAGAAGAAGAAAGGCAGAACATGCGCCTGGTAGACATCTGTCGTAAGTAGAATACAGTTACTATGTTGACCGTCGACGAGCCGTGGTCGGACAGGCACCCTGGAAACTACTGCTCAAGAGTATTGCAGGCCAAGAACATCTCTACACTTCTTGTACAATGGAATCCTCATCGAGAGCGCCGTCATCACCTGCCGCTGATTCCCCTTGCGCTGCAACGGACCCTATTGCTGATGGTTGAGACTCTGGGATCTCCTCGATGGTTGCCTCGGTAGATTCATCTCTCATGAGCAGATTGACCAATCTTTCCATCTCCGCCTGTATCTGTTCATCGTGCTCAGCCAGATGCGCAGCTTTGACAACAGGATACGCTCCTCTATCTCTCAGCGTATCTCTTCCTGATCTTGTCCTGCACAGCAATATCAGCGCTTCAACCAACATCAAGCGCGTAGAAGGATCTGGATCTCGCTTTTTGTCTGGAGGAAGGAACTGAACTTCTTCAGGTAGTTTCTCCATGTCATCTAGATCGAACTCTTCCGGTCCACACAGAGGGAGAAGAATATAGGGAAGGAAGTTTACTCGCTTTCCTGATGATAGCAGCAGCTCGTGCGCTTCATGCACAAATGCGCAGTTCTTGAGTGTGCTGCTCACTCCGGCACGACGGACCGGACTAGCATGCTCGGTAAACATGACAAGGTCCGACAGCGGTACCGGCGATGTACTGCCTTCCTCCAAAGATTCTGGCATACCAAGTAGTGCCTCTCTTCCGCCGGTGTTCTAGGGCACAAGGGAAGACAACACAATTAGAGACTTTCGAAAGGTAGACCCCCAAAGCTGCATGAACTCACATTCGAAGCGGATATGTTCGCGAAGACATGAGCTAAGTAGTCATAGTTTGCACTTTTGTTTACGCCTTCTTTCGCAAAAAGGTCTACTAGAGTTTGCAGAGACTTTACGGCTTGCTTCGCTTTTCCTTTGGAAGTGTCTGCTGACGCTGTCTGGTCTATCCGCAAGCAAGCTGCACATACTTCATCGAGCTGGGAGAGATTCGACAGCAGCATGCAAGCCTCATCTGCTAGCGGAGACGAGGTTTCCTGAGAAAGTCATAATTTGCATAGTGCGTAAAGTGGCGAACAAGTTTATCAATCTGGACAACTTAGGCCGGGTGGTTCAGCAGCTTACTGTGATCACCCTGAACAGCCATTGCACGAAGCCTGGCAGGGAGGCTACCTTTGTAGCGAGTACCACGGAATCTGTTAGATTCACCAGCGCGCTCAGTGCAGCTTTTCCGATTGACTTTTTGCGTGCGCCAGGAATTGGACGATGTCAGCTTCTCTCCATCGCACAGATAGGCAGCTCTAGGATTTGCTGTGCGCTTACAGGATCCGGTGAAGACCTTGCTGCTGCTGCTAAAACTCGAAGCCAGCCTTTGTTATCGGGCCCAGCTTTCTCCTCCAGGAAGATATGCCTCTGTGGTGATGATGCGACTGTGAAGGGTAGCAGATTCACAATAGCCAGGCTGACCACCTGAGGCGATGGGTGCAGCAGAAATGGGAGAAGCTCCTTCACTTGAGTATCCGTCGAGCTCATAGCTTCGTTGTAATGCGGGGTGTTACCACGTTGGGAAGACGGCAAAATGTCCAATACCGACTAATAGGAATGATTCGTGGGCTGCAACGGGTCAGGAGTCAAAACCAGCGCATCAAGATAGCCAACGGTGCCAACTCGACATCGTTTGACGTTACGAAGGACAAAACGCTTGCTGGGTATAAGCCACGGGCATAGACTGCACCTCTCGGCATGATGGTCAATCATACGATTGTGCTATCATGGTGAACGCTGCATGGGACGGACTTAAAGCTTGTAAGCAGGCAGGACTTTAGTAGGGTCCATGCATGTTCTGCGGCACAAAGACTTAGACGGCCGTAAGAGGTCGCAAATGCTGTGGCCCCACATACGGCTGTCTCGCTCTCGCCCCACCTTTGTCGCATTGGAAAAGTGTTTGCCGACTTCGAGCTAATTTCCATTCATTCATTGGAAGATGAAATAGTAAGTTAGTATGACAATCACAACAGGCCAGTCATAGAAGTGAGACTCCTGTCGAAACGTCCCCACCAAGAAGCAATGGAGGAGATATACAAGAGCTATCAACAAGAAAATCCTCCTCGAAGAGTGGAAGGGTTCGAGAACCTACACAGTTATCGGTACGCTGGTTCATACAGGAATCAAGGGTGTTTGCTAACAACTTGGGTGGTGCCAGATATAAGCGATGCATCATTGGCATTGAAGAGCACTGTGGAGTGCCCTTCGACTTCCCCGACTCGCCTGATCGTCCAGGCATTGCCCATTTCGTCCATGTCAGCCAGCTGCCAGCTGATTCAGAGTCACTCAGAATCAAAATATCTGATATTCCCTGCTATCATGATTCTGTCTACAGGAATACAAGTTCAAAGCATCGTGGATCAAGGACACCCTCAACCGCCTGACTGACATCGATTTACGTATCAAGACCATGGACAAGGTGAGAATTACAAACTGTGGTAATGCTTGCCGATAGACACGCCAGTCGCAAAGCTGATAGCGCATCCGTCTTCACAAAAGTGTGGGATCGCTGCGCAAATCCTCAGTCTAGCTGAGCCGGGTTGCCAAGGTTTCAAAATCAAGGATTTAGATAAATCCGTTCGCTTCGCTCGTGCGGCTAACGACTATTTAGACAAGACCTACTGTAAACGCTATCCGGACCGCTTTTTCGGTCTAGCCACTGTTCCTACGCAGGATGGGCAAGCGGCTGCAGAAGAGCTCGAGCGATGCGTCAAGGAATACGGCTTCAAAGGCAAGTTGTAACCTCTCTTGTAGCGATTGCATATGCTAACAGCTGATTCACATTGCCTTTCAGGGTGTCTCATCAATGGCTATACGCCAGCCGACGATTCCGCTGATAATCTTTATCTTGACATGCCCATGTACGAGCCTTTCTGGGCAAAAGTTGTCGAACTGGATGTTCCAGTTTTCATACATCCTCGAGTTCCAGCTCCAGAGCAGTTCCACATCGGCAGAGACTATCCTGGGTTAAGAAGTATGTTCGCAATGCCAAATCCGAGCGTTATACTGCACTATGAAGTCTTACAATAGGCCTTACTCTTCCATAGCTTCGACTTACGGATTCACACGTGAAACAGCCGAACACTGCTTGAGGGTCATGTGCTCCGGTGAGCTTCTTTTTCCCCATCGACAGTAACACAGAGCTAAGCATGCGGTATACAGGCGTCTTCGATCGATACCCTGCAGCAAAAGTCATCCTGGGCCACCTGGGAGAAGGCCTTTCATTTGCCCTACCCAGATTGGATCAAAGGTCGCGACTCATGCAAGACGGGTCCACTGGACCGCACAAAAAACCCCTTAGCTACTACTTTCAGGTAAATTGGACTGTCTAGTTGCGTAAATTGATCCCATTGACTGTCTCGCTTTTTCTAGAACAATTTTATCTGCTTGACTAGCGGGCACTTTACCCACAGTGCTTTGCAGCAAGTCATTGCCGAAACCAGCACCAGATCCGTTCTATACAGCGATGAGTGGGTGAAAGACATACCGTTCAAGGCTTTCCGCTACGAGCTCACCATGCTTTCTGCAGCTATCCATTCGAAAGTATTGAAGAACATGTTGAATGGTGGAGGACAATTGGGGTGGGAGAGGAGACTTGGAAAGGTACGTATCCAACTTCTGCCGTTTG
Organism: Cystobasidium onofrii; assembly: GCA_022813105.1. Taxonomy (NCBI): domain Eukaryota; kingdom Fungi; phylum Basidiomycota; class Cystobasidiomycetes; order Cystobasidiales; family Cystobasidiaceae; genus Cystobasidium; species Cystobasidium onofrii. The sequence goes on along the minus strand of JAKLNA010000007.1, from coordinate 90,438 downwards.
GCGGAGTAGATTCTGATGCAGCCTTGCTCAGATTTGAGCTATCGCAATGCTGTCCGTCTATTCAAGCTGCCTCTGTCTTTCAATCGAGGACATATATTAGGGATCTAGCCTCTGTTCATAGCGGTACACTCGCGCCGCGCTACGCTCGTGTAGGATCGCTAGACAAACTTTACACACTGCTGAAAGTAAGACTCAGTAGACTTAACCCAACATAAACAAAGCAAGCAGAATGTCCATGTGACCTTTCGCTGAATTTTGGGTGACGAACCCCACTCTGCCTATCTGTACGCTTGACCTGGCTTCATTATTCTATATAACTACCATGAGAGGAGGTACTTCCAGCTCGGTTACGTATCTTATGCTCCTGAAAGTTCTAGAAGCAGGGCTGTGTTGGCGCGTGTGCATACGTTCTACGAGTATCACGCCTATAACAACATTCATCGTTTCTTGTTTTACGCAGACCATCCCTTGATCATAAGGTAAGCTTTGTGCTGCTCAGACCGTGGATATGCTCTTCCTCCGACGAACTAGCTACTTGAGGATATACTTTCGAGGATCGAGATGGCTACACGTCCTTTCACGGTTCCTGGACGGGACTCCACTTCAGGAGCGGCAGAACACCCTGTAAGCTTGTAAATTTGTGCCTGAAGCTCGCTTTCACGTCAGCTCACCTGTGCCCTTCTCCTCCGCATTCAATGCAGAAACCGCTGGCGGTGTTACTGTCCAAGGTTTAGACCCCAGGAGTTAAGACAGCTGGTCACACGGTGGAAATAATGGCAAAGGTTCGAAATAATTGCATCATAGAAACAAACTTCTCAGGACAACTGGGTACAGCAGGAAACCAAAGTGGCCCCTCAGCCACTACTTCAATCTCTTCCACAGAATCCTTTTGCATGCTCGCAAGAGGTTGCACCTGCAATAGTACACCTAGCAGAGGCAGCTAGGCGGCGAGTAGGAGCTGAGGTCAACGCAACAATTCTGTTGCATCTGCTAGCCACGTACCCTCCCCGTGCGGCTTATGCAACCGTAGTCCAACCATCAAAAGCCCATTTATTGTATACACGCCTTTTATTGACTTGTTGTAAGATGTTTGACTGCTTATAAAACCCGATACACGCCAGGGAATCGCCCATCAAACCGTCTGTCGCTGTACAGGAAAGGCAGTCTTTTCGTGCTTGAAGACTTGGTCTAACATGGTACGAGACCGGAGCCCCGAAGGGATCAGCATGGGTAGGACGTTAGTTGGACATCACTCGTGCGCGGCCTCGATGCTTGTCGGCCCAGATAGCATGGACATTGAGAGTGACAGCCATCAACGCCGTCGAGCAGTTCGCTGCTTGTACTCGACGGCCTTGTGGCTCCAACTTGCATTCGCCGTCGTGATGCGATTTTGCCTTGCTCGCCTTGTTGCAAGCGCGACAACTCTCTGGTAGAGCGACATCATCGAACGAAGCTCTTCAGTGACAGCTGGCCGCAGCGTCAAGGCGCTAGCAGCCCAATGGCTCCATCACACAAGTCCAGCGTGTCAACCCCGTCTGGCTTTCATCCCGTCCTGTCGACCGAGATAACGCAGCTCCGTCCACTCGGTCCCAGCTGTTCACTTCACTTGCTGTACGCGCTGAATAGCGAGCTCATCTTGGACCAGTATCAGATACGTCAGCTTCATTCAGAAGGCCATCTCGTATATTCAAAGCGTTCTTCAGATGATTTTCCTATTGACAATGGCAAGAGTAGCAAAGGCAAAGGCAAGTCGATCCAAGCGGAACTCTACCTCGGTGGCCAGCTCGACCTCGAAGCGCCAGTGTCACAAGTGGACACGAGCAAGCAGGCATACGCTCTGATTTCGATACCTAGTGAAAGCTCATCAAACGCTGCTACGCTCCCTCCGGGCTACGAGGTACCTGCTGTGGATGTCACTGTTGAACTCCCTCTACATGTACGCTATCAGGAACCTGTACTCTCGAGATACCTTAGCAAAGATGGCAGACAAGGATATGGTGGGAGATGGTACATCAAGCACTCTATTCCTGAAAGTAGGCAAGATAACGTGAATGTTACTATTGACTGGCCATGCGTATTCTGGGCGTGTGAGACCGAGCAAGCTGAAGCTCGTGAAGGTAGGTCTACAAACTAGCATAGCAGGTGTGTTGGAATGAATTGTCTGACTTGTATGACAATATAGTCTCTTCACCATACAAATTGATGGATAAATCATCTTCCTGTATAGGTCAAATGCCGCACGAATTGCGCTCTTCCCTTCCCACTTTCTCACCAGGACACCCTTCTACGACTCACCCATACCACTATCTCCTTCCATTTGCATCAGATCTATCTCCATCAGGTGAACTTGGCAAATCAACCGTCTCAGTACCGACTGGTGTACTTGGTGATCTCAAATTAGTCACTCTTGTCAATGTAGCAGTAGCTTGGTTGGCATTCATGCTTCTAGCTAAGAAAGGATTCGACAAAGCGAGAAGCATGAGGAAGAAGGAGAACGAAGAGAAAGTGCAAGTAGAAACAGAGGAAAAGGTGAAGAAAGCTACCTGACTTTTAGTGTGAGGTATGAGTTCTTCCTTGGAAGCAGTGAGCTAGATTAAACAGGTGAAAGGCATTATCACCAGAATCACTTTAGAAAGCAGTTACAGTCCCAGTTACAGTCCGGCAGTTTGAATGCATTGAGTTGCAGTTGCGTGTAGGAGGTAGTTTGGAAGCAGTAGCAACAATCTCTTGTCTTGCTAGTATACGGTCTTTCAAAAGGCAAAATGCACAGTCCTCACACTGCTCTTGGTCTCAGCAAGATAACCCATTCTTCCGATGCTGAACATAAATTATGAAATTATCCTGGCATTCCGAAGAAAAAGGGTTTGTCGTTTGACGAGGAACCAATTATAAGAGAAAGAAAACTACAACTTTGCTACATAACGACTTTAATTGGCTGACAAGACATAACTCACGTCTCCAGCATAAAGAGTGAAAACCTTGCTACTGATGTTTGCTACGTAGTGTTGACGACTGAAAAACGAACGCGAGAATTTGCGTGTATAATGGAAATATTCAAGCTACGCGCCTGTGAAAGAGTGTTCTTCGTACGAAAGAACCGAAATAAGAATTGATGAAAGCAAGAATAGCCTAGAAGAAAGACCAGAAGGAGGAAGAGCTCGGGTGAAATCAAAGAATCTTGCAATTCGTTTTCCTCTTAAGTTTTTCCATCATTCTACCTCTCATAGCTTCTTTAAGAGCAGCATCAAAAACTTCTCTAACACCAGTACCTTCTTTAGCAGAACATTCCATATATTTACTAGCACCAATTTTCTTAGCTACTGCTGAACCTTGTTCTGATGAAATTGGACGTGTTCCTTGTGCTGCTAATAAATCACGGGTTCGTTGATCTTGTCGTAAATCTGTTTTGGTCCCTACTAGAATGATGGGTACGGATGGGCAGAAATGTGAGACTTCGGGATACCACTGGGTATATCACATGAAGAGCAGAGTGCATCCAGAATTGTATGACATAATGTGAATACGGATAAAGCATAACTATTAGTTGAACGGGCTTTCCAGTGCCGTATACGATGTGGCGTCACTCCACCCACCTTGTCTTCAACATTCGCCAGACTCGTAGGATAGTCGATAGCAAAGCATATCAAGAGGACATTCGATTCAGGATAGGATAGAGGTCTGAGTCTGTCGTAGTCTTCCTGCCCTGCAGTGTCCCACAGCGCGAGCTCGATGACCTTGTTCTCGTAGGTCACCATAGTTTGGTAGTTTTCGAAGACAGTTGGGATGTAGGACTGTGAGGAGGGCGAATCATGGAATACTAGTCAGTACAGCACCGTGCGGTAGCAACAATCTCAAGTGAACACAGAATACGAAGAGCACACCCACCTCTGGAAAGCGGTTCTCCGAGTAGACAATCAACAAGCACGTCTTGCCGCAACCACCATCGCCTACGACGACGAGCTTTCTCTGACAGTCCGGGCGTCGGACATTCCTGCTCATTCCGCTATCTGGGTTGTAAGGATCATAATACGTAGCCGAGTCTGCTGTCGTTGCAGCTGAGCCCGAGCCAGAGGAAGAGTGAGTCGGAGTGTCGAGGTACGCCTGCTGATGGTTGCGACTGCTTTGCTGGTATCCAGGGTCGAGATGGGCAGCACTGCCGACGACACGGGCTGCCATGGCGTGCAGAGATGTAGATAGAACTGCTGATCTAGTGCTTGTAGCTGTTCTGCCGCGTTGTCGCGTGGTGTATGCTCTGTTGACACTCTTGCACGGTGCACGTGAGGGAAAGAGGCAGCAGAGAGAGAAAGAGATGCGAAGAAGGTCATCACCACACTCTGCCTCTGTTCGACCTCGCTTGTGCATGCTAACTTCAAGTCAATGGACACACCCATGCCTTCGATTCTCATCATGTCCTAGCCAGCACTGCTGCTCTCCCGCCAGCGGTTCTTGCCTGTCTCGTCGCAGCCATGGAGGTCGAGGATGAGATGGAACAGCATCCTACGGCGAACAGCGATGGCAGCGAACAAGACATGGACGACCACGAGAGCAGCTTTGAGGTGCTCCTGAAACACGTCAAGGTGCTCGAGAAGCAGTCCAAGTGTATGCTGCTATGACTCTTCTATTCCACACACCCGCTGATTTGAGTTGCGCCCGTCAGCGCACAGGGAGCAACTCGCCAGCAAGCTCGAACAGGAACGCCTCAAATGGCAGCAGGAAAGACAAGAACTGCTGGATCAACTGCGTCAGAAACAGTCTCCGTCCAAGGCTCCGAAGAGGTGTGTTTCGCCGCACTGCCAAGAACAGCAGTGTTCGGCCTTGCTGAGTACTCTAATCTACAGCCCTTCTCGACCTGTTCTTGGTGCACTGTCACCAAACAAGCAACATGGTCCAGCATCAAAAGCATCTCAAGCTACTTCTACGAGTTCCTTCCAAGACATTTTCATCTCACCAGTCAAGAAAAGCCTTAATGCTACTTCCTCCACATTACAACCTGTATCCCCTAGTAAAACTGCACATGCATTCAAATCGCCCAACAGACTCGAAGCAGAATTACAAGCCGTCAAAAAAGAATTGAAAAGAGTGAATTATAAATATCAAGCACTTTATGATGCTCAAGAGGAAATCTTACAAAAAAGAAATCAAGATCGTGATAAATGGCGACATTTCAAGAATGTCGTAAAGATGGCTACTGCGAAAAGACCCGAGTTTCAGCTGGAGTTGAGAAAAGCAGATGCTATCTTGAAGAAGCAAGCAGAAGAGACTGCCACTGCCTGTTCTGCCGCGAAAGATTCGCACAAACCAACAGCGCCAGGTGGGGATACCTCCTTGACTGTCGTCCCCTCTCCTTCAGCTGCACCCATCGGACACTCTGTTTCTACACTTGGACCTGTCGCGCCTTCAAATCTGCACACATCGACTCAACATCATCAGGCATTTAGATCTAGGCAGCCGACATCAATACCTGCTCAAGTCTCTCGCACTGATCCGCAATCGCCAAGCCCAAGCAAACCGCCCTCCACTTGTGCCAACTGGGAGTGGTGTAGTGGGCAAGGCGCATCGAACCGTACTCATGAGCCTCTTTTCACCCCAGTACCTGGAGAATCAGCTTATCGACCGCGAGCTCATGTGATCCTTGAATTCCCTCGGCTTTTCATCTACGAAAAGCACGATCAAAATACTGCGAAAACTATTATGCTCCGAGCTGACAAGCGGCTAGACGATGACTATCTCGATTGGGCTGCCTCTGCCGCTCTGCAAGATATTCTGGAAGACAACGAAGCTACATTAGAAGCAGAGATCTCGGCATTGCAGGAATGGGAATATGACAATGACGTTGACACCGTACATCGCATTTGCGATTACGAGGACCCTTACAGCTATATGCAAGGCATTTCCGAAGATAGATTTCCCGCCGGGTGGCAGTTAGACGGGAGAAGAGTAATACTTCCACCTGGTGATTTTGGCGAAACCTTTCCCGGACAAGTTCAGTACAGGAAATGGTGGTCGACACCACTTTACAGTTCGACACAAGCAAACGTCGAGGACTGGGAACATCGCACCATGAGTCAAATAGAGGATTGCTATCACATGCTTTTCTGGTCGCAATTCTCCCACAATGGCTCTGATTCAAGCATCGTAGAGTCTATTCCTACCGATATTGAATTTGGAAGTTATCAACCTGATTCGCAAGATCCTGTAGTGGCCAAGCCTATTGAGGTTACGGAGAGTCCATCTCCCAAGCAATCGGAGATGGCGCTTCTGATACCTCGTGTGATAACCATGACAGAGTTATGGCGTTTACTAGGATTAACGAGTGATGAAGATACAACACAAACTAGTAACAGTGGTGTTCCAAATTTATTCCCTCTCCCACAGGATCTGCAATCAACAGTTCCTCCTGGTCAGGATATTCTCGAAGAATCTCAGCCAGTAAGGAGGTTGAAAAGGCCACGCGTTAGCACCCTTTTCGGCAGGCCCGCGTCTGCCCCTATCGATGGAAAGCAGGAGGAGGAGGAAGAAGAAGAAGAAGAAAAAGAAAAAGAACAGAGAATCTGGAAACCTTTCGAATCTCGTGGTCGTCGTAGTCTTGGCTCACCAGTAGCCTCTTCTTCAGTCTCTTCTCAGAACTCTCAGCCCTCCTCAAATCAAGGCCCTGTCATCGCCAAGCTAGAGGATGAGGCTCATACTCATGGTATTCAGCCCTCGATTGACAATGAAACAACTGAAGCATCGTCCTCTCCTGATCTAAAGCAAGAGTATGCAGCTGTGCCCGCAGAGGCACGCACTACATCGTGTAGTGACGAAGCGAAAACGACTTTCAACGCGACGGCAGGTGTTGCCACCTCTATAAGCCAGAACGAAAGCGTTTCGGGAGCTGTATTGCCCCCGCACCCGGACTATAGCCCGCAAGCCAGCACAGCGATGACCGGACGATCCGAACCTCCCAGCGAGTCAGCCCAGGTCGAACCTTCAGACGGAAAGTCCGACGAGGTAGACAAGGATAATGATAGTATTGCCGAAGACATGCATCTCTTAACTGCGCGTCAGTTGCCAAGCTATCGACCGTCGGTCCTTTCGGACAATTTCAAAGCACAACTACCGAAGAAGTTGTCAGATGAGAAGATAGGACCACGCCGATCCACTCTGAGCGTCACTACTGCGGAGAAGCTGTCGGCGCTTCCAAGCGCTCCACAAGATTTCTGCGAGACATACCTCGCAAAATTTACGGGAAAAGTCGCAAGTACCAGCAAGCAAACTCGCGCTCCTCTCGGCAAGCCTATCACTGGAGCAGCCCAGCTTGGTCAATCTCCCAGAGGTACACCAACAGCTTGGCACAACATGAGCTCTAAGCGACGCATCTCCAGCACGACATCTATCAGCGGTACGCCTTCGACGGTCGTAGGCTCCAGGAGCTCTAAGTCAGCACTCCTTGGACCCAGAGTCGCTTCTGCCACAATGAACATTAGTGCTTCTTCTGCTCAAGACATGCAGCCTGAGTCTTCTTCTTCGAAGCATGCGATATGCGACGTGTTGTCGTCGAATCGGCTACCTCCACGACAGCATGACCTTCCTAGTGTGAACAGCCAACCTGCCAAATCCGCTCCATCAAGACCGACCGCTTTAGAGGTTGCTACAGGAGTCAAGCGATCCAAGCCAAAGAAACCCAGAAAAAGTGGGCAGTTACCGGATGACGAAGTAATGTGTGACCTCGAAGTGGTCGCATCTGCAATCCTTCAAAAGTCCACTTTCACGCTGGCATCAAAGAGATCAGCAGCAGTCTCAGCCTTACCGGAAGACAAGCCACCGAAGAAGCCACGTAAATCGCTTGATGAGGTTGAGGAGAAACGTAGCACAAGCTCCGATAATACTGCAAATACTCTACAAGCATTCGCAAGCAAGAGAACCCTGGCCGAGCGTAAATGGCTCCGTGAAATGTCGCTTGTCAACGGACAGTTAGCTGATACTGGTGACAAGGATGGACTTGAAGATGGTGAAAGTAGCCGTTACTCGTCTAAAGCTAGCACTTCGAAACAAGCAGGGGAAGATGTCAAAGTCAAAGCGGAGCCCGCATATGACGAAATGTCGACAGAAGAGAGCGAAGAATATGAAGGACAGCACTTTATGAGAAAGCTACATCAGCAGCGTAATAAAGCGATGCAAGCTGATCCTCTCAAACACAAAGGTCGCGGTGCATACGCTCGGCAAGTGTAAGCCTGATTAGACTTGGACTTCGACACGGAAAATACAGCAGCTGACTGATCCATTATTTCAAAGTCCGTCAGCTCGAGATATTCCGGGCGAATCGCGTCGACCTGATGTTGCATACAAAGAGACAATTCGGGGACGAGAGGCCCGTGCAGCGATCCATGGAGTCGACTGTCCCTGCTGCAGCGGAGTAAGCATGTTTCGTCAGTAAGACTAGGCTCATTCTGAATTGTGCTCGCTCTCAGTACTACGAATACAAGACTCGGAATCTACCGCTCGAAGAACGAGCTAAAGCGGCTGCAGAAATGGTAAATGATGTATCCCGACATCGTCAGAACTGGGAGAATGCAGAATCTCCACCTGGATACTGGTGAGTTCCATGGGGGTCAACTCGTTGGGCAACGTCTGATGTTTATCGGATACCAGGCAGATGGGCTTCCCAAGTACTTTAGAAGTTGAACGCCTCAACGAGGAAGCTGCCGTTATGAAGAGAGAGAAACAAGAGAAGGAGCAGAGAGAGCAGAGTAAAGACACTGCTAAGTGAGATCTCAAGACCAAGATCGCACCCTTTCGATCCGGCTGACGGGTTGGTTTACAGTAACTGCGAAGGCCGTCGCACATACAAAATGGTGTAAGAGTAAGCAACGAATAAAGAGTCACCCGGAAGTTACGACTCAATCAAGACTTCAGTGAATTGATCCTCCACGGCACTGCTTCAAGCCAATGTATTTTACACAATTCAATTAGTACCAGCAGATCCAGTCTTCGCTACGAAAGTAAGTCTCGAGCGAGGAATCGGATTAATGTAGCGACCTGTCAATAACAATGTCAGAAGGAAAGATTTCGATGCAATGCAATCATACCAATTTGCTTTAGGAACGTGAGAGGAACGTACCTGCTACGACCTTTCCGATGAGGTAGATAGGCGAGTAATGCTGACTAAAGCTGGACCATAATGCCCAATATTGATGGAAGATAGCCGAAGCTGGAATCGGATTGTTCTGCTCGATATCAGCGCCGGTGTGTATCTTACAGCTTGCGGGACGACTTACTTTCAATGCCAAGTATTGTCCCTCCTGCTCATCCAGCAAAGTGAAGTCCAGTCCGCCAGGGAGCCGTTCTGGATCTTTGAGGCGTAACATCATAGCGAAAAGAGGGAAATGGTTAAGGAAAGCAAGTACACCTTCGAGCATTGCATGTATTGCAATGATAGCACACCGGCTCTGATGAAACAAATGCCAAAAGGTATCAGCGACTGCATCGCCTAAAAAAAGCATTCCCTTATCCTTAGCTACTAACAGTGGCGAAAACCAGGTAGAAGGCCAACACGGTAGGTAGCAAGAAAGCTGCCAGAGTGAAGAGAATTGCCCCAATAAGTAGTTGGTCTAGTGTATATGTACTTGGCTCGACTCGATTGCGGATCACATTCCGTTTCTTGCCCCGGAAGATATTGAAAAGAGAGCCCATTGCGCTGGTGTGAAAGCTGAACACGGCCGTAGCCATACTATAGAAGAGATAGAGGTGTAGAGTAGACAGAGATAGCAGATCTGAACACAGTGCCAGAAAGAGCGTGGTCCCGGCCGAAGCGCTGTAGCCTATGAGCGTTACGACAAGTGGCAGATTTGGAAGGAGAATCCGATCTAGGAAGACTGGTAACTGACGTTTGTGAATAAGGGGCACTCTGAGACTTCTAACCGACGAGCACTCACTCCCCTGCCAGACCGATGTGAACCACAGGAAAGCATCGCAGAAAAATGTGCCTAGTTCGTAATTCAGTTTCAATCCTCCAGGCCAATTGTTCAGCCAACCCAGTATGTCTTGCAAGCCTTTGATTGAATGGAGCTATGGTGCAACTGAAAAGGTTAGCTTAGAAGGCGTGCAAGAGAAGTTGATTGCACGGACATGCAGGGCCCGGCTCAAATAGCTGCAGATACTTTGATTGTTCTCCAAACAAAAAGCAGTGACGGCTGAGCCAATGATGACATCGTTTGCAATGAGCCATAGCATGTTGTAAAAGCTGTTGAGCGGGCTATTAGACCGCTCGCTGTATGAAAAGGAAATAGAAGCCCTCACGTTATGTACTGCGCTCGACTGCTTGCCGTAGCTGATCCAGAAGCGCGATAAATCGTTTGGTAAGAAGCTGGCGCGGAGTAAGCTTGTCTCAAGCGAACGTCCAGCTGATGTGCTGATAAAAGTTGCGGGGTCAGCTATTGCTTTTAGTTTATAGAGCTGATCGCGTTGCACCTGTTGCAGATATGTCTCTCAGGCTGTTGCGCCCCAAGGGCCGAAAATTGAGGATGCAAAGCCACACCCAAATGAGGTATTCGAATGGCTGTAGTATGTGATGAAAGACGTGAGCTCGCGGCACACTGCTTTTCGACTGGTCCGGACTATTGATGGTCGAGTCCGATTGTACGTATCGCTGTAGCATCTTGACTGCGTTCAACCGGGTCACGACTGCAACCAGGTCAAGGTACCCGGCCTTGGGATCCGGAAATACCCCTGTGAGGTCGGCAGTGTGAGCAGACTTTCGCCCAATACTGACTGCGTCGTCTTCCACGAGGCTATATGTGGTAGTTCCCAGCTCCAATGGTTGCAGAGAAAAGAAGCGTAACTTCCGGGAATCTGGTGGTTGGTAAAGTATGAAGTGATACAACTCGCTAGAGCTTCAGATCAACTCAGATGGGTCTAGCCAATATATTGAATACTTGGCGCTGGCTTACTCCGGTGCTTGTGGCATGTTGCCCTTGATCTCTATACTCAGAAGTCCATCTAGACTGTCCCCTGTAGACACGTCTCCGCCTGACCTGTGACAGGTTCCCAAAATCTTCACATCTCGGTAATGCAGCTCGTCTTCATTTCTGGATCCAGTGGTGCACTTTCGCAGCTTCGCCGAAGCTTGCTCAATCTACGACTGCCGTCAGTTACTCTTCGGCTATCAAACGGACAGTCCCCTAGACTTACAGTACTTTTCTCCAGCACACCCGCTACGCATATTGTGCCGTCCTCGAAGCACCAGCCGTACAAGAAGCCATCTGAACGGATATTTCGAGGCCAGAATATGTATTTGCGACTTCCATTGTGCCGTTTTTGCGCGGTCGGATATTCAGCAGTTTCCGTAGCAGAGACCATTGCCAAGCCAAGTGCCAGCCACTTGTAAATGGCCTAGGGTTTATCAAAGACGCCCGTAGGATACCTCATGGCGAGAGAGCTCATCTTCATGCACAGACAATACAGTTGAAGCAAGCTAAAGAAGGGAGGACATCGCTCACTTGAAGCGAAATGCAAGCTTTTGCCACTTAGTACTGACACAGCGGCATAGAACAGCGAACGGACTGCACGACATCACTGGCGCGAAAGCAGCGTGTTCAGAGATGAAGCTCTTGCTTTCATTTCGGAGGGACGAACGAGGAGATGGGATCTCCTAAACTTGCTATGATACATCGACATGAAAAGGCAGAAGTAAGGTAATACGATACACGGCACTTATAGCATTCTACATCTGGTATAAAGACTCTAATGATCCTCCAGAACTTGAGATACTTTCAGTGACGTAGACAAGTTCATCCTTGATTGATGTCCGGGCTATACCTTCGAGCTCCTTTGTAAGCAGGGTAATGATTTTCTGTCGTGCAAAACGTCGGAATTAGCAACTCTCCGAGCAGAGGCGAAGAAGCAGATGCATACCTTCAGTCTCGTATCGATCTTCATGACCACCTCAAGCAGCATTGGACTTAGACCGACTCCCTGCCGGCGGTCTGAAGATGGTACCGCATTGATAGAGACCCCACTCGCTGAGACAGTAGCTGGGTATATGCTTTGAAAAATATGAGCAGCACCCTGATTGCTCGTGTTGGACGGAGGTTGTGGAAAACCGGGAAAAGCGGATGCGCCTGCCGATGAAGATGGTCCTACGAAGGAGAGGATCTTTGAGTAGACTTCGGCTAAGATATCACATAGAGTGAACAGGACTTGGAAATAATCGAGGTCGAAGGGCTAATGGCATAATATCAGCAGCATCCCCGAAGGTACAGATGTCGAACGGGTCTGTCCGTACTATGTTTGGTGAGAACAGATACGAAGGATCGCCGGACTCTTGCACACTCAATGGGTAGTCTGTTGCGCCTGATGGTCTCTTCTTATTGCCAGCTTTGAACAGGTTGCGCTGGCGGCATCAAAGTCGAAGATCTCAGCTGTTAGGTATGCAGAGGCACGTGATTCTATCATCTGCACTACTTACCGTTCTGGCTTTGAAGTTCTCGTCTGTAACGGTGTCAAATTCGGACAGCAAGCTGAGTAAGCCCCTCAGAAAGTCGTGTGCTGCACTGATATCAAGCAGTGCCGAAAGTGACATTCCAAGAACAGCAAAACGGACGGTTCTGCGGTTAAGCATTGCAAAGCCAGTTCAGCCACCATAGTTTGGAAGGCTACGCCAGGATGGACCAACCTCTTTGCCATCTTTGCTTGGCTGAACACAGTGTCCAACTCCTCTCGCTGGAGCAATATCGTGTTGAACCAATGCACTTTGCCTTCATGGGCGCGCTTCAGGTAGCTGAAGGTAGCTATCCGCTTCTGCAGCATGTAGCGCAGGTTCTCGAGAGCCACGCCAAAGCTACTTTGACTTGAGGGTGTGTTGTGCGACGTTGGTGCGTTAGGCGCATCTACTCGAAGTGCGTTGCTATTGCCGGCATTCGTAGGTGTGGTCGAGCCACCAGGTGCAATGATAGTCGAGCTTGAAGATGGATTGGCGGACATGCTTGCAGACGTAGCATACGAAGCAGGGCCTCTGGGTGTGCTGTATATGCTTGAGTTGTAGTGACTATTGCTGCTGCTATCGTTCATCCCAGGCATCTCGTCCTTCGCCGCCGCCGCTGCAGCTTCACGTTCACGCTGCTCCTTCTCCCGCTCGCTGCCTGTATTCTGTCTCCCGAGCGAAGCAAGCAGATTCGAGCTCTTTCGACGCGTTATGCCGCCTGGCCGAGAAGTGATGTTCGCGCTCATGCTGGCGCCTCTGCTTCGGCCCTCGTTGGGCCCGCCGAAGTCCATCGTCGCATGCGGATAAGAAGCAAGAAGTGGCAAGAACTTGGAAGATGATTATCAGTCTGAGCCGATGAAAGTATTGAGGGCTTTCCGACCCTTCTCTCACTTGATGGCAGACTATGGCTACACGACCTGGGATCCTAGGTATACAAGATAGGTAGCGACCCAACGGGCTAATGCATTACGCCACGTGCTGAGACGCCCATTTTCCACAGTAAGTAGGTATAGAGCTGATCTAAAACAGATGTAAGCTGAATATCTCTGCCCTTGATTTAATCTAATTGTCTGCAGCATCCGCAAGCCGTTCATTAATAGGATCTAGCAGAAAACGTGCCCTTTGCTTCTGGACTTCCAGTCGTTTCAAGCTAGGAAGGTATGGAAGCTGATACGCGGGTGTAGCTTTATCCTTTCCATTAACAATGAAAACAGCTTGTGAGTGTAATTCTTCAAGTCTATCTGCTTTCCATCCATTCGGAGAGAGACCAAGCAGGACTTCAAGTGCTTTATGGGAGAATGTGCATGACATCAGGGACAGCTTTGTAGGGCATGATATGGCTCTTGTGATTTGTTCAAGCTTGGGTACAAGAACTTGATCGTTGTAAGCTGGAAACTGTAGCTTTACAAGGCGAAGCTCTTGTACTTCCAGCGGTGCTCGGTTCGGCCAAGATTTGGTGTAATAGTCATATTCCCAGGTCCAGTCACCATCTCTTGCCAGTTCAAGGGTCAAAGATTGCAGTGGCTGTATGAGTAAGAGGGCTATCAACTATTGTGATAGTAGACTCCTCAGGACTGTATAGAAGACAACTTACCTGTCGTGGCGTCAAAGCTATCTCACGGAATTGCGACATAACCAACGTAAACTTCTTCAGGTTAGCACAAGCGGACCAAGCTCTGATATACGTAGCTTCAAAAGTTCTTGCGTTCTCATCTGGAAAGTAGCGAATCTCTTCAAGTCTAGGGCAATGCACCAGTATATCCCTCAGCAGAATAGCGAGTGTGTGGCTTGCTTCGCTTCGTGCCGTTCCTCCGAGAGCTGTACTTATTGACAAACGACGAATCAAGCTTGATATGTCAGGATTGCTGCTGACTGTTCTGCGAAGGCACTCCAGTACTGGTTTGCCGGATGCATGTTCTACATTTATGCTCCGATAGAGCTCTCTTCGTGCCGGAAGGACAAAGTTGCGAGAAACACGGCAGAGACTGCAGAATACTCTTCTAGCTGTATAAGTATCGAAACGGTGAATGGCTTCAAGTATCTCGTCCACAATGCCCTCAGGCAGAGTGTCGAGACTGGCGGCGTTCATGATAAGGTGATGTGATGATCGGTCGCATTGCCGGGATGTAAGGCCTGGAGTATACTAGAGCTGCGCCATAAGCAGCTCTTTAATTATCCAGAGTTGCGCGTCATGCACCATGACGATCTGCTGGAATGACCCATGTATCGGGCTATCGCTTGAAAGGTGCAGAAGCAAGAGAGGCGGTTTGAAAGACCGGCTGTTGTCTATAGCAGGGAAGTGCAAAGTAAGAATGCCAAGCGACAAAAGAAAACAATCTGATAGCGGCATGCCACCACAAACCTATACGAAAAGGCGTGTGTCTAAGCGATGGCCTTTGAGTAAGTTTGTTGCTTTATTCCGTCAAGGATGTCTACTACTATTACAAAGTGGCCGGCGAAGCTTTGAAACTTCCATGAGTTTACCTTGTCTGTGACAGTACGTCGAGTCAGCACACATTTCTCAAAGATCTTGGAAAAACTTGACTCACAGGACTGTAATCATCAATCTTCAGTAGCAATCCAACGGTCTCAGTAGCGAGTTCCACCGCGCTCGTCGACACCAAAAGCGGTTGTAAGACATTCTCTTCCCTAATATCCGAGATCAAACCTTTCCGAACATTTATACCAGCTGTCTTTTCACCGTTTGCATGTCTATTCCTCAATTCAGTAACGATGGAAATAGGGTTCAAACCTGCGTTTTCTGCCAAGGTCGTTGGAATGACCTCTAGAGCTTCGGCGTAAGCTTGAAAGCAGTAGGCTTCCATTCCTGAAAGCGTTTGCGCATAGTGTGATAATTGACGCGAGACTTCGATTTCTGGAGCTCCTCCACCGACAATGAGCGCGCTGCGGAATAGGAGCATTAAACCTCAGCTTCGAAAGACTCACTTGGGAGATATCACGACGTTTCGAATTTGGGACTCACCGCTTTTTAACCAAGCACCGCACAACGCATAATGCATCATGGAGTGATCTTTCCGACTCTTCAAGTACTAAAGAATTAGCACCAGTACATAAAACACTAACAGTTTTACCCATATTTTTAATACCAGAAATTTTAACAACTTTAGCACCATTTTTAGAAATTTCATCAACTAATTCAGCTTCTCCTAATTTATCTGATGTAAAAACTTCAATATCTGAAATTGGTTTACAATTTAATGTTTTACTTAAAAATTCTATTTCATCTCTTTCAATATCTTTTATTACCATTATTTTCAATTTTGCCAAGAAGTGTAATGAAAGGTCGTTGACTGCATCTCTTAGAATTGATTTTTGGATTAGTAAAACGTTGCAGCCAGTTTTCTTGATTGTTTTGCACATGTTTAGTAAGTATTGACGCTCTTCTTTCAGAATGCGATCCATTTGACGGTAGTCGTTAACGACAATTTGGTTGTCCATCTACGTAAACCGAAACCATGTGATTGTCAGCCACTTGCTTTAAGCACTTATGTTACCAATATACCAAGAGACCTCGGACGTACATCTGGCTTTGGCGCTGATAGCTGGAACTGGATCAGACCAATCTTTGCCTTCTCCACTCGAGTAGGTCCACCAGCAGCAGTATTGACATTCTGATTCAAAGCAACACCATCGACAAGTTCCGTGTCATCAATTGTTCCTCCAACCTTCTTGACTATCCGGATATCACGTAAATCGACATTCGTGCTTGAATTTGAAGCTAGACGTTTGACACCGTCAACTGCGATAGGCGCGAGGATTGATGAGTATTGCGAAACGATCTATACCGGACAAAGGATTTTATTAGTGACCGTTATGACCAAGTGTACGGATTGAAACTGCACCTTTGAGTTCAGGGATGTGCTCGCTGCTCGAAGGAGAGACTCTCTGTCGTTCAGATCAACAGGCGTGGACATATCCTCCAAGAACTCTACAACCTTCTTAGCAGCAGAAGCAAACGATTCCGCGACCTGTCAACCGAAGTTACCGGTATTAACGTTAGTCGACACAGGCATATTCCGCTTTAGAAAGGTAGAGAACTAACAATAGTAGGATGTATACCCTTGTTGAGCATCTTCTCCGCTGCTCCAAGCAGTGATCCTGCGAGAACAACGACCGAGGTTGTACCATCACCTGCTTCTACATCTTGAGCGGCGGAAAGATCCACGAGCTGGAAGCATAAGCGAGACATCAGTCATGTTATTTAGTCAAAGGACAATTGTATGCAAGCTAACCATTCTAGCTGCAGGATGCATTACACTCAGGTGCTTCAGCATAGTTGCACCGTCGTTTGTGATTACTGTCTCTCCGTCTCTGGTGATGATCATCTTGTCCATTCCGCGGGGACCAAGGGATGTTCTGACACAGTCACTGACGGCTATACTCGTTTAATGAGGAAGGGCGATGTTGTCAAGTCGCGTAAAGAGCGGTGGTTATATGCATGGAATCGATCATGTAGGGTCAGATATCCTGAAATTTGGAGATTTGAGTAATGAAATGCAACGAACCCTTTGCAGCGGTCACTAGAGGTATAGGATATTAGTTAGCATCTGTAGTTAGCCATTGAGAATGCTCTGTGCTCACTGTTTGACAAGCGAACCTCCATAGGCTTGTCCTTGTCCTGAAAGCGTGCGTGCATAATCGCAATTCAATAGATGCCACCAGAAGGTCGTGCGAGGGTGAAGAGAGTCAGCGGAAAGCCTGTTGTATTGAGCAGAGCATCTCTCCAGAGCCATGTGAAAGAGATGACACTGCTGTATTGGTGGTTGCAGCCTCACCTGGAATGACCTGAAATTTGAGCCTCCAGCGCTACTGCTCGCTACGGCTCTTGCAGCAGCAGACTGAGCAGGAGCAGCACTCCCTGGAGCTGCACTTGCCATGATGCTGTGGTGTTGGTCTATCTAGACGAGTGAATATCCTCTATCCTCCTCTTGTCCTGCAGTTGCTCGTCGCTGGTCGAGAAACAAGAAGCAGCGCTCTTCTCGCCATCAGCGCGTATCGCTGCTCTCTGCTTTGCGGCAACTCACAGACAGGAAGCAAGCTAGCATCCAACGAGCAGACAGGATCATCACGATGGTGTGTGGACATGGACTCACGTCCTGGACAGCCTACTGACTGCCACGCCTACGATTCGCGGTGGTCTCCTCTTCAACGCCTGCGACAAACAGGGCGACATCAATGCAATCGCAAAGCAGGTGCGCATGACGGTTGATGCAGGCTGTCTCGCTCACTTGAATGTCGACTGACATGCTTGTATGAATCCACCCGGTACCACCTGGTTGCTGCTATCGTTTGCTGGACCTGCCTTGTGCTGCTCGCCTGCAACCTGCACTGCATGCAAACATCGGCATATCATACTGGCTTCAGTTCACCGAGTTCTACTACTCCACCTTCGACACAGACCGCAGCAATCTGAGTGCTCTATACGTATGTCATTGTCATAGCAGAACTTGCTTAAGCCGCTGCCTGCTCCGTACAGGACGGTCGCAAGCCTGTCATGCACCTTGCCTGCATCCATTCGAAATCAACATGCTGATGCGGGTCTGCTACTGTCTTCAGCGTGACCACTCCATGCTCACTTTCGAAGCCGAGCAGTTCCAAGGTTCGAGCAGCATTATTGAGAAGCTCAAGGTGGGTTGGCTTGCTCACTCCGCCCTGCTCTACACTTCCGTTGACGCTCGAAATACTCCAATTCGATCTTCATGCCAATCTAGAACCTACCTTTCCAGAAGGTACAACACAAGATCTCAACACTCGATGCTCAGCCTTCGAGTTCTACCCAGGCCAGCTTGATGGTTCTCGTTACAGGTACGTTTGGATGCCCAAATGATCTGAAACGCAGTGAAGTGTAGACTGAGAGGCCCGAACCCTCATTAACTTGTACATACAGGCCAGCTCATCGTCGACGACTCTGAGCACCCCATGAGCTACTCTCAGAGCTTCCAGCTCGTCCCTGAAGGCGGATCATACTATGTCTTCAACGACATCTTCCGTCTCGTCTATGGTTAGATTAGGCTACTGTATCAGCATTCTTAGATGCATGCTCAATGGTGCTAGGCGGATGCTATATCAGTTAGAGTTTGGTATGCCAGGCAGACGGCTTCTGTTCTGCTAATCCTGCTTCTTTGAAAGTACTGCCCTATTTACCCTACATCGTACCTGCTCAGCTTGTCACTGCGAGAGTTCTTCAGTATAGATGGAAATGAAAAGTCAATCATATTTGGATAAGATTTTACTCCTTTGCTGTTATGGGCTACAGTCTAAGCTTCATATGCTGCATTTCATTGCTCTCTCTTGCTTCTACCTGCGTGACACGCCACCAACGCTGAGCATGTTGAGTACGTGGCTGTACCGTGCAGTATGCTAAGCATAGTAAGGCCGTAGAGAATGTACGCCAATAGCCCCCACTACTGCGTACTTGTAAGTCGAATCGCTCTTCCTCACCAGTCGCCAGCTGTTCAACCTGCTCAGCTGCTGTTTCCTCGTCTCTTGTCTTCGCTCAATCGATTCGACCGCGTCGAGGCACAGCATAAAGAGGACAACATAGCGATAGCCGGATATTGGGAGATACGATAGGCCTACTCTCGCTCCTTCAAAGTCACCATGGCGATGGATCAGAGCCTTATCAAGCTGGGTAAGTGCATCATATTCCACGAGCAGGTGGTGACTGCGCGTTTCGTGGCTGATGATAGATGGCATGCTCTGCACAGTCAACAAGCTTCAAGATGTATTCGCTACTGTCGGTGCATCCTCCAATGAACTCAGCTTGCCTCAGATCTGCGTCGTTGGGTCCCAGAGTTCTGGAAAGAGTTCGGTGCTGGAGAATGTAGTGGTGAGTTGCATCCTGTTTGAAGGCCAGGTCTATCCGCGAAGCTCGGATTACACAATTGACTGTATATAATGTATTGTTTTGTGAATCACAGGGACGTGACTTTTTACCTCGAGGAAGTGAGTAGTCGGCTCGTTGTTATTGCATGCCGTGCATCGCGTATCGTATCAGCCACGGCTGCTATCTGCCATCAAGCTTGCGAACAATCGCTGACGAGTGTGCCTGTCCGTATCATCGGAATCAACAAACAACCATAGCTGGTATCGTCACGCGGTATGTTTTGTGGTTCTCGACTGCCGTAATAGGCATTTGCTGATTCTTGCATCATCACGTCGATACCATCAGCCGGCCGCTCGTCCTACAGCTTATCCACCGACCCGCTGCACCAGTCAAAGCAGAAGCCAATGGAGGTGAGCAAGGTGTTCAAGCATAGCTCAGTGCATTCGTCTGAGTAAGCCGTGTGTTACTACAGTTAACGGCGAAACATCGACGAGCAAAGAACCCAAAGATGCTTCTAACCCTATCAATCAGGATGAATGGGGAGAGTTCCTACACCTGCGTGAGTGGGATAGAGCCTTCTGTTACTCCTATAAGCTGGTGGAATACTAATCTTGCAGATTCTCGCAGCCGGAGAGAAGTTCTACGACTTCAACAAGATCAGAGAGGAGATTATCAGGGATACCGATGCAAAGACAGGCAAGAATCACGGTGAGCATAAGCAGTATCTAATTGTCTCTAGAGGGACAATGAAACCTGATACCGCCTTTGTCTTTCAGGATTATCGCCCCTACCCATCAACCTACGCATTTTCTCACCCAACGTCTTGACACTCACCTTGGTCGATTTGCCCGGTCTCACGAAAGTACCAGTCGGAGATCAACCACGCGATATCGAACGTCAAATTAGAGATATGCTCTTAAAATACATCACTAAACCGAATGCTATCATTCTGGCGGTCACTTCTGCTAATACCGATTTGGCGAATAGTGATGGCTTGAAACTGGCGAGAGAGGTGGATCCTGAAGGAGCGAGAACTATTGGTGTTTTAACCAAGGTCGATTTGATGTGAGCTTCTTCGTCTTCTTGTTCATGCGAGTGACTGTATTATGAATGCTGATGGGGTTATCTCGTTCGTCGTGCAGGGACCAAGGAACAGATGTTGTTGATATTCTAGCTGGCCGTATTATTCCTCTACGATTAGGTTACGTCCCGGTAGTTAACAGAGGACAGAGAGACATCGATTCAAAAAAGTCTATCGCCTTGGCTTTGGAAAATGAGAAGGAATTCTTCGAAAATCACCCTGCTTATAGATCGAAAGCTCAATATTGCGGTACTCCCTTCCTCGCACGCAAGTTGAACATGGTAAGCTGTGTTCATCGTATCACTGCCCCTGAGCAACTCTAACAATGACGGTCTCGATACTCTTAGATCCTGATGCATCATATTCGCAATACACTGCCAGACATCAAAACTCGCATTCAGCAGAATCTCCTGAAATACCAGAATGAACTGCAACAGTTAGGAGGTTCCGAAGGCGATCAGAATTCAGGCAACGTTATCTTGAATATCATTACCGAATTCAGCGCGGACTTCCGTACCGCTATCGAGGGAAAGAATACGGATCTCAACCTGAATGAACTTTCGGGCGGTGCTCGTATATCATTCGTCTTTCACGAGCTTTACTCGAATGGTGTCAAGAGCTTGGACCCATATGATCAAGTCAAAGACTCAGATATCAGGACAATACTGTATAACTCATCGGTAAGTCGCGCAGCGTATCAACACTATACTTGAAGGGTCTCTGAGTACGCTTTCTTATCTTGATTTAGGGTTCATCACCGGCTCTCTTTGTTGGAACAGCGGCATTCGAGACGATAGTCAAGCAGCAGATCAAGCGACTGGAGGACCCTTCGCTGCGATGTGCTGCCCTGGTCTACGACGAACTAGTCCGCATACTGAATCAGTTGCTCGTTCGCAATGTAAGTTGGGCTACGTCGTGATAAAGTCTTGTCAGCTAACAAACATGATTACTTTCACCTCAACAGCAATCATTCAAGCGATATCCCGCCTTGAAAGACCGCTTCTATTCAACGGTCGTAGGTTTCTATAAGAAGGCCATGAATCCTACCAATAAGCTTGTGCAGGACATCGTTGCGTGAGTGTAAAAGAGTTCACGACCGTACATGCTATCCATACTAAATCCGGTCCAATTTCCAGCATGGAAGCCGTCTACATCAATACAGGACACCCAGATTTTATCGGAGGTCATAAAGCGATGGCAATCGTCACCAACCGGATTGAGGCAGCCAAGCCACAACCACAACCCGGCAAGCCGGGACCTGCTCTACTCAATAACGGTAAAGATTTGGATGTTACGCTGAAAGAAGAGCAAGGCTTCTTCGGCTCTTTCTTCAAGACGGAAGCCAAGACGCAAGCTGCTAAGAAGAAGGCTATGACGATGGAGGCACCTCCTCCGGTACTCAAAGCATCGGGCACACTATCAGAACGGGAAAGCTTAGAAGTTGAAGTCATCAAGATGCTCATTTCGTCATACTTCAACATTACAAAGAGGACATTGTGCGATATGGTCCCTAAAGCTATCATGCTCAATCTAGTGCACCACTGCCAGGAACATATGCAAGCTGCTCTACTAGCCAGTCTGTATCGACCTGAAGTGTTCGAGGAGCTCATGAAAGAGTCTGACTTCGTAGTCAACCGCAGGAAGGAGTGCATCAAGATGATCGAGGCTCTCACGAAGGCGGATGAGATTGTACAGACGGTATAAGTTGCATGGCATCGTTTCCTTGGTTGGAAGAACGTTTGAACTTCGGGCCCGACAGCAAATAGCTGTCAAATGAGCAGTTATTCCCGCCTGGCGAGCTTCACGAAGTCGCCAACATGAATGTGATGTGGACGTTATATTGTATCTTTAGTCAAGGTTAGACTAGAAGGGCTGCTAAGCAATGATTACGATTCTTGAGAACCTTTGACCCGAGCGGAGGGTGTTATAGCACGACTTGCGATAGGTTTGCATTGCATAATAATGGCAACAAAAGCATCCGTAACTGAACCAAGAATCCGTCACATGAATCCGTCACATAAACCGCAATTACCAAGAACCGTCAAATCGCGCTAGAGTAGTCAGATTATCCTCTACGTCTTTCATGGCCTTCCTTCGCATGTAGAAAATGGGGCAGTCACCATTCTGCGTTTGGTCATCAGTCGTGGCTCTTTGCGATGAGCTCAGGAAATGCACTTACTTGGCACACTACGTCTTGATGCAGTGATCCTTGACATCGCTGGCAGTTCGTCCACAGTTTTGCATGCATAGCTTCAGCAGCTGTCGACAGAGTGAGCTGTCGGGAGGTGTCAGTCAGTTACCTCACTGACGTGTAACATATTTCCAGCTTACATGCTTCTGATACATTTCAGGCGTTTTGCCTTTAGCCTTGCAATTCTTGCACACTGCGGAATCTGCATACAGGTGAATAAGCGCAATCCAATCGAAAACACATTAAGGTGCACCTACTTTGGCCGGGTTCCACCTTAGCGATGGGTGCACGACATGCTAAGCACGTTAGCTTCTTCTTGACGAAGCCCATTAAGCCACCAGTAGTGGGCGTAGCAATTGTCACCACGCGCGTGTGGTCACCGGCAACTGGTAATGTCTGTTAGCCGACATGTGTATGCGCACTACGGAATCTGCTTACGGAGAGAGTTGGCCTTGTCCCCCAAGATAGGCTCGAAAATACGCAGCAACGGCTTAGATAACTGATTCTCCAGATAATGACGTGTGTCAACTGGCAGATTATTCTCTAGAACGAATAAGGGATCTTCTGCCTTTTCGTACGCTCTTGCACCTGTTGTATGATCTCAGCACAAGCGAATATGCAGATCCGTGCAGATGATGTCAAACCCACCAGTCGAGCCTTTAATGATAACATACGCGACACGATCTCCCAGTGTAGGCGCTGAACCTGCATCTCGCTTCTTCATGCGACTTGCCAGTTCCACGTGCGCCTGCTTCGCTGCGTAGTCGGCCTTGGCCAGTGCCTTTGTGATGACAAGCTGTGATAAGTCCACCTTGTTCTGCAAGAGATCGGAGATAGTGGACTTGACATATCTGTTACGAAGTGGGAAAGTTAGCTTTAAGGTCATGCCTGTCATCATTCAAGTTAGCCTTACTCTTGCGCTCCAACGACATCGCGCTCCATTAGAAGCTTGTTGAGGCATGTTCCGATAACAGTTGAGACCAGACGACAGTTATCACGACGAACGGTCTGTGAAGATGCCGAATATCAGCTGGGAAACGGAGTCATACTGTTGATCTAATGACCGACGCACCTCGATACCCTTGGCATCCATCTTGTCCCATTTATCTGGTTTCGTCCAGTACAGACCCGCATAACGCTTCTTGCTAATGAGTAGATAAGGGAAGTAAACTTTCTCAAATTCCAGCTTGATTGGCTTGACGAACTTCTCAGTGACCTTCAGCGCTGCATCAGCACCTGCACGGCAGTAGGGTCAGTAGGTAGCCATCTTGCCTCGAGGTTGCCATGTTCTTACCTAGCTTCATGGCTGTTTGGATATCTGGGCAGCCAAACTTGATCATTACGGAATCAGTATCACCATAGATGACTTCGGCATTGTAGTCATATCCATTCTTTTGGTTGTAGTGGGACTCGACTTCTTGTTTCGTCGTTTCAATCATTTGACGACCGTAGGCGGTTGTACTTGTCGAAATCTGCAGACATGGCAACTTTCCGACTGTAGCGCCGGTGAAACCGTATACTGAGTTCGCAGATATCTATATACAGCTCATCAGTAACAGTGGAGTGATGCACGCGTATTCAGTGGGGAGCTTACTTTCAAAGCAAGCTGTCGGCCATCCAGCACAGCACGCTTGAAGGGGTCAGTCTCTTTCTTCAAATCTGCTTTTGCGCGCTTTCGTGCAGCAAGAAGATCTTCAAGAACGATAGGCAGAAGACCCTTCCTTTTCTTTGCCGATACAAAGTAGTCTAAAGCGAGAAAAGGTGGAATCAGCTCTCTCCGCCTGCGATCTCCTTAGCAAATTACCAGCTTACCGTTGTTCGGTGTCACAATATAGTCTTCATCCTTCTTCAAGCCAAGCTTTTGGACTAGTCCTGGATCAAGCAGAGTAGTGTAGCATAGGTTGTGTGCCATCATGATGGAAGGATACAGTGAAGCGAAATCAAGGGTGGTGATAGGAACATCATAGTATCCTTTCGTAGGCTCGATAACTGTGGCGCCTTCGTACTGCTCGTCAGAACCTGTAGAAGAAATAGGTGAACACAGATCAGGGGCCGAATGTCATGTTTGCCTACCTTCGGACTTCAATGCCGGGACAACATATCCCTCCGCTTGAGCTTTCCTAAACAGCTGCGATACGACCTTGATCTGCTGACCTCTTGAGATTAGGTAGTTGAAGGGAACACCCGTTACTCTGGCCATCTCGGTGTAATTGATGAAACACATGAGCTTGTCCATTAAACGTTGAGGCAGATAGGCATCTTTCAGACAGTAGACGGCCAACCGTCTGCGAGTTTCCGCATTTCCGTTCTGCAGCTCAGTAATAATAGAGTAGTGCACATCTTCCTTTTGTTCGCCTAAGGAGTTGAATTCAGCAACCATTATCGAATCAGCTTATGTAACGTAGTCTATCTATCTTTCCACACACCCAGGAAATGAGCGCAAACGGAGTTCAGACTGTAACTTCGAAGCTTATAGTCTCTTTGCATCACTTGCAGGATATCGAGTTGGAGTCGACCGTCCATTTTCGTTTCTTTGCTGTCTCGTGTACCATACGCTTTCGAGCTGAAATGAGTGTCCTTGACTTCCGACTTCACCTCTGCATAGACAAACTTCAGTGACGGAGACTTGAGCATCATATGTCATGACACCTCACTTTTCAGCCGACCCAAGAATGGAAATTTGTACGCTCTAACCTTCTTTGCTCTATCCATCAAATATGGAATGTCGAAATTTGCCGTGTTATACCCAATGACTAAATCGGGATCTACTTCTTCCAAGAAAGCTTGCCAAGCGTTGAGCATTTCCGCTTCATCTTGGAAAGATCGTACGTCCGAGCCAACAATATTACTACACGTATTGAGTGTGAAAACATTTCGAACGAACGGCTTCGTCTCGCCTTGCCTTGTTACCATTGCTGCTATTTGAATAACAGGATCGATTTCGGGATCTGGGAAAATTCCTTTACGACCAGCACACTCGATATCGAAGGAGAGAATTCGCAAGGGTGCGATTTTAGACCATTCACCGACTGCTTCGTGGGCTATTAGATGCTTCTCATCGACTTCCATTTCGATCTGGCAAAGCGATATTTTGGCTTGTTCGCTTCGAAGCTCATACTGCCCTGCTGGCACTTCCAACCAACTCATGCCGCCAATCTATAAGGAGATGCGTAATCAGTAAGACCTTTAAAGTATATCGTAATAGCTAACAATTAGACTTACCTTATGGTCTATCATGAAGCGCAAAGTATACGGAATATTACTCTCGAAAGTCATAGGCGCTTCCGAAAACATGCTTCTGAAATTGACTTCTCCACGCTCGAATGCAGTCTTGGTCCGACTGACGAACTTTTGATCTGTCAATGTGATCTTCAAGAAGGCGAAGATATCATCTCCACGATATCCCCATAGTGACCTTTTCATAGCTATTGAGACTGATTGTACGACACGTGATCCATCCTTGCTGATCATGCCCTGTGTACATCCACAGAACAAATCAACTTTTAGCGCCTCAACAGTGTAAACAAGGTCAGATAATCCCTTACGTTCAGATACGAGACTAGCGGAGCGCAATCATCTTGTGTGAAGCCTCTCGGCGCGGCCACCCAGAAGTAAGGAAGAAAGTTGCGGATGTGCGCCAGTACCGAGTATCCTTCCTGTGTCACACCGAAGCAGCGCAGTATTGGACCTTGTCCAGGTATGGATGTCTCTTCTATATCGATAGATTGGAAAGCGATAGCTCTGTCTTGCGGTGCGAACGCTTCTAACTGGGGACGAGGCCACTCTTGTCCTTCTTCGGCAGCTGTGACGAGTGAAGCTCAGCATGACATTCGGAACAAAGTATCGTATTTTCGAAGACGAACATGCTGTCGCTCCCAGTCTCTCAAGAACTTCCTCCCAGCCTTCACCTTGCCCTTCCTTCTTCTTGCCTTTTGCCTTGATACTTGCAGCAGGACCGGTCTGGCTGCTGCTTGGGATCTGAAGCTTTGCTTTTTTCTTTTCAGGGCTGGGCATAAGGCCACCTCCAATAGCAGACGGAGGCGTAGCATGTGCACCATCGAATGAAATGCTTGCAGTAGGGCTGCCTAGCCTGCGTCTCTTTCCAGCTGAACCAGGCTGTTTCGGCGTGCTGGGTACGCCGTTGGGGAAGTTCTCCTTGTTGGCATTGCTGACCGAGTCCAGCGTGGCTGTTATGCGACTCTTGCCGCTATTGGCATTGCTGATACTGCCATGAGGTGCGATGTTCTCTTCTTCAGGATGCGGACTCAGCTCGAGCGAGGCTGAGCGAGAAGGGCTGGATGCGCCCCCAGAGCTGAAGTCGTCGTCCGAGTCCATCGTGCGGTCGTTCAAGAAGGGCAATGCAGGACTCCGCAGAAGGTGTATCGGACCTTGCTGCTATCCAAGAGCAGGAGCATATGCAGTGAAGTCAGAAGTCATCCAATTGCTCTCGCAATGTTGATCGCTGTTGTTGACGCGTTAATTATCGGCACGCGCCACTCTGGCAAAATATACAGAGGCATGCACAGAGAACTTCGACATATCATACAAGAGCAATGCACAGCTTGTCACCTTCTCGTAGCCCTTCATCGCTTCACTAGGTAGGCAGACATACATAACCTTTTACTGAGGACTACAACGGGCTCCGAGAGCAAGCTGACTTCTACTTCATGGCTGTTACTGCTAACGCTGGACTTACGAATACTGTAATACTGCTGGCTACTGATGGAAACGGTCTTCTACGACTTGCTAGTAATGATAAATGTGCCTGCTCCATACTTCATCTTGATTTGCTAAACCTTTTGGCGGCGCTTCATCTGGACATACATCGCACCATCAAGCTGCATGATTCCGAGTCCCGCTGCAGAATGCGAAGTCAGTCAGTCTGGGACGTTGCAAGCTCAGATTTGACTAAGAGAATAGGCTTACGTCGCCCTGGCACAGGCTTGGGAGCCAGCATGGTCCGACCCTCTACAGTCGTTAGGCCTTCCAGGGGCTTTTCGGACTGTGTCTTGACGAGCGTTTCTTCTGTTATGGAGAATTCGAATGCTTGTAGTACATGCACGAGGAAAGCTTTCAACTCGGCAATTGCCAGATTGCGGCCCTCGCACTGGAAGAATAGGCAACATGGCATGTCAGTATAGAACACTGCAGATTATCTTGTAATTTAAACCAACAATAGACACTCCTCCGCCAAAGGCGCGCACTTCTGGTATTCTACGTGCTTTGAGGGTTTGCATGTCGCTTCCAAGGTCGGCATTCGGATCGTCGTAGAATCGCTTTCCGTCCCACAGTCGTGCAGTTTCACCCCAAACGTCCGGATCCAGATGTCCCACTCGTGTGATGCACGTCATATTTTCACCAGGTTGTATGAAAACCCCTTGTTCATCATTGTCGTCCGTCCGTAGATGCGCAACTGATTCATTCGTAGGAGGGTTAGAACGAATACTAAAAGATGAGCTTTTGAGACGTAAGGTCTCGAAGATAACGCTTGTGAGAAGAGGCATGTCTGCTTGAGCAGGTAAGGAAGTACTCAGATCAACCCTATCAATCTCCGACATCACTTCCTTGTATAGTCTTTCGTCGACCTGGATCAAGTACACCACTATCCAAGAAACTGCGAATGGATTATTCGCAAGGAGCGCCCAAAAATCGCCTAGGATGCCAGTACCATTATCATAATCGTTGAATCCTAATCTCAAACCTTCCATCGCCATAGCCTTGACTACATCGCCTTCATCCAAACCAGCGCATCTTGTCTCTCTTGCCCACCTACCAAAGCGCGTATTGAGCCAATCTCTGGAACGAACACCTTGAGCCACAACAGGTGGGAAATATGGCTGAATAAATTCTGGAATTTGCTCGCTCGCCAATAGTGGGAATGCAGTATCGAAATCCTTGAAGCACTTCATGAACTGCTTGAGAGGTATATCGAGCTGGTCTCCGAAAAGAGCAGCTAGCGAAGCTTTGAACATGAGGGTGTAGGTCCAGTCAACTAAGTCGATAGTCTTGTGACCGGACCAGCTTTGGAGCTGCTGCGACACAGTCGACTTGACAGACTGGTCGAAGCGGTCCAAAGCTTGAGTGAGTTTCGCTTTGCTCATTCCTTTCGAGTGGACCGGGAATATATGCTTGTCTAGTTGTTGGCTATCCAGCGAAGTTATCGATCTCGCCATTCCGAAAACAGTAGTACTCATTCTTTTCCTGATAGGTATGAAGGTGAGCTGGTTATTGTATGCACCGCTGTAAATTCTCCTGACGAGCTTGTCCGATAATATGAAATGTTGGTTTACAGGAAAGGCGATATAAACCGCTGGACCGTACCGTTTTTGTAGGTCGAGGAGGAATTCGGTCTCGTTGACACCAAGTTGATATCCAGCATATAGACCGCTGATGAAAGATGGAACCAGTGGATGAAGTGAATATGTTTGTCGCGGTGTGTTCGTTCTTGCTTTGCTCAGGTATCGCAATAGAACAGCAACCAGCATGGCCAATACGGCAGCCTTGACTGGACTGAGCATCTGCTCAGCGGTCGCCGTTGAAGCCATAACAAAGAGAAACGTCCCGGTCCGAGTTGTATATGCGAGTGCCCGAGAGAAATGGTACCGTAGTTATGCGAACTAGCTCGTCTCAGTCGCACTCGCCGCACGGGCAGTATGCGACTGCCAGCCAGCTATAAGAATAGAGAACAAGACAGACGGCGGCAATGAAGGCACTTCTTCCGGTCAAGAATGTTCAGAGTCAGATATCTTCGGATAGGTCAGCCTCGTTAGCCAGCTGTAGTGGTATCGAACATGCAGGGAATAATAACCAGGTCAAGCATGATGAGGGCGATCGCGCTTTTTCAAAAGCTGCCTTCTCTCCTCCGAAGCGACTCTTTAACATATCAACACAAGCATCTGAGCAGCGTGGTCGAGTGCACTCCGGCTTTATATACATAACTTGGAAGTACCACCATG
Organism: Cystobasidium onofrii; assembly: GCA_022813105.1. NCBI lineage: Eukaryota > Fungi > Basidiomycota > Cystobasidiomycetes > Cystobasidiales > Cystobasidiaceae > Cystobasidium > Cystobasidium onofrii. Next base: position 60,903 of record JAKLNA010000007.1, on the reverse strand, counting down.
TCGGACGGAGACTGGGATGCAGACGACTATGATGCGCCTTCCACAGTGGCGCCTACTGTCCAGAAGAGCCTGTATGCAGACGAGGACGCAGAGGACGACGTGAAGGTGGGTGGAGGCATGCTCTCACTTGGCGTATATTTTTAAACTGACTGCTGATGCTGTCACTCCCGCTTTCGCTGTCTTCGATGACCCGGTCCTCCCGTCATCGAACCCAATTCTGGTCTTCTTCCGCATGCAATGCAACTCGTCGCTGAACATTACTATTACTGAACTACAGGAATCCTGGGAGGACAGTGACGATGAAGAAGAGGCAGCCAAGAAGGCAGCAGCAGCAGCTAAGCCAGCACCACCACTACGTCAAAAAGGTGTTACAAAAGCCAAGATAGCAGAAAGAGAAGCAGCAGAAGCAGCAAAAGCAGCAGAATTAGCAGCATTACAAGCAGAAGATCCAAGAGAGCGTAAAAAAAGAGAAATGCAACAACAAATTGCTCAAGATTTAGAAAATGCTAGAGCTTTACTTGGTGATTCTGTTATTTCCGAAACTGCAAGTGGCGTTTCTTTAGATGGAAGTCCTTTTACTGCTTTCCCTAATCCGAAAACAAAGCAAGATATGGAAGATTTCGCTGCTGCTTTAAGCAAGTATATTGTCGACAATTACTCCAATAAACCTCAATATCATGTTTTCTGTGAAGCTCTAGTCAAGAATGTCGCTCAACCTTTGAAAGATCTGGACGTCAGAAAGTGTGCTTCGGCACTCACTGTCGTTGCCAACGAGAAACAGCGCTTAGCGAGAGAGGCTACAACGAAGAAGGGTAAAGGAAAAGCCAAGCCACAACTTGGTGTAGTAGGATCAGGAGGCAACAAGGCCGCTATGGCTGGTAGAGGGTGAGTTGCTCTCTTGCCCGATGACTTGGAAGCAACGCAACTAATCATGAGTTTGTATTGATGTCCAGCTTCTCTGCTGACCTGGACGCGCATCACGATGCACTCGATGATGACTACGATGACGACTTTGTGAGTGACATGAAACAGCAAGGGATCCCTCCGCCATACTGAGATGCAATCCCTTTCATAGATGTAGAGTCGTTTTTGCATTGCATGCTCTTTTCTTGTGCTCCTGCTTGTCTGTATCGCACTATACCATGTCGTGTCACAAGTGCAATTAGAGCCGTTTAGACTATCCTTGATTCGATGCAGCCTGCTCAAGCTGGGCGAACTAACGTAGCTACAACGCAGACTGATATTCAGCTCAGCGGCAGAGATGCAGTCTCAAGTGTACGTTTCCAAACTAACGAGTGAAGTACGAGGGTGTATGATCTTTCACTCTTCGTCACTAGTGAGATCATCAGCTTCAACAACAGTAGTACCACTAGCTTTTTCTCTTAAACTACCTTCTTGAAACATTTTAATCCAAGCAATACTACCAGATTCTTTAGATCTTTCTCTAATTCTATTACCAAAAATTTTTCTAAAACCATTATTTGTCCAAGAATCAAAGATATTAATTTTTGAATTTGAACCTGAAGAAGCTAAAATGCAAGGATCATCTGGATTCCAACAAATAGTAAAAACTTTACCTACTCCAAAATCTTTACTTAATACCAACGTTATTTCTGAAACTTGATTATTATATTCTCCTTTGGAAACGGGAGCTACATTCCATATTTTAGTTTGTTTATCTGTTCCTCCGGTACTGAAACATCCTGGAATATGTTCATTTATATCAAGTGCTGAACATGCTCCATCATGAGCATCAAGTGTCCAAATAGGTTTTGAAAGATCTTTTGAATCATAATAGAATACCTGTCCTTTTGAAGTTGCAACGTAAAATTCTGATCCATTTAAAGAAAGAGGATCCCATTTGACAACTTCAATATCAGGATATTGCATAGTTTGTTTACCTTGTCTACCTTGCATTTTTCCTCCAACTTGTAAAGATAAATGATTATCAGGAGCTCGAGTATCGAAAATCTTAACATGACCTCCCCATGCTCCGGCTATCATAACAGTAGGCTCTTTCGGATTCCATTGTATCGATTGTATTTTTGCTTCTGGACCGAATAGTTCAAATGATCGAATAGCACGTTGACATGTAGGAGATGATAGATCCCAAAGTTTTATACTTCCATCTGCAGAACTTGATGCAAGAAGTGACCTATGCGTTCTGTTCCATGCTAATGAGAGTACAGCATCGGTATGCATGTGTGGCAGTACACCAACTGGTTTAGGTGGAAGTGCAGCTTTTTCTTTTGCAGCTTTCTTTTTCTTTCTCTTCATCTTATTCGTCTCAGCTTGCATAGTGCTCTCTTCCGCTTCTTTCGCTTGAGCAGCAGCAGCAGCCGCTTCGGCTAAGGCAGCTTCTGTTTCTGGGTCGTCTCCTAGAATAGCTTCTGGGAAGAGACCTTCAACGACATCCAAATCCCACACTTCAATCTGATTGTCCATCGTTCCGATAGCTACGAATGATCCAGTTCCTTTTGCTGCTGTGCCATTGGAGTTTTCATCTAGTACTTGCCTCGAGGTTGAAGGGCGGCAATCTAGCCATTCCAGGCAGATGGGCATAGCAGGCAGGAGTGTATCGTGATGGACATACATGTTGCTCTCGAAGTCGGCGCGGTCTGCAGGTGCATCATCGCTGGTGGGAGCTTCTGGTCCTTCGAACAAATGCACTTCTAGCATGTTCACATCGTCTGCACTCTTTCCCGCCACAAGCAGGTTGTCCGTAGGCAGGATCTCAAGTTGTTCTCGTTCGACTTCTGCATCTTCCTCTGCAGCGGTTGCTAAGGTGATATGAGGATCATTACCATCTTTTCCAGCAGAGAAGCTTACGCCTTTAATGTTGCCGAAGACTCCGAGGGCTGTGGAATAGTCCATAGAAAAAAGTCAGTTCTGTCTGTCATGCTACACGTGCTAGAAAAACGCACTGGCGGTACGAGCAGACTCGTCGTCGTAGTCGTCCAAGTTATACTTTGACAGGTCATTTGGATCAGAGGGAGTCTTCTGCTGCTGTTGCATTGCTGCTGCTTGTGCTCCGAGTATACGCTCTTTTGCTTTTCTGGCTTTTGCTTGTGGGTCGTTATTATCGTCTTCGCTGTCTGAAGCGCTTTCGGCGTCGTCGTCGTCCTCATCTTCATCCGCCCACTCGTCACCGCTGTCTTGCTTGCCATCCTCGATATCCATTCCATCCACCTGGGCTTCCAACGCCTCGAGCTCTCTCCGAGCATCGTCGAGCTTGATCTTGCCCAGACGCTCTACTCGCTCGAGCTCACCAGGATCAGCGAGGTCGTAGGTGCGCGGATGTCTGGCAGACACGCCTCTAGGGACCCATAGGATGGATGACACGAACGACGGCATGCTGATGGCGTGTGCTGCAGTTGGGTGGGCGATACGTTCGAATGACAAGAGGATGCAGGGTGTAGGGCTCTGCAAGAATTTCTTCGAGGGAGTGAAAACACGTGATCTGGCCATGAAGCAGGATACGAGAGTCGTTGATGATGCGTGCTGCACCTGTTTAGAAAGCGAATGTTCGCAGAGAGGAATACAAGTGGCACTCGCAGCATCTCAAGGAGTGCCTACTCTGCTTATGAGCCTGCGACCTGCCAAGACGGTATGCTGCGTCGGGTTGCTGCATGTCTGGTGGCGGACAGAGCATGCAGAGGGTGCATACTGTACAAGCAAATAGCAGCTGTATGGAAATGGTTTAGGAGGATCATTCTCGTACATACATGGAGCATACTGTATGGTGTAGTATAGAGGCAGTCTCTCTTCACCCAAATCCAGTCGCGGTTCAACTTTCCTCGCCCGCTTGCCTGCTTGCCAGAGCATGGAATACACGACTGCCTTGCTTGCTCGCTTCTTTCCTTCCTGGCCATTACTACGCATAAACACCTCTACTTCTGTGGATCCTGCTACTCACACCTGCGAGAAGAACTGCCTCGCACAGCATACAGCCGGCAGTCAGGATGGTCAGTCGAGTCGAGTCTCCCTCCATCGTCCAGCTGTCGTCGTCATCGTATCCAGCAAGGCGGACTGTCGAAGCACACACACAGTTGCAATACTGACATTCTGTGCATGACGCTCACCCACAGAGCGGCTACAACTCAGACGAAGAGAACTTCAACCCCATGCATCTTTTCCAAGGCGGTGGTGGTGGTCATCGCGGATTTGCCGGTCAAGGTGCAGGTCTAGGTGGTCTCTTTGGAACTGCAGCAGGTCCAGCAGGTGGAATATTCGGTGGATTCGGTGCACACATGAACGCTCCTGCCCCTCCCTCTGCTTTCAACCATCCTTATAGAGCTTACTCGGCTGCAATTCACGAGATTCAGCATGGAAGAGGTAATGCTGGTGCCAATGTCATTGACGGTGGAAGAGCCCAGGTCATGTTTGGAGGGCAGAGTGGGTCATCATCCATGCACTCTCTTCGTTCCTTACATTGATGCATTCCATTTCCACCAGTCATTATGCCTACCTCAGCTTTGCGAGAGCTTCGTGAGCCCCTACTAGCCTGATTCAAGCGGAAAGACTCCTGGCAAATGACTGACTGACTGCACTCCCCCATCATGCACACTTCATACCTACAGACGCCCTCGACCTTGAAGGGCCCTGGACATTCGAACTCATAAATCCTCTCAATCCCGCATTACGGACACATGCCGGTGTACTCGAATTCACAGCAGATGAAGGCGTAGTCTACCTACCAAGATGGATGATGAAACGTTTAAATCTAGCTGAAGGTGATGGAATAAGACTTTATGGTACACGTTTACCTAAAGGTAAATTTGTAAAACTTCAACCTCAATCAGTTACTTTTTTAGAATTATCAGATCCAAAAGCAGTTTTAGAACAAGCTATGAGAGCTTATACCGTTATTTCTCCTGGTGATATTATTGAAATTCATTATAATATGATGACTTTTGAATTATTAGTTATGCAAGTTCAACCTGATGCTGCTGGTATTAGCGTTTTAAATACAGATTTAGAAGTTGATTTCGCTCCTCCGGTAGGTTATGTTGAACCAGAAAGAAAACCTGCTGCTCCTACACCTACAATGCAAAGTAAACTCAATATCAATATTAGTGAGACGCAAGATGTGGATGCAAGAGGAAGTGGTGCATCGACTCCAGCTATGAAACCAGGTACTTCAACCCCTGGAGGTGCAGCAGGAAGTAAAGCATCAGAAGGTAGTAAACCACAACCGTTCGAAGCTTTCAAAGGTTTAGGTCAATCATTAGCTGGTAAAAGAGTAAAAGGAAAAGGAATAAGTGTAAAACCAATTCAAGCTTTAGAAGGAGATTCTAAAATTTGGAAAACTTCAGATATTCCGAAAATTATTACTCCTGATACTCAAATCGGAACAAGGCAAGTTCCAGCTGCTCTTAATTTACCAGAAGGAACACTTTTCTTCGGCTACAAATTTAAACCTCCCAAGTCGGAAAACGATAAAGAACAAAATGATAACAAACCAAAGCAACCTTCTTTCAATGGAGTGGGAGGTTTACTTTCTGGTCGTCGGTCGAGCAGCAAACCAGCTTCAAAGAAGCCTTCGTCATCGAAGAAGAACTCAAGTATAGACGCCATCGAAATTGATTCCGATTGATAGCAAGTCAGTACCCTAAAGGTAGTTCTCGTTACACGACTTCTCGTCAATCTTGTATTCTAATCACCGATGGAATGGCGCTGTGCATTTCCATCCGTTTGTTGTTGCGTCACGCTGCTCGCTGCCATCGTTCAATCGCATGTAGCTTTACCTATTAATACAAAGATAACATTTAGCTTCCCACTATTGCATCATACTGTCCTCCATCTCGGCTAGAATGCTACCCTGAGCTTCGTTTTTCTCTAATTCTATTCTTGCAAGTCTCTGCACCTCATCAAAGAATTCTCCCAAACGAACCATCTTATCTTCACACATGCCTTGAATAAGATGACTTTCCCTTGCATACTCCGTTGCGATGGCCTCTGTATTGATTTCGCCTTTGTAGACTTCTGAAGAGAATCTCGCTAGCAAAGATGAATCTTCCGTCGGCGTTGACATGTACAGCGCCTCGTGAGGACGAAGCATTGGTACACCATCAATCTTCCGCTGTAAGCACGCAAGAATAGTCCTGTACAAAGCCGTGTCTTGTAGTTTTGCAGCTAAGGCATCGTCACTACCACTGGATGCTAACCGGCGTATGTCGATGAAGCTAAGACAGGCAAATAATCAGTTTCGGTGGCACGGATTGTACGATTCGCCGAACTCACTCATCAGCAAGATATACGCGCCGCCAAACTGATTTTGCTGCTATGTCACGACGACTTTCAGGAGTCACTCGATCTCGACTCAGAATTTCCAATGAATATGCATAGTCTTTCAATTGATCTTCCGTGATATTATCTTTCAGACTGAAAAGATCGACGATATCTTCAGGCAGAAGAGCATCTCCCAGCAGCAGGCGGCGAAGCAGAAACTTGGCGAGCTGTGAAAGGACGTCAGACGGATTTTAGTTATCAGCCAACAAAGACCGTCGACATGTATCGCACCTTTTGAATCTCTGTATGAGTGACGCGGCTGTACAGCCGCTCTGTTGCACCGGCTGCCTGCGTCTCCACTGGTTTAAGTACATCACGAGCGTCGCTCACTGACTTGCACAAGTCAAGCAAGCGGTCATGGGAGGCAGCGATATCTAGTCGATCATCAATAACTTCCAGCAACTGCTGAATGCGTTCGGACGACTCGATCTGGTTTCTTGTGTATCCAGCTACTCGGGCTAGCTTGCCTATACTAAGCATCAACTATACAAAGGGACCGTAAGTGCGTCAGTTTCTGGCAATGTGAAATAACTCATGAATTTCGTCCTCCTTCCCACCTTTTGTTCAGAGAGCTTGTCCTCCCTTTCTGCCTGTTGAAGTAGCGCCAGCGAAGCATCTTCCACTCGACTTTCCGTGACATCTTGCATCCACGCTAGGCCGGGTAATCTTCGTAACTTCAAGAATTTGGAGAGCATAGGTCCGTATGCAGCATCCTGCGTCATAAGATCATATGAACGACCTATGAAGGGGGCGATGAGCGGCGAAAGGGGAAGAGCAGAGTTACTACACGACTCACCGCTTTCTAAGTACCAGTCGTACAGAGCAAATGCAAATTCTTCCTGATATTTTTGTATGTAGTGGTGTACCCGAGCGGACGAACCGATGGTAGGATCGTTACACAACACTACCAGGGAGCGGAAGTCGCGATACCGTTCCGCCAAATCATACGCAGCGTTTGTACGCGACAGTCGGACTACGAAGCGGCGGACACATTCATCAGACATTATCCAGTATCGCGCTGACGAGCGCTATAGCTTACCCATAGTGTCTATCACACGAGGCCGGAGCAGCAGGTACGTCTCCAGCAGCTCCCGCAGTTCATGGATAGCCTCAGCTTCGTCACCCAGACTGTTTCGGAACTCAGCATATCAAGATTGTATCTAGTATTCGAAGTTTGTCACGTACCTCTGCAAATAGGACATCCTCTCTTGATGCATAGCAAGCGTGTAATCGGCCAGTTCAATTAGATATGCCTTCAGACTTCGTTGCATTTCGCGCTCATCTTCTAGAGTCCGTTGGCCGCGCTTGCCCGGTCCTTTATTGGAAGAGCCATACTCTGCTGTCTTTTCGTCATCTATATTGCTACCCAGAACACGGCTGCGCTCAAGCAGCACCGCGTCTGTTGTTTCGAAGGCCAATCGCATCAATTCTAACAATTGGGGTTGGGACGACCAGGGTGCAGTCAGACATGTCTGCGAGTCGGGCCCTAAAGGAATGCCGTAAAGGCTGCCGTGTTCGATGCGATGACGAGCAATGGCCTTATAAAAGAGTGATAAGTCGCGGTCTACCTGACATAGCACATTGCTTCTTTCATTGAGCGGGAGCGCTGTGCTGGTCCCGCGTTGCTGAAGAAGCGGAAGATAAGACTCTAGCAGCTTGCCCATGCGGTCCGCCTGCGGTGTTTCATGAGCATTTGCTTGATATGGTCACTGTGACTGAGACTTACATGTCTTCGGAAGAAATGGCGCAAGACATCCTCCCCGTATGTATCTTCGTTGGGGCTAGCATGCTCAGCTGCCTCTACCAGGAAGACATCAGACGTCGTGCTGTTGAACAAATGAGCGTCGTCGCAGATACGTCTTTAGTGCCATATTCATACTCACGCTTCATCACTGCTGTGGGCCTGCCATAACGCGGCAGCCGCGGCCAGCTTTTCGGCATCCCAAGCTAGATGTCTTCGGGCCGTTTTTGATAGTCTGTTAGTAAGACTATTGTCGTGAATGTACCGCATCAGGAAGCGTAGGCGAGAACTGCGATCTGAAATTTGGGCTCGGAGATCGATGATTGCAGGGAGATAGGCAGAGGCTGAAGATGTAACGCTCAGTAAAGGGTGAACGGTCGTTGCTCGGTGGTCCGCCTTACAGCTGCAGAGTATTTCTCGAGAAACGCTTTCGGCCGCACTGACGAGGTCGCCCGCTTCATTACTCAGAGCCATGTTGAACGTGAGCGGATTTTGCTGATTATCTGCAAACAGCACAGCTTGCTCCAGCTTGCTCTTCAGATTGCGCGTCGCCAGGTCGGCAGGGTCGAGTCTTTCAGCATCCCTGGTATTAATGAGACACGTTAGAAGATTCAAATGCAGGTTGGTACCCAGCTAATGTATGCTTACTTTGTCAACGACTTGATACGAGGGACGTCGAGATCCAGTTTGATTAAGCCTGTGTAAGCCGCCAGCATTGAAAGGCCGGAGGGTTCGCTCGTCGTTGTGCCCAAAAGTCTGTCCTTGGCAGCATCCTTGAGCGCAACGCTTTCCTCAAACGTAAGTGACTTGTCCAAGAATGTTGCAATGACTAGATCCGGGAAGATGATGAAGCATATCTTATCCTTCGGAAGCAACCTCAAGCGGGGCGCTGAGAGAGGGCGAGGGTCTTCCTCGTGTGTGAAGGAAATTTTCTTCAAGTACGCTACCGACCCTTCTTTCAAGGTAACTATAGCGTATGACGTTTGGCGTCTACCGCTGCTTGATGAGCGGGCTTCAGTCCCTAGTAAGTTGAAGGCGAGTAATAGAACGACATTCTGTGAGCTGGAAAATAAAGTCAACACCGGGGCAGCTCTTCAAGATATTAGCCGAGTATTCTCACTCCGACATGGCCACATCGGCAATTGTGATGCCTTGTATGCTGTCTTCGGGCACGTTCAGGGTGCTAGCGAGAGCGTCGATGATTGTTTCTGAAACATCCAATTCACCGATATACTACCAAAATCCGTATCAGCGAGCTCAATAAAGCTGCGTAGGCTAGCTAGGATGCTTACTTCTTCGCCAGAATCAGAGAATCTCCACTCCTGAATGATAGTATCGGTGACTGCGAAGCCTGACCACACAGTCTGACTACGTTGACTACGAGGTTGAGCATGAGAAGCGACAGCATTGATTCCTCCACGAGGATGAAGATCCGCTCCGCCGAAAAGGCTACCCATTCGGGCCAACATGCCCCTCGCTTTTGAGATCGGCTTAATTGCGAGACGGGCGCTGGCGCTGAACGTATTCTGCACTCGCAGTGACAGCAGGCGGCTGCCGCTTGTGGCTATGATATAGTATGTAGGCTGTGGAAGCATAAATGCACTAAGCTTCCGAGCATATGCAGATAGGAGATCACTTCAAATACTTGGCGTACCGAAATAGTATGTAGAACGCGGACGACTTCTCCTGAGACTAGTCCGAGACTGCTTTCCTCATAGTTCTGTAAGCCTGAGAGTGCTGCACTGATGCTTCCCCAATATATGGCCTGTCCCCATGTCGTAACGACGAGAAAGCCAGGTTCGCGACCATTGTTGGAAGACGTGCCACCATCAGAGGAGACGAATGCAACGAAGGGAACGGGCGAGAAGACGGTTGCGGATAGCGAGAGCGCCGGCGCTTCTGGAACAGGGAAAGTATAGCATGTCGGAGCAGTCGACTGTCGCTAACAATGATCAGCGTTGCCCGTCCTGCAGAACTGTGCAACTCGTGCGACCCACGGTATGCGGATTGCCAGAGTGTGTTATCTCCACTATACTCCAGACGTAACATTTTGATTTGCCTACTAGGCACGCATAACCGCTCGAACTGTCCAGAATAGCCGTATGTGGATCCGCATAGAAGTCGCTCTTTTCCAAGACTTCTATCACTTCTGTAGGCAGATGACTTCGAGGTGCGCTGCCCAATATGGTGACAGTATGCGTGTCGCTCTTGAGCAAAACTCCTTCATCATTTTGCTGATCAGATTCGTCTTCTATCAGCAATAGCCCATCCTCTGTACCAGTTGTGTCTACTTCATCGACCGGAGCAGTTGACCCTAAGCGAGATCCAGCTCTTGATGTAACACGGCCTGATGGAACAAGGCTTTGACGACTCGACGAGCCAGCCCTGCTAGGCAGAGTCCGAGTACGAGCGCCAATCCTTGATACTGGAGGTGGTGTTCCTGCGTCTGAACCTGCGGCAAGAGCCGCAATACTGCCAGCTCTGGACTGCGACCGCCGCACAGCAGCTGTGCCTCTGGTGCGCCGCTCGGCGGGGCCTGGTGTACCAGTTGAGAACATTCTGAGCGAACAGACAGCGTCCAGGCTTCACCGGTGCAGTCAGTACGTATGGGTCTGAAGATGCCACAATGCATCTATAAAACAGTCGCAGGAAGCGATCGGCCTTTCTTGTAATTCCAGCGTTGCGTGAAGAGCCATCTATAATCTCTAACCGCGCGCACCATATCCATTACTCGTCTATATATGATACATCGGCAGGAAGCTCTCGCAGTGTGCCAAAGCAGCCTTGTTACAATTTACGGATAAAGACCGAGTTCAACTCGAGAGAGAAATCTAAATGCAACAAACGCAATGCTGTTGTAAGGATAAGCTCTTAGAGACCATTCTTATTAAATACTGTTATTGTCCATGCTAACGAGAGGGGATTTACTTCGAGGGCTGAAACGAAAACTACTGGTATCCTCTGACTTCTAGAAGAACATGCCGACTGCTATAACGAGCAGAGCGCTCATAGAGTAGATGGAACCGCTGACGAAGCTTGACGATGCTGAACCAGTTTTGGTTTCAGCTTCTGTGTTGGCATTTGAGCCGACGCCGGCAGAAGCTGATGTTCTCGGCGACGCGCTCGTAGATGAGCCAGAACTAGCGTTCGTACTGGTGCTGCCGCCCTTGACCAAGAGAGTCTCTCCCTTCACCATTGCAACCCCAAGCTCTGCGATCGCATAGGTAGGACTGCACAGATGAGCAGCCAGACCGACGGGAATAATCGAGCTGTCGATAACGCGAAGATTGCTGATTCCATGGACGCGTGTCTGCTCGTCGACTACACCACCCAACTCCAGTGGCAGCATAGAGCAGGTACCAGCTGGGTGATACTCGGTGCCGACAGAGCTTCGAATCCAGGCGTCGATAGCGGCATCATCGTCGGAAGAGACTGTGCCAGTACCGGGAGAAAGCTCGCCTCCAAGTATACTAGAGATAGGTGCGGTCTGGGCGAAATTGCGTAGATATTTGAACGCTTGTCGCATTACGGCGATATCGTTGGGATGTGTGAGATATCCAGGATCAATTGATGGCATAGTGAACGGGTCTGTGGTAGTTATCTTTAAAGAGCCACGGGAGAAAGGATGTTGAATTGCAAATTGCAGGGTAACGGTTTTGCCAGAAGCACCTTGTCCCCAGCCAGTATTTGCCATGAGGAATTCGACTGCAGGCTCTCCTGCTTCGACGAGGCGGGTGAGTTCTGCATTGTAGATGGTCTTGTAACCCTCGGCAACCGTTCCAGTAAGGCCGTACAAATCCACAGCAGCGTCGCGATTACCTCGAACCTGACTGATATACTCCTGAGCCGCTGCAGAACCGAAGACTGTCGTAATATTGGCATAAGTGATGGCCTCGTTGGGGGCTGAAAAGAGTGATTGGTTGCCTCCGCCGCTGCTCCAGAGATCGAGCTGTTGCTCTCTGTACGTAGCGTTGGCGCCAATTGCATCGCCGGTAACATCGGCGGTAGTGCTGTATGCCAGTGAGGTCGAGACATGATCTTGTAGATGGGCACCAACACCCGGAAGATCAAGCACTACGTCGATACCAAGAGATTGTAGGAGATCGGACGGACCGACTCCCGAGAGCTGGAGGATCTGCGGCGAACCAATGACACCAGCAGCCAGAATGACCTCCGCATTGGCTTGGATAGTGTAAGTCTCTGAACCACTAGATGACTGGAAGTTAACTCCAGTAGCTGTAATACTGCCGTTGTTACTGGCGAAGTTGACCTTGGTCACAGTGAAGCCAGTAAGAATGTCGACGTTGGATTTCGCATCCGGGAAGTATCCATTGCGCGAGTAACTTCGCACTTGATCACTGCGGACAAGGGATGGTAAGCATGCAAGAATCAGAGAAAGTGGCCCGATGGCAGACTCACCTTGTTCTAATGGCGCTGGTGGAGATGTAGGAGCCAGCAGTGACACCAGACGCTGGATCGACCGTACCGACTCCGAGATTTGCCCAGGTTGGCATCCATTGTGAGATTTGTTCGAAGAAATATCCAGCCCGGGAATAGTGAATGGGACCATTATAACCATGCGCGTCGGCGTCGACAACGATTCCTCCTGCTGCTTCTGAATAAGCATTGGTTGGTGGTTCAAAAGTTTGATGCTTTTTGTAGTAAGGCTCAATATGGTCCCAGTTCCACGCTGTACCGTTGTTGTATAGGCTTGCCCAGGTATCATGTTCAGCCTTGCTACCTTGTGTCATGTAGACACCTATGCAGTAGGATGAAAGCCAGACGCGGTCAACTCAAAAGTCACGTGCCATGATGTTTTCCTTACCATTGACTGCGCTCGAACCGCCTAAGACTTTTCCTCGAGGCCAAAATACAGGACGGCCGAGACTCGTTTGATTAGAAGTGTAATAATGCCAGTCGTAGTCGCTTGTGGGTCCGGCAATCCCGATGTAATAAGCGGATGCGGCTGTAGAAAATAGTTTTTAGCTGCCTTTCTGGTTGCATGATTAGCGGATTAAGCAGTGAACTAACGTGCTAATATTCGCTCTATAACTTCGTCCCCCGTACCTCCGCCTTCTATCACAGCTACAGTGGTGCCGTTGTCTTCGGCGAGTCGCGCCGCAATAGCTAAGCCAGCAGTGCCTCCGCCCACCTGTACACAGAATGTAGCGATTCAGCCCCGGAGCTACGAGGACACCCTCCCTTCGTTGCAAATGCGCACTCACCACAACATAGTCATAGGACTTGCCAGAGATCTGACTGGCATCGTTGATGCTGATCGTATTGGGGTTTAAATTCGGCGCCGCACGCTTGGAAAACTGGTGCTTGGGCTGAGCTTGAAAATCGCGTGCTCCGACACTTGTTGCCGCATTCGACAGTAGTACTACTGAAGCTGCTGTTGCCAAAGCAGCTCTCTTCGATGAAGATACCATGGTAGTGAGATGTTTAAAAGAAGGTGAGGATGCTCCTGCAAGCACTGTTTTGACACTTGCTCAGGTGGTCAACGTAAGATCGACGCGATAGGGTCTTAGTGCCCAGAAAATTGTAAGCAAGCGGCGTAAGCAGTGAGACAACGGAGCAGGATGCAAGGAGCGCGAGTCTACCTCTCACAGTTGTTTGAGCACACCCGAGAGCGATTGCACTGCCCGAGCTGTACGCAGCAATGCTTATTTGTGATATTGATTATTGACACCTCCGGCCAAGCGCAGTATACGCGCGTTTTTCGCTTGGAGGCTGTGGCGTTGAAGGTTATGCGAACGTTGATTACCGAGCAGGTAGGGAGGCCAGATGGGTGGAGTACGTAGTGACAGTGAAGGCAGGACTTGTGTGAGTTCAAGAGAACTGCAGATGTCGTTGCTAAAAGAGCGACATACCTCGCGCACTTGCCTGCCTTTGTTGCGCTTCCACGCTTCGGGTGTTTACAGGCTGCCAGCCCGCTAGCTGGGCTGCGGTCGGATTTATTGCCGGTAAATTTTCTTCCGCTCGGGTGGCAGAAAGTCGACAGCAGCAGACCACTTTTTAGGTGCCGTCGTCATGCAAGCTGTGCCTCACGATACGGCGCTCGTGTTTCGCTATGCCGAGCTTGAGCACCTTCGCCAGACGTCGAGGTCGCCTATCTCGAAGACCACCTCAACAGCTCGAATAGCGCCGGCCTCTTCATGCAACATATCCCATATCTCCGGACAAGGTCTGCTTGGTCCACCGCAATACCAAGGGACGAATCGCGACATTTCTCTGACGTTCGCGATACCGTGCAGGCCATCCGACTCGTTCTGCCTTGCGGCGTCTCGAGTGACGCCCAGCACGAACGCCTTTGTAGAGCTGTGATCATCTTTATCTCACTACGGAGAGCTCGTGCGCCGCTAGCGCCGAATGTCTGAGCCAGATAACAAGATGAGGCTATCTCAGCGATGCCCTGTACTTGTCCCATCGGCCTACGGTATCCCAAGATCAGCCGAGTCACAGTGAAGTTTGTTTGCAAGTACACTTGCCAGCATCACCACGATACTGCCATCCCTATTGCGATTGCTTGGCGAGATTTGCGACTCTTCCATCAGATCGAAAGCGCGCATTATGTCTGTAGGCATCGCTGGTGGCTTGATAGCGGCACTGAGACTCTCTCGCGCTCTGATAGCCGCGAACACGGATACTGATGATATACCAGGCATGACGAGACCGATAGCCGCGTACGCGGAGGTCTGTCTCCAAAATAGCATGAGAAGGAAAGCTTCGCAAACAGCAAGCACAGCTGTGATGCTGGACGTCGTGACCGCCTGGACTATAATCCATTTGACAACGGTATGGAGACTGTCGACTGCATCAGCTTCGGCGAACTATCAATGAAGAATCCGCACATACTAGCGCAAATCTCGCTTTTCGATTTTCGCAACTAGTATGCCAGAGACGATGACATCCAGAGCAGCTTGCACGCTCACTGCTATAGCCAGAAACAGCCGGGTCTACCAAGTGACTGCATCAACACAAGCAGGTGCGAAGCTCGTAGTCTAACGTACCTCGACGAATGACCGACCTCTTGTGCTGATGTAGATGTTCAAAGCGCATGCACCGAGAGCTATGGCAATACTTACACCAATTCCTACCGACAAGAACCAAGCTACAAGAATTTTCCTGCCTGTGATTACGTAGCAACGCCTAGCAAAGAAGATTGTACACATGTGTACTATCAGACTGTAAAAACAGATGATAGCAACAGATGCCGACGATCCTGGGGGATTGATTGTTGCGTATAAGCCAGTAACACATATTCTACACCACTGTTGACTTACGATACATGAAAGCTGTCCGCGGATTGTAAATGTAATCAACAATCAAGTGCCAGACTTGCTGTATAGGGCGATAGGTATTAGCAGAATTTGGGCAGCTAGCTGAAGTATGAATGTACTGACTGCGGCGGTTGCACCTTGAATTGTGATATTGCAGGCTACAAGAACCAAAAGGAATACGTGAAGCCGACGCGATAGGTGTGCATTTGTGCGGACGACTAGTGTCCAGTACTGATTACAGATAACGCCAACAAGGAAACCTTGTACTAAGTAGCCAATTAAAAATGGCCCAACTAAGCCCCTCTGCCGTAGATCGGAAAGCTGGTCTGCGCCGTCCTGGTTGGCAAATTGGGTTCCCATTTGCTAAGCTCAGGCGGTCTTCTTGAGGCCAGTTGCTGAGGTCGGCAGGATAACACGGCTTGTCAAGCTTGACTGATCTGTCGATGACGCTATTGATGTTCCACTGCATTTATCGGGAATCTGTTTCGATTGGAGACCAGTATTACCGTCTGAGGAGCTGCGATAGCCTAAAGCATTGGTAGGAAATATTCTGTGACGGTTACCTACTCGTCAGCTATAAGACAGCACCTGAAGTCAAGCAGACCAGCGTACCAGTTGCACCAGACTCTATTGAAGGATTCCACAAGCATGAAGCTATTGCCGATGGGGAGGTGCCGGTAGCTTAGGCCACATATAGTAGTGGGGACTTCTGAGGTGTTGTCCAGAGGTGTTTGGAGAGGATGTACGATACTTCATAAGCAATTTTACAGAGCTATGAAGACTCTCGCTGTAATTTGACAGAGGGAAGCCAATTTACAGGTCTTGGCTACCTCTCCGAATGTCCACCTCTCCGAATGTCCAAAGGAGGTATGGCTTCCATTTCCGACCACGCCAGGAACGATCAAATTTTATGCAAATATGCACATGCAGTTTCGAGCGGTTACACTTGCCGTTAGGGTCCGTTAAGACATTCTATCACGTCTAACTCCTAAGGAGACGTTGTTTTCGACTTCAGATGTAGTTGCAGCGGGTAGTAACACCTCTGCACATCGTTTCGTGTGCGCAACCAGCCGTGGGTATCTTGTTCTTAGAAGACTTCCAAAAGCTTGGTCAGGAAGATTATCTTCTAGAATTACAGACATGTATGCAAGAGCGACACCATCAGCTGTCGATACATGCTTTGTGTCCAAGTATCCTTCGCCACTTTTCGGGAGAGCCCAGTGAAGTACGTCGAAAACATCGACAGCCTTTTTCAAAAGCGCTTGGATGCGAAATGAGGAACGAAGGTAGTTTTGACGCTGGCGTAAATCTCGATGTGCTGCTCGTACCCGCTGGGTGAAGGTGTAGTGATGCTGTTTGACAGCTTTCGTTGCCGAGGTGTTGTGATCACTACAGAAGAGAAATAACGTGGAAAGTATATGTTAGCCTTTCTTGCCTAGAACGAGGAACCTATCAAGTAGCATGAAAGCAACGTAGTGTCCTGTACCCGTGGAAGCGGATCGGTCGGGCTTCCAGCATGTGGCTTTCGGCTGAGCTTGCAAGATCTTCGACTCACGAATAATTTGCTAAAGGCATATAGGGTTCAAACTCTATCAATCCTGCGAGAGCACCTCGTCTAATGAGATCTGGCCAGAAGACATTGAGGGGGAAACGGAGGGCTTTCGCATAGGTTTCACGAAAGACGGAGAACCAGTTCTCGGACACAGCAAAGGCGGTGTACTCGGCCAAAGGCCTCAGCTCAGCATGCATGAACGCGACCAGTGCGGCTATGTCGGCAGAGAATGCAGTTGATGGGGTTCTGTACAGCTTGGCAGTTTTG
Organism: Cystobasidium onofrii; assembly: GCA_022813105.1. Classification (NCBI taxonomy): domain Eukaryota; kingdom Fungi; phylum Basidiomycota; class Cystobasidiomycetes; order Cystobasidiales; family Cystobasidiaceae; genus Cystobasidium; species Cystobasidium onofrii. Next base: position 43,769 of record JAKLNA010000007.1, on the reverse strand, counting down.
TCTTGTTCACGTGCTGCACTGCTGCCCTTGAAATACGGAGGACATCGAGCACCTGCCAGTGTTTTTCAGCTTTCCCGAGCTGACTGCCATCATGACACCGAGCGCATTCTGCATACCGTTAAGTATGGAGAGCTCTGCGCTGTCTAGCTGGATGTCGTTAGACCATATTCGTGACAGAGCGATTGCCACTGTTCAAACGGAAGAAGTGCATGACAACAATGAGCACAGCAAGAGCGAGGAAGCCGACATGCAAGCTGACCTAGACAGGCCGGATCAACAGATGGAAGTTTCCCACATCCAGGCCAGACTACCAGAGTAGAAGCTTCTGACATGCGGGCTTCTTTTAGGATGAGAAGCAAAGGAAGGCACATGGTTCTGCGTCTAGAGCGGCAAGCGGGCCGACGTTCGTCACCCAGCAAGCTGGTCTACGTTGCACGACGTACCACAGAGCACGCTAGCAGATCAGAAGATACTGCTAGATTACACAGATCATCTTCTGTTTGATTCTCTTTTGGGTCGTGCGACTGGATGGTATTCCTATGTGTGACTGCTATTCTACGTGGTGCATTACAACGGACAAGGGCGTGCAAGAGGAACAGACAACGGTGATGCTTAGGCTGCGGAATTCAATGACCTAAATGCGCCTTTCCAATCGACAACACCATCTTCCTGCATAAGCCAGTCGACAATCTTGCGCAGTCCTTCCTCGTCCTCGCTGCTCCAGGAGGCAGCTTTCTGACAATCTATATCCAGCACTCCCAGGGGTATGCTCCTCTTCCCGCTCGGAGCGCTTGCATCTAGTAAGCTATACTTGAGAGGTACCACAATCTCGCACTCTGTACTAGCATCGCAGGCGATATGACCGGGGACTTGGTGGACGTCTTGTACGGTAACTCTGTCAACGCGAAGCAGAATGGTGTGGTGAAGGCGAGGATGCCAGATCCGTCTTAGTGACAGTTGCGTCCGTATGTCAAGATACTGACTCACATGCGTTGCGAGAGAAAGGACTCGGCACAAACGCCTTTCCGCTTATTTCTCAGAGGTATCCTCACACACCCTGGGCGACCTTGGTAGGGTCCGACAACGAGATGCAGAGGGTCGTCGGAACGGCCTGATCCAGTGTTAGAAGAGCTTGGGTAAAGCGCGGGAACCATATAAAAGCCTGTTCGGACAATGCTGAGCGATGGAAAAACGGACAAAAAGTGGAGGACATACCCGCCCAATTCACTCGCCGTGCATTTCCAAAGTGAGAAGGGAAGTCTGCATAGGCATTGAAGAGAACACTTGACACGCTAGACAATGCCGAGACCTCTCTTTCGGAAGTTTTCGCACATTAGGCAACCGAGTACAAGCATGATATTAGGGAGTCACGCAAGAAAGGGAGAGAGGAAGGAAGTCACGGGTACTCAGTCCAATTCATCAAACAACTAAATACAGGTAGTCATGACAAGACATACCCAGTCGTGCTTCTCGCCGTTCTCTACTGCAAGCAAGCCTTTCAAGCTCTCGAGGACATGGTCGTAGAATGCAGCTTTTTGCGTGATAGAAGCACCGACAGATGAGTAATCCGCATCGTACATTCTTGTATGAAGATTATCGCAGACGCGGCGCAGTCTCTGCTGCTGTTGTTGATTCGGTATAGTTGTTCAGCAAAGATGTGCCACTTCCAGAAACTTCTCGATTGCATTTTTGTCCAAAGGCTGATCACGCTTTTTCGCATGGCAGGACTTCGTCACTGACTCTACTTGTGCTTGCAATTGTCTATCGATATTGGTGCCGCCCTGCTGTCTGCCATCAATCTCTGAACCTTGCTTCATTGCTGCAACATGGTTAAGTGCACACGAATTGGCTGCGGCGCGACTGTAAGCTAAGAGCAGTCTAGTTCACGTGTAATAAGCTGACAGACGGTCTTCCTGTGCTCATGCACCTACAAAACCTACATTCACTGAATAATGTTCTTTGAATGCTGACCTTCTTCACCTTACACATGCTGTACTACCTCGATCTTATCCACTCTGGTGTCCATGAACTGCGTATCTTTCCACTAACCTCATGACAGTTCGACCCTGCCAATAACAATGAAGCCGACTGCCACTTCCACCCTGGTGCACCACTTTTCCACGAAGGATTGAAATCGTATACATGCTGCAAAGACACGAACAAGCCCGTCCTTTCGTTTGACGACTTTCTCAAAATTCCTGGCTGCACTACTGGCAGTCACTCTTCGGAAGCATCGGAAGTGAAAGCACCTGTGGTTACTGCAAATGTCGCAGAGAACACAGGAGCTTCTAGCGAAGCCTTGAGCAACGGCGCTACTGGTGAGGCCGGTTCGAGTGCAGCCGCCTCCAGCTCGGGAGGGAAACCGCCAGTCTACAAGGAGAGACCTACGACACCCTCCGGCCCTGCTTTGTCTGCCGTACCAGTCGAAGACTCAGATCCAGAGGGTATATCCATCCCAGTCGGAGCCAAATGCAAACGAGCTGGGTGCAAAGCTGTCTATCAAGAAGGCATGTCGCGCTCCGATGACGAATGTCGGTACCACCCCTTGCCAGCTATTTTCCATGAAGGCAGTAAAGGATATGCATGCTGCAAGAGACGAGTATTGGAGTTCGAAGAGTTCCTAAAGATTGAAGGATGCAAGACTGGCAAGCATTGCTTCGTAGGGCAGCCTAAGGAAACGACAGCAGGCGAGGAAGAACTTGTGCAATGTCGCCACGATATGTATCAGACGCCCACTCAGGTTAGTGACATCTTTTATCGTGCTAGCTCATATTATAGCACAAGCCTGCTAACATACAATCGTTTCACAGGTCATCGCCTCCATCTTTGCAAAACAATCTGACAAGCAAAAATCGACCGTCAAATTTGAGGAATGGTCATTGCATGTTGACCTACTCCTTCCAGGCTCAAAGCGATTCAAGAAGACCTTCGAATTGTTTGGACCGATTGATGCAGAGAGCAGTTCTTACCGGATACTGGGCACCAAGGTGGAGGTCACACTTGCGAAGGGTGACGGACGAAGCTGGCCTGCACTTGAAGCTTCGGAAGCCCCGCAGACAGTAGGTAAATATGGAGCATCTCAGATTACATTCGGTGTGCAAGGCCGGACGGGCACGGTTGGGGCGAAGGAAATGGTATATGCAGGCGATGTAGTTGCTGCGACGAGGAGGCCATAGTGCAACAGAAGCTAGAAACGAAGAGTAAAACTTCTCCTTGTGGGGTTTCTGTATTGTTCGCATTATGGACGAGAAAGATGACAGTCTTGCTGTGTGTTCGCTCAGTCGGCTGCTCGGCTCCCTCCGCCACCACCGTTGTGGACGATGTCTTGTTGCGATAGAGCCTCTCGAGCCTGCATCTCGACGCACACCACACATCGTCACAGCAAGCAGGAGCAACAGCCGGGCGGTCAGGGCTCCCGAGCACTCCGCACTACCATCCCATCGCAGCATGGACGAGCAGGACGGCACCGCAAAGGCACTCACGTCGCCCCGGCTCAAGAGCAGAGAGGAACGCTCGACCCCGACAGCCATCGACCTCGAAGCTGCAGGTAGGCAGCGTGCTGGAACCAGGAGCACTAGCACACCCTGGATGCTGACTCTCGCTGCTTTATGCCTGCCTTGTCCCCCCAATGCTGCCTCTTCCCGTCAACTTCTACCCTGCTTTGCCGTCTGCTGCTTGTCCGACACACCGCTCAAACAATCCAATTATGCCAGGCCCTCGGAAGCGCGATAGAGACAGCCAATTTGGACCCACGACGCCTGGTGTGAGCTGCCATTGTCGCGATGCTATCATGTACATGACGGAGTCGACTGACTCGTGGGACGCAAATCCCATTGCTTTGCTTTTATGCTACGTAGGCTGATGATGCAGGACTCTCAACTTTCAGTGATGAGGCTACTACAGCCAGCCATGCAGCCAAGAAAGGGTAAATAGCACTGTATCTTTGTTATAATGCTCCTCTCGGCCGGGCAACTTAGCTGCGCCTGGTGCTGATGTTTTGTTGCCGACTCTAACAAACAGCCGTATAGTCTCCCGAGACGGCTCGCTGCTAAATCTCGCCGGAAGCTCGGGCACACCTTTGGTACCTAGAGAAGCCGAGCAAGATCTGGATACAGAAGTAACGCCTCCCGGTACCCCTCGTCCTTCCTCCATTCCTCAGAGCCCGGTGGCTACCGCTACAACCGACTTACATGCAACTTCATCAGCCAAGATAAGTCCTCCCGATACTCCGAGCCTGAGCACTTCTCTTGCCTCACAAAACAAACCTGAAACATCACGTGTAAAAGAAGTGCGCGAGCGTGTTCAAGATATGACGACCGGAGAGGGCGACTCCGAACGTTCCGTTGTCTCAGCAGCACCATCGCCCCCGGCCGAACAGCTGGTGGAGGAGATATCTGAACTACCTACATCTGCAGCTGAAGCAGAGCGAAATGGTGAATTGCATCATCAAGACGGCGATGTGGTTATCGATGAAACTTCAGCCACTGCTACAGCTGCTTCAGCTGGCGAAGTGCCTGCTTTCGACCTTCCTCCACATGACCCCGTGACGAAAAACGCCGTATCAGCGATACAAAATGCTCCAAGATTCGTACCTCCACCTTCACCGGCATCTTCCGTACGAGCTGAAACGGGTTCTAATGTTGGTGATACCGATTATCTCGATTCTCACTCTGCTACACGCAGCACAAGTCGAATGTCCTCGATGTCCTCTCTGCGTGGCTTTAGCAGCTCTTCAGCAGGACCATCAACATCACATCTGCACCTTCATTCTGCATTACCCAAATCGACGTCCTCATCCGGCCTCGACACGCCATCCGACGCCTTGTCTGATATTTCAACTGAAGCCAATCCTCCCGAAACACCGCGGCCTTTAGCGGAGGTAGAGACACCCATCCTCGCCCCAATCAACACTGAAGGCAAGCTCACCTCCATAGCTAGCACGCCAACGGAGATGTCCGCGCCACCCAGCCCAGCGGCGCCAGTGCTAAATGCACTTTCAGCATCAGGGAGCACACCCCTGGTGCAGGCCAACTTCGGTCGACCAACGTCCTCATACTCTCCAGCAAATTCTTCGCCGGCGCCGGCTTCTGCTTCGACCACGTCTAAGCCTTTCGTCAATCCTTTCTCCTCCTTCGGCTCAGGGACCTCCTCACCGTTCGCCACATCAAAGTCGAAGTCCACTACAAATCCTTCCACCAGTTCAAACTTGAGCACGGCCGCTCCTATACTCGGATTCGGATCCTCGTCATCCGCTAGTCCATTCGCTAGTGCTGCTAGTGCAGGCACCAAGAACGCCTTTGATATCGCTCAAACTAAAGAGGATTCGAGCAAGCCGGAAGCTGCCGACGGTGCAGAAGACACCTTCGGTGTCAGCGAACGTCGGACGGAGTCACCGGCAGAAGGTAGGCTATTGAGATTCCGACCGATAGTTGAGCGTACTGGCTGACTTTGCTATTCCGGTTGTCCTAGTACACATGCTGACGGGTGAAGAAGATGAGTTTACACAGTTCCAGATGCCAAGGGCCAAGCTTTTCGTGTTAGAGGGCACAGACTGGAAAGAGAGAGGCGTTGGCCAGCTGCGCCTCAACACGAAAACTTCAGATGATGACAGAATCTCAGCTCGAATGGTCATGCGATCCGAGGCGGTGCATCGTCTGATTCTCAACATCAGCCTCTTTGCTGAAATGAATGTCACTTTGGCCCAAGAAAAGTTTTTAAGGTTCTCTGCATTCGAAGATGGCAAGCTCCAGCATTTTACTGTGCGTTGCGCGAATTCGACACTGGGCAAAGAACTTTATGACACAGTGATAGACCTGAAGGACATGCTGCCTCACAAGCTCTCCTCACAAGCTCAAGAAGAGAAAGCGGAGGTTTGAATTCTTAGGTGGCGCTCGAATTAGATAGAAGTGCAGTGCAAAATACGTAGATGTGTTGTATACTTGTCGCAAGTATTCCTTTAAAAAAGTCAAAGCTGCCGAGTTTACATACCGCATTACAGAGATTAGACTTTCACAAAAGGTTACTTGCAGAACAATGCATGATCTCATTGGTATGTAAGAGTCAATGCTAACACATATCATAGAAAACGATAAGGTATCTAAAAGGGTACAAAACTGAAATTTGGCTCAGCGATCCCGCCCGCGAAGAAACAGATATGAAGACAACGCAAATGCAAATTCAAATGCAACACTCCAATAAAGTCCTGTGAAGACCATGGAGCTCTGACTATCGACTACGCCACAGACTGATTTGGCTGAAGACGTCTCACGATGTCATCGCGGGTTGCTTGCCTCTTGTTGTAGACAGGAATGTTGACGTAGCTTCGTTTTCTCCTCTCATCGTGGGAAGGCAGGCCGGATGGCAGGGGAACACACACTGTGCCTGCCTCGTTGATAACCGTTCCGGGAGCGCATTTGCAGAGGCCAAGATGCTCATTGAAGGTGGCACCAGAAGGGCACGGTAAGCACTGGCAGTGGTCGGGGCTGGTGCAATGTGGATAAGACGTCGCAGGGCAGGTGACGATGCAACCACCTGTGGTCGGATCGTAGATGTGGTCGGGTGGGCATTGCTCGCATCCACACTGACCTCCAGCGCAAGTAGGGCGAGCGTTCGCAGGACACGAGCAAGGTGTGCTCTGTGAAGTTGACAAGCATCAGAAAGTGGCAGCTTCTCCTATAAATACGAGCGCTTACACCCAGAGGGGTCAAGGTCAAGTCAATGTTGGCTCCGAGAGCATCTAGAGCCAAACCAAGATTGACGTTTGACGTGACTTGCCCTGCAACCTTCAGGTCGGCGATAGCTTCCGCGTTCACTGAAGCAGGTATGTCGAGCACATCTATCACAACGCTGTCAGCGAATGTATGCGTCACAAATCTCAAATGAGGACCCACTATTGGCTACGGAAGCTTGAACGCAGAGACAGACTTGAACTGACGCCTCCAAGATAGCTTTCACGTTGAAGTTAAGCAAGTCGGCGGCGCTGACCTGTGCATCAAGACTACAGGTTGTCATCTCAGCTGAACAGACTCGATGAAGCGGAAGATACTACTGCTATGCTTACGAAGCCCGCTCGCGAAGAGAGACAGCTGCAAAGACTCGGGCATTGATACCGTTCCCTGATATTGCTGGGCAAACAGGATCACCACTGCAGACGTCGTGTGCACATAGACGTCAGATGCAAGTTATTCCAATGAGAGGTTTCGGAAAAAGTACAGCCAACTTACACCAAGACTCGAGCACCTAGCTGAATCGTACCGAGATCAATATCCGTTTCGAGGAGTGGAGGAATGAACAGAAGCGGAGAGGCACAGACGCTTGTGGCAGCTAGAATAAGAGCGAGAGACGTGCCTAGAAGAAGCATTGTCTGCAGTCTTTCTTTTCCGCTATGACTGGTGTGTTGGATATGCAGAGGGAGTAGGCTGCTTGGTGAGAGCGAAATGTACAAGTGTAAAGTTATGGTTGAAGGAGTGTGCTGTAGTTGGAATAATGTGCAGTATGCCTAAAAGTAGTAAGATGCAGCAGAGCAATAGTGTCTATAGGATACGGACGTGTAGGAAATTGATGAACAGGACGCAAGAGAGAAAAGTGAGGGAGTAAATGAATATGAAGACACGGACGTAGCAAGATCGTTTCACAGCATTCATGGTGTTCATTCTTGACCTCCTTGAACTGCTCCAGGGGAAAGTGAAAGGAGGCGATATTTGTATGAGACGATCACTGGAATGCTTAGGACCTCACTAAAGGAGATTCAGAGGGGCTCCCTCAGGGCAGCAAAGCGCAAGAACTTTGAGCTTGCGGTCAGAGTGAAGCGCGTGTGATTGTCTGTAAGGGAAAGTTTGGGGTATGCCCCAGGCGTTACCGGCGTCAAGAGAAACACGACGAGCTGAATTTGCCAGTGACTACGAGCGTGTGCGACAAGATTGAAAATAGCCAAATGTTGTGCTCTCATGCTTGGATGCCTCCCCATTCTTCTTCATCCTCTACGGCCTCGTCGCCTTCTTCTTCGCTGTCTTCTCCAGCTGCCGCCCTGGAATCTCTTTTCTCCTCGTCTTCTGCATGGAGCTGAGCAAATATGGCTTCCGCCTCCTGCTCGGCCTCGGCGGTCTCCTGCTCCGATATGGCTGCCTCATCACTGTCCTCATCGCTCGAGTCCTCTGAATCGCTGCCGCTAGCGACCGACTCAGCATAGGTTGTCGTCCGGTCGTCCTTCACAGATACTGCAGTCATGCATGTCAAGCGACTGCCTTTCGTGTCGTATATGCTCAGAGGCTGGAGTGTCTGAACTTCATCCGAACTTCCGGGTACATTCAAGATCGAAAGGTTGAATGTGCGGATAGTACCGTCGCTGGATATGGCAGCACAAAGCCGCTGGCCAAGCACTTCAAGAACTGAGACTGTCTTCACGCTGTGGTATAAAGACGTTAGTGGCCAGAAACTCAACGATTTGGGTAGAGATATCCTATCTTTGCATACCGATTGGTGAATCCCACTAGTTCAGCAATGTGCTCTGTTTTCTCCGCGTTGATATTTTCAATTTCTACCGCTTGTCCCTCCAAGTTTTGATAGATGCGTATTTTGCCGTCATCGCATGCGACAAGCAGAACTTCTTTGCCATCCTTTTCGAAAAATGCGACATCATGGAACCGTGAGATAGATGAAAAGGTTTTGACGAGTTCCATATCCTGGCAAGTCCGAAAAATGGACTAGTGAGCTTGCTGAGGTACCCAAAGCCTTCACAATCTAAAGATCCTCACGGTTGTGAATATACGGATTTCCCGATCCAGAATGACCGCAAAGCGGTCACCTTTTGTGTTCCATTTAACGAGATCTGCCTCTGCGCCCAGTCTTGTACTGGAACTACCTTTAGCAGTGCCTCTCCCAAGCAAGTCCCAAAGACGAAGACAGCGGTCTTTGCTAACGGTTAGTGCCACTCTTCCTTGAGGGTGCACAGCGACGGAATTTATGCGGCCCTATTAGCAGCACAGTTTTAGCTTTCCTGTATGAGCTAGTAATTATCTCTTTGTCACCAACCTTATGACCCTTGAATCGTCGCAGCATTGACCAATCTTTTGTCCGAAAGAGGCATAATGTACCATCAGCGCTTCCGGAGACGAGGTACTTGTCATTGGGAAAGACCAGGCATGTGATGTCGCCTGCGGAGCAGAGTAAAAGTCCAGTTTGAGAGATTTAGTCGACATCTGGGACAACCGAACGCACCTTCGTGTCCGACCAAGCCGCCGACTTCCTTTCGTCTTCGCAGATCCCACACCTTGATGACCTCGTCAGCTGAGCCGGTCACCAGCCAGCGGCCATTGGGAGATGCAGCAGTAGACTTGACACCGCTCAGATGAGCTGGGAACTGGAAGATAGGCTGCATGTCCACCGTAGTCTCGCTGCCCGCTCCAGAAGGCGTGCAATGCAAGCCATAGAGAATTCTTTCGTATGATCCAGCCACAACTTCGAAAGCGGTGTATGGTTTAGGAGGGATGCTTGAGGCTGACGGTAGCTTGAGAGACTTGGGCTCCACAGCCTTGCCTTTGCCCTTCACGTCACCATTGCCATTCGTATCTGCGTGCTGCACATTTCCAGCATTTTTCAACCCGATCGAGCTGCCTTCGTCTGCGTGAGAAGCACTCCCTGACTTCTTTAGAATGCCTCGAGGCTGCCCCGACTGTACTTTTGCCTTTTTCGCAGGGCCTCTTTGCTCAATCTTGCTACTATTGGGACGTTTCGCCATTTTGTCTGTTGTTCCAGAGGTAGGAGGCATGTCCTGCAGGCAGGGCGAGGCATATTGCGGTAGGCTGGGTCACGTGTGGGAAAACCATTTGGTGAGACGAGCAAAATCCGTTCCCAAGTTCAATGCTGTCCACACAGCACAGAACAGACCAACCCTCTTTGAGGGCTGAGGAATCGAACATTGGCTAAAAGCTGTATTGCAAGATAGACAGATAGCTACATAGAATATGTAAGAGTCAAAACAAGAGGGCTTATACGCGTCGGGGAAAGATGGGCAGCCTCGGTACGATAACAAGTGCCATTTAGTGACCGTTGGTGCTAGCAGACATGTTCTTGCGAGCAGACTTCAAAGCCTCTCGAACATCCTTGCCCTCGCCTGGGTGTCCGTTCATGTGGCCATTGCTGTAGCCGTTCTTTTCGTCCTTGAAGTTGACGGCCTGCTTGAAGCCATTGCGGATACCGTTGAACTGGAGTCCTTGAACGCCCTTGTTGTAGTCGGAGATACCGAGTGCCTTGCCGAGCTTCTCAGCGATGGCGGGGTCAACCTCGTAGAAGATAGCGAGCTGCTTCTTGAGGATCTCGGGCTTTTTGCAAGTGCTCATGTGACCAGCCAAGTTGTTGATCATACGGTCCTGAGCACCGGGCTGGCTAGCATATACCTTGTTCCACATCTCTCGAGGTTGGTGGAAATCAACGCTGTCACGAAGAAGCAGATGTCAGCTGATGAGGAAAAGGGAGTTTCTGAAGAATTGTAATAACTCACGGCTGGATCTCACTGAGGTAAGTAATCGCGTCACCAACATACTGGTTGTGGATTTTATCCAGAGGGACGCTTCTGTCCTTGAATGTAGGTGGGCGGATTGAGCTGATATAATTAGGTCGACTGCCCTGATTGTAGAATGCCATCTGGCCATCTCGCTGGAAGTTTCCAGTAGGGAACTTGCTTCTGTGTTGATTGACTGGCAGCTGCTGGTAATTGGCTCCGATTCTGTGACGGTGAGTATCAGGGTAGGAGAAGAGTCTGCTTTGTAGGACTGGATCGGCAGATGGCTCGACACCTGGTACGAGATGAGCAGGGTTGAAAGCGGCCTGCTCGACTTCGGCGAAGTAGTTCGATGGGTTTCGGTTGAGGGTGAGCTCGCCGAACTCTCGAAGAGGATAGTCCTTATGTGGCCAGACCTTGGTCAAATCGAAAACATTGACCTTGGACTCTTCAGCCTGCTGAGGGGTCATGGCTATGCAAACAAAGATGAGCACGGTATCTTCAGAGAAGGCATTTACGACTCACTTTGAACGTAGATCTTCCATCTAGGGAAGTCACCCTTGTCAATGGCATCGAATAGATCCTTGGTGGCATAATCTGGCGCCTTTCCAGCAAGTTCAGTGGCCTTCTCCTGGGTAAGGAACTCTACGCCCTGTTGGGAGAGCAAGTGAATCTGGGCATAGACCCATTCACCCTGCTTATTGACAAGCTTGAAGGTATGACCGGAGTAGCCTTGCATCTTGCGGTAGCCATCGGGAATACCACGGTCACCGAAGAGCCACATGACCTGATGGATGGATTCGGGGTTGTTGCTCAAATAGTCCCAAAACATGGTTGAGTCAGCACCACCGTTGAGATGCTGGAACCGGTGGCATGTCAATGAATTATCGGTGCGCTGTACATGACGAAGAGGAACTCACGGTCTGGGGGTCGCGCTTCTGAGTGTGAATGAAGTGAGGGAACTGCAAAACAGGAGTTAGCATGTTAAGCGAATGATGCGGTGTCAGCACAATGTACCTTCGCTGGATCACGGAGGAAGAAGATTGGAGCTGAGGTGGCAACAGGTTAGTTTAGTTGCCAAGCACTAATTGCAGCTATATTGTCCTCACTGTTGTTGAACACCCAATCCATGTTGCCCTCATCGGTCTTGAGCTTGACTGAGAAACCTCGAGGGTCTCTGGCACTATACAAGACGGGACGTAAGCGGAAGTTGCAGCAACATCGATGGATAGTACCTACGTGTCAGCTGATCCAGATTCTCCTCCGACAGTCTGGATCCGACAGCAGGTTGTACGGCGAGGTGAGAAGTAACAGGTTGGCAAGTTTCAGGGTGGCAACAGGATGTCAGCTGTCCGCAGTCTGATGTGGCAAAAAAGCGGGTCTGCACACTCACCGAAAATCGGACGGTGACAGGGCATTCCTTGCCTTCCTGGCTGAAGATGTCGGCGAAGCAAATATCCTCGAGCGACTTTGTGCACTTGAAGACACCGTGAGCACCGGCACCTTTGGCGTGGACGACACGCTCGGGAATGCGCTCCCGATCGAAATGGGAGAGCAAGTCTACGAGGTGGAAGTCCTGGAGGAGAAGTGGGCCATCTTGTCCGATGCGCTGCGAGAGTAGGCAGTATGAGTTTGGTTGCTTCTTGAGATGAACGGTGATCCAGAAGGAAACTCACCTGAGCCTCGTAGGCGTGTGGCATGGCTGATGAACCGATGTGGGGCGGATGGAGTGGTGGTCATCAGCCGACATCGCGGGACGGGAGAAGTGACAGGGCAAGCGCAGAGCAGACTCACGGACACCATTGCTGGTGGTGTAGATGTACTCGTCAGTCTGAGCATCTTCGTGGTGCGACTTGATCTGCAGATGTGCGAACACAGCCAATGGGATGGCAGGTGATAGTTAGCATGCGACCGACTGAATGAATAATGACAAAGTGCTGTGACAGCTGGTCCGGACTCACGTCGTGGTTGATACCGGCCTTGTACTGGTTCTGAGCCATTGTGAAAGGGTGTAGCTATGGTGTAGATCGAAAGTAGTGAATCTACAAGTGATAGAGTGGAACAGAAGAAATGAAAGCAACACCGCTGTCTCTGAAGAATGTCGAGGCTACTGTAGCTGTGTGCTTGTCAGCCTCCAGATCGGACACTTCCAAGGATGGTGGAGAGTAGCGGTGGCAAATCCGCACGCCACATGTACAATATTCACGTTTCACTCCTGCCCGCAGCGAAGTGCTCTGCACTGCACAGGCTTCCATAGGCCAGCCCGCGCTAAGATTAACCTGATGGCCATCTGCAGCTGTGATTCTTCTATTCAATTCTCATAATCTCGTGTCTCATGTGCTCGTGCGGGTAAATTTGACATTTCCAGAACATATGATTCGCGAGCCAGCAGCTGCAGCTTTGACATAAGACAGCCTTTCGGATAGCCGGCTGCGAATACGCCGCGCAAACTACAGACGTCGACCGATTTTCGGGCGCCTTCGCTTCAGCCTCCGTATCGCCCGTGTACTCTACAGTGTACCATAATCAGGAGCCAATACGTAAATCACCTGCATAGAATGGTCGTGTCGCTGGAGATCGAGGGCTATGATACAATATGTTCAGCCCGCGGAGTATTATTTTCCAACAATCAGCAATCGACACCTCAGCTTGTGCATCGCCAATGAAAGTGCAAAGACCTGATTCGCTGTTGTTCGTTGTCTTCTCAGAAGCTGTTGTGGCATGTGCATATAGCTTGCGCGGCACATGTACGCGTAAATCAGAGCACGGCAATGGAAATCAGGAGCTCCAAGTTTATCCCCCAAAAGATGTACCGGTACCTCCATGGACTGTGGACGCGCATGCTGTATGAGGTCCTGCCGAAAGAAAAAGGATTAGGCTCCACATCAAAATTATCCATGTCCCGGAAGTGAAGCTGAGGAGTCCTGCTCGTACGACTGGGTGAGTAAGGAGGTGACTCACAGCTACAACACCCCAAGGCTGTGGAGTAAGGTATAGCAGGGTATCATAACCGGACTACCTCGTGAGTACTTCGAAGGCAAGGGCCCAACCTATGGACAAGATTCACTACAGAAAGTGGATTAGTATCAAGGCGTTTGAGATATATTGTTCAATGGCCTGCATCATCGTGATTATTCTACATGCTTTTATCTGACTTTTTAAGGGTATCCGAAGTCCGATCAACCAAGTCACTGCGATTTTTCAGGTCGGTAGGAACTCTTGACTACGATGCGACCGTCGGTTTTATGGAAAATGTCAGCTTCACAGAGGCCTGAGCAGTATCTATACCTATCACTCACCCCTGACAGAACATGCTGTGCGGCGACTGCCTGAAGACGTTGATGGCGATCAGGAGGAATCCGACGAATATAAGGCTCTAATCCAGAAGAATCGTCAACCGTCAATCAACAAGACAAGCACGGGGTGTAGCGCCCTATTTCATTCGTGTTTATGAGAAATGCGTGCAACTTACTGTGATCGCTAGATAGATGTAGAGCCACACTATCGGAGTTAAAAACGTTAATGAGAGCAGAGCAAAAACGTAGGACTGGGCTGACTTACTGAAGGGTACTAAGACTCCCATCACTTCACTATGCAGCACAGCACAGCACGAGCTAAAGGCGTTACTACTCAGCACGAATCCGTCGAGCGTGCAGAGCGAGCTAAATACTTCTTACTATAGTTTGTGAAACACAAAATCGTCCACAAAATCCCATATGATATACCAACAGCACATAACGCCGACGAAGAGGACGTAGTAACGTAGGTACATGGCGTCTGCAGGAGAATGACAGCCTCAGCTTTCCAAGCTCTGCGTCTTGGTGGCTGAATCGTGAGATTATTGCTCACGTTCGATGAACCAAAAAGCTATCATTAGCCCAATTGTGAGGATACACAGCACTAACCCGAGTGGACTCTTTAAGAGGTTGAAAGCGACCGCAAGCAGCATGATACCGATGAAGAACGATCTGCAAAGCATAACAGCTCAGCCAGTGGTTCAACCAATACTGGAAGAATCAGTGTTCTTGCAAAATCTTCGATAAACTTACGCCACCTTGCTAGCCAATGTGTTGAATCCGCAAAGTATGAAGCTCGCTCCCACGAACGCGCTCATGAGATACCCCAATGGAAGTGCAGCTTGAGGGAACCGAACAGGAAGGGTAGTTACTATGTCGGTTTCCCAGACACATCTTCCGCCATACGTTGGGTCGAGATGTAGTATCTCGAGTCGCCTTCCTGCTGCTACTCCTCCTATGACATGGCCTGCTTCATGAATAAGAACGACCAGCATCTAGGACGGGTAGAAACAACAAATATAAGCTTAGTAGGACTGATTTTCCGCAGAAGATAAAGAGACAGAACGCACCTTCAAGGGATAAAACAAATATCTGATAATGACGAAATTCCACCCTATCAGAATAACGACGAACATGATAGCAAGCGCAATGAGGGTAGGTTTCTGTTCCCTGGTCAAAGATAAGACACCAGGCTCTTTGTAATCTTCATCACCAGGTAAGCATTCCGCGAATCTAGGAATATCAGCTGGTGTCCATTGTGTTTCTTGAGGTAATCTAGTTTCTATGGTTGCCGTTCGCGTTCTTGTCAATGTACCGCTCAAAGTCTGAATTTGAGTTTGAGTCTGGCTTGCTGTGTTTGTCACTGTTGTGATAACTCCGCCTGGTCCGACTGTAACGAAAGATGTTACTGTTAATGTCCCACTTGTGGGTAAGTTGGAATCATAGAGCGTGGTGGTGGATTCGGCAGTTTCGGTTGTGGCAGATGGTTCCGGAATAGGCACTGGAGAACCTGGACCCCCATCTTCAGGCTGCGTGAGGGTGACAGTGTGAACGACAGTATAAGTCTCTTTAGGCCATCCAGCCCAAAATTGCGCAGGTGCAGGATTGGGAGTAGGTAATGGGAAAGGGTTTGGATTGCGTCGGAGAAGTGTCGCAGTTGCGGTTGGAGCTGCTTGATGGTGCGCAGACTCAGGCCCGGGAGAGACTGCTTCACGTAATGCATGTTGAAGTGAAGGTGCGATTGTGGCTGCTGGTAAAGCTTTTGCTACTGTAGTAGAAGCCAGACTTGCGAGCAATACTAGGCACCAGCAGAGACACAGGCTACAGCTAATGGTGCTTGAGGGTCTTCTTCTGGCTGAACCAGCAGCATAGCCTGTTGATGTAGACAGCATCATAGGGCCTTGCAAGGCAAGACGCGGGCGTGCAGGGTGATGTTCAGACATTGCATGCATGTCAGTGGGAACACAACACGAGCAGCTGCAGTCCTCAGCGAAGGACAAAAGTGAGAGAGAGCGAGAATCTCAGCCAACTCTGCTTTGGTTGTCTACTTGACCGTTTTTTCGGATCGCTGCCGGGGTGTCTTCCCAAATCAGCCAAACGAGCGGAATTACATTCAGTGTTGCAGCGCAGTCTTCCAAAGACTGAAGTAAATCAGTCTTCTGTTCTTAGATGTATGGCGTATATATTGATGCTGCGAGTAGATGATATCCGGACATGGTGGATGCCGCTTCTGCAGAACACAACTTGGAAGAGTCCACCTGTTTAGCTGGGCGGACTCTATTCAGCAGCGGGACTTCTTGAAGTGCAAAGTATGATAGGAGCTGTACAGCTACAGTACAGTCAATTATCTATGCTGTACTAAAATACTGCACATCATCTGATAAGCTCGTTCTGATAGATATGCGACACTCTAAATGCTAACCTTGGCTGTCAACGCGATCGCCAGACAGAGGGAGAAGAGGCGAGTGTCGGCAAGAAGAACACAGGTGATGTGGGCGTATTATAGAAGATGGTCACGACAGTGGGCCACAGGGCACATGAGAGATTGACTGTACACATACAATAGCAAGACAAGCCATGCACGCCCACTTGGCAATATCAGTCGCGTCACAGGGCAGGTCACGTGACTCCTGCCAGTGTTGTTGTCTCCCAGTAAACTTACCGCTAGCCTGCATTCCGCGGTGCGAGCAGGCACTTGGTGCGCAGAAAGCAGGCAGAGATAGAGAAAGCTTGGGAGCTGGAGGGGATCTGCAGAGTTGTTTGAGTGCAGAGGGTAGCTGTGTATGCACTCTTGCATGCTTACCTGCTTTTCCTGGTGAAGAGCCTCCTTCACGTCTCTCCCTCTCGCCACCGTATTTTTCCTCAATCAACACGTAGGACACGTTTGTCAGAAGTGGCAGCATTGCCTTACGCGGAGCACCGTAAGCGGGCAGGAGGGAAGCAAGCTGCACAATAAGCAGAGAGAGAGCACACACACACGCTCGTTTTCCATCCAACTCGGTCACACACGCAACACTCGTGCAAAGCTCTCTAGTAGACGACAAGACTCGCTCAGCTCTACACCGATCACTCGTACGCACTCAGGCGACGTGTTGTTGTGACGGCGAGCAGGGCAGCACTGCATCGTGCGAGAGCAGCAGAAGGTGAGCAGCAACAGCGACATTGCTCTGCTCAAGTCTGACTAACTGTTCTCATCTCCCATCCATAGCCATGCCGCCCTCTGCTGGCTCGTCAGGCAGCCACAGCACTCGCTCGACTCCTCGAGCAGCGGGAGTGAACACGACTCCATCGATACCGTCAACCTCTAAATCACCCACCAGCATCAAGTCTGCCATTCCTCATGCTGCCTCTGCTGCTCTCACTCCGGAATGGCGAGGCAGGACTCCATTCTCTCCTCTGTCGGCCTCGACTGCATCGTCAGCAGGTGCCACAGCTGCTTCCTCTCCTTGGTCCTCGACATCGACTCCATTGCAGGCGAACGTGGCTGCTAACGAAGACAACGATTCAGTCGTACCCTTCAACGGAGACCAACATGATCTCTCTGCTTCTACCTCCTCTCGCCCTTCATCATCCATCAAGCGCACCTCGAAACTCGCCTCGATCAGTCCTCGTCAACAACTCTCGCATCCATCACCGCAACACCAACAGTACCATTCTCAGTCTGTTCGCTCTCAGCGATCCCATCTTTCGCCTGATCAGCAGCAAGCAATACTCTCTCGTTCAGTAGCGACTACTCCAATAGCCTCACAAGGAAACGAGTTCTCTCCTCCCAGAGCTTCTCTCGAATCGATTCAGCGAAGATTGTACGAAGAAGCAGTACAAGATGGTCATCAGCAACAGCCACCCCAACCAAGTTCGCTTCTCAATCCAAACGATGCATCGACTGCGGCTGCGGCTGCCGCTGTACTCGTCTTGCACGCTTTGCAGAGTCCTGCCAAGATAGGTTCAAGTCCAGCTAAAGGGCGCGGGATATCGTCGCTTTTCCCTCCAAGCCCTAATGGTCCCTTTCCATCTACCTCCGCATTGACTGGCTCGTTACGCAATACCAGGGAGGGCCTCAGTACGAGAAAGACGAGAGCGAGAGCGCGGTCGCGATCCGAACAGATTAGAGATGGTAATGAATCCGAGACAGATGAAGATACAGATGTTTCGCCAGCTCCTCCACCGACACGAAGGCGATCTTTGAAAGACCGGGAAAGTCAGGAGCTTCTCCCTCAGCAAGCGCTTTCTGCGTCATACAGCGACAAGCAAAACCCTCAAACAGCTTCAGCTACGACAAGCCGACTACCAAAGAAGCGTTTCGATCTGTCAGACTGGCAATTTGACCTTGCTGCTATTGCTTCTGCTCCCTCGCCAGCCGAGAAGACGCCTACAAGTCGATCCTTCCCATCTTCTCTGAATGAAGGGAGCTCACTCGAAGCTTCGCCTGCTCCTACACTTAATGCTAGAGCCAGTGTCGCCGAGTTGAAGGCACCACAAACCATTTCTAAAAACTCCTCAAGGACAAACATGATTACTCGAGATTCGTCCAAGCTGAAAAGGTCAAACAACGTTACGTTTTCTGCTCAGCAAGCTTCGGCTGGATTGTCCTTTAGCGCTCCGAATCAGCTCGGAAAATCCGTACCGATGACTGCCCCTTCGAAGCAATCTCAGCAGAGCCGAATCCCATCTTCGCTGAGGGCACCCCTTCAGTATAGGCCTAATCAGACACAGCAACAGACCTCGTTTGGTCAAGCTGGCTCTGCATCTCTTTTTGGTACACCTTTGGGTCAGGAACCGTCATCTGTTCTGGGAGGTTCAGCTCGACGCTCGACTCGCCCACTGCTCTCGCGCAGTGCTGCTGCTCATCATCGGACGCACTCAAGAAACAAGTCAAATGAAAACGCTACGAAAGACTTCCGTCCTAATACAGAGACGCCCTTATCAACCAATATCAGCTCATCTTTCGATGCCTGTGCCTCAGCTATTAGGCACAGGCAACGTACAAAATCAATATCCGAGTCCGAAGGAAACGCCTCGGACTCTGAGGATGATGCTGGAGAGGAAAGCTTGAACCTGCCGGAATCGCCTGATCTCGTCATGGACGATGCAGAAAGCAGAGATGGCTATATCGAAGCCGGGATTTTTAGCGGCATGTCAGTCAGCGATAGGCAATCGAAACAGCGAGATATGCCTTTTCTGCAAACGTCAGCGGATGAGATGCAGCTGGATGAAGACGAGCAGCAGAGACTAGAAGAGGCGAGCCCAAAAGCTCAAACCGACCTTGATGAATCTCATGACTCTCTGTTCCTCGACACGCCCGGAAGAAGCAGAGGCTCATCTATGCCTTCGGGACCGCAAGCTGGATATTCTCTCAATTCATCACTGCCGTTCCCTCAACCGCAGCTCAAAGCGTCCCGTGTCAGCTACCCCCCGAAAATTCTCTATTCGGCTAAAAGCGGAGATGACGGCGATGCACGCGCAAAGAACCCTCTTCACTCATCGGTTCCTGCAAGCACCAAGAACAGCCAGACGTTGGTGGCTTCTCAACGCGGACTGGATCAGCTATTCCTGGCCAGCATTCTCAACGGTACTACGCCTCTTCCATCGACATCTCTATCTGTGAATCGGAAACCCTCGATACCGTTATCTAAGTCCACCGGTACCTCTTTAGTCCGCAACACCAGCGAATCTTTAAGAGGTGCGAAATCTCTCCAACCGCTGTCACCCAATGCGAGCCACGTCGGACGCAAGCGCAATGCTCACGGAGCTATGATTACAACTGGACCATCTCGGGAGACTGCCAGCACGGGACATGGTATACTGGCGCATACTGACTTACCAAGCGGTCGTCCAAGCTTGGATGGATCCACGGATGAGGAATCGGGCATTTCACCGACACTCCCACCGCTGACCGACTCCAGCTCAGCTACCTCCTCTCTAGCTTCTTCTCAGCGGTCTAGTCAATTCCCGAAGCATACACTCCGCGAGAGTACCGGCACATCTCAAAAGCCTTCTCTATTGCAAGGAGTCGATAGCTCTGTCAATCTCGATGACTTGTCTTTCCTATCTGACTCCACTATGCCCTCTTTTGACGAAAGGGATCAACCACGAATGCCACGAACTTATAGCACTAGTCGCAACCTTGCTAATTCACAGCCATCTGGTCAGTTAAAATCCCCTGGTACGCCTGGTTTGCCATCTGGTATACCGCGAAGAACCTCTCCACACTTCAGAAACGTCCGACCACTACAAGCTGCCTTTATGAATTCAGGTCTACTATCCAAGAAGTCTGTACGTAGCAGACTGGAAAGGGATTCAGGCATTGGCCTAGTTGGAACTCCGCCAGCTCCGGCTCTGCGAAGACTATTGAACCAAGATAGGAAAGATAACAGCAGCATGCATAGCACACCAGGCACACAGCCTAGTCTGTCGTTCAGCACACCCAGTCATTATTCTACCTCCTTCTCATCGATTCAATCTGGCTCGCCTGTTCCTACTGTGGAGATAGCCCCGTCGAACAGCATGGATGCTCAAGCGTTCGCAAACACCTCTTCCGCATCGATGCCTCGTAGAATGCCTGACACTCCTTGCAAGCGTCCGCCACTCTACCCTCAAACTCGACATGACCCAGTCATCACTGACGCAGCTGTCAAAGAAGCGGGTCAGACTGCTGCTGGACATGGCCTCCATCCCTTGGCGCAGTGCTCACGACCGATTACCGGCCGGTCTGCGTCGTCGTGTTCGTCGACTGTCAGCGATAGCTCAAGTGTTGTGAACAGCATTCCCGGATCTGCCGTTAAGCTCAAGCAACGCCCGTTCATGAGCCCGACGTACTGCCAAGGAAGTGCCACCAGCAACAAATTCTCAAGGAAGTCCAACGGATCCGGATCACCGTCATCTGCAGGTAGCCCGTGTGCGATTCAAGACATCTTACCGAAGTCAGCCATTCCAAGACGCAAAATCGGTCCAGCTTTGTTCAGGCGCAGAAGTTCTGGGCAGATTCAGACTGGCGCAGACGGGTCCTTCATGGCACTGTCAGAGCGCAGTGGTGGAAGCGCTCGATCTGGTGTCGTAGATTGGGAACCCATGACGCCAACAAGAACGTATGCAGAACAAGAATGGCTGTCACGTACGTATATTTGCCAAATGACCCTGCCGCTACCATATTGACGTTCCTATTCACAGTACCAGCCCTCGCAACGTCTCCTCAGGCGCAACAACAAGCTGCCAGCAATCGGCCTTTCCTTACCGCTGATACTGCTGTGCATGCTGAAACATCCATGCTTTCTCCAACATCGCCTCTGGCTACCAGTCCACTTGCTAATCAGTCAACAAGGTTCACTGAGACACGCGACGTTCCCGCATCTCTACCTCGGCCAACCATGCAACCTGCAAAGCACCTTCAAAGACCCACTTTTCGAACTCGCCATTCCTCGTCGGTTGTACAAACTGCAAGGCAGAACGAACTACTGTCGCCAGATCGCTTTTCGACGCTCTTCAGCATCAGCCGTACTCTCGGACAAGGCGAATTTAGCGAGGCCTTCGAAGTTAGAGATCGCGACACTGACGAGGTCTACGCCGTCAAGAAGACCAAAGTACCACTTGCCGGTCACAAAGCACGTCTTCGTCGTTTGGAAGAAGTCGATATCCTCCGCATGCTTTCAAGTGAAGCATCTTCTTCGCCTTTCGTGATCAAGCTTTTCGATGCCTGGGAGCAAGGAGGAAATCTTTACATACAGACAGAGCTGTGTCCATTTGGAAACCTCGCTTTCTTCCTTGAAGAGTATGGTCGAATCTACGAAAAATTGGACGAGGCTCGAGTGTGGAAAATTTTGTCTGAAATTGCGTCGGGCGTAGCTTACATACATCAGCATGGAGTACTACACCTGGACTTGAAGCCTGCCAACATCTTTATAGCCTCGAATGGCAGTCTCAAAATTGGCGATTTTGGTTTAGCTACTAGATGGCCGCGGGTGAGGCCTATCACCATTCTCCAGGGGGCCGCAGTCCACAGTCCTGGCTGGGATGCTGCAGCTGCTTCCAGTGTTTGGCTCAGTGAGCGAAGCAGATCCAAGAGTTCCGATGAGACGGCGCAATCCCCAGAAACTGGACATGATCTCGAAAGGGAGGGTGATAGAGAATACATCGCACCCGAAATACTAAGAGGCCAATACGGGCGATCAGCTGACATGTTCGCGTAAGTATCAAATTTCTCCAGTCATTCGTCAGTTACATTCTTAACACTGCTTTCGTCTCTTGTGTCAGACTCGGCCTGGTAATACTCGAAGCTGCGGCAAATGTCGTTCTTCCAGACAATGGATTACCGTGGCGAAAGTTGCGGGAGAATGATCTTTCCGATGTGGATATTGGGCACCTTAGCGATGAACTAGTCTATATTATTGTTCATCTTCTACAAAGCGACCCCGCTCAACGCACGACCATCGATGACTTACAAGCACATCCAGTAATCAGTAAAATGCAGCGACTACGACAAAAAGGCTTTAAAAAGGAAGCTCTCCCGGGTGGCTACCAAGACACTCGGGAGGACAGCGATCAAATAGTGACCTATGCCAAGGGAGCGATAGTAGAGGAGAAAGCAGCATTTTTACCGAGCATTATGGCTGAAGTTAGACGCATCTGGCACTCGCCCAGAAAGAGCAAGCTGCCAGTCAGTGGAACCCTCGCTCGGGAAGAAAGCTCTCAAATGGAGATAGACGCATAATATAACAACCACTTCTTCGCTAATCAAGTACCTGCTTAAAAGAGTCTCTTGGGAAATTTAAGCTTGAGGCTTGTGCTGAAGTGAGAGTCAAACTGCAGGCGCGTAATCAATGTACAGGATAAATAAGTAATTCTACTTAACATACTTAGCTCAGACAAATAATGAAATAAAGACTATGCACTTGCACGTTCGCAAATGAAGACGATACACTTGAATATAGACTATGCGCTTGCACATCTGCGACTGATTGCTTGACTGGTTGTATAGTCTTTGTCGGCTGTTCTCTATCCTCACAGCTAGTGCCTTTTCGTTGCAGCAGCAGGCCCTAGTGTTTTGTTCTTGGCATTGCACTGGAAATCGACTAAATGTACACGCAAAAGGGTATATTCTACATTGATGACCTTTGCTACAGATTTTGATTGCGCCTGACTTGAAATTCTGCAAGTCGGCAGGGTGCACCTGAACAGATGGACATAGGCTATGTCGAGTAACACAGACTTCAAGCCCTTGCGGCGCCGGGGTGCCCTTCCCAGGCGTTTCCTCCTTCCCAACCTTCGCTCAAGTCATTCTGACTGTCTCGTGCCAGCAGGCCAGACTCCTCTTCACTGTTCAGGTATTCACTCTTTTCGTGATGTTTGGGCGATAGGCCAGCATACATGCAAGCTTGGCCCATAATGGTAAGATCGAATATCAGAGTTCCACCACTTCCTAGAAGAAAAGGCACACTCTCGAAAAGATAAGCTGTAGAAGGAAGGCTGGTCAGCCGATAGCTTATGGTTTGCGCGAGGTCATGAGATACATACTATCGTCTTCTTTGACCAGCGGGGAAGAAAGGATGCTGAGCACGTAAAACAGGTTTCCCATGAAAGCCGCAGCGAACAGTAGGATTGACAAACCCTGATTGAGACACGTCCTGAAGTTAACACTGGGCTAGAGGAGCCTGACGCATTCGTTGCATCACGTACCTCTACTGATCGCCTTTTGAAGTTTTTCCCTGCAAGTACAAGTTGTTAGCTGACAAGGCCGTCCAGATGGTAGACTATTGAAAGCTTACATATTTGAGGCATTCTGGAAGTGAGATAGAAGCATACACATAACCAGGCAGCGACACGACCTACTAGCAGGGAGTAGTCTATTGGATGAGGTGACAGTCCATCGTCTAGAGCAGTCACAGCGGCGACGGATGCCACTGAAGACGTTGCATGCTCGTTTCGGGATATTAAGGCTTTCCAAGCCATTCCTTTCGAGTGATTAAGGGCCTTACTGGGCAATGGGAAGGAGCCACGTTTATAAAGTTGCCCTATTCCGATGAATGCCCAAATTGACAAGAATACCACGCTTCGAGTGCGACTCTGTGATGGTCGGTCGCGAGGACCAGTTGCTCCTCTTGTCCTACTTCCTGAAAGTTGACGCCAATTGGTCTCGTTAACGTCTTCCAGCCCCGCTACACGTATATCAGGCGCGGAAGCGCTCGTTGTAGGTCGATAAATGCTCCTTCCACGGGCAAGCGCACCGATTGTAGAAGAGGATGCGTCTGACCTTTTGGATAGTATAGATTCGGTCATTTCAGGAGGAATCTCTTCCGAGTCGCTGTTACTTTGGCTTCGCGAGCGTGAACGTCGGTCATACTGCGAGAACGGTTCTGGAGGAAAAGCATCATGCGTTTCCTGGAAGCGAACGAGAGTCTGCGATTCTCCGATAGGGTGAGGAGAAAGCGAGGGAACTTTATGGTCTGGCGTCTGTGAACCGTCTGCTCCTACAACAGAGGTAGCCAAAGATCCGGGCCGAGAGTGAAACATTCCCGACCTGGCACTTCTAGTGCGGCTTTGCGACAGGCGAGGTCGACTTGTTGACTGGTACAGATATTGTGATCCTTGCCTCGAAGTTTGACTGGAGTGGTGTGGGTGGTGGTGCGCATGTCGCAGTCGATGGCTGTGTTTTCGGCCATAGTACCAGAACTGAAGGATGAGAATTGCATCGACAAACGTGAAGTAGGTTGCGAGGTAGGTCTGGTTGGTGGCGAGCGTGAAGGAGAGCATCTCAATACGAGGGGCTGCGTAACGAGCCTGTCTAATCGCATACCTGGAATGGGAGCTGGTCTGTAAAGATGCAGCCGATCAAGTTGGTGAAGTCGCCGAGCAGCCAGTTGATGAGGAAGGGCAGTGCCAGGCCTTTGCAGGAGCCTAAAGGGCGAGAGGTAACCTCAAAATACAATTCTTCAGAGGCACAACCTGAACGCCAGCACCCACCCAATCTGTAGTTCTCAATCACCTGAGGAAACTGGGCAAAGAGCCAGCATGTTATCGAAGCCGCGCCTGAAGGAGTCGTCGGGGACAGCAGAGTGGTCGATGTGAGCTTACTCTGCATCGAACAGCGTACAATATCAAAGCAGCTACCTACCTAGAAAGTCTGAAATGCCCTTCTGGCCGGCTTCGAATAGCATTTGGCGGACTTAACGGGCCTGTCAAAGGCTGGCTGCACGATGCTCTGGAGGACGTCGCTGCTTCTGCCAGATTAAAAGCGTCGCTGCATGATACGAGTACGGTATACGTGTCAAAGAGTGTGTTCAGTGTGCCAGTCAGCCTGCTCAGGTATCGGTTGAAGCTGTATCATCAGGCGACAGCTGCACGGTACACGCCTACCGCCAACAAGCGATAAGCTGTGGCTGCTGGCCAACCATGCCGGAGCCGACGGTAGACATTGTGTCGGGTCAGCCAGACAGACAAACACTTTGTACTTCAATGCCAGGCTGCACCGGCTTCAGCTACAGTACTGTTGCGCAGTCGCATGTTATTGTGCTTTCTTTGCTATCATATCTGGGTGATCGAGCATAGTCAGTCGAGAGCAGCTGGGGATTCGCATTGTTGAGCTTTGTGTCTTCCTGCCGACACAGCCGTGATGCTCACTACCGTCGAGTGGGCTGCATCTCCCTCCACACACTTCTGTGTTACAGTCGATGCTGCCTATCCCACGCCGACCGCGTTGGACAGCAGTTGCCTTTTCCGGCAATCCATGGCCTCAGCGGCTCAGCGCCCGTTTCTGGAAGCTAGAGATAGTATGCAGACAGAAAAGAGAAAATGGACCAATCTGTACACTCCCTCTTCGTTCATCTGATTCGAAGCGCTTATAGCTGGCGTACTCTTGTACTAACACAGACTCACACATACACCTTTTACACAAGCCAGCAAGACTCGACAACACGCGCCTGCATACCTGTACGGAGACTACCGAACAGGCAGTCTTTGACATCAAGATAACCGTGCGGCGTCGTTCATAAGACTCGCTCACAAATCTATTGCCCATCCTCTTGATATCCTCCACATAGCTTTTAAGAGAAAAAGTCTCTTTCCCTCCATCACGTGCAGACGACGTTCAAGATGGCCGAGAAAGAAGCCTTCCCATCAGCCTACTCCTCTTTCGCCGTCAGCGTAGATTCCAGAAATGCAGAGCGACCCTCCTACTCTACTCCAGCGAACGAATCTAACTCTGGTATATTACGCCAGACTAGGCCCACCTCTGCCTACGGCTTTCATGAGAAGAAGCGAAGCTTATCGCCTAAATCGCAAGACAGATTTGACTCCGGCAAGAGCACCAAGCCTGGTGTCCGATTCACGAAAGATGTTATTCACGAGTATACGCAACGCGAGGCATCACCTCTACACCATAGAAGGTCCTCAACGGCAGCTTTCATAGACTACATCCGCACGCATCTCCCCGAAAGCCATAACGGCGGGTCATTGGCTTTAACACCTAAGCGGGCTCTCGTTCTCTTCGCTGTAAGCGGAATCCCCCGCTTTGGTATCCGTTCTCTTCTTTTATCAACCGCTGATTTTCATCGCGCATCGCGCTTGTATGAACCTCCGCAGATCGTCTTTTCGGCTACCTATCTCGCCTTAGGTCTGTTGCCACTTCTAGCTGGCATTGCTGGTTTCGGTAGTCCAGTCACCGTCGTCATTCGTAGAAGTGACGGATACTACGGCAATTCGCACATCTTCAGAGGCGGGGAGAACCTAGCAGATCCCCATATGGCCGGTGATGAGCACCATCATTATCTGGCTCATGCTGCAAATGCGCAAGCGGGAGACACTGCAGGCAATGTCAATGTCAAGCCGAAACAAAAGACATTGCGAACTTCTACTCTGGCGGAAGAAGCTACGATGAAAGAGATCAGGGTGGCTAGAGCGAAGGCGAAGGCAGATGCTCTAGCTCGTGCACAACTGCTTGCTGCTGAAGATGAAGACGATGAAGTCGAAGAAATCATGCATGAGCCAGTCATTGTTGAAGAAGTTTACAAAGCGCCTGAGGATGCCAGACGCCGTCGCCCTCTGATGCCGTTAAAGAAACTGGCTGAGAAGGGTAAAGCCGAGAGACAAGCAAGACTTCAAAGCGAAACGAAGTTGGATGATTCTAAAAGAAGAGCGCCAGTGAATGCTCAGAAGCAGGGTGTTTTCATTGCGGAACACGCTGTAAGTGCTGACGGGGATGGAGAAGACAAGGAAGAGGAACTTGCTACGGAGCAGGATGAAACTGAATTGGAAGGAATCATCGCAAAGTTGAGACAAGAAGCATTAGATCGTCGACTGAGCAAGATACACCGTGCACAGAAAGACGCTAAAGTACTGCACCACGATAACGGCAGGGCCAACACAGCCAAAGAGAGAGCGGTGAATGATGAAGCGCGTCTACGTAGACCTGGAATCGTAAAGAGTCCGAAGATATCTACAAAGGAAGAATAATTTCTTGTCTAGTGGCATGTTAATGTAGCGATCAGAGCAGTCAATAGAATATTTCAGTGAAGGTGGTTGCAGAATTACAAGAGGACGAAAACCACTAGGATATTCTTTTGCACCGATCTGCTCCGGAGTAGGAGTGGTGCCTCCTGGCAGTAGATATACTGAGCTAATTTCTGCCACGCTGACTAGGTGCCTTCACTGGCTCTACACACATTTTCGGAAGAGTCACGCTCCGCTAGGAGGCATGGCCTCAGTATCGGTGATGTTATTCTTAGCTTGGTGCATGGACAGCTTTAACATCTTCACTGCATAATACCGCTGAAACGATGGTCGCAAGTGCCTCGGGTCGCAAGTGCCCCAGGCTGCAAGAACACTGCCACACGTGACTTTAGGTGCACCATCGCTTACGAGTGCCGTTGATATAATCTGCCCAACAGCAGTTTCCACATGGGTTCCGCCGAATCTCAACGGCATGATTGGTTTGAAACATGAAATGATTGCAGAGCCTGCCTTTCCCACACTCCCTTGCAAAGCCCTTAATAATGTGGCGGTCTGCCGGGCTATCTAAGGCGTATCTAAGGTTCGGGCCTGGGATTGTCAAACGGGAGATGGTCGGATCAATATAGAGCTGTAAAGAGTTAGTCGCCTTGCTCTTCTCCTTTTGACACAAGACTTTCGGATTTAAAGTCGTCCGTTACAAAAATCAATGGCGTTGTCGGCACTTGAGGAAACATGCAGAAAAAAACACCGTCAAAATGAAGGCGATGTTGTATCATTCCCCAAAAAGAACGAGGAACGAAAGAGTGCGTTTAGCGGCATCGGGTCAATGTCAGAAAATGGCGTTAAAGCCGAAGTAATATCAAATCCCGGCTCGATGCACGAACGAGTTCTGACCAGCTTGCCTTTGGGTTGTTCCCGTCACAGCGATGTCGACGGTACCTACACTGTCTAAGCTTACCTACCATGAATTGTAACTGGAGGCAGCCGTGTTCAACCACTTGATTTGCTGTCGTAGCTTCCATTTGATCAATTTCGTGAAAAGCTTGCCAACCAGAGTCAGGCGGGCACCTGGGGTACAGTATTCGATTTCTAGCATTCGAGCGCAGCATCCACATTCACAAAGCGAACTGTGTCACATTCATTCCGTACCCGGATGCTCGTAGACATGCAAGACTTTGTTATGAAGGCTGATCTTGGGAAGTATTTAAAGCTCGTACACAAAGACACGAAGCATTGAGGGGTTTACCCTACTGTTTTGGGGCAAAAAAACCACAGGCCTTTTGCTTTCCAGCAGCCAACGTTGTGTTCGAACTGAACGCAACTCGATTGGAAAGCAGCTACTAGTAGCGAATGGAGCTTTTGCAGTCCAGATGTGATGGAGCGAGCGGCATTGCCTGAACAACGAGGCCTGATCTTGCTTTGCATCCTTAAAATCCAATGTACTGTGGAAGCCTAGCCCCTCCAAGTACTCATGCGTCAAGATTGCAGCATGAAGGGTAGCAAACCGCGTGAAACGTATGTCGGACAGGGGCGCGAACATACTGAAAAGGCTCGCTCCTGGACGATTTGTACTGCATGTACGGCACGCTGCACCAAGAGATGATGCAATCACAGCGGCTCTTGGTGTCGAGGGTCAGCTATTGGGAGAGCGGTGGCAGTAATCCAATGGAACCATTAGCCAGGCGCCTGTCCTGCTTCGATATAGGATTGAATGCGTCTACAAATGTTCATGAGAAGCTTTATGGTTGTATGAGATTTTGCTGGGTCGATAGGGAGGCAAAAAGATCGTTTGCTCATTTAAGCTATGTTCCAGGGTGGGACGACGATCGTGTTGGATGCTGCGAGTTGTTGAGATACTGCCGCACGGTATATTGGACGTTATCAAAGCCGCTGTAGGGGGGTAACATCGTAGCATAAGAAGATGACTGAATATCGCTGTTGACGCGATATCGGAATTTGTTGAGTTTGTAGAATCTGATGTCGTTGATAGCGAGTGTTCCTCGGCCTAGCCTTTGTTTTGTATCCTCAATATTGCAACTCTATCAGCCAGGACACCGTTTAACGAAGAAGCTCTTTCGCCTGGAGACCTTCAAGTACCCTAATCCGGCCGCTGTAGGCGGAAGCCAAAAACACCGTTAATATGGCCGGGCCCGTACGAGCGTCGTTGATAGAATGTCGAAGAGCATATTGCGTGTCAAGGACACGTAAGGCCAACTACCATCCGGGCTCTCGGTATTGCTCGCTTTGCAAGTCTGCAGTAATGCAACCTGGCTGATCGACGCAGACGGTGGCTACGCTCCTGCACCACTGAACGCATCCATGTTCTGCGCCACGCAAGAGACTCCCATCAGACCAAGAGAGCTTCAACACCGCTGACTGGGAACACTCGCTCCGGCTAGCCAGTGCTTGCTGCACGCGCAACCGCCTGCCGCCATTCCCAGCAGCACCAGGCGCAGAGCAGGTTGAGATCATGGCTGGAGAAAGCATGGTGGACGGGCAGGAGCTGCAAGCGGGAGAGATGGACATGGACGAGATGCAGATGGCGATACAAGCGCTGTCTAGCCTGAAAAGGCCTCAGGCAGCGGCAGCAGACAGCCGCAGTCCGCCTTCGACTTCCACAGGCCGTCCAGGCAGACCCTCTGAAATAACGCTGCCTCCGATTTCGACATTTGTCAATGGCGCGGCTGGGACCTCGACTGGCCAGAGAAATGGTCACTATTCCCCAGAGCAGACACAGCACTCGCATCATCGCCCGCATGGCACTGTCGGAGGTGGCCTGCAGTACAGCTACGTCCCTGCGGCAGGAGGGAGGAATGGAATGGATGCAAACGGTCACCGGCCCGACGCCAATGGGGCAAGCAGCTCTGCTTCTGCGTCCGCATACACCTACTCGCAGGCAACAACTCCATCTGGTCGAACAGCAACTTCCTTGTCTTCGCCGGGCTCGCCTATCAACTATGACACGCACGCCTACTTTGGACTTGAGCATGATGATCACGCTCATTTCGATCTGCCAGAAGGTAGAAGTCAACAGCGTATGCTCGTCAGAGCACAAGCTCAGCAGTCGCAAGTACCCGGAGACGATGGTTTCATAGGCAGAGTGTCCCAGCTTCCCCTCGTCAGCGGTGCGCTTCGAGTGTATGAGCGAGGCCGGAATTCCTCTAGAGTTGTAAAGGTAAGGAGATCGACCCTTCTGTCGACACAGGCATGAATGTTCTGAATTTATTTTATCTACTTTTTTCTAGTATGGCACGGATCTCATGGAGACCTCGGTGAAGACTCTCTCAAAGCCAGTCATAAACCGTGTTGTAGGTCCTAACCTGGTAGGCCAAATCGACGACTTCGCCTGCCGACAGCTGGACAGGGTGAGGAAAAGCTTTTAGGAGCGAATCCATGTATCTACCGTAGCCACGAGGGACTGATCTCATTTGGGCTATCTGCAGTTCGGATCAAGGCCTGGAGGCTCTCCCAGGAATACTCCTACTCTAGAAGACAGTTTACATAGCACCTACACAGACGAAATAGATGCGCGCCATACAATACAGTATGACGACGATGAAGAGTCGAACGGAGCTAGACTTCTTCCTTCAGCCGAAGAGTTTGGGTCGGATTGCCCAACTCCAACGTCTTCCAGCATGCCAGCTCAAGCCCTCGAGCTGCAGGCACGCCAATCAGCAGGAGCAGTTCAAGCCAGCCGGCCCAATCGGTCTCGCTGGCAAAGTCTAGTGATAGAAGCGGGTGTGACTGCAGGTGGTATCGGTGCTGCTGTCTCGGAAGAATCCATGAAGTCACTCAAGTATTGCTTACACTGGCTGCATTACGCAACAGCGCATCTCGACCACCAAGTGGGCATTCTGCAAGAGTTTATTTTATCGCTATCATCACAGCACCGAAACGAAGCCTTGATGCGTAGCGAAGATGCACGGGCTGCAAGCATTCTAGATGGCATAAAAAGGGATGTTGTCGAGACAATACGCAAGGTGGTGGATGTTGTGTCAACTTATGCCGGTTCTGCTTTACCTGAACAAGCCAAGCGTTACGTTCGAACAAGTATCCTTGGACTGCCAGAGAAATGGGCTCGAGCAATGCAAGGCCATGACCAAGCTCTTCAAGCTGATAGCAGAGAAACTCCAGAAGATCAAGACGTTAGTATGGCTGCGAATGGCCAACCGACAGCACATGGTTCTCATACATCGAGGCCAGATCCGCCCAGTGCGACACAGCATGCTGCCGAACGCACTTTAACCTTCGCAGTGGAAAGCCTAGATATGCTGCGCGGAGTACTCGGAATCTTCACTGATAGCGTTGATAGGGCAGATGCGTAAGCTTATAACACTCACTTTTAGTTTAGGTAGCTGATACTGATCACGTCGGCACAATAGCTGGGTTGAACGCCTACGACTCGTGGGTCTACAACGACAAGACACATTCGTTACAACCGAGCCAGCCTCCAGCGTCCAAATTTCGGCCGTTCGATCCGACAGCGGGAATTCCACCAGCAACGGCCTTCGCAAACGAGATAATGATGGCATCGAGTCAATTCGCCATCGCAAGAATCTGCGGAAAGTAAATGGATCTTCAGATATGATGGCGGAGGAGACTGGTGAAGCATAACTGAATGTCTGCACTGAGATCGCATCAATATCCCATGTAGCATAATATCAATCAATGGTTTGAGCCCGTTCCACCATTCTAAACAGGCTTATGTTCGGCTCATTGAGATGAGTCAACCCCAGTGAGGACTGATAGCTACTGTCATCCTGTCGGCAGGAACCTGTTAGGCACAACCATCATGGGAGGATGAGTGCCTGAAGTGCAGCGCTTCTGCCCGATGCAAGTGCTTGCAGGCGTTGGACGGCAGGCATACAGCCATCTGACGGAAAGTCGACAGATACCAAACCACAGAGTCGTGGCAGGATGTCGTAGAAAGCTTTGAGAACTGGTACTGCAAGTATGACATTACACGGCTACACGTCTCGTTTTTCTACATTCCACGACCGAAGCCCGGAGGCGGCGGTTGGAAGCCAGGAGGGAAAGCACCGGGAGCTGCAGTGAACAGGTACCCAGAGTACAGGATCAGCTCTAGGACAGATGACCTGCTCCTTCGATGGATACTTCAGACCACTCACGAGCAAAGCCTGGGGGAGCGAAGTTGACGGGTCCGCCCCTTGCAAACGCTGGCATCCCCATTCCACGTCCAGCTGGCATGCCTCTTCCTGCACCTGGCTGCAGACCTGGTCCCTTATCTTGTGATTCGGCTGGCGGCGGTCCTTCTACGCTCAAACTGACGACGGTCTCGCCTCTGAGAATAACAAGTCCGAGTACACGTTTCATCATTTGTTCTTCGACTTCAGCGTCTTCACTGTAGGAGTTAGATGAGAGTGCAAGCGTCAGTATGCTAAGCTACAACGCATTGTTGGCCGTTCAACACCCACCCTTTGGCATGCTTCTTCTTGAGCACTCTGAACTCCTCGGTATCGGCAATGACCAGGTTCATGTGCTTGTCAAACGCCAGCATCTGCCCCACAAACTGCCTTCCATCGTTGATTGTGATTCTGAGCCTGTAGTTGACCAGGCCAGTCATCTTTGAGCCTTTCTTCGTCGAAGCCTGTCGGTGCAGCAAAAGCTCAGAATTCTGCGGTACCCAGTGCCGCCAATCTGCCAGAGAGACGCAGCTGCGCTTACCATGATGCAAGCAGCGGGGATCTAGTGCAACGCAGACTAGATTCGAACCACCAGGAAGATCTGTTGATGGTGGACTTGCTTGATCTGATGCAGAGCACGAGCTCTTCTCGTCTCTCTCACCTTGTCTCCCGATCGAGTCGTCCACTCCAGCCAGGATGCAGCATGCAAAGCGACACAGACAGCTCCGTGGCAGGCAAGACAGCCAGCAGGCTTACCATAAAGCTGTTGCAAACACTCTGGTCATTATCTGTCATCTTGTCGAGTCGGATCATCGTACTCCTACCGTCGTTGAAGTTCATTTACGACGAGAGAAGCTGAAGCAAGACTACAAGTTCCGTCCTTTGAAGACTCAGCACGCTACTTCTGGCTACGCTGTCGCTATCCATCACTACTTTAGGGGTGCTGCGTAGCCGTTACGGATACTCGCATGCAATTCAATCTGTCATACAGGTCATCCCCTCTCACTCGCACTGATTACTGTCAGAACTCTGAAGCGCTACGTACCACGAGCAGGGCTGCAGCACTTCTCGTGCATCTTGCTTCGCGCAAATCGTGGTGATTGCATTCGTAAGGAAGTCCTCTTGGTTCACGAATTCAACGAGTTCCCCAACCAAGGCCGACTGCTACACTGCTAATAGAAAGGATGGCGTTTATTCTTTCGAGCTTCAACATCAAGTTCATAAGAAGCCGAAGAGAGATGGGCTGTGACAACGCATTTCCGGACGTCTCTGTCACTCCCTTCATAACAACTCATAATCACGCGCTAAGCGTGCCAACAGAGATTTCTGAGCCGAACTCGACTTCGCACATAAGCAGGGCGTACTCGCTCAACAAGGTGGGCTTTCGCAGATGTGGAGCTCACTTTCTTTCTTCATGGAGACACGTCGATTTCCTTTCATATTTGGCTCTCGCACCAGGCGAACACACTGGTCCTTACGCTAGGACATAACACCGCTTGGACGAGAGATTCACATACTTCGTGCATAATCACCGGGAACCTTCATCGCCGTATCAGGCTGCTCCTTCCCACCGAGGAGGTTGGCCAGAGGCACCCCATGCCCTCCTTCAGGGCTAGTGAGGCAGGTCTCAGCCGCCGCCACAAAGGCGTGTCGAAATGCACAAATAGCGTCTGTATAGCGTATCTCATCGATGTGAAGGTATATTGCTGTGCATGCACCTGAGATCTAGCGTCGACAGGGACCCTTGTAGTTTGCGCGGTGCTGGTGTTACTTTTTGTGTATGCGTAGGGTTGAATAGGATATCGGCCCGTCGCAGACAGTGGCCATTCTTAGACCCACTATAGCAGCATAGCAGCCAGCATTCCTCTGTAGTACAATATACTGCTGATTCATGAACGCAACAGGCAGGATTGAGTTAGTTATTAGTTAAAGCTAGCACGAAGTGGTCTTTGCGTGTGTTCCAGCAAACTGCTTGTTTTGTCCTCGATCATTGTATTCCATCATGCAAGGCGAAGAGGTGTTGTTGTTAACACCACGCGACTGCTCTCGCATCGAAACGACTCCTCAGCCTAGCTGACGGTGCGCACATGCTGCAGCACACGGATCTGGCGGACCTGCTCGCTGCCACAACGCTCGAAGCCAGACCACAGCAGGAAGAGAACACGACCGTTTCGCCCAGCAATCAGGATGCCAGCTCCAGTAGACTGCCACAAGACCCCGAACTCGGCGTCATATTGCAGTCCTCCTGCCATCTCCATCGATACACTCGCAACGAGTCTGATGCTCATATCGTTGAGCGGGCCGAACGCCTGCGCTCCGTGATGATGGGTGTTGCCATTGCGCATGGTCGTCTAACTGCAAGTCGAAGCGATAAAGGCAAATCAAGAGAGTTGGAAGAAGTTTTGGACCTAGAAAGACTCTTAGACGGCATGAACATCGGTTCCTCGCAGCACATATCGGAGAGATGGCCTTTCAGCATATCATCAACCTCGCGCCGTCTCAAGCTGGACTCACCTGCAGTTCGTTTCGCACATGGGACGGAGTACCCAGCAAGACTAGCTGAATACATCAACGAAGTTGCTTCCAGACATGCGCAAAAAGAATCAGAAGTCCCAGAGCCTCTCTCCCAGGGTGATCTCTACTTGTGTCAAGACTCGCTGGAGGCTTTGGAAGGGGCGTTAGGTGCTTGCTGCGAGGCCGTGGATCAATTATGCTCGGGTCAGGCTTTCGAATCGCGACGTCGCTTTGTCAGTATTCGACCACCAGGCCATCATTGCGAATCCGACAACCCCATGGGGTTCTGCTGGGTCAATAATGTCGCTGTTGCAGCAGCGCACGGTACGTCTTGGCGTTTGTTCCTGTAGGCTCATCGACAGGTACCTGAGAATCGTTCTGTATCAATCACAGCACATCTTCAACATGGGATAGACCGCGTCGTTATCTTCGATATCGATCTGCATCATGGCAATGGTACCCAGCAAATAGCGTGGCGCCTAAACGGCCTCGCACACAAAGCGTTAACGGACAGACAGAAGCCTTCATCACCGCGCAAAGGGTCACCAAAGAAACCGCAGTTGCCAGTCGGACCTTCAGCACCTGTTTTACAGCTCTTCTACGGCTCTCTGCACGATGTCGATTCTTATCGTAAGCTGTTCTCACCGTGAAGAGTTATGGGTGTTCTTGTATCTGAAGAGTACTGTTTGTTGATCTTCGATACCTTTCAGCATGCGAAGAAATGGACCCTACATTAATAGCCAATGCGTCGGTCAACATCAGCGGCGGTGGGGGCTCCCAATACGTCACGAATGTGCATCTTGAACCGTACGAGAGCTTGGAAGACTTCCACAATCGCTTGTATCCTACTTACCGGGAACGGCTGATGGGTCCAGCGGGTTCGTTCATACGCAAGACCAGCGCCAACGCTAGCAAGACTCTTGTGGTAATCAGTGCTGGCTTTGATGCCAGTGAGCACGAGTATGCAAGCATGTCAAGACATGGAGCAAAGGTACCTACAAGCTTTTTCAGCAGATTTGCCCGAGATGCGATCAATTTTGCTAGGGAGCATGCGGCAGGAAAGCTTCTAGCAGTGCTCGAGGGCGGTTATAGTCAGCGGGCACTATGCAGTGGAGCTGGAAGCTTCCGTATGTTTGGAACGCTGCGCTTCATTTATACTGAACTGACACAGCGTAACATGTATACCAGTTTCAGGCTTGGCAGATGCGCCAGACATATCATCGAAGATAATTGAAGACTGGTGGACTTTGGCTCAGATAGAAAGGTACGAGAGAGCTCTTTCGCCCTCGACAACTAGAGGAAAGAGAGCAATCACTAGGAAAGAAGAGCCATCTACCGATACCAGCTGGCAAGCGCCCACTTTAGCTGTTTACTCGAAACTTGGCGAGACTATACCTCCCAAAGTCAATCCAACCAAGCCAAAGGAGAAACAAGTTACGCCTCCCTCCAGCAATGTCAGAGCTACTAGGTCCAGGTACAACTCGCCCGCTGCTGCGGCTCAGATAGTGTCGAGTTTCCATCAGTCGCTCGACAAGTCTTCAGCGGAAAAGGATGCAAATCCCTTAGCTGAAGCTCCCACGGCTTCACCTCTCAATGGAAAAAGTGCTCATACTACGACTTTTCCTCCAGCGACGCCTCTCATCCGGTTTACCTTTAAGGCGGGGGAGAAGAAGCCTCAACCGGACTTTGCCTTGCAGCAATACAGAGAGGTGAAAACAGACATGCCTGCAGGTAGTGAAGGCGAAGGCTCAGCTTCCGAATGATGATGTTGTGTATTACCCATAGAAAGCGCATCCTTACGATAGCTTTTGCAGCACCACCCCCTGGGAGACGTGCTGTCTGATTGCCGTTTTCTTTTTGGCACGTGCGCTTTGCTGCATTGGCGACTGGCCTGCTTCTTGCGGACGCCAACTCTGCGCCGTACACAATCGCGCATGCACGCTGCGCTGCGATGAGTGCTGCTGAAGCTGCATCCGAGCAGCTCAAAGCCCAGCGAGCAGTGGAAGCAGTGTACTCGGCTCAACACGCAGACGCCAGCTTCCTCTCCACGCCCAGTCCACCGCGCAACGTGCCGCTGTCCTCGCCCCGCATACAGTATGTTTTTGCTGGAAGAGCATACAGTGTGTGCCGTATCCCGTGAGCAGTCCAGCTGATGCTGTCTGTGTTCGTCACACAGGTTCGTGCCCGCCTCTGTGCCGCCGAATCGTCGTTTGCAGACAAGCGTCGTCGTTCTCTGGGGATCCATTCTGCCTCTGTGCTTGTTTCTCTTTCTCTATCTTTGGTACGTGTACATCAGGCGGCCGGGGAGCCTGGATTGATTGTACTGATATTTAACCGACTCAAACAGCTCTATACCGCCATTCTGGCCCATTCTTATCGTCTATGTGGCATTCATCGCTTTCGGTACTTCGCGTAATCTCGAAGGTGGCGCAAGTGATGCAATTAGACTGATATGACCCGCTCCTGCTCTCCCTACAATTCTAGACCGAGCACCTGCCAGAGGAGGCAGACCGAGTGACCGCATCCGCAGGCTAAAAGTATGGAAGCTTTGGGCAGGTGAGTCGAAACGCCAGCATGATGAACCTACCCGCCGCTGATGACAGGAGTTTCTCAGGATACTTCCCTATTAGTCTAGTAAAGAGCTGTGACATACCGGCAAACCGCAAATACGTCTTTGGATACCATCCACACGGAATTATCGGTATGGGTGCTATCGCAAACTTTGGCACTGAAGGTACGAGCAATGGATCATCAGGTCAGCACGAGCTGACGCACGCTGACACAGACTGTTTCAGCAACTGGCTTTTCAGACCTTTTCCCTGGCCTGACACCGCATCTCCTCACAGTAGGGCAAACTTCTTTGCAATCGGCCGCTTCAAGCTGAACTTTTCTACAGCTCACAACAAACTTCCATATTCCGTTCTATCGCGATATACTGTGAGTTGCATTGCAATGTTATTGAATTCGCAACATCCTGAACTGAACATGTTGCACATTAGCATGGCCCTCGGCATCTGTAGCGTTTCGTATCGGTCGTGTCAGAATATCTTGAGACGAGGTAAAAGCTATAGGTCGCACAACTTGCTTACAGTTGGCTGAATACCGTACCATAGGTCCAGGATCCACTCTAACGATAGTGGTTGGTGGGGCGGCAGAGTCGTTGAGTGCCCACCCAGGTACCGCAGATCTCGTACTGCGAAGGCGACTGGGCTTCATCAAACTCGCCATCCGCGAAGGAGCTGATTTAGTTCCGGTCTTTTCGTTTGGGGAGAATGATGTGAGTAGAGGAATAGGCTTTAAGAGGTTGCAGATTGTACACATCTGACGTAACCCTTCAGATTTTCGAGCAATTGGCCAATCCGAAAGGCACGCGCTTGTACAAGATACAGAAAAAGTTTCAGAGTGCTTTTGGTTTCACGTTGCGTGCGTCGATATGTCTCCTTGTCCGATACAACCCCCATCTAATCCGAATCAAACACAGCTATCTTTCACGGTCGTGGTATCCTGAACTGTAGGGATGTGCGAAGTTTTTCTTGAACGTTCAGCCCACTGAATCACCTACACCTACTGCTTAGACACAATCGGGTTCCTGCCCTATCGCCATCCGATAGTATCGGTAGTTGGCCGACCTATTCACGTTGACCAGTGCGACAACCCCTCGCAAGAGCAGATGAACGATGTTCAAAAGCGCTACATAGAAGAGCTAACGAGGTAAGAGGACGCACTGGGATTGCATGGGCATATAATCTGACTTGCCCTCCACCCTGCCCGCAGAATTTGGGACACGCACAAGAATACCTATGCAGTCAACAGGAGAAGAGAGCTAAGCATCGTGGATTAGAGGGTTTTACAGCCTGATACAGTTGAAGTAGACCTACCTGTACGATATAAGCACCTTCACTTCAGTAAATACATGTATAAAGCTTCTGCGGTTGACCGTGTGGCGGAAGGAGTATCGGCCACCCGCAATATTTGAACAGGGTTGCTGCACGTTAAAAGTCTTCCTCTTCTTGACCACGTACACCGCATACGTTTCGAGTCCAAAATGCAGACAATACCGAAAGGGTTTGATGCTGGTGCGTCGCTACAGCTATACAAGCTGTAGACCTAGTCGAGTGCCGCTGAAATCATCGATTGCCTTCGAACTGGTGAACATAGCAAATGCGCCGAACAACGAAGGTGGGCAGACAAGCAGTCATTAAGAATGCGAGAGAGGCTGAGCGAAGTTCCATGCCGCAGAAATCGAGAAGCAATTTGCTGGTAAGCTGACGTGTCGATACGCCATCATGCTGCTCGAATGTTCTGCATGCTGACTTCGTAGTGCACCCGTGCAGTTGCTTGCATGGACCATGCCGAGTGAGTGCGGTGAAAGCTAGTATGTCCCAAAGCACAGTACAAATCCAATACCCCAATATGCAGAGCATACTGGAAACTGCTTACCGCTGTCAAGCCTTCGAGCCTCAAGTTAACGAAGTATGTCATGGCAGACGCCATTCGCAAGCAGGTGGAGATTGTTCACTGAAGCAACATTTCGACTACTTTCAGACACGATGATCGTCTCGCTGAGGACTTTATCCACCACTTTCCCGAGTTCGACGACAATGCACGACTTGCGAAAGTTACGGACGACGACCTAAAGACTCCGGCCGCAAAGCACAAATGGCGGACGTTCATGAAGGAGTGGGAGAAGGATGTCGGTGAGTACTGTATCTCCGAATATCGACTCTCTGTATGGAAGTGAACTGCTCTGACCTGGTTTGGGACGCGACAGAGGATTGTAAGGATCATTTCTTTGCAAATCAGGATTAGTACAAAAAGCAGAGCGTGTTTTATGCTGTTACAGACAACTTCGGAACGCTACTCAGGTCGGATTGCACAGACGAATACACGTAAGTCAAAGCATTTATTCCCGTGAAGTTTGGCATGTTGGCTCGGTCTAATGTACTGTTTGACTCCAGGGAGAGCAATTCCATATTCGGTAAGTCACAGTCGACACATGCTTGTTATGGGTCATAGTTATAAGGAAGCTAGTCCAATGTCGCTTACCTGCTGTCCTTCTTAACTTCACACCAGTCCTACGTATACAATTCCTAGTCTTTGAGATTCTGCGTAATCGTCGTGGTCTCAACGATGCCGTACATGAGCAGGTGGGTCCTAGTCCATTAAACCGTACAATATGTGTGCCTGTACCTGACTAACACTTTCTCGCACTTAACAGGCTCAAAAGGCAAAGGCATAAAGAGCGAGGTCCCATGAAGTACAGATATTGAATATGTAACAAGTAGCTTCAAGACAGCTGACTATGCCATAGTCTGGAACATAAGCAGCGAGCAGCTCGGTGTCTTTTTAATCTCCATACATGAACAGAAATGCAGCTACTGTATGCCACACACTCTGGAAGAAGCTCAAAGTGCCTGAAAAGCCCTTCCAAGCCTGTGAGGCTCGCTGTGCACGTTTCTCTACTTGCTTCAGGACGCGTTGAGCTGCTCTGTCTCTTGCTCTGTCTCTGTTAGAAGTCCACGACAGCAGCAGCGGTTATACGATTAGCTTTACTTAGCTTTTCAAACAGGATCGTGCTAGCAGATAGCATTATGCTTTTGACCAGATACAGTAGCGTGCATTCTGGCTGCCTGCCTTTGCCATAATTGCGAGCTCATTGCCTGCCAGCTGCCATCGTTAATCTTTCTCGATCGCTGTCCTGCAGCATTCCTCGTTCGCCTGCAGTATGATATGCAGCCTGGCTCTGTTTTGTACTTGAACTACACGCGAACATTGCCGATACAAGCAGCACAGAGACACTGCAGGGGATCCCATCTAGTAGAACGGCGTGAGTGTGCGGACCAGTCTTGCGAGGCAGTGTCGCTGAAAATCTTGCTTTCACTGTCCACGCGCTCGCAGCCCTCTATCTTTCGGCCGGACAAACGCGCTCTGCGAATCTGGTTCCAGGCTCGGTGGAAGCACTGCAGGTCGAAGCATCCGTAGCTTCACCGACAGCGTTGGTCACAGAGCGTGCTCCTTGAACCGCCTGCTGTTTCATGTCGGCGTCTGCGAGCACGACTACATCTCAAGCTGCAACTGGGATCGCGAATCTATCTGTCAAGAGGGTTCCTAGTGGAACTGCCCTGCCCGATATAGCTCGCAGAGACTCGAACAGCAACAGCAGTCCTTCCTCTGCTTCTTATATAACCCCAAGAATGGCTAGCGGTGGAGTCACGATGAACGGCAATGCCGACCTCTCATCCTCTTCGTCCGAACAAGGCCACATCGTCAATCAAGCAGGAACATCGAAGGGTGATTACCGCATGGTCGGCATTTCTGAAGAAGACGAACATCCTTCAATGAAAGCAATCTCTGCAAATAAGCCTGGCGCTGGCCTGCTGTCTGTCCCCGAACCAATATCGCACCCGGCGTTATCCATCGCAAGCTACTGTGCTGCAAGTATTCTGATGACAGTAGTGAATAAGGTGGGTTATGATTGAGAAAGCTTTACCATATAGGTGTTGTGTAGACCAACACTGACCTCCTTACGTCACGACCTCTTCTCTGTTCTTCCAGTTCGTCCTGTCTGGGCATCATTTCACTATGAACTTCCTCCTCCTAACCATCCAGAGTCTGGTATGCGTGGCTTGTGTAGTCACATGCAAGCGTCTGAAGGTGGGTAGCTACACTTGTATCCCAAGCCCTGAGCGCAACTCCAATGACACGTTCGGCTTGATTTCCCCAGATGATTACATTCCGTGACTTTGACAAAGACGATGCACGCAAATGGTTTCCAGTTTCTTTCCTGCTGGTTCTCGTGATATATACAGGAAGCAAGGCTCTGGTGTGTGATACTCTTTCGTCATAAGAAACTCCATTACCATTCACTGACCATATGCTGGCTTTCTTCTGTAACAGCAATATTTGACTATACCAGTTTATACAATCTTCAAGAACCTCACCATCATCCTTATTGCCTACGGCGAAGTCCTCTGGTTTGGAGGTAGCGTGACCGCTATGACGCTGGTGTCCTTCGGCTTGATGGTATGCTCTTCTTTGCTATTCAGGCACTACCCTGTCCACCCACCTGACACTGCTTCTCATCGCGAAAGGTCCTGTCGTCTCTTGTAGCTGCCTGGGACGATATCGGCCGTCTCCTGTCTAGTGCAACGTCGTCATCGGCTGCATTGTCTGCAATCTCGGACGCAGATGCTGCTGCAACAGCACGCACGGCAGCCGGCTACGCATGGATGATGATCAATTGCCTTGCAAGCGCCGGCTATGTTTTGGGTATGCGCAAACGTATCAAGGTCACCAACTTCAAAGTGGGTTGCTCCTCGATGACGATAGCATATTAAGACTCCAGCTGTTCACTAACATTCATTTATCTGCAGGACTGGGACTCAATGTTCTACAACAACCTCCTCTCCATTCCAGTCCTTGTCATCTTTTCTCTCCTTTTCGAAGACTGGTCCTCGAAGTCACTAGAACTCAACTTGTACGTGGTTATCACCTGCAACGGCAGCGCAATCTTTCCGTGACTTAGGTTGCCTTCTTTTCCAGCCCTGCCGAGAATCGGAATTTACTTCTCTTCGCAATGATGTTTTCTGGTTTAGGGGCAGTCGCTATCAGCTACTCCACAGCATGGTGTGTGCGCACAACAAGTTCCACTACATACAGGTCAGTGCAGCAACCCTCTCTTCACGAGTCACTGTAGGACTGACGCGAGTTTTTCACTTTCATACAGCATGGTCGGCGCTCTCAACAAGCTGCCCGTTGCTGCCTCCGGACTCATCTTCTTTGGCGATCCGGTCACCTTCAGCTCTGTGACTGGCATCTTCACAGGTTTTGTTGCCGGTTTAGTCTATGCTGTCGCAAAGCAAGCGCAGTCCAAAAACAGTAAGCGAATGATTTGTTGATGATAGTCGAGAAGTTGGGAACCTTAGGCTTACAGCTCTTTACCATAGAATCCAACTCCATTGAGCTCGGTACAAAACCACGGTAACGATTCGAGTGGCTAGGTCTGGAAGATAATCTTCAAGGGGCTGCTACATCTAAGATGCGTTCTTCGTCGTCGCATTTGTTGGTATTAGTAGACTGCCATGCTGTGCATTCGGGTAGAGACATTATGACGCTTTGAGTGTTCGAGCATAGACATCGGTAGACGCAATGCAATTCGTCCTGAACTTCGAACTGCAGCCTCGCAGAACTCAATATTCGCATGTTGTGATAGATCCTCATGCTGTCACAGGCTCGAGGGACCTAAAATATTGAAATTCGGGGAATGTTTGCCGCCTTTGGCTCAAAGGCAAAACGAGTCACGCAGAATATATGTGCCGGAGTGTGGTTCACATCACTGTTGCATGTGTATTGATGTCTGCACCTGTGTTTCGTCATCGAGAGAGGCGTAAGAGGCTTCTTCCGCTACAATGGAGAGTACAGGGATAGGGAACAGTGATTTGGTGTGGCGCAAGATCGTAGATAACTCCAAAAGTATGCTTTGGACAGCTAAACGAACAATAAACTCGGAATTGGACGAAGAAGAGCTACCAGGAAGTGCCCTCGGCCGGTGCAGTCTCTTACTTAGG
The DNA here is from genome assembly GCA_022813105.1 of Cystobasidium onofrii. Classification (NCBI taxonomy): domain Eukaryota; kingdom Fungi; phylum Basidiomycota; class Cystobasidiomycetes; order Cystobasidiales; family Cystobasidiaceae; genus Cystobasidium; species Cystobasidium onofrii. Next base: position 313 of record JAKLNA010000007.1, on the reverse strand, counting down.
CGAACGAAGTGAGCCGACCTGACGCGGTATTGGCGAAGATTAGTGTGGAGTTTGCGTATGGAAACAAAGTAGGGGGGGTTTAGGGGTTTTAGGGTTTAGGGTTTTTAGGGGGTTTAGGGTTGGGTTAGGGGTTTTAGGGGTTTAGGGGTTAGGGTTTTAGGGTTTTAGGGTTTTAGGGTTTTAGGGTTTTAGGGTTTTAGGGGTTTAGGGGTTTAGGGTTTTTAGGGTTTTAGGGTTTTAGGGTTTTAGGGTTTTAGGGTTTTAGGGTTTTAGGGGTTTTAGGGTTTTAGGGTTTTAGGGTTTTAGGGTTTTA